>CAWUFW010002795.1:0-600000 GCA_963921515.1 Calotriton arnoldi | reverse complement strand
TGCTTCTCTTATCGCGGAGGATCCAAAACCACCTTCCCTGAGACCTCCACCTCCTACCAGCTAACCCAGGCCAAAACTTCCTCCAACTTTTACAGGCTCTCATTCATGGGCAATAATTCCAGGGTTAGAGGTAAGGGCGGCTTCACCAAGCCCGCCTCTACCGCGAAACCTGGACTTACCAACCATCCCCACCGATCACACAACACCTGTCAAGGGTCAAATACAAGGGTTCTTTCACACCTTGCGGAACATCACCTACCAGTGGGTGTTGGATATTATCCAACATGGTTATGGTCTGGAGCTCCCTTTCACACCTCCAAATATTCCACCTTGTAAAACACAAACTCAACACACCATCAAAAGTTGCTCATAGAGGAAGTTCAAGCACTGTTAAAAAAGAGAGCCACAGAATCCGTGCCATTACACCAGCAAGACACGGGGGTCTATTCACTCTGCTTCCTTATTCCCAAAAAGGATGGGTCATTAAGGCCAATTTTGGGCCTTAGTTCTCTAAACAGATACATTATCTCAGAGCACTTCTACATGGTCACTCTTCAAGATGTCATTCCGCTACTACAACAAGGTGACTTCATGGCTGCACTCGACCTGAAGGACGCCTACTTCCACATTCCAGTTCACACGGTGCATCGCCTATATCTCAGATTCGTATTGAATGGCCAACACTTTCAATTCAAAGTGCTCCTACTCGGGGAGGGGGGGGGGAGGGGGGAGAGTCACGACAGCTACCAGGCTTTTCTCCAAATGTCTTGCAGTAGTAGCTACTCGCCTACACAGACATAAAAGGCACATTTTCCCATATTTAGACGACTGGCTCATCAAGAGCACAACTTGTCGAAAATGTTTTCAAGCCACCATAAACCAACTGGGTTTCACCATCAATGCAGTCAAATCCCACCTCCAGCCCCTTAAAATGCAGCCTTACCTAGGAGCCATCCTCCGTTCATAGCAGGGGATAGCTTAACCCAACACCGCCTGGATTCAATCCTTTTAGGCGCTTATTCCCCAGTTTCAGCCTCATCAGCAGATAACAATGAAGACAGTTATTCTTCTCCTCGGCACTACGGCTTCATGCATAGCCATAGTACCTCTTTCCAGACACCATATGCGTCCGTTGCAAGAGTGCTTTGGCATCAATATTCTCAATTGGAGGGTAAATCGGAAGATTTAGCTTTGGTGAGCCATCAAGCCTGCCACTATCTGTAGTGGTGGAATACCAGCAATCTCCTAAAGGGAAGGTGTAGGAAAGTAGGATCTGCTTTCATGGTTACCCCTACTTTTTGCCTGGTGTCAGTGTGTTTTTGACTTAGTCTGCTGGGTTCCTGCTAATCAGGGCCCCAGCATCTGTGCTCTCTCCCCTAAATTGGTTCTGGTAAGTACTTTGGTACCTCCAAAATTGACTACTGGTGTCCCCTTATGTTATGTTAATTTTGATTTGTAGAGCGCTTAATACCAAAAGGTCTCTAAGCGCTGCAGAAGAATAGCATCAGTCCAGAGCAAGTGGAAAGCAGTTAGGCCCAGGCTTCAGTGAAGAGAATGGTTTTCAGTTTTTTCCTGAAAGGGAGAAGATGGCTTTCTGCACGAAGCTGGCTAGGTAACTTGTTCCAAAGGGTGGGTGAGAGAGTGGAAAAGGCTCGGCCCCCCTTGGTGGCATAGTTGAACCGTGGGCAAACTAAGAGGCCCATCGTGGATGACCTTAGCGAGCGACATGGGGCATATTTCACAAGG
Organism: Calotriton arnoldi; assembly: GCA_963921515.1. Lineage (NCBI taxonomy): Eukaryota > Metazoa > Chordata > Amphibia > Caudata > Salamandridae > Calotriton > Calotriton arnoldi. The sequence goes on along the minus strand of CAWUFW010002795.1, from coordinate 598,254 downwards.
CGTTGTTTAATATAGATGGGTGCCTGTCCATACAAAGCCTTGTGAACAATACAGAGGGCCTTGAATTTGGCCCTCTGTTTCAAGGGCAGCCAATGAAGACGTTGCAGGAGGGGGGATGCACGCGAATGCCTGGGTACTTTAAAGATTAGCCTTGCCGCGTCATTCATGACTATGTGCAATTTGCCTACTAAAGAATCTGGCAGTCCAATGTAGAGCGAGTTGCCGTAGTCGAGACGGGACAGGATCATGGCAGTCACGACCGTTCTCATGGTCGGGAAAGATAGGATGGGGGAAAGTCTCCTAAGTAACCTGAGAAGGCCCACACAGGTTCCAAACACAGTGGAAACCTGGTTAGCCAATGAAAGCTTATCATCCACTTTGATTCCCAAACTTTTTACCACTGGGACTGGGGCCGGAGCGGCACCCAGTTCCTGGGGCCAGTAGAGGGAATTCCAAGGGTTGTCAGCATCGGTCAGAGCCAGAACCCCAGTTTTGTCTGGGTTGATCTTTAAGGAATTGGCAGTCATCCAGTTGACCGTGAAACGTAGAACCTCTTTCGCCCGTTAGTGTGCTAGGGGGGTATTTTCAATTTGCAGAATGATTTGAGTATCATCCGCATAATTGAATACTTGACACTCCATAGCCGAGAGGGCAGTAATTAATGGTCTAAGATAAATGTTGAATAGGAGGGGTGATAGGGCCGACCCCTGTGGAACTCCACAGGGAACGAGCCCCTCTCTGAGACCCAGTCACCCATCTGAATTCTTTGGGAGCGGTTCGTCAAAAATGAGGTAATCCACTGTAAGACCGCGCCCCCGATCCCCATAGTTCTTAATCTTTCCAAGAGTAGAGCATGGTTGACCGTATCGAATGCTGCCGACAAGTCAAGGAGGACTAGGGCACAAGGCTTTTTATTATCGGTAGTCCTCCTAAGGTCATCGAGCACTGATAACATCACCAATTCTGTGCTATGGTGGGCTCGAAAACCAGCCTGCCTGTCCTTCAGAAGGTTATAATCCTTCGTAAACTTAACTAGTTGTTGCAGGACATGTTGCTCTAAAATTTTAGCAAGAAATGGAAGTTGAGAGATGGGTCTAAAATTTTTCTTATTGGCTGGGTCCGCGCCAATCTTTTTAAGCAGGGGGATAATCCTGGCTTCTTTAAAGTAGCTCGGAACCTTCCCAATCTCCAGGGAGAGGTTTAACAAAGCGAGGATTTCTTCCTCAATTTCAGGGAGAGCTAAATTGAAAATCCTGGGGGACAGGGGTCGGCGGGTGAGCCAGATTTAATTTTTGTAGCAATGCGTCGGAGAGATTCAGTGTCAAGATCTTGGAATGAAGAGAGCAATTCTGTTTGCTTTCCCTGTGGGATCATCTCTACAACGGGAGGTTGCTTAAATGGAGAATTATCAATCTCAGTCAGGATATCCTGAATTTTGTTAGAAAAATAAAGTAGAAATTCATTTCATTGTTCTTGATTGGATGGAGACGTCAGTGATTGTTTATGGCTGAGTTCTTTAAGAATTTTAAACGTTTCTTTCTGTTTATTAGTTGCTACTGGGATCCTATTTTCATAATAATCCGCCTTCCTACGGAGGCGCGCCTTTTTATAGGAAGCAATTTTGGCTCTATACTCTTTAAGAGCCAGAGGGTCATAGTGTTTGCGCCACTGTCGTTCGTAGTGGCGAAGCAGACGTTTCCCTAGTATATGGTACTAAGGTACCCAGGACATAGGTACACCAGGCTTCTCCCTTGTGCTGCAGCATGTATTGTGCCACCCATGGGAGTCCACTTAAACTGTGACTACATGCCTGCCATTGCAGCCTGTGTGAGCTGGTGTTTGAACCCCTCACAACAGCTATTTGTCCTTATATCTGAGGTCACTGCACTTAAAACCTAATAGTCACCCCTATGCCAGGCTCTTCAGTCCTGATGGCAGGGTGCTTGTTTACAAGTGTGATGGTGCCTCTGCATGAGCAGGATACCCCTACAATTCCCAGAGTCGATTCTCCAGGCTTTGTAAGTGCGGTCAGCCATTTTAGGATATATAGTGGACATCAGTCATTCCGAGATGTCTAACTATATAGTGGCTGCACCCAACCTGGTCATGTTTGGTATCAAACGTGTTGGAATCATACCCCAACATCTATTCCAGTGTTTGAAGTATGATCCCATGTACTGGGGGGCTCCCTAGGGGACCCCCCTGTACTCCCGGTAACAGCCTATCAGGGTCTGTCAGAAAACTAGTGCTGCTGCCGACCACAGACCCAATTCTGCCCTCCTGCTGCTGAGCTTGAGCAGGGGAAGGTAAGATCAATAGGTTTCCTGTCACAGGGAGGTGTAACCACCTCCCAGACAGGACTTAGTGTATTGGGGTGGGGTGGGAGCGCTTTGCAGCACCACCTGACTGCTTTGAAGGGCACATTTGGTGCCCTCCTTGCATACTCCAAGGCTTGTTGGCTCTGCACTCCAGAGATCTTCAGGCTTACAACAAGCTCCAGCCTCCAGCACCTCAACTTCCCAAGATCAGCGTCCTCACTGCATCCTCTGCGGGCCTCCTCCTTAGTGAGCTGCCTGAGGTCCTCTTGCGAGTCCTGTGCTTTCGGCCTGTGGGTCCTCCTGAGGGTCTTCTCTTGGTTCAGTGTGCTCCCCTGCTTGTTTGGGGCCTGCCCTGACTCTCCTGCACTTGGTGAGTCCCTTGGACCTTGCTGGATCCAGCAACTTCATCTCTTCACTTTTCACGCCAGTTGTGGCTGCCAAGGCTTGTTGGTGCTCCTGCCAGACACACACCACCTAGATACTGACGTGGGACAGCTCATGCACGGCCACTTGTCTTCCTCAGCACCGCCTGGTCCTCACAGCTGCAGCAACAAGGTCACCTTCATCTCTTCTGAACCTCCTGACATCGGTGGGCATTGTGCTTCCGTGCCTCCTGGTCACCTCCAAGTTGCATAGTCTATGTTCCCTCTGCTTGCAGGTTCTTCACTTCACGAAGCCACCTTTGGATTCCACCGGACTCCTCCACAGTCTTCTCCTGAGGCATCTTCTTCGAAGTCTCCCATTGTCTACAGCGGGTTCTGACATCACTTCACCCCAATGCACCCGGCTTCCCTGGTGCAGGTAACTTGGTTCCTGGGGTATCCACTGGTGGGGTGGCTCTCAAACCTTGTGTCTTCCAAAGGGTTTCTTTGAGGTCCTCCGGGAAGGGTCCTTCTTCTTTAAAACTGCAATTGCGACTTTTCTATTGACTTTCATTGGACACACGGCTGTGTTTCCACTTTGCACACAGCCTCCGTGGGGTTCCTAGGTACTTCTCTTGGGTGGTTCCTTGTGTCCCCCACTCTTCTGAATCTTGTCGTCCAAGTCACGTTTTCCTTCGCAGTTCGCATTCCACTTTCTTAGTATATGGTTTGGTGTCCCCCTGGAGACCAGTGTATATTTGTGCTACTTACCTGATTATTAATAAGTATTCTTGTGTTGATATCTCCGGGTTGGAGATATAACAATGTGTTAGTGATTGTGTTGTGATATAAATAGACTTATTTTTCAAAAACACTGTGCGTTTATTTTGATCTAATCTACACTGTCGATTAAATGTGGTAAAACAAGCTGCTTTACACTCCAAGATAAGCTTGAAGGCTGCTCTCCACAGCTACCACTTTGAGAGCTTTCTAAGGTTATCAAAGACCGCTAAAATCACCATAAGTGTTGTCTGTATTGGTGCAAGGTGCATCACTTAAATGTGCACCATATACTAAGCCAGCCTCCTACAGAAGGCCTTTCTTAGACTAAGTTTCGCTGGGGACCATTACAAAGGACACCGCCCCTATGGGTTGGGGGGGCACATTCACAGGATGTAATTGTTAAAGGACACTGTACAATCAGCCAGACACCTTTCCATATCAATCACCTGGAGTTGCTAGCTGTTAATCTAGCGCTCAAGGCCTACCTTCCCCACCTCATTGGCAAGGTAGTCCTGATCAGAACAGATGACATGACTGCCATATATTATCTGCAAAAACAGGTCCTCTCAGCTCTCTCATCCAGTCCAGACCATTTTGAGGTGGGCTGTTCGATACAGCATTCACCTGTTAGTGGAGTATCTCTCATGAGTGGACAAAGACTTTGCAGGTCTCCTAAGCAGGAGGTGCCTACAAGTCCACGAGTGGGAGCTCAACCCCAAAGTCCTCCTCCCATTCTTCCAGCATTGGGGTTATCCAGACATAGACCTTTTTGCATCCGCAGAAAACGCCAAATGCCCAACCTTAGCCTGCAGATTCACACTCACAGTCCTGGGGCAACGCACTGTGGATGAGTTGGTCCGGAATATTTGCTTACTCTTTTCTACCTCTCCCACTGCTTCAGTTTGTGGTTCGCAAACTTTGATAGGCATCTTTCACCCTCATCCTGGTGACTCCCACATGGGCACGACAATCATGGTTCACCACACTCCTAGAACTATCAGTAGTTTTGCAGCGTGAATCTTTCTGGATTCACTATGCTGTGCATTATTCCGCCATCTCGTGGTTGGGTCCGGAATCGTAGTCTTTTCTTTCTTTTTTTTTTCTTTTGGCCCAGGTGGGCGGCGACGCCCCCACCATTTGGTGTCCTCAGTGACGTCGTCGCGCTTCCTGCGGAAGCTCCCACCTTTGGTCGCCATCTTCAGATTCTTTTTTCCGCCGTGGGGTCTGGATCGTTGACGAGAAGTTCCAGAAACTTTAAACGAAGAATCTCGAAAATTCAATTCTCACCACAGAGGATCGTTTCCTGAGACACCGGACGAGGAGACGAGTACCGGAGGCGACGAGAAGGACGACGAGGTAGAAGGTCCACGACCAAAAACTCGACGCCTACAGAGAATGCGCTCACAGGGGGCCCCCTGAGTGCGGTTATGGACAAGACACCGTTTAAGTTTTGCCAAAACTGTCACCACAAGTTCGCCCAGAAGGACCAGCACCCAGTCTGCAACCTCTGCTTGCCGCTCGACCACATCAACGAAGACTGCAACGCGTGTTCGGCGTTCACCCCGAAAACCCTCCGGGTGAGAGAGAGGCAAAGAAGGGCGAACTACAACATGCAGGGCCAGGGACCAGCTCCATCGCTCCGAGACCTGGGCCTCTCGAGTGGAGAGGAATACAAAATCGCAGAGGGACCGGAGGACTGCTCAGTATGCGAGGTCCACAAGAAAACGTCGAAGGAGGTAAGGGAGGCGTCGACCCCGAAGCACCCAAGCGACGCTCGAAAGAGTGAAGCCAAGGCCCCGAGCGACACTCTTAGAAGTGAAGCCAAGTCCTCGAAGGGAGCGTTGCCGCCGAAACCCTCGACGAAAGCAACAGCATCCAGGGACAAACAGCCGAGCGGATCCTTCGAGAAGGACTCCCAATCGGCAAAAGCCTCCGAAAAACCAAGGGCGTCGAAGGTAACCTCCGAAAAGGAAGCCTCGACGCCGAGAAAAGAAGGCCCGGCGTCATCCTCGACGTCCGAGACCGCGAAGAAAGGCGCTTCATCCATCGACGCCGAAAAGGCCCACGAGATGGAGAAAAAAAAGAGAAGGCTCGAAGCAGAGATGGCGAGCATCCTGCAACGGAAAAAAGAATTCGACGAAAAGATGAAGCTATACGCCATTCCGTCGAAGCCAACACGCGAAGCACTCGGGGAGGGCGACACCGAAGACATCGAACCCCCGAACCGCTCGACGAGCAGGGCGAAGAGGACTACTACTTCGAAGGCGAAGAAGAGCTGCAGTCTTACCGGGACTCGACGTCCTCGGAAGCACAAGACTTAGACTGGCAAGACCTCGACGCAGAATCACCAGAAGAAGGGGTAGAATCTTATCCCTCGAGGCCTTCGCCGCCAGACGACATTGGAGTCTACAATGTGGTCGTCTAAAAGGCTGCAGCAACGTATGGGGTCGAAATGCAAGAGGAGAAGGCGAAAGCATGTTTCCTTTTGGAAACCCTACTTCCTCAACAAACCAGGTCCCAGTTCCTACCCATGCTTCCTAGCGTCCTGGACCAGGGAAGGGAGGCCTTCAAAGAACCGGCAGTCTGCAAAGCTGTTACACCTAGGAGCGAAAAGAAGTACAAACACTCCTCGAAAGACCCTGCGTACATCCAAGGGTCAGTGCCAGCAGACTCCATTATCACGGCAACGGCCAGGAAAAGGGCCAATGTGCCCACTAACACAGGTCCACCTCCAGACAAGGAGAGCAAACGAATAGACCTCACAGGACGAAAGGTGGAGAGGAACGCAGCCATACACTGGCGCATCGTCAACTCCAACGCCCTCATCAGCAGACATGCATACCAGCATTGGGATGAAATGAGCCAGCTCGTAACACACCTGCCACAACAATACCAACAAAGGGCTAATCACCTAGTGGAAGAGGGCAAGGCTATCGCAAACACTTGCCTAAAATCAGCCTTGGACGCAGCAGATAACTCCAGCAGGCAGATGAAGATAGGGGTGACTGAAAGGAGACACGCATGGCTCAGGATCTCGGGTTTCAAACCGGAGGTACAAAGTAATATCCTGAACACGCCATTCGACGGCCAGAAACTGTTTGGAGCCCCAGTCGACGAGAAGTTGACGCAGCTTAAGAAGGACAACGAAACTGCGAGGTCCATGGGAGCACTGCAGTTCAGGGGGATGAGAAGAGGAACCCCCTCATGGCGGCCCAGTGGTAGAGGGGGCAATACTTCCGCCACTTCCCAACAATCTCCCCAACAAGGATACCAGGGGAACAACCAGGGCCAAAGCCAACAGGGACAACAACAGCAAAATTGGCAGTATCAACCCAGAGGACGGTCCTTTTGAGGACGCGGGTACGGACGGGGACAGTCCCGAAGAGGGGGCCAGCAGCCCACCTCAAAGTGACTCCGCAAAGAAACCAAACCCTCCCCTATCACCACCAAGGGAGAGGAGAAGTCAACAGAAGGAAAAACTAAAAATCACCCACAGCAAACAAATAACCACCGAGTATACAACCCCGGTGGGGGGCCGAATAGGAAACTTCCTCACACAATGGAGAAAGATTACCACGGACAAGTGGATACTGAACATCATACAGCACGGATACTGCATAGAACTCCAAAAACACCACCCGGGCAGAAAACCAAGACACCGCCCACTCCCCGCAAGGGAGCTCGCCCTCCTACGTCTAGAAGCAGAGGAGCTGCTCAAAAAAAGAGCGATAGAAGCAGTTCCAATCAACGAAAGGAACAAGGGAGTCTACTCAACGTATTTCCTGGTGCCAAAGGTAGACGAAACCCTAAGGCCAATACTGGACCTTAGATTCCTGAACAAGTTCGTAAGAACTCAAAAATTCAAAATGACGTCACTTCAGGAAGTAATACCCCAAATCCAACAAGGGGACTACATGGCGACCATAGACATGAAAGACGCATATCTGCACATCCCCGTCAACCACAAACACAAACGTCTACTAAGATTCGTGATAGGCCAGAATCACTACCAGTTCACAGTGCTAGCCTTCGGGCTCAAGTCCGCACCAAGGGTGTTCACAAAATGCCTAGCAGCAGTGGCAGCGCACCTACGGAGAAAGGGCATACATGTATACCCCTACCTCGACGACTAGCTTGTGAAAGCAGTATCATACAGGCACTGCAAAGATCACATCAAACAAGTCATACAAACACTGTCCAGACTAGGTTTCTCAATACATTGGGAGAAATCATCAACAGAACCGCAGCAGATCAAGATATTCTTAGGGGCACAGATCGACAGCACACAGTCCAAAGTGTTCCCCAGCGAGAAGAGAACTATAGCGCTCCTGAGGGAAACACGTCATTACCGCAAGGGGCAAGTTCTGACAGTGAGAACGGTGAGCAGACTAATGGGGATGATGGCATCATGCATCCACCTGGTCCCAAATGTCAAGCTGCACATGAGACCGTTCCAAGAATGCATCCAGCAACAGTGGTCAGAAGCAACAGGGAGTTGGGAAGATCTAGTGGTTGTCACACACGCAGTGCAGCAAGAAATAGCGTGGTGGAAGGAAGAGAACATATTAAAGGGAAAGCCATTCACACAGCCAACTCCAACAGTGACCATCACAACAGGCGCCTCACAGCAGGGCTGGGGCGCGCACATGGACAGACTCCGCGTCAGGGGGCTGTGGTCCCAACAAGATGCAGTGAGACACATCAACTACCTAGAACTAAAAACTGTTCCTAGCCTTTAGAGCCTTTCAGAAGCAGCTTTACGGCCAGAAAGTGCTGATACAAACAGACAACACAACCACCATGTTCTACATCAACAAACAAGGTGGAACACAGTCAGCACCGCTATCAAGCCTGGCACAAGAGATTTGGAAATGGGCCATCCCTCTAAGGATAGACCTACTGGCAATACACCTTCCAGGAATAGACAATGTAGAAGCAGACCGACTCAGGAGGCAGACGTCGGCATCCCACGAATGGGAGCTCAACCAACAGGAAGTGCAGCGGCTGTTCCAAAAATGGGGTACACCACGGATAGACCTGTTTGCAACACTCCAGAATGCAAAATGCCAACATTACGCATCCAGACAACCGGACCAAGGGTCCCTAGGGAATGCGCTATGGATAAGTTGGTCGAACGAATTTGCATACGCTTTTCCCCCCGATACCACTGTTACACAAGGTACTCAGCAAATGCAGGAACAGCAGCATGACACTCATACTAGTGGCACCTCAGTGGGCCAGACAGTCATGGTTCTCACAAATAATGGAAATGGCACAGGAACCAGCGCACAGGTTCAGCAGAAGGAAAGACCCCCTGACAATGCAAGACGGAAAAGTGCTCCACCCAGAACCAGAGAGCCTCAGCCTAGCAGCATGGCTCCTGAGGACCTAGAATTCGCACACCTCAAGCTGCCACCAAGCACTATGGCAGTACTCCGAGAAGCAAGGAGACCCACTACAAGGAAGTGCTACATTGCAAAGTGGAAAAGGTTCTCGCAATGGTGCCTTAAAGAGGGACTGCAACGAAAGGTCACAAAAGAATCAACGGTACTACAATACTTAACGCACCTACTACACAGCGGGCAGAGCTACTCGTCACTAAGGGTTCACTTAGCAGCCATAGTGGCCTACACCAGGGGAGAAGCGGGGAAAAGTTTCTTCACCTCCCAGGTGGTCAAGAGATTCCTGGAGGGAGCTAAAAGAATAGCCCCCCCAAAAGGATGCCAGCCCCGAGCTGGAACCTCAACACTGTGCTAACACAGTTGATGAAATCACCGTTTGAGCCCATACACAAAACTACACTGCACATGCTCAAACTAAAGACGGCATTCTTGGTGGCTATCACGTCACTGCGAAGGGTCAGTGAACTACAGGCTCTTACACTACAAGAGCCCTACTTGCAAATACACAAGGACAGAATTGTCATGAGGACGGACCCACACTTCCTGCCAAAGGTGGTGTCGCGGTTCCATATTAACCAGACAATACAGATACCAAGTTTCTTCCAAAAACCATCAATGCCACAGAGAAGGCGCTACACTCGCTGGACGCCAGAAGGGCAGTGATGCACTACATAGAAAGGACAAAGGAATGCAGGAAAACAAAACAACTCTTCGTTTCCTTCGCAAGCAGTTTCTTGGGACGACCAGTAACCAAAAATACCATCGCACGATGGATTGCGCAGGCAATACAACTCTGCCACAAGCAGGCAGGACAAGAATTACAGGGAGCCGCCCAGGCTCACTCAACAAGGAAGAAAGGAGCAACAGTTGCGTTCCTAGCGAACACACCTATCCAAGACATTTGCCAAGCGGCAACATGGTCTTCCGTGCACACGTTCACCAAACACTACTGTGTGGATATCCAGATGAACAAAGAGGCACAAGTAGGACAGAAGGTCTTACAGCACATTTTCAGCAACCAATGCTCATCTTCCACCCAACCACCGCAATGACAGAAAACCGCTACAAAGTCTATGCACAGCATAGTGAATCCAGAAAGATTCACGCTGCAAAACGAATAGTTTCTTACCTGTCGGTGTAGTTTTGCAGCTTGAAGACTTTCTGGATTCACTAGCGATCCCACCCGCCTCCGCCAGGAAGATAACATAGGAGGTTAAGGGTAAAACTAGACTACATACAGAGTTTAGAGGGATCAAAAGGAAAATAGGAGGATAAAAGAGAAAGACATAGACGACAAAAACAATAAGAGGAAAAGAAAAAAGAATCCGAAGATGGCGACCAAAGGTGGGAGCTTCCGCAGGAAGCGCGACGACGTAACCGAGGACACCAAATGGTGGGGGCGTCGCCGCCCACCTGGGCCAAAAAAAAAAAAGAAAGAAAAGACTACGATTCCGGACCCAACCACGAGATGGCGGAATAATGCACAGCATAGTGAATCCAGAAAGTCTTCAAGCTGCAAAACTACACCGACAGGTAAACTATTCGTTCTTCATGAAGTACTGCCCGACAGGCAGGTCCTTCTCACGCAGAACCATGGAGAAGTCAGACACCCCGACCCGAGGTCCCTCAACCTTGCGATCTGGCCTCCTGAAGTCCTAGAGTTTGGTTACTTAAATCTACCACAACCTTGTATGGAAATTCTCAAAGAAGCAAGAAGACCAACTTCTAGGGCCTGTTACGTTGCAAAGTGGAAAAGATATGTTCACTATTGTCATTCCAAACACATTGATCCTCTCGGATCCAAAGTTCAGGACATTGTCTGTTATTTATTTCATTTACATATTTCTTGTCTAGCTTTTACTTGTATAAGGCTACACCTAGCGGCAGTAGCCACATATCTCCAAAACAGACAAAGCACTTCTCTATTCAGGACCCCAGTCATTAAAGCCTTCCTAGAAGGTCTCAAAAGAGTAATACCTTCTAGGAAACCACCAGCTCCCACCTGGAATCTTAATATTGTGTAAATAAGGCTAATGCACCCTCCATTCGAGCCCCTACACTCTTGCCCCTCCAGCTTTTATCCTGGATGGTAGCATTTTAATTGCTATCACTTCACTCAGAACTGTCAGTGTGCTTCAGGCACTAAATCGAATTGCCAATATTTTTCCCCCAACCTGACTCAGTTGTAGAAAGAGCTCTACACACTTTAGATTTAAAAAGGACCATTATGTATTATATTGATAGATCAGAATCATTTAGAAAGACCCAACAACTGCCTTTTGAAAACCACACAAATGAAGGGCCATTTCTAATTCAGGCATTTCATTCAGATTGTCAAATGCATCCAAACCTGTTATGCCAAAGCTAAAAGAACTCTACCTATCCTTCCAAGAGCTCACTCTGCTTGCAAAATAGGAGCTTCAATGGCATTATAAAAAAATATACCTATGGCTGACATATGTAAAGCAGCTACATGGTCTACACCGCATACATTAACAAAACATTACTGATGTCATGGCTCGTCAACAAGCTCATGTATGCCAAGCGGTTCTACATACACTATTTCAAACAACTGCAACCCTCACAGTTTAGCCACCTCTTTTGGAGGAGAACTGCTTTACAGTCTATGTTAAGCATATGTATCTACAGCCACACATGCCTTAAACAGAAAATGTTATGTAGCCAGTAAGCATCTGTTCGTGGCATGCAGTGCTGTAGATTCACCTGCGCCCACCCTCCTCCCCGGAAACCATCTGTTGGTTGCAGTTCTTATATATTACATTCCTTTCGCATGGTCATCTCACTATACTACACTATCCTTTACACTCCATCACATGCATTACGGGGAAAAAACCTAACTATTGAGTCGAGGACCATGCGAATTACAAGCAAGAGGAGGAGTCACTATACCTGGTGACTCGAAGGACTTTCTTAGAAGAAAAGCAACTTGCACACATCCGAGACTAGCACTAGATGACACAATTATTCTAAGCATATGAATCTACAGCACTACATGCCACAAACAGATGTTTTCTGAGTAAGTAACATTTTCCTTATGTTGACTATTTGAAAGCCATGCACGTGTGGTTTAGGAATCTGTCAGATGTTTGTGTTGAGATCTGTTACTACATAACATCTGCTAATCTAGATCTAAATCTTAATTATATGCATCACAGACTACTAAGTTGGATGGGTCCTAGACTGGTGTTTTGATAACTGCGTGCAGGCATTGATGGCAGCATACATGGTGTAATTTGTCACCCTCCCCATGTTCTGACGGCAGGGTGCTGTTGGTGGGTTGCTGACTGTGTCCTATAAGTGGAGCAGAACCATATCCTGCAAATTCCATTCATGCCATTCTGCCTATCACTTTGATCTGCTCTGGATGCTGGGCAAACTTTGTGACCTGATGCGAGGACCAAGCTTAACCTTCTGCCATACTACGTTTTGGACTGTCTTTGGCCCAGCAAGACCAGCTATGGACACTGTTAAAGGTTATTTTGTAGGTCCTCCTGGCCTTCCTGCGATTGCCTCTTTGAGTCATCAGTTGTGATGCATTTTCTTTTTTTAACCATCTAAGTTTAACATCATAGCAATGAGTGGCTGTAGGTCCAAAAGTAATAAGTTGAAAAGGAAAAGAAATGCAAAAAGTGAACAAATTTCCCCAAACATTCCCAACCGCCTCACCCCACCTCCTGCTCCTCCCCCAGAAAGATGTGACCATACAGGTGCTAATTAAGCAGGGTATCTACTGTAACCATAACACGACAAACATATTTCAAGTTTCTACAACTGCTAGCTAAAGGAAAGTGCATGAAGCTGCTGGCAGTGGCCACCATAATTGAATAGTTGAGTTGTGCGGAGCTTCAAAAGAGGTTGAGAGCTCGGAGTCTCGGTGGGTAAGCCCTCACTGGGTGGCCTTCTAATAGGACATTAAGTAGTGGTTCCCAGTAGAATTCACAGTCTGTGGTGTCCTCATTGAGGTTTTAAGAGTGTTTCCTTGGCCATGTAGTGCCAGAGCTGGGCACACCACTAGGCAATATCTGGCGGGTCTTTTGCTTTCCAAGCAGCCACAGTGGTTGTTTTTGTTTTGTACCCAGGCAGTTCCAAATTGAGTCTGTCCCCTTTTGTCTGATGTTTTAATTCCCATGTGTAGTAAAGTGCCACTTTTTGCACGGTTGCCCCCCCCCCCTATATATATATATATCAGCTCAGAATCTCACAACCAAGGAAGTGAGACCGCACACAGCCAAGGGGTAATCTCAGTTTATTTTATTTCCCCGAGAATTAAAGCGGGACAGGACGCGTTTCGGCGTAGCGCCTTTTTCCACTGCAAGTGGAGACTGAGTGACAACTTGTTTAAATAAACACAACAAAGCAAAAAAGGCAATCATTTCCAGTATGCACCTTCAAAGTAACAACATAATTAACGTACTATCAAATCTGTATAGCCCACAGGCGCCATCTTCAGATGAACAAACCTTGCCGAAGCAGCACAGTGATTAATACATTCAAAGAATGTGAGTACAATATGGCTCTGTATGAGCAATTATTTGATCATTCTTACGGCTGTAAAATATCATTCATCTTTTCACCATGATTATAAACATTCAAGATACCAAATAGAGTAATTCATAGTGGTGCCTTTAAATCCATCTCGGCAGCACGATTATCTCAAATACATTAAATAAATTTTTATATCTAATGAAATAATCACAACTGTTCTAATCCATCACAGTTAGGAATTGATCATTTCTCCGAACTTATTTTAGATAACAGCCCATAAGAATTAATATTTAGACGGCTTGTAAAATATAAGGCTGGTTAGCATTTTCTGAAAACCAATATTCAAACAAAATTGAGCCCTGTAAGGGCAATCACAAAACAGAGATAAATTTGCTCTCCTAGTATACACATATATAAATTTATATGATAAGATGTACCTCATAATCCACTATATTAATCATCTGGATGACAATTCATAATTTATGAGAGAACATCTCAAATTAAATAACTGTTCTTACAACATAGGAGAGCACCATCATCAACACAGTGAATCCTTTTCCAATACTCTTAATTTCTGAACACAGCAAAATCCATTTATGACATTCCAGTGTTACAGACTCTACCCTAGATGAATTGCTAACTCCTCTTCTGTATTCAATCCTAGGGGAGATTTAGTTTGCAAATCAACTATATATCTGGATTCGAGTCTGCGTAATTTCAATTCTCTGTTGCCTCCCCGTTCGTGGGCAAAGACATGGTCTAAACAATAGAAACGTAGAAGATTTCTATCACTTTCGTGAACACTCGCGAAATATCTCGCCACGGGGTACGAGAAGTCTTTCTTCTCAATAGCCCTGGCGTGTTCTAAAATTCTGCGTTTCACTGGATGTATAGTACTGCCCACGTAGCACTTTTTACATGGGCAGACTAAACAATAAATGCAATAGGGAGTAGAGCAAGATATGTAAGAGTTTTAGGCTGGACTACGGAAACGCCCTCTACGCAGGAACGACGGCTAAGCTCCTGAGACGGCTGCAACGCATCCAGAACGCCTCTGCACGTCTTATCCTCGACATCCCCCGACGCAGCCACATCACACCCCACCTGAGAGACCTGCACTGGCTCCCTGTCAACAAGAGGATAACCTTCAAGCTCCTCACCCACGCACACAAAGCACTCCACAACTCCGGACCAGCCTACCTCAACAGACGACTCAGCTTCTACACCCCCACCCGCCAGCTCCGCTCGACCAGCCTCGCCCTCGCCACAGTCCCCCGCATCCGGAAAACGACCGCCGGCGGCAGATCCTTCTCCCACCTCGCCGCCAAGACCTGGAACACCCTCCCCACCAACCTCCGACAGACCCAAGACCTACTGGCCTTCAGAAGACTCCTCAAGACCTGGCTCTTCGATCAGTAGCAGCACCACCCCCCTCTTTCCCCAGCGCCTTGAGACCCTCGCGGGTATGTAGTGCGCTTTATAAGTGACATGATTGATTGATTGATTGATAGGACTGTTCCTGCACGCTTTGCATTTGGAACAAGGAAAGAATCCAGTTAAATTACTCATTCTTGGATTTTGTGGAATTCATTCATAATGGCTCTGTACAAGAGTGTCCCTAAGGGACCGACTGCGCCTAGGTAATTTGAGGATAGTCAGATAAACTTTTGCCAATCACAGCGTCAGATTTAAGAATATGCCAGTTGCTTGAGATGATCTGTCTTACTGCATTTGAATCACTCGAGAATGTTGTAATAAATCTCGGTGTATCCCCTTGATCTTTACTGGGCTGAATCTTATCTCTCAGGAGAGAGTGTCTAGGAATCTTTTCCACTAACTAGAGTTTTGTGTAATAGTGATGGTGAATATCCTCTTGAGTCTCAAGAGTTCCCCATAGGGGATACTATTCTTTAAAGATTTAGGGTGGTTACTGTGGGCCTCAAGGATCGAATTCCCCGCTGTCTCTTTCCTAAACAGGGATGTACAGATTTCACCTTCTTGAATAAAAACTCTTAGATCAAGAAACTCTACTTCAGTTGCACTGATATGTCCACTAAGATGGAGATTAACTGTTATTTAATTCCTGAATATAGGACTCTGCCTCCTCTCTAGAGCCTTTCCAGAGAATAAAAATGTCATCAATATATCTGTACCAACCAACAGACGAGACCCAGTTGTTGTTACATTCGGCCCAGGCCACCTGCTTCTCCCACCAGCCCACAAACAAGTTCGCATAGCTGGGGGCGAAGCAGGTGCCCATCGCCGTCCCTTTGACCTGTCTGTAGTGTTGTTTCTGGAATAAAAAGATGTTATTAGTTAAGCAGAAAGAGAGGAACTCAATTAACATTTCATTATGTTCCGCGTATTTAAGGGATCTGCCTTTGAGGAAGTAACGTATCGCATGGATACCATTTGCATGATTAATACAGGTATATAAACTTGTTACATCAAGTACCAACATCAACATGTCAGATTCCCAAGGTATATTCGATATTGCTCTGATGAAGTCTTTTGTGTCACGTATGTAAGATGGTAATAATTTCACAAAATCTGCAAGGAAAAAATCAATATACTGTGACATGGATTCAGTTAAGCTTCCCTTGGAAGAAATGATTGGACGCCCCGGTGGTTTATCAGCGTTCTTATGAATCTTTGGAAGGTGATAAAATGTAGATATCACCGGATGGGGACAGGAAAGGAATTTATATTCATCCACATTGATCATTCCTTTATCATGCCATTTCCAAATCATTGCATGGTACTCTTGAATACTGGTATTATATTCCTCTTTTGTTATTTTAACGTAACAAGTATTGTCCGATAGCTGTCTTAGTGCCTCTTTACAATAGAAGTCTGATGTCATGAGCACAATATTTCCCCCTTTATCGGAGGGTTTACAGATAATTTTAGGATCTTTCACAATATTTGTAATGGCTCTTCTTTGCTCTATTGAAAGGTTCATATTATCATCATTTTTTCTTCTCAATAGTTGTTGTCTTAACTTCATTAAATCATTTATGACAGTTTCCTCAAATACATCGATAGTGTCAAAGGTCATGGGAGGTATAAAAGTCGATTTTGGTTTAAAATTTGTTTTCACTGTTCGCTGTGTTATTCCAAAGCTATATATATACATTTTACATAAATGTATGCAGCCTATACTTAAGGCTAAAAATGCCCCATTTACATTGAGTTTTCATGTAATGAACCTCTCACCAGGTTAGGCTGGTTAAGTATAGGCTGCATATATATAAAAATATATATATATATATATCTAGTAAAGTACTACGTACATTATTATTTTTTCTTTTTATACATATATAGGTGTGTGTGTGTGTGTGTGTGAAAAGGGGGCAGGGTAGAAACACCCTGACCCCCTAGGCCTGCTCAGGGGGTCCCACAAGGACCCCCAGGCCCAAAAAAAGCATTTTTTTAAAAATTTCATCCGGAGTTGCGCTGGGTGCACGAATCCGGAAGAAAATGAAAAAAAAAACAAAGTGCGGTCTCCACACTTCGTTTTTTTTAAGCCCCCGTGTGGGCCAGGTCCCGGGGGCAATATTTAATAATGGTGCGGGGGCCCACAGCCCCGGGGACCGCCACCTCCCCAGGGCGATCGTTATTCAAATGCGGGGGGGCCCCCTGGCAGCCCTGGGGACCGCCACCTCCCCGGGGCTTTATTTAAAAAAATAAAATAAAAAGTGTGGGGGGGGCTCTTGCCCCCCCTCGCAGCCCTGGGTACCGCCACCTCCCCTGGGCATCACTTTAATTATAACGGGGGAGCCTCGCGGCCCCCCCCCCCAAGCCCTGAAGACCACCACCTCCCCGGGGCTTCAATTGAAAAAAGAAGTGTGGGGGGGTTCCTGCCCCCCACACTGCCCCGGGGACCACCACCTCCCCGGGGCATTGAGTAAATTAAATACGGTGGTCCGTAGCGGACCCCCCCCGCCCCGGGGCTTTAAATCTGTTGGAGGGGGGACGCGTGCCCCCCTCGTGGAGCCCTCCATCGCCCTGGGGACCGCCACCCCCCAGGGCCGGCTCCTGCAATGTCCCGGTGTTGGAAAGTGGATTATTGGTAGGGGCAAATGTAGGTCTGCCACTGGCAATAAGGCCACTAACACATGATCGGACTCAGCATAGGTCTTAGAAAATTATTCCCATGCTCAACCCTTGGTAGCTTGGCTGCGAGCAGGCAGACTTAACTTCAAAGACAGGTATGTAAAGCATTTAAAAACACCAGTTCAGTAAATAATTAAGACACAACAAATAATAAAAATCCAACACCAATTTATAAAAATAGGAAATATTTGTATCTTTAAATTGACACCAAAACGACAAAAATCCAATGTAGGGAACCGGCGATATGAATTTTTAAAGATTTATCACTTTATAGCACTTAGAAACATATAGCACCATGTTGGGATATCTGGTCGCGATAGACCGGCTCAAAGTTTCAGGCCGACCGCGATGGAGCCCTGAGCGGCTACCCCTCGCGGTAGGTCCCGGTCACAGTTTTTACCTTCGGACTTAGAAACTTTTCTGGAGCTTTTTCTCGTGGGGTCCCTCGATGCTCTTCACCAGGCCGGATTCGGTGAGGGTTCGCCGGCCTCGGATTTCTTCTACTCCCGGTCAAACTCTGGAAGTCGGACCTACGGAGCTTTTAGCGGGACGAACCTGGATGGCTTGGCCGGCTCGCGGTTGAAGGCAGGCTTGGCTGACCAGGTTGAGTCGGTACCCCTATGGAGCTTTTTTCCAAAGTTGCTCCAAAGTTCTCCAAATTCCTGGAACTTCTTCCTGAAGTTCCCCAAAGGGTCCCAAAGTGTCTCAAACTCACTCCAAGGGTCTGGAAGCTCCAAGATAGTCCTTGAAAGTTGAGGACTTGAGTTCCCACAATCCACTTGGACAAAACCCTTACAAATCCACTGGTAGTTCTCCAGGTTGAGGATCCTTGGTGGTGATGTTCCAGGTGAGCTCTGTTAACCTGTAGCTTGCAGGGAGTCCACTCTTTAGTTCTTTTACAGCAAGGTAGTCCACAGGGCTGTAGTTCCAGATGGTGCAGTCCTCAGCGGGCAGGCCTTAGAAATTGCACATCAAACTTCTCAGCATGGCACAACGTCTTGCTTTCTTAAGTTTCAAGCAGCAGATCTGAGAGACTCTGCCCCTCTCAGATACTTATTCCAAGTTCTCTGGGTCACGCAGGAGGTCACTCCTGACCAATGGGGGCAGGGTAGCCCCCCAAGGTTATGACCACATCCTGTAGAGTGTGGCATTATTTTGTCCCAGAGTGCACCAAATCCTCCAAATTCATAATGGCTGATTTTCCAGCAGGGAGGTAAGAGCTGGCTAAACACACCCCTAGGATGGCTAATTTCCATAGACTCTCTTGCATCTGCTCATTCCTTCCTTAATACTAGCTCTGGCTTGGGGTCAAAAGAGTAGAGTGGTAACTGACACTGAGGCCTTCCCCTTTCCTTTGAAGGCCATGGTTTACGACTCCTCCCCCTGCTCTGGCATTCCTGTGTAGCAGCACACTGCCCTCCCAGCAGAGCTGGTTAACCCCAGGGGCTCTTTATCACCTCTTGAAAGCAGCCTGGCTAATCCACTTAACTCTGACCAATCAGGACATACCACTGGAAGGCTGAATCTGGACTTGCAAACAAAGTCTTATAACTTCTTGTCTGTACATTTTAGGAGAAATTCAACAATATCATATTGTTGGATTTATCACTACCATTCTGGGAAGTCTTTGAATGGAAGTTCTATCATTCTCCTGTCAGGAGTTATTAGTTAATAACTTCTTGCCATGTTAACCTATGTGGCATGGGATTTGTAATGGGAAAAATGACTTGGGCCATTTTTCCAGCACCAGGACTTACAAAAACATATTTTATAAGTGCTCCGCCTATATCTACAGGACCCCACCCCATGGAACACCTAGGGAGATTTTAGGGTTCTGAATCTGTAGAAATATTGCAGATCCTCCCTCCACAGTGCTCCTAGAATGAAAGTCGAATTTGGGCAGCACTTTATCACAATGTGGGGAGTGAAATGTGAAATTTCACTTAACCCAGGGCATATAAAACTCATTTTATAAGGGTCCACCTTCTAAATACCTGACCCCCCACCCATGGGACATCTAGGGGAGACCCTGGGGGTTCCTAATATGCCACAACATTGTAGGTTATCCATTTGTAAGTGCCCCAAACACCAAAGTCGAGTTTGGGCACAATTTACTTTTTAAAAGCAGTCATGGAACCCAGGGCTGCTTTTAAATTGACCTCAGGCTTCAGCAGTGCACACATGCAAGTGCAGAAAAGGCAGCTGGCCTCTAAACTGCCATGCCCTAATATATACTAGGGACTGATAGGTAGTTTCAATCCCCCTGCCCTATTATGTACTAGGGGCTTATAGAGTAGGTCATGCCAATCACAGGGGTACCCCAACCCATAGTGTACCCTAGTGTATGTAGGTGTTTTCACTGTATTATAAGTGTTTTGAGCATAGCACTGGCCCTGGGCCTGGTTAGGCAAAGCCCAGGGTCAGTCAGAGTCCGTTACCACCAGTACCAGTCAGCAAAAAGTTGGGGGGTGCCCAGGGCACAGGATGACTTTGCAACACCCGGGGTGCCCACCCCCGGGACATTGCCGTTTAGTATGGCAGGGCGGGAGCACGGCTCCCGCCCTGCCATAGCAAACACTGCTTTGCTTCGTTGAAGCGAGAGCAGGAAAACTGCTCTCGCTTCAACGAAGCAAAGCAGAATTGCTTTTGGGCAAAGGGAGCTGCATGTCAGCAGCTCCCCTTGCCCAAAAGCAATGCCGGCTCCCGCAGGAGGCGGGAAGCCGGCAGGGACCGTGGGGGCATTGGGGCTCCCCCCACGGTCCCCACTTGAGGGCCGGCCCCGGGGGATGGGGTTCCCGGGGCTAATAGTGGCCCAAGGAAGGGGGGCCACGCGGCCCCCTCCCATAAATAATTTTTTTTAAAACAGGCCAGGCCCCGGGGGATGGGGTCCCCGGGGTCAGAAGTTGCCCAGGGGAGGGGGGCCACACGGCCCCCCTCCCTATTGAAAAAATATTTTTAAAAAAAGAGGCCAGGCCCCGGGGGATGGGGTCCCCGGGGCTAATAGTGGCCCAAGGAAGGGGGGCCACGCGGCCCCCTCCCATAAATAATTTTTTTTTAAATACATAAGGCCGGGGCCCTGGGGGATGGAGAACCCAGGGGGCCCTGGGGGATGGAGTCCCCAGGGCCCAAAAAATAAGAGAAGGGGGACCACACAGCCCCCCTTCTAAAAAAGAAAAACAAAACGGAAGCTGGAATCTCGCCAGAGGCCCTGCCCCATCCCTGCACCACTCTGCAAACGCGCCTCCTGGCGCGTTTTGGGTTGGGGGATGAAGTCCCCTTGAGTCTTATGAGTCCTTAAGGGTCAACTAGCCCACCAGGTAGGTCCAGTAAGCCCCACACAGTGGGATTGCTGAGATGTGGTCCGAGGCCACGCCCCTTTTTACACCACTCTGCAAACCCGCCTCTTGGCGCATTGCTGGTGGGGCGATGAGGTCCTCTTGTGTCCTGAGGACCTCAGGACTAAAGTGGACTTCATCCCCCGAGCAGCAGTGCGACAGGAGCCGCTTTGGCAGAGTGGTGCAAAAAGGGGGGTGGCCTTTGAGCACTCTCAGCAAATTAGGTGTATGGGGCTTACTGGAGGTAACAGGAGGGCTAGTTGGCTCCCAGGGACCCTCAGGAGGAAAGGGGACTTCATCCCCCAACCAAGAGCTCGCCAGGAGGCGCGTTTGCAGAGTGGTGGAGAAAGGGGCGTGACCCGTGTCCACCTCTCAGCAATCCCACTGTGTGGGGCTTACTGGAATTGAGAGGTAGGCTAGTTGGCCCCTAACCACCCCCAGCAGCGAAGGGGACTTCAATCCCCAACCAAGAGCGTGCCAGGGAGCGCGTTTGCAGAGTGCTGGACAAAGGGGGCTTGGCCTGCTATGAGAACTTAGCAATCCTGCTGTGTGGGACTTACTGAGGGTAATAGGAGGGGTAGTTGGCCCCAAAGGATGTCCTTGGGGGCCAACTACCCCTCTTGTTACCTCCAGTAAGTCCCACACAGTGGGATTGCTAAGATGTCTTCGGAGGCCACGCCTCCTTTCTCATCCACCACTCTGCAATCGCGCCTCCTGGCAGACTATGGGAATGGGGGATGAAGTCCACTTTACTCCTGAGGGACTTTGGGGGCTAAGAATCCCTTCTACTACCTCCTTGTAAGTCCTATGCAGCGGAATTCCTGAGCGCTGGTCGGAGGCCCAGCATCCTTTCTCCACCACTCTGCAAATGCGACTACTAGTTAAAGAAGCATTTGCAATGTAATAGGTTTCGCATTTGCGAGAGTTAGAGGTATTGGCGTTGTAAATGTAAAAGTGTTTTAATGTTTCTTGGAGTGGAGTGGATGTAGGTTGTGTGTAGTGGAATTATGTGGTATGTTGTGCAGTGAAATTATGTGGATAGAAAGTATGTGGTATTTAGTGTGTAGGAATTATGTAGAGTGGGATTATGTGTTATGGAGAGTAATTGTGTGGTATGATAGTCTGTGTTGTGGAGTTGTAATCTCAGGTTTAGTCTTCCTCGTTTCCATATAAGCTAAACTATGAACTCAATGAGACAAAAAAAAAGAAGGAACCACTGAGGCGCACTTCTGGACCTAGTCAGAGGTATGAGCAGGGCCACTGGAATTATGTGACTGTTTGGCTGCACCGACTTTTGCACAATTATACATTTACCGCATTTGCCACATCTGCTGCATAGCTGCAGATTTGAACAAAAAAAAACATTGTTTCTAGCTCAAACGGCTCAAACGTTACCAAAAATGAAGCGACAGTGTTACAGCGTGGTGGAAGGCCCTGTGCAAAACGAGAATGGTCACCTGTTACTTATTGCTAAATGTGGGTATTTAGTTTGGTACTAATGGTGTTTAAACCACTCTTGCTTCTTTTAGCAATTCTCTTGCCTCGTTCTGCATTTCTCTTGCTTGTTTCTGCACCTCTTCTGTTTTTCTGCACCTCACTTGCTTCTTTCTGCACCCCTCTTGCCTCTTTCTGCACCCCTCTCCCCTCTTTCTATACCTCTCTTGCCTCTTTCTGTATCCCTGTTCCCTCTTTCTGCACCTTTCTTGCCTGTTTCTGCACCTCTCTTGCCTCTTTCTTTACCTCTGTTGCTTTTTTCTGCACCACTCTTGCTTTTTCTGCACACTTTGCGCCTCTTTCAGCACCTCTGTTGGTTCTTTCTGCACTTCTTTTCCTTCTTTCTGCACCCCTCCTGCCTCTTTCTGTACCTCTCTTGTCTCTTTGTGCACCTCTCCTACCTCTTTCTGCACCCCTCTTGCCTCTTTCTGCACATCACTTGCCTCTTTCTGCACTTCTCTTGGTTCTTTCTACACCTCTGTTGCTTCTTTCAGCAATTCTCTTGTCTCCTTCTGCACTTCTCTTGCTTGTTTCTGCACTTCTCTTGCCTCTTTCTGCACTTAAAGTTTCTAATTCCTACTCTTAGAAGCTGGGGCCTAAGACAATGTAGAACAGCCTTTTTAAGGTTACAATTGCTGGAAAACGAACAAATCATTATGATTACTTCCTTGTTTTTAAATGCTGTTATTAAGTATCGAAATACAATGTGAACTATCCATAAAAATGGTGTGTATATATATGAATTATCTACCTAGCCCCTGTAATGTTATATAACATGTAACAGAATAAGATTGTTTTTCTCGAATTAAGTAATAACACCGCGAAGTTTTCCATGCCTGTTTTTAATAACTGTGTTTTTATGACTTTTTAAACTAAACCGTAGAGATTCTTTGCAGTTTTTGTACATTATGCATCTGAAAGAGACACGTTAGTGATAGATTCCTTACCTTAGAATATCCCCAGGCGTCAGGCTGGATCCGGAAAGTTTTTGCGTAGCAGTACCCTTGCGCGTCGGTAGGCGTCGTCGTGCGGCTCCGCGTCCGTCGCCGGGCGTCGTGATCGCCGGGATGACGTCGCGGGCAGTTCTTAGGCGCCGCCCCTGCGCGCGGACGTCCGTTCTTCTTTTTCCACGCCAGTAAGCGCAGATCCGGGAAGAGCAGTGCCCTAGTCAAAATTTGACTAATTTTTTTGAGAATTTTTTCACTGTTTCTTTATCGAGTCTTCACGACTCCTAGGTGTCGTAGGGATGCCCGGCTTCAAGCCATGCGACGCCTGTGCTCGCATGATGTCGATCACAGACCCGCATCTGGAGTGTCTCTTCTGTCTCGGCCGAGACCACGACACGAAGTCGTGCCCTGACTGCCGGAAACTTCACCCGAAGGCTTTGCGAGAGCGGTCTCGAAAGCTACTCGAGGTCCGGCAGTCTGCTCCGCGCTGCATCAAGCCCCGGTCCCGGGAGAGGTCGAGGGGCCGGTCGCGGAGTCCCCGCCGGTCGTCTGAGTCCAAGTCTTCGCGCTCCTCGGGTAAGTCGAAGCACAAAAAGTCTAAGAAGCGTCATCGCTCTAAGACTTCGCCTCGCCGGTCTCGCGACTCGGCTGAGGCCCCAGTCGGCACCGTCCCCGCGGCCCCGGACATGCCTATAGAGCCGCCCCCGCATTACCCGTCCTTTCCGGGTTCGGGGGCGGATCCGGCCGCAATACAGGAATTCCTGTCGGCCATGGCCCGCCTCTTCGGGCCTCCAGTTCCCTCCCGGTGCGCCTTCGGGCCCCACGGGCCCTGATGGGGTTGCTCCGGCGTTGCCGTCGACTCCGGTCCCGGCGCCGCCTGTCCCACCAGCCTTCATCCCGGCCTCGGCTCCGGGCCCGGCCTCGATCCCGGCTCCGGTGGTACCGCAACCCCCATCGACGCCGGTTGACCTAACCACGCCTCCGCCCGATGTCCCGGTGCCGTTCCTGACGCCCGTCCGGGGCTCCGGACGGCGTCGGTCCCCGGCTCTCTCCGGCTCCGGACATGGAGCCGGACCGGCGGCCGCTGCGACGCCGGCTCCGGCGCCCGATGAGACCTTGGGTCCCAGATGTCCCTCCTCCTCCATATTTTGCACCTGAGGAGGACCAAGAGAGCTGGGAGGGGTCTGAGGACCCTCTCACACAACAGTGTGAGTATGATCCGGACTGGGCTGAGGAACTTGGGGATGCCAGTGGTCTAGACACCTCCCCTGACACAGGCATGCTGTCTCCTCCCGTGGCTACGGAGGAGGGAGCTAATTTTGCAACGGTGTTGCGTAGAGCAGCTGGAGCCTTGCACCTCCAATTGCCTACTGTGGCTGTCAGGACTAATCTCCTGACGGAAGTGCTTCAGCCGGCGGCTTCCTCCTCGGAGACTGTGCTGCCGTTTAATGATGCACTCACTGACGTTCTTTTGGGTGCCTGGTCCAAGCCCACCACAGGGGCTCCTGTGGATAGGTACGTGGCCCAACGCCGTCGCCCTGCTCCGGGCGACCCCTTGTTTCTCTCCCAACATCCCACCCCCGAGAGCTTGGTTGTCCAAGCCTCTGCCTCCCAAACCGCCTTCCCTACCGCCCATCCGGATAGGGAATCCAAACGCCTGGACCAATTTGGGAAGAAGGCTTTTTCTTCCTCCAGTGCTGGCTTGCGGTCCGTAAACACCGCTTGCCTTTTGGGCCGATATACCCACTCCCTGTGGGATTCGGTGGCAGCTGTTTTGCCGCAGTGTTCTGAGGAGGTCCAGACACTGCTTACCCGCGCCATTGCGGAAGGGCGCGATGCGGCTAAATACACCATACGTTGTGGCCTTGATACCGCCGACTCGCTGGGCAGATCGCTTGCGACGACGGTGGCGCTACGTCGCCACGCCTGGCTGAGAACAACTGATTTCTCGGGTGATGTCCAGAATACACTCATGGACATGCCCTTTGATGGAGTCGGTCTTTTTGGTTCAAAGGCAGACCATGCGCTGGAGCGTTTTAAGGACTCACGGGCTACTGCCAAGTCCCTGGGCCTTTCTGTTGTACTCCCTCCGCTAACCTCTGCTTTTCGCCCCTTTCGTGGCCACGGAAGGGGCGCCCAGTCACGTCGGCTGCCCAGCCACCTGGCCGAGGACGTGGATACCGCCGTGGCGGTTCGGGCAACCAGCGTGCGGGTCAGGCCACTACCTCCAACCCGTCCGCGGCCTCCAAGCCCTCCTAGTCCTTCCTTTCAGGTGCACAGCATGCCAGTAGGGGGCAGGGTCCGCCATCACCTTCACCACCTTGTTCTGCATTCTGTCCATCAATTGTTGTTTTTGCATTTGTCACCCCGAGTGGGACGGGTATGCCCAGACGTGGGTCCCGTGCTCTCCAAGCCACTGGAATCAAGCTATCCTGGCTGAAGAAACCGGTCCTAGGATGCTTGTTTCCAGTCCAGGGAGGACCTGGCTTGGCAGTTCGGGCTGGACTGTTCCCATGAGGCACAGGGTCAAGACTGATTTGCATATGGCTGGGTTCAAACTGGAATGGCATGGTGAGCAAAAAAACGATGGATTTAGGTCCAGATCTCTGTACTGGGGTGAATGTATGACATTGTTCTGCATTCTGTCCATCAATTGTTGTTTTTGCATTTATCACCTTCACCACTGGCGTCCCATCACCTCGGACAGGTGGGTCTTGGACATTGTCCGAAGGGGCTACTCCCTCCCCTTCGAGACCACCCCCCCAGCCATGCCACCTCTATTCCACCGCATGTCAGGGGATCACTTGGTGCTTCTGCAGAAGGAAGTCACGGCCCTCTTGGCCAAGAGGGCCATCGAGCATGTTCCGACCCCAGAAGTAGGACGTGGTTGCTACTCCCACTACTTTCTGGTGCCCAAAAGGACAAGGAGGACATGCGTCCTATCTTGGACCTCCGGAACGTCAATCGCTTCCTCCGGAAGGAGAAGTTCAAGATGCTCACCCTAGCTCAGGTCTTGACTGCCCTCGACCCTGGAGACTGGTTGGTAGCGTTGGACTTGCAGGACACTTATTTTCACATCCTCGTCCTGCCGGCCCACCGGCGTTACCTGCGGTTCACGGTAGGCCTCGAGCATTTTCAGTTCACCGTGCTCCCTTTGGCCTTACAAGTGCCCCTCGGGTGTTCACGAAAGTGATGGCGGTGGTCGCAGCTCATCTGCGCCGGGCAGGGGTTCCAGTCTTCCCCTACCTCGACGACTGGCTGCTGAAGGCGGGCTCGTCCCAGGCAGTCGTCTCCCACATCCAGACTACGGCCGAACTCCTGCACTCGCTGGGGTTCTCCATCAATGTGCCGAAGTCGCATCTGATTCCTTCTCCACAGCTCCTTTTCATCGGAGCAGTTCTGGACACGACGCAGTTTCGGGCCTATCCTCCCAAACGGCGAGTCCGGGATATTCAGGCTATGATTCCGATCTTTCAGCCTTTATCCTGGGTTTCGGTACGGATGACCCTGAGGCTGCTGGGCCTCATGGCCTCCTGCATCCTGCTGGTCAATCATGACAGATGGCATATGCGGGCTCTGCAGTGGGACCTGAAGTTCCAGTGGGCGCAGCACCAGGGCAACCTGTCCGATCACGTCCAGATCTCGGAGGGGACTGCAAGACAGTTGCAGTGGTGGCTCTCGAACCGGCAATGGGTCATGGGCAGATCCCTCTCCTTCCCCAGCCAGAGCACACAGTTGTGACGGACGCGTCCCTTCTGGGATGGGGCGGTCACATGGGAGAGGCGGAGATCAGAGGCCTCTGGTCTCCGGCGGAGTCCCGGCTCCATATCAACCTTCTGGAGCTCCGGGCGATCCGACTTGCACTCAAGGCATTCCTTCCCTCTGTCAAAAGGAAGGTAGTGCAGGTGTTCACAGACAACACCACCGCCATGTGGTATTGCAACAAACAAGGCGGGGTGGGGTCGTGGACCCTCTGTCAGGAGGCTCTGCGCCTCTGGACATGGCTGGAACATCAGGGCATGTTCCTGATGGTTCAACACCTGGCAGGTTCCCTGAACGCCAGGGCGGACGAACTCAGCCGCAGGTGCATGATGGATCACGAATGGCGTCTTCACTCGGAAGTGGCGCAAGAACTCTTTCTACAGTGGGGAGAGCCTTGGTTAGATCTATTCGCCACCGAAGAGAACGCGCAATGTCATCAGTTCTGCGCGTTGGAATTTCCAAGGCGGCACTCGCTCGGCGACGCTTTTCGTCGCGAGTGGAGTTGCGGTCTGTTGTACGCCTTTCCGCCTATATCACTTCTACCCAGAGTGTTGAAGAAGATGCGGCACGACCGGGCCCAAGTCATTCTTGTGGCTCCGGACTGGGCTCGAAGAGTTTGGTATCCCGAGCTACTCAGTATGAGCGTAGATCCCCGATCCGTCTGCCTCTTCGGGAGGATCTTCTGTCGCAGCAGCAGGGGACGGTCCTCCACCCGAACCTGTCTAGCCTCCACCTGCTTGCGTGGAGATTGAGCGGCGGTAGTTGATTCCTTTCGACTTGCCTCCTGAAGTTTGTGATGTGATTCTGGCAGCCAGGCGTCCCTCCACTAAGGTGGTATACGCCTGCAGGTGGAACAAGTTTGTGGCATGGTGCACAGCAAAGGCTGTGAATCCCCTTTCTGCCCCTCTTTCTGAGGTTCTTCTGTTCCTTCTTTCCCTGGCCCAACAGGGTTCTGCCCTGGGTGCCATCAAGGGCTATCTTTATGCTATCTCGCCTTCCTCAGGCTGCCTGATCAGCCCTCCCTTTTCAAGTCCCCTGTTGTTAACGGGTTTCTAAAAGGCATTACACACCTCTTCCCTCCTGTTCCGTTTGTAATGCCTCAGTGGGACTTGAACTTGGTTCTTACCTTTCTTATGTGCGCTCCCTTTGAGCCTCTACATAACTGCCCTCTTCGTCTTCTCACTCTGAAGACAGCCTTTCTGGTGGCCATCACCTCCGCTCGGCGGGTGAGTGAGCTCCAGGCTCTTTCATGCAAACCTCCCTTTCTGTCTGTCCATCCAGACAAGGTTGTTCTTAGGACGCGCCCGTCCTTCTTACCAAAGGTGGTTACTGCCTTCCACATTGGGCAGACCATCACTTTGCCCACCTTCTTTCCGCCTCCGCATCCTTCCAGAGAGGAAGAGAGGCTCCACCGTCTGGACCCAAAACGTGCGCTTTCTTTTTATATCAACCGCACACAACACTTCCGGGTGGATGACCAGCTCTTTGTTGGCTACGTGGGCGCCAAAAAGGTCGGGCGGTGCACAAGAGAACCATCTCCCGCTGGTTAACCTTGTGTATCAAAGCCTGCTAATCTTTGGCTAAAAAGGAGCCTCCTGTTGGGCTGCATGCCCATTCCACCAGGGCAACGGCTGCTACCACGGCTTTAGGCCGCGGTGTTCTGCTGCAGGATATCTGTCAGGCAGCTACATGGGCCTCGCTGCACACGTTTACAAAGCATTACTGCCTTGACAGTCAGGTCCGGAGGGACGGCTTCTTTGGCCGTTCTGTCCTCCGGGACTTCCTTGTCTGATCTTTGTTTGCAGACCCACCACCGGGGTTGGTATTGCTGGGGTATCTATTCTAAGGTAAGGAAGCTGTCACTAACGTGTCTCTTTCAGATGCACAAGTTACTAACTTGTGTAACGATATATCTGTAAGAGACAGTAGTTAGTGACAGATTCCTTACCGCCCCACCCATCCTCCCCGTTCTGCGAACTGATTTCTAGGGTTAAGGACATCCCTTTCATGGCCCTAGTATTTTTCAGACACCTATGTCAGCTTCATGCATGGCTCTGCGTTCCTGGCGCGGAAAGTCGTGTACAGAACTGACGTCAGCGCGCAGGGGCGGCGTCTAAGTACTGCCCGCGACGTCATCCTCGCGATCACGACGACGGACGCGGAGCCGTACGACGACGCCTACCGACGCGCAAGGGTACTGCTACGCAAAAACTTTCCGGATCCAGCCTGACGCCTGGGGATATTCTATGGTAAGGAATCTGTCACTAACTACTGTCTCTTACAGCTATATCGTTACACAAGTTAGTAACTTGTGCATTACTACAATTTTTTTAACCTATCTTGCCTGCACTTTACAATGAAATTATGGTAAAACTTGGTCATGTTTTTTAATAAGTGTATATAATATCGAAGTTACCTTCTTGGATCCTGTTTTATAATACCTCTTGTATAATCTGTTTTTATCCTATCATCTCTTTTAATGTGTATGTTGAAATTTTTTTATGCTATAATATGCTTTTATGGTTGTAAACTAATACACCGAATAAAGCTTTATTTGATTTGATTTGACTTTGTGCATTTCTCTTGCCTGTTTCTGCACTTCCCTTGCCTCTTTCTGCACCTCTCTTGCCTCTTTCCACACCTCTGTTGCTTCTTTAAGCAATTCTCTTGCCTCTTTCTGCACTTTTTTGCTTGTTTCTGCACTTTTTTGCTTGTTTCTGCACCTCTTTTGCATCTTTATGCACCTCTGTTGCCTCTTTCTACACCTCACTTGCTTCTTTCTGCACCCCTCTTGCTTCTTTCTGCACCCCTCTTGCTTCTTTCTGCACCCCTCTTGCTTCTTTCTGCACCCCTCTTTTCTCTTTCTGCACCCCTGTTCCCTCTTTCTGCACATTTCCTGCCTGTTTCTGCACCTCTTGCCTCTTTCTGTACCTCTGTTGGTTCTTTCTGCACTTCTCTTACTTCTTTCTGCACCCCTCCTGTCTCTTTCTGTACCTCTTGCCTCTTTCTGTACCTCTTGCCTCTTTCTGTACCTCTTGCCTTTTTCTGTACCTCTTGCCTCCTTGTGCACCTCTTCTACCTTTTTCTGTACCACGCTTCTTTTTGCACCTTTGTTGGTTCTTTCTGCACTGCTCATGCTTCTTTCTGCACCTCACTTGCATCTTTCTGTACCTCTATTGCTTCTTTGTACACCTCTGTTGCTTCTTTCAGCAATTCTCTTGCTTGTTTCTGCACCTCTCTTGCTTGTTTCTGCACCTCTCTTGCTTGTTTCTGCACCTCTTGCTTGTTTCTGCACCTCTTGCTTGTTTCTGCACCTCTCTTGCTTGTTTCTGCACCTCTCTTGCGTCTTTCTGCACCTCTTTTGCATCTTTCTGCACCTCTCTTGCGTCTTTCTGCACCTCTGTTGCCTCTTTGAACGTTTTTTTTTAATAGTAAATATTAATGCTTTCCCTGCAAGTTGGCCTGTCAGACCCTTTAGTGGCAGTTTAAACTGTTTAAAATCGTGGCGAGTACCGTTCAGCACGCGCACTCCTACCTGTTCAAGTTTGTTGCGCGGAGACACTTTCCTTCTGTTCCTGTTGCCAGGCAGACTAGAATGCTTCTGTTGGACCTTTTGCTGCAGAAACGCGCCGTGAGCCATCCGGCTCAGTGTCACGAACGTGCCGCCATCTTGTGTTTGGAAGTACCATCGAAGCACAGGAAGGTCGAAGTGTTCTGAGGTATCCTGCATTGGAGTTCGTTATTGCCAACCAAGTTGTTTCTTTTCAATAAAGCTGAGAGTTTATGGCGGATTGTCGATGCATTAGGCAGGCACACACCACATTTGATTGCAATTCGCATTTCTAATATTGTTTATTTATTTGCAATTTTCACCATGCACTTTTGTAATACATGTTGTAATTTACATGTTTAATGTATATGTTAAGTACTTTATTATTTCACATTATGTGATTAGGATTTTTTCCATGTCTATTAGGTTCTGGCTATATAATGTTGAAACAAAATGGCGCCAACCAGATTGATAAAGGCTGCTGAGTCAGCCGAAACGCGTCTCCTCTGTCTCTGGGTCGTGGGAGGCCCTTTTAAATAAAGAAGCCTTATTCCTTCAGCCTTCGTGTGCGTGCCTCCTTCTTTCTGGAATAAGGATTGCTGTGGATATTTTTCAGCACTGGCGGTGGGCGAAGTTCTCGCATCACCAGTCGTTCTCTGGGCTTGTCACTTTCAACCGCATTCTTTTTGGAGCAGCATGGCAAGTGCTTTGATGATGAGCCCCCAGATGAGTCGTCAGGATGAGGAGCAAAGGATGACAGCAGTATTGGGAGGCTGTTATCTCGAGCGGGGCGGTTTGACGACTGCCAGCACGGGAGTCATGTTTCCCCTGACTAGAAATGCCTCACTCTGAAGACCGACGTGCCTCTGGTGACTGGGCACCGTGGAAGCCTACGCGGAAGCGGTGAGGGCTGTTTGGCTTAATGATTTTTTATCAACTGGTCTCCTCCGACCCTGCGAAAAGTTTGTTGTTAATACGTGCTGCTGTACAAATGGACACGGAGCTCTTGTACAAAGCCATGATATGAAGCGCTGTGACTGTTTATGCCATCAAGATCGGACTCTTTTCAGCTTTTTTAAGAGTGTTATTAACTTTGCACTGAGCACGCCTTGTGTGTTAGGTTTTGCGAGACATTAACCCTTGGTGCCTTTCAACAGTACAATTTGCCAGAATGAGGCATTATGGGACTGGTAGTCCGCATTAATATGAACAAACCAGCATATCGAGTGTGACAAAATATGCACTGTAGCATCAAATGTGTATCTACAAAAAGTCATCGATTTTGTTTGTTCAATATTGCACAATAGAACTGCTAGGTGGCGTGCTTGTGTTAGAAATTGATTGGTTAATGTTTAATCACAGCGCTTGCGAGGTTTGTCGTGATACAGCTCTGTGGGGTTGTTAGGCTCCCAATAGAAGTAAATAAGAAGTAACCTATCTGAGTCTCCCACATTTGTCGTATTTTATTAGCACATTGTTTTCGTTTTTAAAAGCATTATTTGAGGAGGTTTGCGCCATGTATATGCCACATTAATAAAAGTTGGTATGTCAGTGTCCAATGTCCCTAGGTCCTTGGCAGACATGGTGATACATTATGCATGTCAATTATATAATTGTGTACATTTTATGGCGGATTGTCGATACATTAGGCAGGCATACACCACATTTGATTGCAATTAGCATTTCTAATATTGTTTATTTATTTGCAATTTTTACCATGCACTTTTGTAATAATTATATTACATGTTTAATGTATATGTTAAGTACTTTATTATTTCACATTATGTGATTAGGATTT
Organism: Calotriton arnoldi; assembly: GCA_963921515.1. Classification (NCBI taxonomy): domain Eukaryota; kingdom Metazoa; phylum Chordata; class Amphibia; order Caudata; family Salamandridae; genus Calotriton; species Calotriton arnoldi. Next base: position 565,881 of record CAWUFW010002795.1, on the reverse strand, counting down.
TTTCCATGTCTATTAGGTTCTGGCTATATAATGTTGAAACAAAATGGCGCCAACCAGATTGATAAAGGCTGCTGAGTCAGCCGAAACGCGTCTCCTCTGGGTCGTGGGAGGCCCTTTTAAATAAAGAAGCCTTATTCCTTCAGCCTTCGTGTGCATGCCTTCTTCTTTCCGGAAAAAGGATTGCTGTGGATATATATATATATATATATATATATAATGTGCTCCGGGGTCCTTGCCGTTAAGCCACACCCTCTCCCCTTAGATTTTTCCAGTCACAATTTGAATATACTGGAATGCTGTGGCTAGATTGTCAATGTTCAGCATAGTTCTGTGGTTCCATCCGAAGAAGTCTGTTTGACTAATTTTACAATGTTAATGGGACTTTTTAGCTCTTAAGAACATCAGAAAATGTAAAGAAAGCATAACTAAGGCAGATGCCTTGAGCGTTTGTGTCCGCTATGTATGTTGCTCAACAGTACACAAAATTCAGACCTGAAATGTCTCAGCAGCAGTGGTTATAGTTTTGCCTAATTCTTTTGAAGACCCCGTTTCGCAGATGACCATTACAACAGACTCTTCACGCGGTGTGGGCAAACATTTCACAGAATAAATGCCCAGGGGGTGTCGCCCTGTCATCACCAGGGTCACCATATCGATTAACTAGAACTGCTTGCCATCCACCTACCCCTCGAAGCCTTTCTACAAGTAATTTGGGGCAAGGCAGTTGTTCTACCTGCTGCTCAGCCAGTGTGACTGTGGTGACAGAATGTTGGTGAGTGGAATGTTGGTGTGTGTGTGTGAGTCAGTTGGTGGAAGGGCTGAGCAGCAGGAAGGCTGCTCCTGGTGGTGCTCTGCATAACTTATTCTTGAATAAATCTACTTGAAGAACTTACATGGACTGGACCATCATTTATTCACTACATTTTGGCGACTTTACTGGAAAGAATCTGCGTGTGCCACCCGTTTGGACTGTAATTTTCAACCTGGAAGTAATTGCATACCTATTAAGTTGAACTTGAAGAAGCTGGCAGCCCTCAGCCCCACCAGTGACCATAAGACTGGTCGGCCCCAACCTGGGCGTGCCAGTCCCTGCTTAGCTTTCTATCTACATTTTGGTAAAGTGTCTTCACGTCTGGGAGTTCTCTCAACCTGTGTCTGGAGAGCTTCAACGTTCAACAACTGTTCCTGTCGTGAAGAGCAACTGTTCCCTCTCTCTGTGTGGGTAGACCTACAAGTTCTCACTGGAAGAGCTTCAAGTCGGTGGGAGAAGACCCGCTGTTCCTATTTGTGAGCCTGACAAGAAGAGGAGCTACTATCAAGGGCTATGGAGGTGTGTCAGAGCACTTGGCTTCCCTGTGTCCGACTCGGTGAGCAACATGGGTGTGGAGTCCCCGGTGTTCGTGCTACTAAAGGTGTTGTGGTGGAGGAGTTCTCTCACTCCGTGTGGGAAGGGCAACTTGTGACGCCTACTTTCTTTCTTCGATCAGCACTGAGCCCATGTGTTTTTTGCACTGTCTGTTCTACAGTCGGTGGTGCAGCGTATGGGGCTATTGATGGAGTTATGTACTCTACGTTTAAAGATCAACCGCTGCGCTATGGTTTGAAAATGTTGGGCACGAGCTGTCCTAAGAGCGCGTGATCTTACTCAGCCCTGTATTCTTTGTCCGGGACACGGACCGTTTGTTTTCTGCCTCCTAAGCATCGGCATGTAATAATCATCAACGTTCATTGCGTGTTCGAGCTAATTTGGCTGCTTACAACATTGACTTTGGTGAGTTCGGTTCAACGTTTTTTTTTAAAGTAAATATTAATGCTTTCCCTGCAAGTTGGCCTGTCAGACCCTTTAGTGGCAGTTTAAACTGTTTAAAATCGTGGCGAGTACCGTTCAGCACGCGCACACCTACCTGTTCAAGTTTTTTGCGCGGAGACACTTTCCTTCTGTTCCTGTTGCTAGGCAGACTAGTATGCTTCTGATGGATGTTTTGCTGCAGAAACGAGCCGTCCGGCTCAGCGTCACGATCGTGCCGCCATCTTGTGTTTGGAAGTACCATCGAAGCACAGGAAGGTCGAAGTGTTCTGAGGTATCCTGCATTGGAGTTCGTTATTGCCAACCAAGTTGTTTCTTTTCAATAAAGCTGAGAGTTTTCAAGACGTGACCGGGGACGTCGTTGGATCCAAGTGGACTGTGGATTTGTGCCTCCTGTTTGGGTTTACTGAAGTTTTGTTTTTGCACCGGTATGCTACAGGTACTCTTTGCACTTTTATTGTTGGCATCCGGTGCATGTCTGTTTCAGAACTCTTTGGGACAGTAGAGAGACATCCTCAAATTTCACCGAGATATGCTTTGTGCCAGAGAATTGATCTTTTCTTTACGTTTTGTGTACATTTTAGTTTACTCTCGCTACACGTGCGTTCTTGAGCACAATCAGAGTTTTTTTGGGGATTCCAGTTTCCATGCATTTATGCTGTCTCCAGACTAAGTCTTCAAACAATTTCCAACACAGTTTTGATGAACAGTTGTGTAAAGCTTTTCGTGAAATTAATTACAAACTGTATTAGCATAATTGGGAGAATACGAGGTGAGGATGAGGTGTTGTTTCTCCCTTATTTTTTCTTTAAGGTTATGGGTTGTGCTAGTCCCCGATGTTTGCTCGAAGAGTTTTTTTTTAATGTTTTGTGTGGAGCATTTTTCACACATACCACCCTTACTTCGGGTTTGGGGCTGAGTTAAAGCCAGCTTTGCGTTTAGTGTGTGCTTTACTTGTGATTGCTGTTTTTTTCTCTTACTACTTGTTTGGTATAGTATTGTACACCCTTATGTGTTCCGTGTTGAGCGCCTTTCCACACGTACCACCCTAACTTCGGGTTTGGGTGAAGGGCTGAGACGAAGCCAGATTTTTAAGAGTGAGTGTTTCCTTATGATTGCTGTTTTCCTTACATTTTGCTGGGTGTTGAGTTATGTAGTTTCACATGTTCCGTGTGGAGCGCCTTTCCACACGTACCACCCTAACTTCGGGTTCGGGTGAAGGGTTGTGTTAAAGCCAGATTTGCATATAGTGTGCCTTTTTGTTAGTGTGTGCTGTTTTCTTTCACTTCTTGTTTCGATGTAGCGTTGTGCTAGTGATTGGTGTTCTTTTCTGGGTTCGTGTGGACTGATATTCCACACATTCCACCCGTGCTTCGGCTTGGGTGAATATTTAGTTGTTGTTGGATGGTTTCTTCTACACCTTGTGGATGGCATCCTATTTACTTTTCTCATATTTGCCTGGCCAGCTAGCATGTTTTGGGTATCTGGGTTTGTTTGTTGTTTGTGGTGCAGTAGTGCATGCATTTTGCCGTGGTAGAAAGGGAGATGGTGCATGAGTGTAGTATTCTTCTTAGAGCACTTGTGTTCCCTTTTTCTCTCTTTTTATTTCTTGTGCATGATATTTTCCATCTATTTTCATGCTTATGTTTCAGTTCGTTGCTATCTTGCTTATTTGTGGCAATGGTTCTGATATCTTTCTGTTGCATGCTATTGTTCCTATGTCATCTTTTGCTTGCATCAGATTTCATTGTCATTCCATTTATAGTCCTTTTGTAATTAATATAAAGAAAGGAGATGTGTTATACCTGCTGCTCAGCCAGTGTGACTGTGGTGACAGAATGTTGGTGAGTGGAATGTTGCTGTGTGTGTGAGTCAGTTGGTGGAAGGGCTGAGCAGCAGGAAGGCTGCTCCTGGTGGGGCTCTGCTTAACTTATTCTTGAATAAATCTACTTGAAGAACTTACATGGACTGGACCATCATTTATTCACTACAGTAGTGTCACATGTCCCATTAGGGACATACATTGTTTTTTTTTTAAATTCATTTTATTAAACAGACATCGGTTCATTTGGCAATACAGAGGAAGTAGACATTGTACATACAGCAAGAAAACACTGCGGGAAGGATAGTTTCAGTACATAGAAGAGGGAATGCTACGGGGAAAGGAGGACATCATGTTCAATACAACGAGGCGGTGTACAGATCTCGCCACGGTAGCTGTTCCATGGGCTCCAAACCCGTGACCACTTTCTGGGGCGGCCTCTGGCCATGTATACAGTCTTCTCCCTAAACATGCACCAATAAAGGTCCCTCTCCCAAGACTCCAATAAGGGTGAATTGGTAGCCCCCCACAGCTGAGCAATGTTTCTTTTTGCGATCATGAATCCGAGCGTGGCCCATTGCGTCTGGTGCGTGTTTTGGTCTGTGGGTTCCCATATGTTGAGGAGACACCGTCTCACCTCTGGGTGGAGCCGAACGTGCAACACTGTGCTGATTGTCTCATGGGCGTCGTGCCAGAAGGAACTGATGTGTTTACACTCCCAAATGATGTGCAGGAACGTTCCCAGCCGGGGACATACATTGTTGTTTTTCTCTAAGTTAGCATGAGCACGCTGCAGCTTGCCTGCTACTTTGCGGTCTTTATTACTACACAACTTTATTTTTGCAATGACTTCTATGGCAGTTTTCACATGAGAACTCATCGCTGTGTTTACTCTCTGCAGGTTCCTGGGATTTAGTCTGAACATTGTGAGCATTTGTTGTTTGGACAACGTACTTTGGTTTTTATTGTGATACACGAATAGGTAGCACACACTTGGAGAGGGACCTTTCCAGGGAGAAGAGCGAGACAGCACCTATGATGTAGATCTACTCTCTATAGGTTAAGGTATGGGGTCTGCTGACAAAGCCCAGAGATCTTCTAATATATAATAATATTGCTTCTTAGCAAGGTGAGGGATGTTTGGCTCTATTGTCTTTTCATGATGACATCTCCATTCATGATATATGGACTAGCTGCTATGCTGACTGTATTTGCACTATGCATTTTTCTGGTTGTTGTGGCACGTATACTGCATATCTGAAAGAGACACGTTAGTGACAGATTCCTTACCTTAGAATATCCCCAGACGTCAGGCTGGATCCGGAAAGTTTTGCGTAGCAGTACCCCTGCGCGTCGGTAGGCGGCGCCGTGCGGCTCCGCGTCCGTCGTCGGGCGTCGTGATTGCCGGGATGACGTCGCGGCCAGTACTTAGCCGCCGCCCATGCGCGCTGGCGTCAGTTCTTTCTTTTTCCGCGCCAGTAAGCGCAGATCCGGATTGAGCAGTGCCCCAGTCATTTTTTGACTGAATATTTTTGTGACTTTTTGTCCAAGTTTTTCAAGTCGTTTCGACTCCAAAGGTGTCAGTAGGGATGCCCGGCTTCAAGCCAAGCGGAGTCTGTAGTCGCATGATGTCGATTACGGATCCGCACCATGAGTGTCTCTTCTGCCTGGGGCGCGGCCACGACCCCCAGTCGTGCCCCGAGTGTCGGGCCCTCGCCCCGAAAGCTTTGCGAGAGCGGTCTCAAAAGCTCCTCGAGGCCCGGCACTCGGCTCCGCGCCGCTCGAGGTCCCGGTCCCGGAGCCGTCATCATTCGTCGGGGTCAAAGTCTTCGTCCTCAGGTAAGGCGAAGCACAAGAGGTCTAAGAAGCGTCGCTCTAAGACCTCCCCTCGCCGGTCTCGAGACCCGGCCGAGGGTCCAGACGGTGCCGGCGCCGGGGGTGCCCGCGCAGACGACGCCGGCCTACCCACCTCCTCCGGGTCCGGCGTCGACTCCGGCCGAGATACAGGAGTTCCTGTCGGCCATGGCTCACCTCTTTGGGCCTAAGGGTTCCCCCGGTGCGCCTTCGGGCCCCAGTGGGAGTCCTCCCTCGACACCACCGGCGGCTCCGGCCCCGGTGTCTCTGGCGGCTCTGGCGCTGCAGGACCCCCTCGGATCCAGGCCTGGATCCCGGCCGACTTAACGACACCTCCACCGGCGCCGACCTCACCGGTACCGTTCACGGCGCCGTCCGAGGCCCCGGACGGCGCCGTCCCCAGGTTCTCCCCGGCACCGGACACGGAGCCGGATCGACGTCGCTCGACGCCGATTCCGACGCCGATGGGACCCTTTTTCCCTCATGTCCCTCCTCCTTACTTTTCACCTGTTTTGGAGGAGGACTGGGAGGGGTCGGAAGACCCTCTCACAGCTCAATGTGAGCCTTATCAGGACTGGGCTGAGGAACTGGGGGATGCCAGTGGTCTGGACACCTCTCCTGACCTTGGCATGCTGTCTCCTCCTTCCGTGGCTACGAAGGAGGGAGCAAATTATGCAACGGTGTTGCGTAGGGCGGCTGCGGCCTTGCGCCTCGAGCTTCCTACGGTGGCTTTCAGGACTAACCTCCTGACGGAAGTGCTTCAGCCGGCGGCTACCTCTTCGGAGCCATTGCTGCCGTTCAACGACGCACTTTCGGACGTTCTTTGGGCACCTGGTCCAGGCCCACCACAGGGGCGCCTGTGGACAGGAACGTAGCCCAACGCCATCATCCGGCCCCGGGCGACCCTCTGTTCCTCTCCCAACACCCCACCCCGAGAGCTTGGTTGTCCAAGCCTCTGCCTCTCAGAGCGCTCTTCCCTACGGCTCCGCCGGATAGGGAATCCAAAAACTGGACCAATTTGGGAAGAAGGTTTTTCTTCCTCCAGTGCTGGCTTGCGTTCCGTGAACACCGCTTGCCTTTGGGCCGTTACTCCCACTCTCTGTGGGATTCGGTGGCGCAAGTCCTGCCCCAGTGTCCTGAGGAGGTCCAGGCACTTCTCTCCCGTGCTATTGCAGAAGGGAGAGATGCAGCGAAGTTTACTATCAGATGTGGCCTAGACACCGCTGACTCGCTAGGCAGATCGCTTGCTACGACAGTGGCACTGCGCCGTCACGCCTGGCTGAGGACCACTGGTTTCTCGGGCGATGTCCAAAACACCCTTATGGACATGCCCTTTGATGGGATCCGCCTTTTTGGCAATAAGGCAGACAGCGCGCTGGAGCGCTTTAAGGACTCGCGGGCTACGGCCAAGTCCTTGGGCCTCGCGCCCTCCGCAGCAGTCTGCTTTTCGCCCCTTTCTTGGCCACGGAAGGGGCGCCCAGTCACGTCCACTGCCCAGCCACCGGCCCGCGCAGTAAACGCCTTCGCGAGGACGTGGCTCCCGCCGAGGCGGGTCGGGTAAACAGCGAGCGGGTCAGGCCACCACCTCGGCCCCGTCCGCGGCCTCCAAACCCTCCTAGTCCGTCTTTTCCAGTCCACAGCACGCCAGTGGGGGGCAGGGTTCGCCATCACCTTCCCCACTGGCGCACCATCACATCAGACAGGTGGGTTTTGGACATTGTCCGAAGGGGCTACTCCCTCCCCTTCGAGACTGCCCCTCCAGCAATGCCACCTCAGCACCACCGCATGTCGGGGGACCATTTGGCACTTCTTCGACAGGAAGTTGCGGCCCTGTTGGCCAAGGGGGCCATCGAGCGCGTTCCGACCCCAAAAGTAGGGTGTGGTTGTTATTCCCACTACTTTCTGGTGCCCAAAAAGGACAAGGAGGACATGCGTCCTATCTTGGACCTCCGGAACGTCAATCGCTTCCTCTTGGAAGGAGAAGTTCAAGATGCTCACCCTAGCTCAGGTCTTGACTGCCCTGGAGACTGGATGGTAGCGTTGGACTTGCAGGACGCATATTTTCACATCCCCGTCCTGCCGGCGTTACCTGCGGTTCACGGTAGGCCTCGAACACTTTCAGTTCACCGTGCTTCCCTTTGGCCTTACCAGCGCCCCTCGGGTGTTCACGAAAGTGATGGCGGTGGTCGCAGCTCATCTGCGCCGGTCAGGGGTTCCAGTCTTCCCCTACCTCGACGACTGGTTGCTGAAGGCGGGCGTCTCCCACCTCCAGACTACGGCCGGACTCCTGCACTCGCTGGGGTTCTCCATCAATGTGCCGAAGTCGCACCTGGTTCCTTCTCCACAGCTCCTTTTCATCGGAGCGGTTCTGGACACAACGCAGTTTCGGGCCTATCCTACCGAACGGTGAGTCCAGGATGTTCAGGCTATGATTCCGATCTTTCAGCCTCTATCCTGGGTTTCGGTACGGATGACCCTGAGGCTGCTGGGCCTCATGGCCTCCTGCATCCTGCTGGTCGATCATGCCAGATGGCATATGCGGGCTCTGCAGTGGGACCTGAAGTTCCAGTGGGCCCAGCATATGGGGAACCTGTCCGATTACGTCCAGATCTCGGAGGGAACTGCACACCAGTTGCAGTGGTGGCTCTCGAACCGGCAATGGGTCACGGGCAGATCCCTCTCCCTTCCCCAGCCAGAGCACACAGTTGTGACGGATGCGTCCCTTCTGGGATGGGGCGGTCACATGGGAGAGGCGGAGATCAGAGGCCTCTGGTCTCCGGCGGAGTCCCGGCTCCATATCCACCTTCTGGAGCTCCTGGCGATCCGACTTGCACTGAAGGCATTCCTTCCCTCTGTCAAGGGGAAGGTAGTGCAGGTGTTCACAGACAACACCACCGCCATGTGGTTCTGCAACAAACAAGGCGGGGTGGGGTCGTGGACCCTTTGTCAGGAGGCTCTGCGTCTCTGGACATGGCTGGAACATCAGGGCATATTCCTGATGGTTCAACACCTGGCAGGTTCCCTGAACGCCAGGGCGGACGAACTCAGCCGCAGGTGCATGATGGATCACGAATGGCGTCTTCACTCGGAGGTGGCGCAAGGACTCTTTCTACAGTGGGGAGAGCCTTGGTTAGATCTATTCGCCACCGAAGAGAACGCGCAATGTCAGCAATTCTGCGCGTTGGCATTTCCAATGCGGCACTCGCTCGGCAACGCTTTTCGTCACGAGTGGAGTTGCGGTCTGTTGTACGCCTTTCCGCCTATACCACTTCTACCCAGAGTGTTGAAGAAGATTCGGCGCGACCGGGCCCAAGTCATTCTTGGTGCTCCGGACTGGGCTCGAAGAGTTTGGTATCCCGAGCTACTCAGTATGAGCATCGATCCCCCGATCCGTCTGCCTCTTCGGGAGGATCTTCTGTCGCAGCAGCAGGGGACGGTCCTCCACCCGAACCTGTCCAGTCTCCACCTCCTTGCATGGAGATTGAGCGGCGGCAGTTGATTCCTTTCGATTTGCCTCCCGAAGTTTGTGATGTGATTCTGGCAGCCAGGCGTCCCTCCACTAAGGTGGTATACGCCTGCAGGTGGAACAAGTTTGTGGCATGGTGCACAGCAAAGGCTGTGAATCCCCTTTCTGCCCCTCTTTCTGAGGTTCTACTGTTCCTTCTTTCTCTGGCCCAATAGGGTTCTGCCCTGGGTACCATCAAGGGCTACCTTTGTGCAATATCGGCCTTCCTCAGGCTTCCTGATCAGCCCTCCCTTTTCAAGTCCCCTGTTGTTAACAGGTTTCTTAAAGGCATTACACACCTTTTCCCTCCTGTTCCGTTTGTGATGCCTCAGTGGGACTTGAACTTGGTTCTTACCTTTTTAATGTGTGCTCCCTTTGAGCCTCTCCATAACTGTCCTCTTCGTCTTCTCACTCTGAAGACAGCCTTTCTAGTGGCTATCACCTCCGCTCGGGTGAGTGAGCTCCAGGCTCTTTCTTGCAAGCCCCCCTTTCTGTCTGTTCATCCAGACAAGGTTGTTCTTAGGACGCGTCCGTTCTTCTTGCCAAAGGTGGTTACTGCCTTCCACATTGGGCAGACCATCACTTTGCCCACCTTCTTTCCGCCTCCGCATCCTTCCAGAGAGGAAGAGAGGCTCCACCGTCTGGACCCAAAACGTGCGATTTCTTTCTATCTGAACCGCACACAACAGTTCCGGGTGGACGACCAGCTCTTTGTTGGCTATTTGGGCGCCAAAAAAGGTCGGGCGGTACACAAGCGGACCATCTCCCGCTGGGTCGTCTTGTGTATCAAAGCCTGCTATTCTTTGGCTAAGAAGGAGCCCCCTGTTGGGCTACGTTCCCATTCCACCAGGGCGACAGCCGCCCCCACGGCTTTGGGACGTGGTGTCCCATTGCAGGACATTTGTCAGGCAGCTACGTGGGCCTCGCTGCACACGTTTACCAAGCATTACTGCCTTGACAGCCAAGTCCGGAGAGACAGCTTTTTTGCCGTTCTGTTCTCCGAGACTTCCTCGTCTGATCTTTGTTCGCAGACCCACCACCGGGGTTGGTATTGCTGGGGTATCTATTCTAAGGTAATGAATCTGTCACTAACGTGTCTCTTTCAGATGCACAAGTTACTAACTTGTGTAACGATATATCTGTAAGAGACAGTAGTTAGTGACAGATTCCTTACCGCCCCACCCATCCTCCCCGTTCTGCGAACTGATTTCTAGGGTTAAGGTCATCCCTTTCAGGGCCCTAGTTTTCAGACACCAGTATCAGTTTCCTGCATGGCTCTGCGTCTCTGGCGCGGAAAGTCGTGTACAGAACTGACGCCAGCGCGCATGGGCGGCTTCTAAGTACTGGCCGCGGCGTCATCCCGGCGATCACGATGCAGACGATGGACGCGGAGCCGCACGACGCCGCCTACCGACGCGCAGGGGTACTGCTACGCAAAACTTTCCGGATCCAGCCTGACGCCTGGGGATATTCTAAGGTAAGGAATCTGTCACTAACTAGTGTCTCTTACAGATATATCGTTACACAAGTTAGTAACTTGTGCGTTAGGGCACGTTAGTTAAAATAAATATTTTAATCTATTTTGTGTCTCAGTCAGATCTTATTGTGGACAAGTACAAGAGTGCGACTAACGAAAGGGTGTGTCTTGTTACCGCGATTCCTGAGAGATCTGGGAGTGTTGTGTTCTGGGGTGTCTAATCATTTGTTTCTCTGTGAGTAGGAGAGCAAGTGAGACACTATAGCTAGTCGGTCCTGGGCTCATGGGTACTGAGGTGGTAGGATGACTCAGTCCCTATACACCAAGGTCCCATAATCCTGCACATAGTTCTGTAGTCCTCATCAGGACAAGACAACTAAATACCTTGTATTATATTCAGAAGCAGGATGGCACTCACTCCCTTCAGCTTCCCTTCTCTGCGCAGCAAATCTAGCACTTGACTACCTACCACAGCATTCACCTTATGGCAGAGCACATCCTGGGGTCTGGACAAAGACTTTGCTGACCTGCTCAGCAGTACTCGCAAACAAGTGCACAAATTGGGAACTCCACCCCCAAGTTCTTTGCACATACTTCCAGCGTTTTGGCACACTTCAGATAGAAGGTCCAAACCATGCCACTATTTATTCCCATTTAAAGGGCTTCCTTTAGAATGGCCATATAATCTTGTGGAAGGTTGAAGTACCTGAATTCTAGGACTTCCAGTGCCGAAGTGCAAGGCTGAGCTACCTTTTGGTTGCAATGCCTGTTTTTGTCTCTGCAAGAGACGGTCTGGCCTGAAGGACAGCTTCTTGTGGGGGCTGAGTGATATCTCGAGGAGGGGGGAGTACCAAGGTTGCCTGGCTCAGGCTTGCGCTACTAAGATGAGGATTTCCTCCTCTCCCACTCCTTCTCCTGGTGGTGAGTAAACTGACATCTGGCACTAATCCTCGCCTAGTGGCGCCAGCCTGAGCCAGGTAATACTGGTGCTCCACCACAGCATTTCTTTCATGGCAGAGCATCTCCTGGGGGTGGACATCGTCCTGACCAGTTGGTCCATAGTGCATTTCCCAGTTTGGAATGCTGTTCAGCTCAGTCTCCTTGGATGCAGACTAACCCAATACACACTTTGCAGATCTAATTCACTCCTACAGCTAATGCCTAATCTAATGCCACAAAATAATGCTTTGTGCGCACTTACAAAACCACCTTTAACAACTCCAAAACGAGTGCTAAACACACTCCCCAATACAATTTAGAGCACGGAAAACACATTAAGCAGTCTCTACACACTCAGGTAAGGGTTTTGCCTTTTTTGATTGTATTTTGCATGGGTTGGGGTCCTGGCCTTTAGTAACCTTTTTACAGATTTGGGAAAAAAAGAAAAGAAATTTCAGCAGTCGTGCATACACATAATAAGCAGATTTAGAGTGAAATTGCACAGTAGACAGCATCTGCTCTTACCACCTTTCCTTTGGCTGTGCTCTGTGGGCAGCTCAGGGCTCGCAGAAGTTGTCATACCATGTGTACTTGCTTCATATCCAATCCTGCCATCTCCCCTAGAAAAGGTGTGAGTTTTTGAAAATGGGGTTAAGAAGAAATAAACATACATGATGAAGTAGTAAATGCAAGTCTGGTCCCCAAGGTGGGAAAAAAGACTTCTGAAGATGGCGACCATGCACAGCGGCATTCGTGGGTGTCTGAAGTTATTGGGAGTGGTAGACACATCTACTGGTTGATGCTCAAGAGGAGGAAAAAAAAAAGGACTTTCCACACTCAGCAACTTGATGGCAGAATAATGCACAGCATGTGAGTCCAAAAACGTCTTTAAGCTGCAAAGCTACTCTTACAGTGAAGTAACCATTTAATTATCCTCTCACTGTCCCTGATTTCAGGGGCTAGCTTAAAAACCTTTTCCTGCTGTTCCTATAGACTAGTATCGTCAGAATTGTGATTTTTAAGTTAAGAATTGTAAGTAGAAGGTAATTATATAGTGTACTGTTTCTAATGCTGTGTACAGAACACCATATCACGTTTTCTTTGAGGCATTAATCATCTGAGTTCATTTCAGAGATTGAAGATTCGGTCTAAATATAATTGATAACTGATTTATACTGCAGCATTTCAACTTGCTTACTGTTTCACTGTTATACCAAGGTACCCACCTGCAGCCTGTGAACATCACATTCCCTCCACTATTTTGAAAAGTACTTAAACAACTAATGTTCAAAGATAAAAACTGTGTGGTGTTCACAGGCTTCAGTGCCAACATGGCTTCTCTTTTTCCAGTCTAATTCATGCACCTGCGACTCCTGCTTGAGGCTGCCTCAGTAGCATCTGCTTCAATTAGTATCAGTAACTCTGATTCACACTAGTGCTTTTTATTAGTACAACTCTAGAATGAGGCTAAAAGACGTGGGCAACTGTCAGTATTTTCCTTTATCTTTTTTTGTGTATTGTTGTTACCTGCGGAAGCCAATACATATTTAAAACTGTAGTGTGAAAACGTGGCACATCTCCTGACTGTCTTTTAGATGTTTTGTCCTGTCGGAGGGACGCTATAGATTTACTGTTTTTCTGGATCTTTGCTGTAGAAACTGTACAACTCTGTTTTAGGCTATGAAACATCCTTCAGCTGACTGTATAGGAGCATTAACAAATATCCTTCTTGAATTTGGAACACAGTTGCTTTCAAAATTTGCTTTAAAAGTTTTACACTTCATGTAAGATTTGTTGAATTTGTTTACTCTGTGCCCCATATTAATCATTTTCCCCCTGTAAATGTGTGCCAAGCATGGTGAAACGCTTTAATTCCTCAAATTCACTACTTGGCATATATATTTATTATGTTAACCTGCAGAATTGAAGTCAACATGGGCGACTAATGCTGATACATGAACAAGAAAGTTATAATTATGTGGGGCAGAAATGTAATGTGCTCTTTTGTTTTCATGTACAAGTATTAGAAGTCATTATGAAATTTATTTTTGTCTAGGTGCCAGTTCCTCTCATTCTCCCTGCCCCATCAGACTGTGGTGAGAGGAATTCAAAAGCAGTCGGGCTCAATGATGAATTATCTTCGAATTCTCAAGAAGATGGGCTTCTAAGGACTACAGAAATGACGGAAGATGAGTCAAAGACTGAATGTACAGATGTTAACAGTACGTTATGCTATTACATTCAAAGTATTCAGTGTACTTATTGAATAGAGCATTTCTACCATAATGCATAAAGCAAATACATGGTTTTCACATAAACATATCAGCTTTAATGTAAACTATTAAGCAAGATATGTGATGGGGTGGTGAGTTTTTATATCTTAAAGACGGTTCATGGATTTAATGATACATAGATTTTGTAGTGTGAAGTCTTTTCCTAGGTTTAGTGAGGAGGGGTCTACATCAGGGCCACTGGAATTATGCAGCAGGGGAGGGCCAAATTATGCGGCAAGGTTGAATAAATTATGCGTCCAGAAAAGGCAAATTATGCGGTGTAATGCAGCACATTTTGTAATAGCATTGCTTCGGTATTTTTGTCATTTTTTCACTTAATACTGTCTGGGTATTGGTTGCACCTCGTTAGTACCAGTTTACCACCCAAATATAGCAATAGACCACAAAAAAGTGACCACTCAACCTTTGCAGACTACCTTCTACTGTGCGCGAAGGCGTGTCTCTATGTTTTCAGTAACTTGTAAACCGTTTGAGTTAAAAACCAAATTTTTGGGTTAAAATCAGCCGATTATGCAGCAGTTGGGGGATTATGTGGCGAATGCGGCAGATCTATAATTATGCGAAAAATGCCACGGCCGCACAATTGCATAATTCCAGTGGCCCTTGTCTACAAAGGTGTGCAGCCCTTGTTCCCCTGTGCGTGCCCACCATGTTAGTCTTTTTTTCCACCATTGAATATGGAGGTACATCCATCGTGCTCCCACTTTTTTCTGAAGATTGTCAACAATACTTTGAAGAAGAGACGGAAGCGATTCAATAAAAGATCATCTGGATCGACACTGGAGAGAGTTATTTTCAGGGTTTCTCAGGGAGGGTTACGACCCTAGTCTGAGAATAATTAATCCGCACGAAATCTCTGGGGCTCCTCAGTGCCATTTTAGAGCATGACCATGATTTTTAAATTGGCAGAAACTATCCATAGAAGTTCGCCCTGAATGATAAACATACATTCTGTATGTTTTGACTCCCTAGAAGCCACAAGTCCGAGGATTGCTTCCCCTGCCCGCTTTTGAAGCTAAAAATCCTCGTACACAGAGACAAAATTGTTTGAGTACATTGGGCCACACCAGACATGACGGAGCTATCAGAGTTCGAAAGGCAGAAGAGACAAGTGCTCTGTTGATGGAGGAGATGGGTTCCTCCAAGACCATCTAGGTCAAGAAAGCTTAGGGAGAACACAAAGACTCAGACCCCAAGGACACCGTGGAGGTCTTGAAGAGCGACCCTAAACCTACAGTGCCTCATGCCTATAAATCCTCAGAAAGGCCAAACATAAGACACCCAAGGAAGCGCCTGTAAGTCCAAAGCAAAGGCGCTCGTACAAAACTATGCCAAAGGAAATCAAGCCCTTGATGCCCAAAAAAGAGCCAGCCGTTGAAGGAGCTCAACGCGTTACCCTTCCTTATAGACAAGAGGAAAGTGCCGAAGGACATAGCCTCGACTTCAGAAGACAATCGAGGACGCAGGGGGAAGGATGGACAGAACCCTGCCAAAGGAAAGTGCCAGGCGGACAGCTAAATCTCTAACGTCGTCAAATTCATGAGGACAGTGCCTCGGTAGCTGAAATTGAGGGCTAATCAAGAAGAAGAAAGAAGGAATTAGAGCACAAAATTGAACACAATACAGACTTGGGGAGCAGGAATTCGCTCGTGCACAAATCGACTCTGAAGAGTTTGGGTTTCCCGTGTCGGAGGAGGATACTTTCTGGGAAGATGTCAAGGCAGATTCGCCTCGGTAAGAGACAGACACGTGCCCCTCAAGGCAATCAAAGCCTCCCTCCCTGATGAATTCACAGTGTACCCACTGGGTAGTTAAAAAGGCAGCAGACTCTTTAGGGATGAAAATGGAAATAGAGAAGGAGGATACATTTTTTCTCCCAGTATGCTACCAAGTATAGTACAGCAGGGTAGGGATGTTTTTAACTAGCCAGCTACTACTGAGGCGATGATGCCTCGTATAGAAAAGAAGTTTAAAGCATCCACCATGGACCCAAAATATATCCAGGGACATATCGAGGCAGACCCACTGGCTATAAGCGAGGAAAGAAGGGCCATGTCACCAATGTCTATGGGTTCCCTGCCTGATAAAGCAAGAAGCTGAAAGCATCTGATAGAGACATCTAGCCGCAGATTCCTTACCTTTGAACATCTAGGTGTCAGGCTGGATCCGGAAGATTGTTCTTAGCAGTACCCCTGTGTGCCGGTAGGTGGTGTTGGGCGACTTAGCGTGATGTCGTCGCCGTGGCGTCCGTGTCGTCAATATAACCACCACTCCGACTTGCAGACATCAGTTTTTCTTTCCGTGCCAGCCAGCGCCGATCCGTTTAAGAGAGCTACCCCCTGTCAATTTTTGTCAGACTTTTTTTGACCCTTTTGTTGACTTTGTTGGTGTGTTTAGGTATGTCGAGCAAGAAGACTTCGGGGTTCAAGCCGTGTGGCGCCTGTCACCGTGCCATGTTGGTCACAGACCCCCATTTAGTGTGTCTCTGGTGCCTGAAGCGCGACCACTACTCGAAGTCGTGCTCCAACTGCCGGGCCATGATGCCGAAGGCTTTGAGGGAGCGGTCCCTAAAGTTACTTGCGGCCCGGCGTCCGGCACCGCGGAGGTCGCCTCGTCGGTCTCGATCCAGGTCTCGGTCGAGAGGAAGGTCCGAGCACCGCACCACTCCGGTGAATCGAAGTCCTCTTCGTCGAAGTCAGGTAAGAGGTGTAGGAAAGTGGGTTTCTGTTGCAGTAACCCCCCCACTTTTGCCTGATAACTGATGCACTTTTCCTTGGTGTGCCCTGGATCCCTGCCAATCAGGTACCCAGGGCCTGTGTTCCTTCCCTAAAAACTGTACTCAGCCTAAACCCAATTGGCATCTCTGGCCACAGGTAAGCCCCTGGTAAATGGTACCCTAGGTACCCAGGGCACTGTGACCAGAGAAGACCCCTAAGGGCTGCAGCACTTATTGTGCCACCCTTAGAGGCCCTGTACCCTGACACACACACACTGCCCTTGCAGGCTGAGTGTCTTGGTGCAGAACAAAACAGAGAGTCGACATGGCACACATCCCTGTGTGCCATGCCCACAAACACACTGCCCTGGCATACCTCAGTCACCCCTCTAGCTGGGTGCCCTATGCCAGTGGTGAGGGCACAGGTGCATGAGCCCTGTGCCCCTACAGTACCCAGGCCCATTCCTGGGCACTGTAAGTGCAGGGCTGCCATTCCGAGTATATGGTGCTGGGAGGTCGTCAGCACGTACTCCACAGCACCATGATGGCTGCACTGAAGACTGAGAAGTTTGGTATCAAACTCCTCAGCACAGTAAACCCACACTGATGCCAGTGTGGGATTTACTGTAAAATGCACGATCAGAGGGCAACTTAGAGTTACCCCCTGAACCTAACCTACAATCCACGTCTTGTCTGAGGGGCTGCCTAGGCTGCCACACAGCAGACATGTTGCTGGACCCCTGGGTAGAGAGCCATCCGCTCTCCCGGGCCTGCAACAATGCACGTCCTGGGTGAGGTGCTAGGCCCCCTCCCCCAGGATGGGCAGGGGAAGCTTCAAAGGCATTCCGCCTTTGTGAGCTTCCCAGACCACTTGCTGTACTCAGCAACTGGTCCCCACCGGTTCCTCCCCCATCCTGGTGGGAAGACTGGAGGGAAACACCAAGGGAGGAAAGGGGGTGTGCCACCCTCTGCCAACCCCACCCCTCAGGTGGGGGAGGCGAGGTGAAGCACATCTCCGGGCTCTCGCCATCTTGAAGATGGGGAGCCCTGCCCAATCAGGACTAGGCTCCTGCCCCCTCCCACAG
This sequence comes from Calotriton arnoldi, assembly GCA_963921515.1. Lineage (NCBI taxonomy): Eukaryota > Metazoa > Chordata > Amphibia > Caudata > Salamandridae > Calotriton > Calotriton arnoldi. The sequence goes on along the minus strand of CAWUFW010002795.1, from coordinate 548,382 downwards.
GAGAGTGGCAGGATAGGGGGTGTACCCACCCCAGGGCAGGGACCCATTGGTCCCTGCCCTTTACCTACCTGTAACGCCCTAAATCTAGTATTTAGGGGCACCCTGAACCTTCCTTCCTTAGATTCCCGCAAGCTAAGAAGAAAAAGGACGAAAGAAGACGCCCAGCAGAGGAGACTGCAGAGAACAACTGACTTGGCCCCAGCCCTACCGGCCCGTCTGCAGTTTCCAGAGATCCTGCGCCAAAAATAGTCTTGTCCTGCAGCCAGCGACCTCCAGAACCCCAGGGAGGACTGGCTGCCTTCAACAAAGACCGGATCTCCTGTGAACAGCAGCTCTGTTCAAAAGAAACACCAAACAAAGACTCCGAGCCTGCTGAGGAGAAAGAAACTCCGACGCCTGGAACCACCACTGCACCCGTCGCCTACAGCCCGAGTTCAAGTGGCCCACCGGTCCCAGCGAGGTCCCCCAGCTCTCCAGAGTCCGAGTCCACCGTGGGTTGACCCCTCCAGGACTCCCCGACGTCGCCTGCACCCTCTGCACGGAGAACCCCCAACCGCGAGTGGCCCGGTAAGGTGAAATCCGACCTCAAAAGACACCCCTGCATCCAGACGCCCTGCGCCCTGGAGAAAGGAACCCGAGGTGCACCTACGTCCCCGAGCCCTCCAACTTACCTGCCCAGCTGTTGGTTCCTCCTGGAAGTCTTCCTGGACCGAGCCTGCAGCTGAAAACCAAAACCGAAAATTTCCATTGAAATCAACAGGGCACCCGACCTCAAAACAGCACTCTGCACCCGGCCGCCCTAGTGCCGCTGAGGGTGCCTCTTTGGTGCTAACTTGGTCCCCAACGTGCCCTGAGCTTAACCCTAGGAGCTTTGCTCCCACAACCCCGTGGCCTGCTTGCCAGCCGCCACCAACCGGAGTCCCCCTATCCTCCATAGGATAACATTGGGCCTCAACACTCTGCACCCGGCCGCCCTAGTGCCGCTGAGGGTGCAACAACAGTGCATCACTGACCCTGGGAGACCCCTGAGTCTAACCCCAGAACCCTAACTCAAAAGACCGATTACTTACCTCGAGACCGATAACTCATTTTTCCTCATAGGATAACATGGACACTTTTTCTTCCAAAAAGTTTCTAAGTGTCGACTTTTGAAAACAAGAATATTCTTTAAAAATCGTACAGACTACCAAAACGTAATTACTTACCTGTTTTAAGTAAATGTCCCAGGGCTGAACCTAGGAGTCCAGCACTGGATTACAAAAGTAACGTTAAAAGTAACTTACCGGCGAATTGAATTTTCTTACATAGGGATCCATTGACTGGTTTTCTGTGAAATTTCTTCTAAGTGTCCACTTTTGAAATACCAAAATATTGCTTAAAAATCACAACAGTAACGAATTCCGAATTACTCACCTACTATCAGGAGAGACCTCAGTACTGCATCTTTTAGTCCAGTACCGACCATGAAAAGTAATTTTTACCGTACTTACCAGTAACTGGAAATTCCTCTCATAGGATATCATTGCCTGCTTTTTGTTGAAAAAGTTTCTAAGTGTCGATTTCTGAATCATACAAATATTCTTTAAAAATCGTACAAACTACAAAAACGTAATTACTTACCTGTTTTAAGTAAATGTCCCAGTGCTGAACCTAGGAGTCCAGCACTGGATTACAAAAGTAACGTAAACATACTTTGCTTGCAAACTGTATTTCCTTCCCTAGGATAACATTGGTAATTTTACCCAGAAAAGTTTCTAAGTGTCAACTTTTGAAATACAGTAATATTCCTCAAAAATCACTACCATAACCAAAACGCTTTTTCTCACCTGTTTACAGGAAGTGTCCCGGGACTGAATCCAAGATCCAGTCCCGTGGTTAGAAAAGTAATCCAAAAAGTAATCTATTGCATTTAACCAGAAATTTCCATTGAGCTCAATGTATAATTGTGTTTAAAATTGTGTTGCATATTGCAACAACTGTAACTATTGCATTCAAAAGTCTATTGCCAATTGAACAGTAGTTAACTAAAGCATCTCATTCTGAGAAAGTATATTTTGACACCCATTGTTGGTTCTAAAATAAAACAACTATATTTTTATATACAAACCATTGGCCTAGAGTTCAGTTCTTGAGTGTGTGGCTTCATTTGCTGACTGAGTGTGTACAACAAATGCTTTACACTGTCCTCTGATACTGCCTTACTGCTCGACCAAGCTACCACTTTAGAGAGTAAGGTTATATCTAACTTTAGCCTCTGCCAAACCTCTGGGGACTGTGGACTCTGTGCACACTGAACCTTACTTTGGTGCAGTATATACAGAGCCACTTTCTTACATTGGTGGCAGCGGTGGGATACAAACTTGCATTGTTGGACTACTTGGTTACCATCTGATCACACGACAGAACTCTTAAATTGCCTTTAGAATTCTGATTTTTTCAAATTGGCATTTTTACCAAATTACTAAAAGTCTTGTTAGGGCCTTGCTTAAGTCCCTTTAAAATTGTAGAAAATAAAAAGTCACTATAGTCAAGGGTAGAGGGGTTAGAACTTTTTGTTAGAATGTCTCAAGAAAACAACCCAGCTATTAGTGAAAATAATAATGACATACAGGACATGGTTGAGGAGCTCGACCTCACCCCTTATCTTCATTTGTCTTTCAAAGAGATAAGGTCCTTATGTAAACTTAAAAATATACCAATGGGCCAGCATCCAACCAAACAAGGGCTCCAGGAGCTCCTGGCTGAGTATGCTAAGGCCCACCCCTCTGAGCATGGTGATGACCACGCAGAGGAGGAAAGGAGTGAGGAGGATGGGGATGGTAACCCACCTCCACCACTTCCCTAGGGAAGACAGGGTCACTGCACCCTTATTTCCAGAGTAAACCTCTGGGGACCTAGGGGCCACCTAGGTGGTTCAGGTCCCAGAGAGGACACTGAGGATAGCCTTAGTGAGGAGGACCACCTTTTAGCAAGGTTGGCCAAAGACTGGACCTAGAGACCAGACTCCTGGCTCTAGAGAAGGAAAGACAGGAGATGGGTTTAGCACCCATCAATGGTGGCAGCAATACTAAAACTAAGGATAGGGAGGAAACTTCTGATCCTAAAATCCCCAAAGGGATTGTCCCTAAATTTGAGGAAGGTGATGACATCACCAAATGGTTCACAGCCTTTGAGAGGGCTTGTGAAATAAGAAAAGTAAAGAAACCTCTCTGGGGGCACTCCTGTGGGAACTGTTCTCTGGTAACTGCAGAGACAGGCTTCTGACCCTCTCTGGGCCAGATGCAGGGTCCTATGACCTCATGAAGAATACTCTGATTGAGGGATTTGGGCTCACTACTGAGGAGTATAGAATTAGATTCAGGGGGCTCACAAAACCCAGACCCAGTCCTGGATTGACTTCGTAGACTACTCAGTAAAGACACTGGATGGTTGGTTAGCTGGACATAATGTGCAGGATTTTCCTGGACTTTACAATTTGTTTATGAAGGAACACATACTAAGTAATTGCACAAACGAAAAGTTGCATCAGCATTTGGTAGACCTAGGTCTAATTTCTCCCCAAGAATTGGGAAAGAAGGCAGACCACTGGGTCAGAACAAGGGTAACTAGGACATCCACTGGGGGTGACCAAAAGAAAGGGGTCACAAAGCCTCCCCAGAAGAAAGATAGTGAACCCCTTAAGGATAAAAGTAAGGAGTCCCAGGCAGCCCCCAAAAACCTGTCCAGGAGGGTGGGCCCAAAGACACCTCACAAACTAAACCAGGGTACCAAGGTAAGAATTGGGATCCCAACAGAATATGGTGTCACAACTGTCAGAAGTCAGGACACCACACCAAGGACCCTAGCTGTCCTAAAAACAAGATCCCTAGTACAGCCCCAGGGGTGACTAGTGTAGCCCCAGGAGTTGCCAGTGTAGCTCTGGAGGAAGGGTCCTCAGATGAGGAAGTCCTCCTAGCTTTCAACTGGAAAATGGGCCCAAGAGGTAAGCTGGAGATCCCAGAGGGGAGTAGACACTTCCACCGCCTACTGGTGAATGGAATCCCAGCCACTGCCCTGAGAGATACCTGTGCCAGTCACACTGTGGTGCATGACAGGTTGGTACTCCCACACCAGTATGTCCCAGGGGAATCAAGGAGAGTAAGGGCTGTCCCAGGGGAGTCACTGTTAGGCCTGTGGCTGTAGTGCCCCTAGTCATAGCTGGGTCCCTTAGATGGAGAAAGGTGGTAGTCAGTAAAGACCTCCCCCTTGATTGTCTCCTGGGGAATGACCACTTAGAGGTGGACCTGAGCCAAAGAGAGGCACTGGCCCAATGCCAGGCCTCACCCAAGAAACCTGGGGGGCTCAACCTGCAGTCAGTGCAGCTGAGCCCCAAAAGAGTAAAAAGGAACAGGGTAGGAAAGGTGGGCAACTGTTAGCCACAGTCCCAGAGGGCCAGGGAGATTCTATCCCAGTGAGGGAAAACTCCAGAAGTGGCCCTGGTAAAGCCCCCTAGCCAACAAGAAGACCTGACTAGTCAGGCAACTGTCCAGCCTGAGTTGGTGGCTCCTCAGCTGGCAGAACAAAGGGTGGAGGAAGGGTGCTCACTACAAAGTTTAGTGACCCCCCACCCTAAAGCAACAGGCAGACAGCCAGGACCCAAAGAGACCTGTAAGATAGCCCCTTCACTTGCCAGACAGGAGCTAAAGGTGTGGTTCTGGGCACTGACAGCTGTCAGCAGCCTCTGCTGGGTGTTAGCCTTCATGGCAGCCCTATCCTTGGCATGGTGGCCTAACCCCCTGCCAAATAACAAGCTAGGCCCCCTGACCCTATTGGTCATGGTGGGGTTGCTCAAACTGTGGGTGACCTCTGTGGGTAAGCTGGGCTTTGCCCTGGCTAAGTTAGACTTTGCAGAGGTGGGCACCTCTGAACCCAAACTTAAAAGATGGGGTGAAGACACTAAAGAGCAAGGAGAGGAGCTTTGGGAATTAGGTCCTGAAACTGATGAGGTAGGCCAGCTCCCCAAAGGGACTGACCTGGACAGAAGGATATAAGGCGGAGTAGGCCCTGCAACTTTCAAACCACTTCCCCAACTCTTCCTCGCCTGAAAGACTAGACAGGCTCTCCCAGCGTTGGCTGAGTCTCCTGGCCTTTGGGCTGGGGGGGCTTGTGTAGGAAAGTGGGTTTCTGTTGCAGTAACCCCCACTTTTGCCTGATAACTGATGCACTTTTCCTTGGTGTGCCCTGGATCCCTGCCAATCAGGTACCCAGGGCCTGTGTTCCTTCCCTAAAAACTGTACTCAGCCTAAACCCAATTGGCATCTCTGGCCACAGGTAAGCCCCTGGTAAATGGTACCCTAGGTACCCAGGGCACTGTGACCAGAGAAGACCCCTAAGGGCTGCAGCACTTATTGTGCCACCCTTAGAGGCCCTGTACCCTGACACACACACACTGCCCTTGCAGGCTGAGGTGTCTTGGTGCAGAACAAAACAGAGAGTCGACATGGCACACATCCCTGTGTGCCATGCCCTAAACACACTGCCCTGGCATACCTCAGTCACCCCTCTAGCTGGGTGCCCTATGCCAGTGGTGAGGGCACAGGTGCATGAGCCCTGTGCCCCTACAGTACCCAGGCCCATTCCTGGGCACTGTAAGTGCAGGGCTGCCATTCCGAGTATATGGTGCTGGGAGGTCGTCAGCACGTACTCCACAGCACCATGATGGCTGCACTGAAGACTGAGAAGTTTGGTATCAAACTCCTCAGCACAGTAAACCCACACTGATGCCAGTGTGGGATTTACTGTAAAATGCACGTCAGAGGGCAACTTAGAGTTACCCCTGAACCTAACCTACAATCCACGTCTTGTCTGAGGGGCTGCCTAGGCTGCCACACAGCAGACATGTTGCTGGACCCCTGGGTAGAGAGCCATCCGCTCTCCCGGGCCTGCAACAATGCACGTCCTGGGTGAGGTGCTAGGCCCCTCCCCCAGGATGGGCAGAGGGAAGCTTCAAAGGCATTCCGCCTTTGTGAGCTTCCCAGACCACTTGCTGTACTCAGCAACTGGTCCCCACCGGTTCCTCCCCCATCCTGGTGGGAAGACTGGAGGAAACACCAAGGGAGGAAAGGGGTGTGCCACCCTCTGCCAGCCCCACCCCTCAGGTGGGGGAGGCGAGGTGAAGCACATCTCCGGGCTCTCGCCATCTTGAAGATGGGGAGCCCTGCCCAATCAGGACTAGGCTCCTGCCCCCTCCCACAGGAGAGTGGCAGGATAGGGGTGTACCCACCCCAGGGCAGGGACCCATTGGTCCCTGCCCTTTACCTACCTGTAACGCCCTAAATCTAGTATTTAGGGGCACCCTGAACCTTCCTTCCTTAGATTCCCGCAAGCTAAGAAGAAAAAGGACGAAAGAAGACGCCCAGCAGAGGAGACTGCAGAGAACAACTGACTTGGCCCCAGCCCTACCGGCCCGTCTGCAGTTTCCAGAGATCCTGCGCCAAAAATAGTCTTGTCCTGCAGCCAGCGACCTCCAGAACCCCAGGGAGGACTGGCTGCCTTCAACAAAGACCGGATCTCCTGTGAACAGCAGCTCTGTTCAAAGAAACACCAAACAAAGACTCCGAGCCTGCTGAGGAGAAAGAAACCCGACGCCTGGAACCACCACTGCACCCGTCGCCTACAGCCCGAGTTCAAGTGGCCCACCGGTCCCAGCGAGGTCCCCCAGCTCTCCAGAGTCCGAGTCCACCGTGGGTTGACCCCTCCAGGACTCCCCGGCGTCGCCTGCAGCCTCTGCACGGAGAACCCCCAACCGCGAGTGGCCCGGTAAGGTGAAATCCGACCTCAAAGACACCCCTGCATCCAGACGCCCTGCGCCCTGGAGAAAGGAACCCGAGGTGCACCTACGTCCCGAGCCCTCCAACTTACCTGCCCAGCTGTTGGTTCCTCCTGGAAGTCTTCCTGGACCGAGCCTGCAGCTGAAAACCAAAACCGAAAATTTCCATTGAAATCAACAGGGCACCCGACCTCAAAACAGCACTCTGCACCCGGCCGCCCTAGTGCCGCTGAGGGTGCCTCTTTGGTGCTAACTTGGTCCCCAACGTGCCCTGAGCTTAACCCTAGGAGCTTTTCTCCCACAACCCCGTGGCCTGCTTGCCAGCCGCCACCAACCGGAGTCCCCCTATCCTCCATAGGATAACATTGGGCCTCAACACTCTGCACCCGGCCGCCCTAGTGCCGCTGAGGGTGCAACAACAGTGCATCACTGACCCTGGGAGACCCCTGAGTCTAACCCCAGAACCCTAACTCAAAAGACCGATTACTTACCTCGAGACCGATAACTCATTTTTCCTCATAGGATAACATGGACACTTTTTCTTCCAAAAGTTTCTAAGTGTCGACTTTTGAAAAAAGAATATTCTTTAAAAATCGTACAGACTACCAAAACGTAATTACTTACCTGTTTTAAGTAAATGTCCCAGGGCTGAACCTAGGAGTCCAGCACTGGATTACAAAAGTAACGTTAAAAGTAACTTACCGGCGAATTGAATTTTCTTACATAGGGATCCATTGACTGGTTTTCTGTGAAATTTCTTCTAAGTGTCCACTTTTGAAATACCAAAATATTGCTTAAAAATCACAACAGTAACGAATTCCGAATTACTCACCTACTATCAGGAGAGACCTCAGTACTGCATCTTTTAGTCCAGTACCGACCATGAAAAGTAATTTTTACCGTACTTACCAGTAACTGGAAATTCCTCTCATAGGATATCATTGCCTGCTTTTTGTTGAAAAAGTTTCTAAGTGTCGATTTCTGAATCATACAAATATTCTTTAAAAATCGTACAAACTACAAAAACGTAATTACTTACCTGTTTTAAGTAAATGTCCCAGTGCTGAACCTAGGAGTCCAGCACTGGATTACAAAAGTAACGTAAACATACTTTGCTTGCAAACTGTATTTCCTTCCCTAGGATAACATTGGTAATTTTACCCAGAAAAGTTTCTAAGTGTCAACTTTTGAAATACAGTAATATTCCTCAAAAATCACTACCATAACCAAAACGCTTTTTCTCACCTGTTTACAGGAAGTGTCCCGGGACTGAATCCAAGATCCAGTCCCGTGGTTAAAAAAGTAATCCAAAAAGTAATCTATTGCATTTAACCAGAAATTTCCATTGAGCTCAATGTATAATTGTGTTTAAAATTGTGTTGCATATTGCAACAACTGTAACTATTGCATTCAAAAGTCTATTGCCAATTGAACAGTAGTTAACTAAAGCATCTCATTCTGAGAAAGTATATTTTGACACCCATTGTTGGTTCTAAAATAAAACAACTATATTTTTATATACAAACCATTGGCCTAGAGTTCAGTTCTTGAGTGTGTGGCTTCATTTGCTGACTGAGTGTGTACAACAAATGCTTTACACTGTCCTCTGATACTGCCTTACTGCTCGACCAAGCTACCACTTTAGAGAGTAAGGTTATATCTAACTTTAGCCTCTGCCAAACCTCTGGGGACTGTGGACTCTGTGCACACTGAACCTTACTTTGGTGCAGTATATACAGAGCCACTTTCTTACAAGAGGCACGACAAAAACACAAGAAGTTGAAGAGTACTACGCCCCACCCGTCTCGCGGCGCGGCGGTGGAACCTCGGCGTTCGAGGCCACGCTCAAAAGAGCGGGAGCTTTGGTCGGCTCCGCGTTTCCCTGCCTTTCCGGGTCCAGGAGCGAACCCAGCTGAAGGAGTTCTATGACGCCATGTGCTCCATATTTGGGCGGCCTGACCCTGCCAGCGCCTTCGGGCCCAGCAGACTCCGAGGATGGAGGGGCCCGTGGTTCCCACACCTGAGGGCCTGGCGCCACGGCCACCAATTGGACCCGTTCCCTGGTCCAGACCGATGCTGGTAGCACCTCCACAGCGACCTTCCCCAGCGTCGCATCCGACGCAGAGGTCCTCGGCGGCGCTTCCCCGATCCTCATTCCCGAAGACACGGAGCCGGTCGGGCGTCCCCTGACGCAGAGACCAGCTCCGATGGAGCCGTACGGCTCCATGCCGTTCACCCTGCTCTATTCTAAAGGGTTAGGGATAGAAATCCCGCACCAACCATATGTGAACTGGTACGAGGAGTTGGGTGATGCCAGTGGTTTGGACACCTCGCCATACTCTGGCATGCTTTCCCCTCCTACCCCACCTACGGAGGAGGGAGCATAATTTGCCAATGTCTTGATAGAGGTACTGCAGCCTGGGGTTCCAGTTCGGAACCCCTACTGCCCTTTAATGAGGCCTTAACAGATGTCTTTCTGGGTACCTGGTCCAAACCCAGCACAGGGGCTCCTTTGAATAGGACGATCGCCTGCCCGCCGCCATCACCCTGCACCGGGCGACCCACTTTTCCTCACCACCCACCCCACAAAGCTTGGTGGTCCAGGCTTCCACTTCCAGTGGCGCATTCCCTTCCGCACCCCCGGACAGGGAATCTAAGAGACTGGAGAGTTTCAGAAAGAACATTTTTTTTCTGGCATTGCGGTCGGTGAACACTGCATGCCTTTTGGGCCGTTATTCCCATTTGATATGGGATATGGTTGCGCAAGTGCTGCCCAGAGTCTCGGAGGAGGACTGAGTTCTACTCTCCCAAGCTTTATAGACGGGAGAGACGCAGCTAAGTTTGCCATATGATGTGGCTTGGACACGACGGACTCGCTGAGCAGAGTGATTTCCACGACGGTGGCCGCTCATTGCCACGCCTGGTTGAGAACATCTGGTGTTTCGGGCCTCATCCGCTTTTCGCTCCTTTCATGGCTACAGAAGGGGCTATCAACCGCGCCAACCCTACTCCGGCCAGCGGGCCATCAAGTTCAGCAACCTCTGCGGGGCCGCTGACGCGGTACACCCCCTGCCCCGTGGGTCGGGAAACCAGAAGTCGAGCCAAGCCACGATCTCCTCCCCTACCGCAAAACCTTCCTAGTCCGATCCCCCAGGATCACTCTCAGCCGGTTGGTGGCAGAGTACTCCATCATCTCCACCACTGGCGAAACATCACATCGAACAAGTGGGTATTACAAATAGTCCAAAGGGGCTATTCCCTCCCCTTCGAGACTACCTCTCCATCTATGCCTCCAGTGTACGATCGGCTGACGGAGGATCACCTTGCCTTACTCCGTGAGGAAGTCAAGACTCTCTTGGCCCAGGGAGCTATAGAGAGTTTTCCTGGGCCAGATGTCGGCAGTGGTTGTTATTCCCTCTACTTTCTGGTCCCAAAGAAGGACTGAGTCCTTCGTCCTTCGTCCTATCCTAGACCTCAGAGCCCTCAATTACTTCTGAAAAAGGAGTTCAAGATGCTCACCCTAGCTCAGGTCCTGTCTGCCTTGGACCCGGAAGACTAGATGGTAGCGCTGGACTTAAAGGATGCCTATATTCCCATCCTGCCTGTCCAATGTTGCTACCTGCGGTTTACGGTGGGCCACAAGCACCTTCAATTTGCAGTGCTTCCCTTCAGCCTTGCCAGCGCCCGTCAGGTGTTCACAAAGGTGATGGCGGTGGTCGCAGCCCATCTGAGGAGATCAAGGGTTCCAGTCTTCCCCTATCTTGACAACGGGTTCTTGAAGGCGGGCTCGCCCCAAACAGTTGTCTCCCACCTCCAGACTATGGCGAACCTCCTGCATTCGATGGGGTTGACTATCAACGTGCCAAAGTCACACCTGGCCCCCTCTCAGGCGCTCCCTTTCTTTGGCGCGGTTCTGGACACGGCGCAGTTTTGGGCCTACCCTCCTGAAAGTCGAGTCCAGGATTTCAGGCTATTATACTGATGTTTCGGCCTCTATCCTGGATTTCGGTGAGAATGACTCGGAGGCTGTTGGGCCTCATGGCCTCCTGCATCCTACTTGTGACCCATGCACAGTGGCACATGCGTGCTCTGCAGTGGGACCTGAAGTTCCAATGGGCACAGCATCAAGGGAATCTCATCGACCTTGATCAGATTTCTGCGAGAGACCTGTAGTGGTGGCTAACAGACCGCAGTTGGTTCAAGGGCAGACCCCTCTCCCTTCCCCACCCAGATCTCACAGTAGTGATGGATTTTATCCCTTCTGGGATGGGTTGGCCATCTGGGGGAAGTGGAGATCAGAGGACTCTGGTCTCCGGCGGAAGCCAAGCTCCATATCAATCTGTTGGAGCTTCGGGCGATCCGACTGGCAATGAAAGCCTTTTTGCCATTGATAAAGGGAAGGCTCGTGCAGGTGTTCACGGACAACACTACCGCCATGTGGTACTGCAACAAATAGGGCGGAGTGGGGGTCATGGACTCTGTCAAGAGGCTGTATCTCTGGACTTGGCTGGAACATCAGGGCATTTCCCTGGTGGTTCAATACCTGGCCTGTTCTCTGAACGCCACGGCAGACGAGCTCAGCCGGTGGCACATGGTCTCTTTCAGGTTGGGGAGAGCCTTGGTTAGATCTGTTCGCCTCCAAAGAGAACGCGCAATGTCAGCAATTTGCGCGTTGGAGTTTTCAAGGCGGCTCTCATTCGGCAACGCTTTTCGTCACGAGTGGAGCTCCGGGCTTATATGCCTCTTTCCGCCCATACCACTCCTGCCCAGAGGGCTCAAGAAGATCAGGAGCGACCAGGCACAAGTTATTCTTGTGGCTCTGGACTTGGCACGTAGAGTTTGCTATCCCGAGCTCCTAGACATGAGTATCGATCCTCTGGTCAGGTTGCCCCTTCTGGAGGATCTTCTGTCGCAGCAGCAGGGGAGGGTCCTCCACCCGAACCTGTCCACTCTCCACCTCCTTGCGTGGAGATTGTGCGGCGACAGTTGACCACTTTCAACCTCCCTCCTGAAGTCTGAGAGGTTAATTTGGCAGCCAGGCGTCCCTCCACAAAATCGGTATACGCCTGCAGATGGAACAAATTTTGTAAATATTGTACAGACTGGTCTATTGACCCTCTATCTGCATCTTTATCTGATGTCCTCTTGTTTATACTTTCCTTGGCCTGGCAGGGCTCTGCTCTGGGCACCTTGAAGGGCTATCTTCGGGCCTTTCCTCTTTAATTTGGCTGCCTGATCAGCCTTCTCTTTTCAAATCACCTCTGGTGCAGAGGTTCTTGAAGGGGTTAATACACTTGTTTCCCCCTTCACCCTTTTTTATGCCACAGTGGGACCTTAATTTGGTTCTCACTTTTCTGATGTGCGCACTGTTTGAGCCGCTGCACAACTGCCCTCTACGGCTGCTCACCATCAAAACAGCCTTCTTAGTGGCAATAACATCTGCCAGGAGGCTGAGCAAACTGCAGGCACTGTCATCACAGCCTCCTTACCTGACATTCTTCCCAGATAAATTGGTGCTCCGCACAAGGGTATCTTTTCTCCCTAAGGTGGTGACACCCTTTCACATGGGACAGTTACTCTTCCCACCTTCTATGCACCACCGCACCCTTCCAAGGAAGAGGAGCGTTTCCATCGTCTATATCCAAAAAGAGCATATCTTTCTACTTTGATCGAACCAAAGAGTTCCGGGTGGATGACCAACTCTTTATAATGTATGTGGGTGCAAAGAAAGGGCGTGCTGTCCAAAAGAGGACTATATCCCGCTGGGTTATCCTCTGTATCAAAATTTGCTACGCCTTAGCGAAGAAAGGTCCCTCTGAAGGGCTTAAGACCCATTCCACCAGGGCCAAGACGACTACCACAGCTCTCCAGCGTGGTGTCCCCGTTTCTGATATCTGCCAAGCAGCCACGTGGGCATCGCTGCACAGGTTCACCAGACACTACTGCTTGGATTCCCAGGTTCGCAGAGAAGGCCTGTTTGGTCGCTCTGTTTTGCAGGATTATCTAGTCTAAACCTTTCCACAGTCCCTCTGCCGGGGTTTGTATTGCTTGGGTATCTGTTCAAAGGTAAGGAATCTGCGTCTAGATGTCTCTATCAGATGGACAAGTTACTTACCTTTGGTAGATCATGTCTCTACCAGATAAGGTGTTTCCGAAGGTGGGTGAGCATTGCCAACGCCTGTCTTAAGTCTGCCTAAGATGCAGCTGATACAGCTAACAGACAACTCACAACAGGCACAGTACTTAGTAGACACACATTGCTGAGTAGGTCTGTTTTCAAACCAGAGTGCAGTCCAACATCATCAACATGCCTCTCGCAGGAGGTCAACTCTTTGGCCTAGAGATGGTTAACTCCCTAGAGGCTATGAAGAAGGTAAACAAAACAGTGAAGGCCATGGGGACATAATAGGCCTATAGACCATCTTTTAAGAGGGGACTCCCCGCAGACAGAGGAGGTCAAGGTAGGCAGTTTTGTGGCACGCAACTCCAAAGACAGACTGGAGGTAACAAGTTCTCTTTGCCTATGCAGTAATAACAGTATCTGAAAGACACGTTAGTGACAGATTCCTTACCTTAGAATATCCCCAGGCGTCAGACTGGATCCGGAAAGTTTTTTGCGTAGCAGTACCCTTGCGCGTCGGTAGGCGGCGTCGTGCGGCTCCGCGTCCGTCGTGATCGCCGGGATGACGTTGCGAGCAGTAGTTATACGCCGCCCCTGTGCACTGACGTCCGTTCTTCTTTTTCCGCGCCAGTAAGCGCAGATCCGGGAAGAGCAGTGCCCTAGTCAATTTTTGACTACATTTTTGGTGAATTTTTCACTGTTTCTTTTCGAGTCTTCATCGACTCCTAGGTGTCGTAGGGATGCCCGGCTTCAAGCCATGCGATGCCTGTGGTCGAATGATGTCGATCACAGACCCGCATCTAGAGTGTCTCTACTGTCTCGGCCGAGACCACGACACAAAGTCGTGTCCTGACTGCCGGAAACTTCACCCGAAGGCTTTGCGAGAGCGGTCTCGAAAGCTACTCGAGGTCCGGCAGTCGGCTCCGCGCCGCACCAAGCCCCGGTCCCGTGAGAGGACGAGGGGCCGGTCGCGGAGCCCCCGCCGGTCGTCGGAGTCCAAGTCTTAGCGCTCCTCGGGCAAGTCGAAGCACAAAAAGTCTAAGAAGCATCATCGCTCTAAGACTTCGCCTCGCCGGTCTCGCAACTCGGCTGAGGCCCCTGTCGGCACCGTCCCCGCCGCCCCGGACATGCCTGTAGAGCCGCCCCTGCATTACCCGTCCTTTCCGGGTTCGGGGGCGACTCCGGCCGAAATACAGGAATTCCTGTCGGCCATGGCCCGCCTCTTCGGGCCTCAAGGTCCCTCCGGTGCGCCTTCGGGCCCCGCGGGCCCTGATGGGGTTTCTCCGGCGTCGCCGCCGACTCCGGTCCCGGCACCGCCTGTCCCGCAAGCCTTCATCCCGGCCTCGGCTCCGGCCCCGGCCTCGATCCCGGCTCCGGTGGTACCGCAACCCTCATCGACGCCGGTTGACCTAACCACGCCTCCGCCGATGTCCCCGGTGCCGTTCCTGACGCCGTCCGGGGCTCTGGACGGCGTCGTTACCCGGTTCTCTCCGGCTCCAGACATGGAGCCGGACCGACGTCGCTCGACGCCGGCTCCGGCGCCGATGAGACCTTGGGTCCCAAATGTCTCTCCTCCTCCATATTTTGAACCAGAGGAGGACCAGGAGAGCTGGGAGGGGTCGGAAGACCCTCTCACACAACAGTGTGAGTATGATCAGGACTGGGCTGAGGAACTTGGGGATGCCAGTGGACTAGACACTTCCCCTGACACTGGCATGCTGTCTCCTCCCGTGGCTACGGAGGAGGGAGCTAATTTCGCAACGGTGTTGCGTAGAGCAGCTGGAGCCTTGCACCTCCAATTGCCTACTGTGGCTGTCAGGACTAATCTCCTGACGGAAGTGCTTCAGCCGGCAGCTTCCTCCATCGAGACTGTGCTGCCGTTTAATGATGCAATCTGAAAGAGACACGTTAGTGACAGATTCCTTACCTTAGAATATCCCCAGGCGTCAGGCTGGATCCGGAAAGTTTTTGCGTAGCAGTACCCTTGCGCGTCGGTAGGCGGCGTCGTGCGGCTCCGCGTCCGTCGTCGGCGTCGTGATCGCCGGGATGACGTCGCGGGCAGTACTTGGGCGCCGCCCCTGCGCGCTGACGTCAGTTCTTCTTTTTCCGCGCCAGCAAGCGCAGATCCGGGAAGAGGAGTGCCCTGGTCATTTTTTGACCATACTTTTTGGTGAATTTTTTCACTGTTTTTTCATCTTTCAAGGTATCGTAGGGATGCCCGGCTTCAAGCGATGCGGCGCCTGTGCGCGGATGATGTCCGTCACCGACCCGCATTGGGAGTGTCTCTCCTGCCTCAGCCGAGGCCACGACACAGAGTCTTGTACCGACTGCCAGGCCCTCAACCCGAAAGCTTTGCGAGAGCGGTCTCGAAAGCTCCTGGAGGCCCGGCATTCGGCTCCGCGGAAGCCCCGGACGCGTGAGAGGTCCAGGGGTCGATCGCAGAGTCCACACCGGTCGTCGGCGTCGAAGTCTTCTTCGTCCGGTAAGTCGAAACACAAAAAGTCCAAAAAGCATCATCGCTCTAGGACTTAGCCTCGCCGGTCTCGCGACTCGGCTGAGGCCCCTCCCGGCACCGTCCCCGCCCCCGCGGCCCCGAACATGCCTGTGGAGTCGCCCCCGCCATACCCGCCCTTCCCGGGTTCGGGGGCGGATCCGGCCAAAGTGCAGGAATTCCTGACGGCCATGGCCCGCCTCTTCGGGCCTCCAGGCCCCTCCGGTGCGCCTTCGGGCCCCACGGGCCCTGATGGGGTTGCTCCGGCGTCGCCGGCGGCTCCCGGCCCCGGCGTCGCCCGTGCCTCCAGCCTCGATCCCGGCTTCGGCCCCGGCCTCGATCCCGGCTCCACAACCCCCATCGACGCCGGTCGACCTAACGACGCCGGCGCCGATGTCTCCGGTGCCGTTCTCGGCGCCGCCCTGGGCTCCGGGCGGCGTCGTCCCCCAGTTCCTTCCGGCTCCGGACATGGATCCGGACCGACGTCGCTCGGCGCCGGCTCCGGCGCCCGATGGGACCTTGGGTCCCAACTGTCCCTCCTCCTCCTTATTTTGAACCAGAGGAGGACCAGTTGGACTGGGAGGGGTCTGATGACCCTCTGACACGACACTGTCAGTATGATGAGGACTGGACAGAGAGTCTAGGGAGGCCAGTGGTCTGGATACTTCCCCTGACACTGGCATGCTGTCTCCTCCCGTGGCTACGGAGGAGGGAGCCAATTTTGGTACGGTGTTGCGTAGGGCAGCTGGGGCCTTACGTCTCCAACTCCCTACTTTGACGGTCAAGCCTAACATCTTGACAGAGGTGCTTCAGCCGGCAGCCTCCTCTGCGGAGACTGTGCTGCCGTTTAACGACGCCCTCACTGACGTTCTTTTGGGCGCCTGGTCCAAGCCCAACACAGGGGCTCCTGTGGATCGGAACGTGTCACGACGCCATCGCCCAGCTCCGGGCGACCCCCTGTTTCTCTCTGTCCACCCCACTCCTGAGAGCTTGGTTGTCCAAGCCTCCGCTTCCCAAACCGCCTTCCCTACCGCTCCTCCGGATAGGGAATCCAAACGCCTGGATCAGTTTGGAAAGAAAGGTTTTCTTCCTCCAGTGCTGGCTTGCGGTCCGTTAACACCGCTTGTCTTTTGGGCCGATATACCCACTCCCTGTGGGATTCGGTGGCGGATGTTTTGCCCCAGTGTCCTGAGGAGGTCCAGACACTGCTTTCCCGCGCCATTGCGGAAGGAAGAGATGCGGCTAAATACACAATACGTTGTGGCCTTGATACCGCCGACTCGCTGGGCAGATCGCTTGCAACGACGGTGGCGCTACGTCGACAAGCCTGGCTGAGAACAACTGGTTTCTCGGGTGATGTCCAGAATACACTCATGGACATGCCCTTTGATGGAGTCGGTCTTTTTGGTTCCAAAGCAGACCATGCGCTGGAGCGTTTTAAGGACTCACGGGCTACTGCCAAGTCCCTGGGCCTTTCTGTTGTGCGCCCTCCGCTAACCTCTGCTTTTCGCCCCTTTCGTGGCCACGGAAGGGCGCCCAGTCACGTCAGCTGCCCAGCCACCGGCCCGCGCAGCAAGCGTCTTCGCGTGGCCGTGGACGTGGATACCGCCGTGGCGGTTCGGGCAACCAGCGTGCGGGTCAGGCCACCACCTCCAACCCGTTCGCGGCCTCCAAGCCCTCCTAGTCCTTCCTTTCAGGTGCACAGCACGCCAGTAGGGGGCAGGGTCCGCCATCACCTTCACCACTGGCGTCCCATCACCTCGGACAGGTGGGTCTTGGACATTGTCCGAAGGGGCTACTCCCTCCCCTTCGAGACCACCCCCCAGCCATGCCACCTCAATTCCACCGCATGTCAGGGGATCACTTGGTGCTTCTGCAGAAGGAAGTCACGGCCCTCTTGGCCAAGAGGGCCATCGAGCATGTTCCGACCCCAGAAGTAGGACGTGGTTGCTACTCCCACTACTTTCTGGTGCCCAAAAAGGACAAGGAGGACATGCGTCCTATCTTGGACCTCCGGAACGTCAATCGCTTCCTCCGGAAGGAGAAGTTCAAGATGCTCACCCTAGCTCAGGTCTTGACTGCCCTCGACCCTGGAGACTGGTTGGTAGCGTTGGACTTGCAGGACGCTTATTTCCACATCCCCGTCCTGCCGGCTCACCGGCGTTACCTACGGTTCACGGTAGACCTCGAGCATTTTCAGTTCACCGTGCTCCCCTTTGGCCTTACAAGTGCCCCTCGGGTGTTCACGAAAGTGATGGCGGTGGTCGCAGCTCATCTGCGCCGGGCAGGGGTTCTAGTCTTCTCCTACCTCGACGACTGGCTGCTGAAGGCGGGCTCGTCCCAGGCAGTCGTCTCCCACCTCTAGACTACGGCCGAACTCCTGCACTCGCTGGGGTTCTCCATCAATGTGCCGAAGTCGCATCTCATTCCTTCTCCACAGCTCCTTTTCATCGGAGCAGTTCTGGACACGACGCAGTTTCGGGCCTATCCTCCCGAACGGCGAGTCCGGGATATTCAGGCTATGATTCCAATCTTTCAGCCTTTATCCTGGGTTTCGGTACGGATGACCCTGAGGCTGCTGGGCCTCATGGCCTCCTGCATCCTGCTGGTCGATCATGCCAGATGGCATATGCGGGCTCTGCAGTGGGACCTGAAGTTCCAGTGGGCGCAGCACCAGGGCAACCTGTCCGATCACGTCCAGATCTCGGAGGGGGCTGCAAAACAGTTGCAGTGGTGGCTCTCGAACCGGCAATGGGTCATGGGCAGATCCCTCTCCCTTCCCCAGCCAGAGCACACAGTTGTGACGGACGCGTCCCTTCTGGGATGGGGCGGTCACATGGGAGAGGTGGAGATCAGAGGCCTCTGGTCTCCGGCGGAGTCCCGCCTCCATATGAACCTTCTGGAGCTCCGGGCGATCCGACTTGCACTCAAGGCATTCCTTCCCTCTGTCAAAGGGAAGGTAGTGCAAGTGTTCACAGGATGCTTGTTTCCGGTCCAGGGAAGACATGGCTAAAAAATTTTGCTATGTTCACAGACAACACCACCGCCATGTGGTACTGCAACAAACAAGGCGGGGTGGGGTCGTGGACCCTCTGTCAGGAGGCTCTGCGCCTCTGGACATGGCTGGAACATCAGGGCATGTTCCTGATGGTTCAACACCTGGCAGGTTCCCTGAACGCCAGGGCGGACGAACTCAGCCGCAGGTGCATGATGGATCATGAATGGCGTCTTCACTCGGAAGTGGCGCAAGGACTCTTTCTACAATGGGGAGAGCCTTGGTTAGATCTGTTCGCCACCGAAGAGAACGCGCAATGTCATCAGTTCTGCGCGTTGGAATTTCCAAGGCGGCACTCGCTCGGCGGCGCTTTTCGTCACGAGTGGAGTTGCGGTCTGTTGTACGCCTTTCCGCCTATACCACTTCTACCCAGAGTGTTGAAGAAGATTCGGCACGACCGGGCCCAAGTCATTCTTGTGGCTCCGGACTGGGCTCGAAGAGTTTGGTATCCCGAGCTACTCAGTATGAGCGTAGATCCCCTATCCGTCTGCCTCTTCAGGAGGATCTTCTGTCGCAGCAGCAGGGGACGGTCCTCCACCCGAACCTGTCCAGTCTACACCTGCTTGCGTGGAGATTGAGCGGCGGCAGTTGATTCCTTTCGACTTGCCTCCCGAAGTTTGTGATGTGATTCTGGCAGCCAGGCGTCCCTCCACTAAGGTGGTATACGCCTGCAGGTGGAACAAATTTGTGGCATGGTGCACAGCAAAGGCTGTGAATCCCCTCTCTGCCCCTCTTTCTGAGGTTCTTCTGTTCCTTCTTTCACTGGCCCAACAGGGTTCTGCCCTGGGTACCATCAAGGGCTATCTTTGTGCCATTTCGGCCTTCCTCAGGCTTCCTGATCAGCCCTCCCTTTTCAAGTCCCCTGTTAACAGATTCCTTAAAGGCATTACACACCTCTTCCCTCCTGTTCCGTTTGTGATGCCTCAGTGGGACTTGAACTTGGTTCTTACCTTTCTCATGTGCGCTCCCTTTGAGCCTCTACATAACTGTCCTCTTCGTCTTCTGACTCTGAAGACAGCCTTTCTGGTGGCCATCACCTCCGCTCGGCGGGTGTGTGAGCTCCAGGCTCTATCTTGCAAACCTCCCTTTCTGTCTGTTCATCCTGACAAGGTTGTTCTTAGGACGCGTCCGTCCTTCTTGCCAAAGGTGGTTACTGCCTTCCACATTGGGCAGACCATCACTTTGCCCACTTTCTTTCCGCCTCCGCATCCTTCCAGAGAGGAAGAGAGGCTCCACCGTCTGGACCCAAAACGTGCGCTTTCCTTTTATATCAACCGCACACAACACTTCCGGGTGGATGACCAGCTCTTTGTTGGCTACGTGGGCGCCAAAAAAGGTCGGGCGGTGCACAAGAGAACCATCTCCCGCTGGGTAACCTTGTGTATCAAAGCCTGCTATTCTTTGGCTAAGAAGGAGCCTCCTGTTGGGCTGCGTGCCCATTCCACCAGGGCAACGGCTGCTACCACAGCTTTAGGCCGCGGTGTTCCGCTGCAGGATATCTGTCAGGCAGCTACGTGGGCCTCGCAGCACACGTTTACAAAGCATTACTGCCTTGACAGTCAGGTCCGGAGGGACGGCTTCTTTGGCCGTTCTGTCCTCCGGGACTTCCTTGTCTGATCTTTGTTCGCAGACCCACCACCGGGGTTGGTATTGCTGGGGTATCTATTCTAAGGTAAGGAATCTGTCACTAACGTGTCTTTCAGATGCACAAGTTACTAACTTGTGTAGCGATATATCTGTAAGAGACAGTAGTTAGTGACAGATTCCTTACCGCCCCACCCATCCTCCCCATTCTGCGAACTGATTTCTAGGGTTAAGGACATCCCTTTCAGGGCCCTAGTATTTTTCAGACACCTATGTCAGCTTCTTGCATGGCTCTGCGTTCCTGGCGCGGAAAGTCGTGTACAGAACTGACGTCAGCGCGCATGGGCGGCGTCTAAGTACTGCCCGCGACGTCATCCCGGCGATCACGACACCGACGACGGACGCGGAGCCGCACGACGCCGCCTACCGACGCGCAAGGGTACTGCTACGCAAAAAACTTTCCGGATCCAGTCTGACGCCTGGGGATATTCTAAGGTAAGGAATCTGTCACTAACTACTGTCTCTTACAGATATATCGTTACACAAGTTAGTAACTTGTGCAACAACTGCACTAAACCGCTTCTTTCAAGGCAGAAGAAAACCACTGGGCGGAAACTCTAGGGTATCTACCTCTAGCTCCTCAAAATGACTCGCCTCTGCGCCCCTCCCCACAACCTCACCTCACACCTCCTCAAACACAAGACATTAGTAGGGGAGGGATAAAAGACTTCGTCAGCACATGGAAGTCTATCAACATGGGCACATAGGTTGTAAATATTGTAAAACATGGCTACAGCATAGACTTTTGAAAAACCAGAAAAAAGCCACTAAACAAAACTCCAAGGGTTCAAAAGAGACCATTTTGAGATCCTACAGGCAGACATACAACAACTGCTACTGAAGGGGGCCACAACGAAGGTCCCACAACTAGAGAGAAACATGTGTATTCTGTTTACTCTCTGACAACCAAACAAAACTTAACCATGTGTTCCATTCTAGACCTGAGATTTGCAAATGGGTACATTAAAAATGCAAAGGTTCTAACTTACATCATTGCAATATGTTATTACATTGGTTCACGGGGGAGATAACATGGCAACAGTAGATCTCAAAGATGCTTACTTTCACATTCCATACACCACTCACACAGACAATACTGGAGATTACGATACAAGTAGAACATTACCTGTTCAAGGTGCTCCATTCAGCATCCAATCTGCACCCAAAGTGTTCACAGAAACACTGGTGGTCATGGCAGCACGACCAAGGGTACTGTGACCAGGGAAGGCCTCTAACGGCTGCAGCACATATTGTGCCACCCTTAGATGTCCTGTATCTTAACACACACACACACTGCCATTGCAGGCGGTGTGTTTTGGTGCAGAGAAAAATAGTCGACATGGCACACATACTTGTGTGCCATGCCTGCAACCCACTGCCTATGGTATAGGTAAGACACCCCTCTACTTGGGTGCAATATACCACTGGTGAGGGTACAGTTGCATGAGCACTGTACCCCTACAATGCCTAAGTCCATTCTTAGACATCGTAAGTGCAGTAAATCCATAAAAGAGTATATGGTCCTGGGAGTTTGTCATTACGAACTCCACAGCACCATAATGGCTTTACTGAATTCTGGGAAGTTTAATAGCAAACTTCTCAGCATAATAAACCCACACAGATGCCAGTGTGGGATTTATTATTCAATGCACTCAGAGGGCATCTTAAAGATGCCCCCTGAAAAACGACCAGCCTCTGGTGGGTTCCCTGACTGGTAAACACCAGCCTGCCACCACAAGACATGTTTCTGGACCCCTGGGGTGGGAGCCATCGCTCCCTAGGCTCAGAAACAAAGTCTTTCCTGGGCAGAGGTGTTCACACCTACCCCAGGTCAGGAAGAGCCATCTGTGGCAGGGGAGCTTCAAAGGCCTTGCTGCCTTTGTGACACGACCCCCAGCCTCTCCTGCTATCAGGAGCAGGCCCCTTCCTGTCTCACCTCCTTTTCTGCGGGAAGACAGGCGGGGAAAATTAGAGTAGCCCAGAAGGTGTGTCCACCTTTGTCGACACCACCCCTCTGATGGGGGAGGAGAGGTGAAGCCCACTCTTCAGTGCCCACCATCTTGCAAATGGCAGGCACTCTCCAATCAGGATTAGGTATTGTGCCCACTCCCCCACGTGGGGTGAGCACACCGAGGGTGTAGTCACCCTAAGGTCAGTAGCCCATTGGCTACTGTCCTTGAGACCCCTAAAACGCTCCCTTAATACAGTATTTAGGGGGCAGCCCTGAACCAAGATGTGAGATTCCCGCAACCTACGAAGAAGGAGGAGGAAAGATGACGCAGAGGAGACTGCAGAGAAGAACTGACTTGGCCCCAGCCCTTCCGGGCTGTCTGCAGTTTCCAGAGATCCTACGCCAAAAATCACCTTGTCCTGCAGCCAGCGACCTCCAGAACCCCTGGCAGGACTGACTGTAGGAAGCTGGCTCTGTATATACTATACCATAGTGAGGTATAGTGTGCACAGAGTCCAGTGGAACCCCAAAGGTAGGCAGAGGTTAAGTTAGATACACCTCACTCTCTATTTGTGGTAGTGTGGTCAAGCAGTAAGGCAGTATCAGAGGACAGTGTTAAGCATTTGTTGTACACACTCAGTCAGCAAATGAATTCACACACTCAAAGACTGAACTTCAGACCAATTGTTTTTGTATAAAAAATATTCTTTTAGTTATTTTATTTTCTAGAACCAAGCAAGCCTGGCACTGTAAGCAATAAATACTTTACAGTAGCGATGCAGTTTGTAAACAGTTTGAATTGTAATTGTATATGCACTTTGTTTTGACTCACAATATGGTTGCAGAGAAATGCAATGCTTTGTAAATACAGTACATAGACTTGAATGGGCTTTTCAGTAAAATACCAGGTAAGTTACTTTTGAGATTACTTTTCTTACTCAGAGTAGTATACCTGGATACTACTCTGGGACATTTCCTGTAAACAGGTAAGTAAAATTGTTTTGGTTAAATAGTACAATTTTAAAGAATTTCTTTCGGTTTTCAAACTTCACACAAACTTTTCCAAGAAAA
Organism: Calotriton arnoldi; assembly: GCA_963921515.1. NCBI lineage: Eukaryota > Metazoa > Chordata > Amphibia > Caudata > Salamandridae > Calotriton > Calotriton arnoldi. The sequence goes on along the minus strand of CAWUFW010002795.1, from coordinate 525,241 downwards.
ACAGTCAATGTTATCCTATGGAGGAAAATAGTGTTATCGGTTTTGAGGTAAGTATTTGGTAGTGGGAGTTGAGGTTCTGGGGGTAGACTCGGGTCCCCCAGAGTCAAGGATGCACTCTAGTTACACCCTCAGCGGCACTAGGGCGGCCGGGTGCAGAGTGCTGAGGCCCAATGTTATCCAATGGGGGGTAGGGGGCCTCCGGGTTGGTGGCTGCTGACGAGCAGGCCACTTGGTTATGGGAGCAAAGCTGCTAGACTTTAGCTCAGGGAAAATGGGGAAACAAAGTAGCACCATAGGTGCACCCTCAGCGGCACTAGGGTGGCCGGGTGCAGGGGGCTGTTTCGGCGTCGGGCGCCCTGTTGTTTGCAATGGGGAACCTCCGGTTTGCAAAGGCACTGCAGGCTTGGGGGTGAAGGTCTTCTGGGTGCGACCACCACTTCGAGAGGTAAGTTGGGAAGTTGAGGGTTGGTTAGGCACCGTCCGTTTGACCACCCAAGGCCGTGGGGCGTCAGGTTCAGGGGTGCCTTTTGGGTTCGGATCTTCTTACCAGCTCCTGGTCGCGGTTGGGGGGACCTTCCGGATTTAGGCTGCAGGCGTCGGCTGGAGGCTTGAGGCAGGTCAGGGGTCGCCGGATCTCGGGTTAGGATCGCCGGGGGGGACCACCTCGTGGTGTTTGCCCACTGGAGCTCGGGCCGTGGACGGCGGGTGCAGAGTGTGGCTGATCCGCGGTGTCCGGCCGGAACCAGAGGTTGCAGATGAACAAATCCGGTGTTCACGGGAGACAGTCTTTGAGGTTGAAGGCAGGCAGGTCCTCCAGGGTTTTCGAAATTGCTGGCTGCAGGACACACCAGGATTTCGCAGGAGCAGGTTTGAGGTGGAGACAAGCCGGTAGGGCTGGGGCCAAATCAGTGGGCATCTTCCTCTTGTTAGCTTCTGAACGGCTGTTTGGTCCTTCTTCTTCTCTTGTAGTTTCTTCTTGTCTGAGGAAGCAAAGTTCAGGGTTCCCCCTAAATACTAGATTTAGGGGCGTTACAAGTAGGTAAAAAGGTTGGGACCAATGGGTCCCTTCCCTGGGGTGGGTACACCCTCTATTATGCCACCCTCCAGTGGGAGGGGGCATAAGCCTTTCCCTGGTTGGCTGAGTCGCCCCATGTGCAAGATGGCGGGGACTTAGAGTTGTGCTTCACCTCGCCTCCCCCACCTGAGGGGTGGAGTTGGCAGAGGTGGGCACACCTCTCTTCCTCACTTGTTTTTCACGCCGGTTCTCCCGCCCAAAGTGGGGGTCAGAAACCGTGGGGACCAGTTGCTGAAAGCAGCAAGTGGCCTGGGGAAGCTCACAAAGGCGGCAAGCCTTTGAAGCTTCCCCTTCGTGAACCCTGCCCATCTTGGGGGGGGGGGGAGGCTTGGCACCTCGTCCCAGGATGTGCATTGTTTCAGGCCCCAGAGAGAAGCAAGCTCTCGACCCAGGGATCCAGAAACCTGTCTGGTGGTGACAGCTGAAAGCAGCCACTCAGCCTGGACAGTAGTGGTAGGTTAGTTTTCAGGGGGCATCTCTAAGATGCCCTCTGTGTGCATTTTTCATTAAATCCCACACTGGCATCAGTGTGGGTTTAATGTGCTGAGAAGTTTGATACCAAACTTCTCAGTTTTCAGTGTAGCCATTATGGTGCTGTGGAGTTCGTAATGACAAACTCCCAGCACCATATACTCTTAATGGCAGCACTGCCCTTACAATGTCTAAGAATGGACTTAGACACTGGTGCAGAGCTCATCCACCCGTACCCTCACCACTGGTATAGTGCACCCAGCTAGAGGGGTGACTGATCTATGCCAGGGCAGTGGGTTGTAGGCATGGCACACAGAGCTGTGTGCCATGTCGACTCTTCACTTTGTTCTGCACCAAAACACGCAGCCTGCAAAGGTAGTGTGTGAGAGTAATGGTACAGGACCTCTAAGGGTGGCACAATAAGTGCTGCAGCCCTTAGAGGCCTTCTCTGGTCACAGTGCCCTGGGTACCTGTGGTACCATTTACCAGGGGCTGACCTGTGGCCAGAGATGCCAATGGGGTTTAGGCTTCAATGCAGTTTTAGGGAAAGAACATAGGCCCTGGGTACCTGATTAGCAGGAGCCCAGGGCACACTCAGTCAAAGCACATCAGCAATTCAGCAAAAAGTGCGGGCTACCATGCAGAAAGAGGGCTCTTTCTCACACTGACTGCCTTCAGCGAAGACCGGATCTCCTGCGAACAGCAGATCTGTTCAAATGAAATCACCAAAGAAAGACTCCGAGCCTGCTGAGGACAAAGAAACCCGACGCCTGGAACCACCACTGCACCCGACACCTGCGGCCCGATTCTGAGTGGCCAACTGGTCCCAGCGAGGTCCCCCAGCGCTCCAGAGTCCAAGTCCACCGTGGGTTGACCCCTTCCAGGACTCCGTTGCCTGCAGCCTCTGCACGGAGACCCCCCACCCCACAGCGAGTGACCCGGTAAGGTGAAATCCGACTTTAAAAGGCACCCCTTCATCTGGCCGCCCTGCGCCCTGGACAAGAGGACCTGAGGTGAACCTACGTCTCCGAGCCCTCCAACATACCTGCCCAGCTGCTGGTTCCTCCTGGAAGACTTCTAACACCTCTGACCTCCTGGTCAGGGAACTGCCCCCCCCCACGCAGCTCTAACGTTAAGGCACTGCCCCAACGCCTTCTGTTATCCAGGTAAGGTGTTCGAAGCCCTCCTCCACCTGCAGGCTCCTGTCTGCGCCTCATCCCTGGTGGTCTAGTGGAAGAGCCTGCTTTTCTGCTAGCCTGCTCTGTGTGTGTCTTCCTCTTTCTGTTTTGCCTCTCTACCTCTTTCTGTTTTGCCTCTCTCCTGTTTTGCCTTTTTTTCAGTCATTTATGGTTTGTTATTTCTGTTTTGCTTTGCCTGTCCCTGCCGCTGCTGCCCCCGTGGCCCCTCCCTGCGTGTTCCGCCTCCCAGCTGCTCGCTCTCCCCCCGACCCCTACTTAATGGCGGCCGCAGTGTTGAGTGCCAAAGGCAAGCCCGACCGCGACCAGCGCCAAGGACCCTGTTCCCCCGACCCCCCGCCGCTACGACCCCAGCACGCTCCACGCACTCAACCCTGGACGCAACAACAACTGCCAGCTATCAACGCAGAGCAACTCTCAAGGCACGTTCTCCTGCCGACACTGCCGCCGCACCTTAACCCACCTCCGTATCCCAGACAGCCACCCCCAACCCACTGGACGCCAACGTACACAAGCCCCTGAGCTGCAGCCTCCTCAACGTGCGCTCTCTGCACATACACGAAGTAGAAGTTTGGGACCTCCTCAACACTCACTCTCTCAACGTCGCCGACATCGCAACCGCCATCCTTGACGGATACAAGATCCTGAGGAAAGACTGCCCCAACCGCCCTGGAGGAGGCCTCGCCATCGTCCACAAAAGCTCCCTCCGACTAACAACCACCAATTCGGACGACGCCTCGCCCCCCATAGAACACATCCACTTCCAGATCCAGCCCAACCCCAGAACGACGCTCCGCGGAACACTCGCCTACAGACCGCCCGGACCCGCTCCCCGTTCACCAACGCCATCGCAGACTACATCGCTCCCCACGCCCTCGCCTCCACAGATTACATACTGTTTAGAGACCTGAACTTCCACCTAGACAATCTCAGCGATCCCAACACCACCGCCCTTCTAGAGACCCTCACCAACATTGGACTGGACTGAAGCAACTCGTCTCCACCCCCACTCACACGGCAGGACACACTCTCGACCCCATCTTCGCAGGTGGAAACAACATTCGCTTCAGTCACACCACGGAAGCGCTCTGGACGGACCACCACTGCGTCCATTTCTCCTTCTCGAAACCCTCCACACACAAGAGCACGCCACGCCTCCCATGCAGAATTGGAACAAAATCGCCAAAGAACACCTCACCCCTTAGCTGCATTCCCCCCCCTACCACGACAGACGCCAACACTGCAGCAAATAACCTTCACCAATGGATCGCGAACTGCGCCAACACTCTCGCCCCCCTCCAGAACCCTGCCAGACGACAACGCAAAAGCCACCTGGTTCTCCAGGGACCTCCGAGAATCCAAGCGCTCTTGCCGACGAATGGAGAAACCGCAAAACCCCGGAAGCACGCTCCGCCTACAAGGCCACAACCACGGCACAGTGCGCTACCCAATGGGATTCCGTAGCCGATGTGGGCACTTGAGGGTACTGCTCTCCAGATGTCACAGGTAGATGGTGTAGGTCCCTCACGGGAGATCTTTGATGTCCCTGAGAACTCCGGAAAAACAGGAGGCCCGCTGACAGGCCCTTGGAAAGCACACTTCAGGGAACTACACTTCAGTAGGTCTTCGGCCAAGGCCAGCCACTTATTCAGAAAGGGCACGCGGTCCCCTTTACAGACAGTAATCCTCCATGTGCACAACAGAGTCCTCTGGCGATGTGCACCACGCAGTCCGTGTTCACTGGTCCCGCATCCCCACAAGTGTATCTCACCGTTTTCTGAAGGATGGCACCAATAGTTATACTGTTGTGTGTCTTTGAAGTTAGGGGTGATTTAAGGGGTTTCCCTTTGAACCACAGATGTCTTCCCTAAATTGTACACCTGTCTGCCGTGGGGCAGTGGAATGCAGATTGTGATCTTTAGTGGGGCCATGATATGTCCCTTAGAGGCTAAGTGTCAAAAGCTCTCTCTCCAATCTATCCCATGCAACCCTAAAATGCCGTTCTAGAGTTGTGCCAATGTTTTATGACGGTCGCTGGGGAATGCACAGATGTGCTCCCAGACCCCTGATGTCCACTGGAGCCAGGCACCACAGCACACAAGACTCTTAGAGCTTAGAAATGTCCATATTCTATAAGTGGCATTTCTAATCCAATTATGCCAAAACCCCCTGTACATTGGAAAGGGTTTGGCATTGTGAATCCATTGATAGTTTATAGGAAGCCTCATGAAGCTGCTCTACTGCAATCCACTATTGGAGCCTGAAGTAATGGCAATCACTTCCCCATGTTAACCTATGAGAAGAGCAAGCCTCATAGGTAGTGAAAATACACACCAGTATTTCTCACTACCTGGGCGCACGCACACTAGTGCGCACACAGACCTGCAAATGGCAGGTTGGACACACAGTCCCCAGCACCAGGGGTACAAGCATGCCCACCCAAGTCTGCACAGCAGACTGGACACTGGTTTAACTAAATTGGTGTCAGTGCGCACAAACCAGCCTGTGATGGCAGGCAGCACACACAATCATGGGCACCATCAGTGCGGATGAGCACCTACAGCGGCCTGCAGTGGCAGGCTGCTCATGAGTTAAATCACGATAGATGCCAGTGCCCCCACACTGGTCGGCAATGACAGGTTAGGCACATGGGCTTACCCTGGACTTAGCACCTTAGGTGCGAGTACGCGCCCACCACTTTGCCTGGACCCGCTAGACATGGGTTGTCCCCTTATGGGCGCGATTGCACACACCCGGGCTGCGACGGCCGGGCTGACCCTGGTGTTAGCCAGCAGTAATGCAGGTGTGCCCTCCCTGGCCCACGATGGCAGGCCGGGCTCCTATATCAAATGCCATAGGTGCCAGGGCGTATCCTCGAGCCTGAATCGGCAGGCTGGCATGTATTCGAAACAGCATGAGCACCCACAGGTGTAAATGCACACTCCCTGGTCTGTGTTGGCAGACCAGCCCATGTTTCAGAACACCGAATCTGATAGAGACATCTAGCCGCAGATTCCTTATCTTAGAATCCTCCCCAGGTGCCAGACTGGATCAGTAAGCCTTTTCAGCAGTACATCTGCGCGTCAGTAGAGGGTGTGGAGTGACTCCATAGCGACATAGTCTCCCTAGTGTGACATCAACGGAGTCCATATAAGCCCTCCGCCGACGTGCTGAAGCAGTTCCTTATTTTCCACGCTAACAACTCGGATCCGCACTGCAGTTCCTCCAGACCCTTTTTCAGCCAACTTGTTGTTTTTCCATTGACGAGACAGTGTGCCTTTTTCTACCCTTCTTCAATGTCCTCGGGGTTCAAGCCTTGTGAGTCCTGTGGACGACAAATGTCCACCATGGACCCTCCCTCCGTTTGCATGTGGTGTCTGTGTATGCACTATGACTCTGACGAGTGCGACTCCTTTCGTCCGCTCCGACCAGACTCACGCAGAGAACGTCGCATGAAGCTCCTTGCGGCGTCAATGTCATCAAAGTCTTCTAGTTGTCCTCGGTCCCCTACACACTGCAGACTGAACGCGCATCTGCTCTAGGAGCCGTTCCTGTTGGCGTCATTCTCCTTTGACTTCCGGAGGTAAGTCTCGACGTAGGCGGTCGAAGATGCAGCACCTCCCGCCTTCGTCGCTGACCACTGGTCCCCGCTCCTTTGGTGAAGTGTCGGTGCATTTGTCCGCCCCGTGCCTCCCCACCTCTCCTGGGGCGAGGGCGACTTTGACCCTGATGAGAAAATATTATCAATCTCTTATTTCTGTTTTTGGGTCGTCGCCTTCCTCTGGAGCGCCCTTGGGTCCCACAGAGGTGCTTGAGATCGTGCCTGAATCCCTGCCTGCGGCTTCTCTCTCGGCTTCAGGTCGGCTTCGCATTTCTGAAACCATAGCGATGCGGGTGCACAGCTCATTGAGGCTACCACCTTTGGCTCCTGCTTCTGGTCTGCCAACTCCGATGTCGGGCTCTTCTCTGCCGGTTCAGATAGTTGTACCGTCAACTCTCCTTCTGATGTTGCGGCGTCCCCTTCTCGACATCGACTGGCTTAGGTTACGGCGTCTGATGTGGCACAGATGAAGTCCATCGTCTCAGACTCTTTTCCTCTGGTTTCTGGAGCCCTTCCTCTGGTATATCCTTCTGAGGACCATGGTTGTGGAGGTACTAAGGAAGGTGTGGTGTGTCCCCATCCCATTTTGGACACGGTTCCACCCCTATGCTGCCTAGCTGATTACTTGACTTGGGTGACGCCAGTGGCTTAGAATCTTCACCAGCCTCCTGTCTCCTGGTTTGGCTACGGAGATGAGTTCCGCTCTGGCAGACATACTCAATCGAGTTTCTGTTGCTTTGGACTTACAACTTCCTTCTGTGGAATTGTCAACCGACCCTTTACTTGGCATTCTAAATCCTAAACACTGTACCATAGAGCCTGTCCTTCCTTATAGTGAATGTCTTTTTGATATCCTGTTGGGTGCTTGGGCAAAACCTTAAACGGGTCCCCTATGGACCGCTCTATTTAACACAGGCATCGCCCATCCCCGGAAGATCCATGCTGTCTCCTCAGACATGATTCTAATCTGAGCTTTGTGCTCTAGGCTGCTTTAACCACCTAAAATTTTGATTTTATCACACCTGTCTCTCCAGAAAGAGAGGCCCGGAAACTTTACACTTGTGGTAGGCGTATTTTTCTCTTCTTCCAGTCCTGTCCTGCGAACTCTGAACACTTCTTGTGTCCTCGCCCGCTTCTCCCACGCCTTGTGGGACTCAGTGGAGCGCCTCTTGCCCTCCTTTCTGGAGGAAGCCAGGAATGCTCTTGCTCCATTGGTACGAGATGGGCAACATGCTGCCAAACTTAGCACCCGCTGTGGTATGGATACCCCTGATTCTGTTGGCCGGGCTATGTCCTCTTCTATAGCTTTACGTCGGCGTGCATGGTTTCGTACTTCCAGGTTTTCAGAGGCTGTGCAAACTACTTTGATTGCCATGCCCTTTGAATGATTTCCTCCCTTTTTGGCCTGCATGCTGACTCTGATTTACGCCGGTTCAGAGATAGTCATGGTGATGCTGAGTCTCTCTGTCGTTGTACTAGGTTTGTCGAGACAATTTGTTTCCCCTTGTTTAGGCTCTTATCAGCCTTCATAGGGCGGAGTACTTCTCTCCTTTCCAGGGTTACACCCGGTGTGGTGTACCCGCTTGCTGCTGGTGCTTTTCTTCTAATTTATGCAGTCAACGACTGGTGTAGTTTCCAGCCATCTGGAATATATCTTACTTTGCCGCCTGGTGGGAGCCTGTTCTTACAGCTTCTTTTTGCTGCTTGATTTTTTTCTACCCAAGTACTTACTCTATAGCGGGTATTCTGTTATGTTGTGCGGTTGCACTATAGCCTTGTTCCCTATTTTTGGGGACCTTCTTTTGTATACCTTAGGGGCATTTTGTGAGATACCTATACACTTAGTATCCCTAATAGGGACTTCGACTTAATCTTTTCTCTTCTCCTCATGTCCATATGGGCAATAATGGTACCACTGGCAGGCACTCTTTGGCCTGGGTACTGCTTTCTTGTGTATGCCCTTTTTTAGGTCTCGCCTGAGTCAGCGCATGCGCTGCGAGACATTTAGTAAGGGGGTTTTCAAAGTGCTACCAGAGGCGCTTTTGCTGGCCTCAAGCTTGCGGTCACGCGCGCATGCACGCGCGCAGCCGCCATGTGGGTTTCTGTCATGGCTCATTAAGCCTTGCGCCACCTCTCTCCCACCACAGAGCGCGTCCCGCTCCTCCTCATTAATGAGATCACTTCGTCCCTCCCGTTATGAACACATGAGGGGGGCAAGGGTTAAAAGTCGCTCCTCCGGACACTCACGTGCAGGGTCTAGTATCCGCGGCAGGTTGGCCTCCCCCAGAGCCTTCCTCGGCCCGCTGCCGGAGCTCTTCTTGCCTCCGCCCGCTCCGGGCTTCTTGTTTTTCTTCACCACCTCCAATTTCCCAGGTGTCACAGACGCCATCCCACCTCTTGCTCGAGCCAGCGGGCCGGAGAGCGCCTTCTAACCGCTGCGAGCCTGTGCGTGAGGCCCGTCAGAAGCAGCGCGAGGCCAGTTACCAGGGCGATTCCAAACCCCAGGGAGCTGTGCGCGCGCAGCGCAGCAACCTGTCGCATCACTCCAAGCTCGTCCGAGGATCGACAGCGCGTGCGCACACACCACGCACGCTGTTCATTCGCCTCTATGCCACGTCTAGTTGCTCGTGACGTCATGGCGAACGGAGTATAGGGTGGCTTGGCCAATAGCAGCTTAGGGTTTCCGTCACGTTCACGCATGCCTCACGCCGCCCCTTTTCTATTTTCACCATTCTTCAGCCTTCGCCTCGTGTGTGTTTCTGTCAGAAGCTGTCTTGAGGTTGACAGCGGGGTTCTACGCCATTGGCTAGGAATGCCTGCTTTATCGGAGCAATCACAATGAGTCATTGGGAAGGGCGTGTTTGAATTGTTTAACTTTCTAACACGCTACGTCTGTTTAGAGCTGCTGTGGACAGGCCAACAATTTAATCGGAAAGCCAAGCTGATGCCAGAAATGGCTTTAATCAATTATTAATTCATGGGGCAGTTATAGGATTAGTATGTATATGGAAGCGTCACAAGCTTCACTGTGGATTTAGTATGTATCTGGTAGCGTGATGAGTTTTTTCGAAGAATCGCCTTCAGCTATAACAAATCGGCACATTAAGGTTAGTTAGGGGGCTCTTTAAATGTAAGAATATTTGGCCAAAACTCGCCAATCCTCACTGGCTCCCAGCACCCAAGGAAATTAATTCTCCTGCAGTCCATGTCTACCTCTCTCTACCTCTCTCTCTGCTCTCTCTCTACCGCTCTCTCTCTACCGCTCTCTCTCTACCGCTCTCTCTCTACCGCTCTCTCTCTACACACCTCTCTCTACACACCTCTCTCTACACACCTCTCTCTACACACCTCTCTCTACACACCTCTCTCTACACACCTCTCTCTACACACCTCTCTCTACACACTTCTCTCTACACACCTCTCTCTACACACCTCTCTCTACACACCTCTCTCTACACACCTCTCTCTACACACCTCTCTCTACACACTCTCTCTACACACCTCTCTCTACACACCTCTCTCTACACACCTCTCTCTACACACCTCTCTCTACACACCTCTCTCTACACACCTCTCTCTACACACCTCTCTACACACCTCTCTCTACACACCTCTCTCTACACACCTCTCTACACACCTCTCTCTACACACCTCTCTACACACCTCTCTCTACACACCTCTCTCTACACACCTCTCTCTCTCTACACACCTCTCTCTCTCTCTCTCTACACACCTCTCTCTCTCTCTGTCTACACACCTCTCTCTCTGTCTACACACCTCTCTCTCTCTCTCTGTCTACACACCTCTCTCTCTCTGTCTACACACCTCTCTCTCTCTCTGTCTACACACCTCTCTCTCTCTCTCTGTCTACACACCTCTCTCTCTCTCTGTCTACACACCTCTCTCTCTCTGTCTACACACCTCTCTCTCTCTACCTCTAAGTGGCAGCCGGAGCCTGATAGCACTGCTTGTCCTTTAAAAAAAAAAAAGCATTGGCATAGCCAATAGGTCTTGCCTTTGGGGCCTTATAAGTGTTTAACCATGCAACAGTTAATGTTGTTGCACCAAGGATATTGTGCTGCATAACTAAATACTTATAAGGTCCCAAAAGCGAGACCTATTGGCTATGCCAATGCTTGTTCTACTTCCTGATGCTGTTAATCTTCAGCAGTTTGGTGTTCTTTGTATCTGTTTTTACGCTTTAGGTATTCTTACCTACCTAATTGTGTTGCAGTCACTGCTGTTGCATCCTGCGGGGGGTGGGGAGGTGTGGTTATACATATCTCCCATCACTCCCGTGGGGTAGCTGTTTTCAGTTCTGTTCCCCTGGGACACCAGTCCCTTTGATTGTTTGGATCCTTGTCTTGTTATCCTTATTTCACAGGAGGCTAGGTTTCCCTTTCTTTCCTGTATCTTCCTTCCCCCTCGTAGGTGGAGATACTGTTCTCTCCCTCACAGCTCTGTATACCACTCACGCCTTTCATAGCGTCGCTCTTCTATGTGGCGGACTACTTTTTCCTTCCTTCCTTTGGGAGGGGTTCAGTTTACCCCCATTTTTTGGTGGGGGTATTTCTTTTCTTTGGGCATATCCTATCTTCTGTCCAACTATGTATTTCTACTGCTTCTGCACTGTCATCCAATATTAGGGTCTTTTTTCCCCCTTCCTGGGGTTTGTTCCCCTCAGACTCTTTACTCCCAGTTTTCGTCTAGAGCTTTGGTTAGATTTATTACCGGTTTCTCAAGTTTCCTTGGACGGTTGGTCAGGTTTCTTCCCAGTTTCTCAAGCTTCCATGGGTTGGCCAATGTGTGATTGTCAAAATTGACTGTGTTGCCCTTAGTTCCCACCAGCTCTTTTTCAGGCTGGTTGTCTACTTTTCTTCATGGTGGACTTTCCTCGTGCTGTTTATTCTTCGTTTAACCTGTTACCGCCTGCTGGCACCCTTTTTCAGTTGGTGCTGTTGGTTCTTGGACGGTTGCCCTTGTTTTTGTGTAGTGGGCAATGCCTTCCACTTCCTACTCTTATGTGGCATTGTGTTGCTGTTTTCCAGCCTGGTCTTTCTGTCTCCACATCAGTTACTGTCGTAACATCTTCTTTTACGACAGTAGGATCTTTATCTCTGTCATTCCTTTGTTACCTCTGTTCTTGGAGTGTCCTTCGTTCCTCCACTTATCGTTCTCCCGCTCACTGGCAGAGGACATGAGTTACCTGCGGAGGAGTGGATATACTTTTGCTGTACCCTATATGACTTGTTTGTCTGCGGGAATTTCTATGTTTTTATATGCATATTTATCCTTATATACGTTTATATTTGTATGTATATGCCTCTGCATGTATATACCTATCTCTTGTAGATGTCTTTTACTTCAGATATATATGTGTGTTTTTTTCACATATGGTCGTCTGACCTTCTATACGGTGTACGTCTCTGCATTTTACCTACACCCTTCTGGGTGACCTGGTTCAACCTTCTTGGTTGTACTTGTCCGTTTCCTTCCTTCTCTTCAATGAGCGTCCCCGTTATATTGTCTGGAGGATATATCTATCAAGGTTCTTCTCAGGTTTCTTTTTACCATTCTTGTTTTCCTAGTGATGCTCTACAGCATTCATTGTTCTCTCTTTCTCTTTTCTCCATCATTCCATCATTGGAAGTCCCTTTTTTCAAAATCTGTTTCTCAGGATAGTTTTCTCAACAATTGGTGGGTGCTCTTTTTTAGGTCTCGGCCTGCACCAGCGCTTCGGCTGGTCTGGCCGAGACTTTTAGTAAGCGGGTTTTGGAAGTGCAAACACTGGCTTTCGGCTGGCGACCAGCTTGAGTTCACGATGGCGTGCACGCGCAGCTGGCATCTGGGTTTCCTATCTCTTCCTCATTTCCTCGTCATGGCTCATTAACTCTCTGGACTCTGATGTTTCAATCGCAGCAGCAGCTCACATTACCAACTGAGGGCCCTGGACTACAGTCACATGAAAAACAACAGCGATTAGCATTGAAATGCAAGCTTTTTTTGTCTAGTTAGAAATATTGCTTCGGTGGGTTGATTTCACCTTATATCGCTATTTGTTTTATATTGGGAGTCACAGCCTAATTACCAGTATTTTTGTCTCTCACTGTTTTTTAAAAATATTTATTCGCGCAAAGCACAAAGCTATATTTAAGGTTACTTTTTCCGCGTCACTTCTTCACTCTATTTAAACTCCACACCCCCACTCTTATTGTCTCTCTCCTTCTCTCTCTCTCCCCTCTCTAATTCTCTCTCTACTTAATTAACTCTCCCCTCTATCTTTTTAGCCTTTCATTCTCTCTCACCCCTTTATCTGTTTCTCTTTCAAACTCCTTCATTCACTCTCTCCCCCCTTCTTTCTCTCTCTCTATCCCGCTCCACTCTTTATTCTATGTACACCCTTTCTCTCTCTTTCTCTCTCACCACCCTCTCTAATTGGGCATTATATCTTCACACTATCTCTCACTCGGCAACACCACAGCATCACTCAGCGCAACCACAGCATCACTCAGCGCAACCACAGCATCACTCAGCGCAACCACAGCATCACTCAGCGCAACCACAGCATCACTCAGCGCAACCACAGCATCACTCAGCGCAACCACAGCATCACTCAGCGCAACCACAGCATCACTCAGCGCAACCACAGCATCAATCAGAGCCAGCACAGCATCAATCAGAGCCAGCACAGCATCACTCAGCACCAACACAACATCTCTCAACGCCATCACAGCATCACTCAACGCCATCACAGCATCACTCAACGCCATCACAGCATCACTCAGTGCAACCACAGCATCACTCAGTGCAACCACAGCATCACTCAGTGCAACCACAGCATCACTCAGTGCAACCACAGCATCACTCAGTGCAACCACAGCATCACTCAGTGCAACCACAGCATCACTCAGTGCAACCACAGCATCACTCAGTGCAACCACAGCATCACTCAGTGCAACCACAGCATCACTCAGTGCAACCACAGCATCACTCAGTGCAACCACAGCATCACTCAGTGCAACCACAGCATCACTCAGTGCAACCACAGCATCACTCAGTGCAACCACAGCATCACTCAGTGCAACCACAGCATCACTCAGTGCAACCACAGCATCACTCAGTGCAACCACAGCATCACTCAGTGCAACCACAGCATCACTCAGTGCAACCACAGCATCACTCAGTGCAACCACAGCATCACTCAGTGCAACCACAGCATCACTCAGTGCAACCACAGCATCACTCAGTGCAACCACAGCATCACTCAGTGCAACCACAGCATCACTCAGTGCAACCACAGCATCACTCCGTGCAACCACAGCATTACTCAGCAGAACCACAGCATCACTCAGCAGAACCACAGCATCACTTAGCGCCACCACAGCATCACTCCGCGCCACCACAGCATCGCTCCGCGCCACCACAGCATCGCTCAGCGCCACCACAGCATCGCTCAGCGCCACCACAGCATCGCTCAGCGCCACCACAGCATCGCTCAGCGCCACCACAGCATCGCTCAGCGCCACCACAGCATCGCTCAGCGCCACCACAGCATCGCTCAGCGCCGCCACAGCATCGCTCAGCGCCGCCACAGCATCGCTCAGCGCCGCCACCGCATCGCTCAGCACCGCCACTGCATCGCTCAGCACCGCCACCACAGCATCACTCGGGGCCGCCACAGCATCACTCGGGCCGCCACAGCATCACTCGGGGCCGCCACAGCATCACTCGGGGCCGCCACAGCATCACTCGGGGCCGCCACAGCATCACTCAGGGCCGCCACAGCATCACTCGGGGCCGCCACAGCATCACTCGGGGCCGCCACAGCATCACTCGGGGCCGCCACAGCATCACTCGGGGCCGCCACAGCATCACTCGGGGCCGCCACAGCATCACTCGGGGCCGCCACAGCATCACTCGGGGCCGCCACAGCATCACTCGGGGCCGCCACAGCATCACTCGGGGCCGCCACAGCATCACTCAGGGCCGCCACAGCATCACTCAGCGCTGCCACAGCATCACTCAGCGCCAAGACAATATCACTCAGCACCACCACAGCATCACTCAGCACCACAGCAGTATCACTCAGCAACACCTGAGTATCATTCAGCATCACCTCAGCATCGTCTCCACAACAGTCACCACCACCACCACTACCACCTCAGCATCACTCAGCACCACCTCAGCCTGCTCTCGGAATCTGGCATCTGTTGATTCTCCCCTAGCGTCTGGCCGCTGCTAGTGTTATAATACAGGTACTAGTTCCCAACCTTCACCCTCCGATTGTTTATGCCCCCTCAAAAAAAAAGCTTTAACAAACAACCATTGCAATAGGCAGAAACAAGTTGCCAGCATTGCAAGAACAAAAGAAAACTGAGAATTTTTTATTGTAAATACTTTTTTTAATATGGTCGTTCAGTTTTACATAATGCCTTCTTGGTCATATATAAAGTAACAAAAATGCTTCTGACACTTTTTTATTATAACTTTTCAGCATGCCGCACAGCAGCCACACTTCTCTACAGCACAGCTTGAAGACATTGGCAAAGTCAATAGCTCTGGCTAAACACTTATAAGGCCCCAAAGGCGAGACCTATTGGCTATGCCAATGCTTGTTTGTTGTATGTGTTTGCTTTGGCTGAGCACACTCTGTATGCTCCTTCCATTTGGTTTTGAGCCTGAACTCTATGGACTATTGTCCTTGATCCCTTTGCATTCCCTGAACTTAGGTTGCATCCCCTTTTTGGGCTACCTTTTACTGGTTCTGTACCGTGTTTCTCATGGTCTTATAGCTTTCTACTCCCTATGGGCTTCCCATGGTCTTTCTTGGAGATCAGTCCTTTTGGTGAGCATCTTCCTTCACCTATTTTTTTCGGATAATCTGGTCCCTTTCTATCTTTTGGACCGGCTTCTCCTATTTGGGGATGTTTGGGGAGGTTAGTTCGCAGCCCCTCCTCCAAGGATGGTATTGCTTGGGTATCTGATTCTGAGAAAAGGAATCTGCGGCTAGATGTCTCTATCAGATGAACAAGTTACTTAATTTCAATAATGCCTTATCTGGTAGAGACCGGATCTAGCTGCAGATTCCTTATCGACACACCCATCCTCCCCGCTCTATGAACCAAGGGCCCTGTTGTCTCCAATAATCCTCTCTTTGCATACTACTACTGTTCTTTCAATCTGTACTTGTTGAGTCAAGATCTTTTCATTTTTGTCACACTGTTTCCAGAGACTGTTTCTCCGTGTGGCTCTGCGTTGTTGGCGTGAAAATAGTCTCAAAAGAAACTGACAGCACGTCGGAAGTGGGCTTATATGGACTCAGTTGACGTCACATTAGGGAGACGACGTTGCTACGAAGTCGCTCGACGCCCTCTACTGACGCGCAGAGGTAGTGCTGAAAAAATTTCCGGGTACAGTCTGGTGCTTGGGGAGGATTGCAAGATAAGGAATCTGCGGCTAGATCCGGTCTCTACCAGATATGGCGTTACCGAAGGGTAGTAACGTTTTGGTCAGCGCCTCTTCCTAGCCTGTGTAGGAAGGGGCACGCACTTCCACACTGCCTTGACAGTGAGGATGTGCTCAGAGCCCTGAGCCATACAAGAGAATCAGCAACACCCCAGGAGTATCCCATGGGAAGAGGGGAACCTCAAGGCAGGGGAAGCCCCATATGGGGGGTTCCTCACTACCTGAATAGGGAACATCCAGATGTACCCGCCCGACCTTTCGCCTGTTGCCCTACCCTTTGCCCACCCCCCTGCGCCCTTAGGGCCTTGCTGGAGGGGGGAGAGGGGGTGCCCCCATGGTATGGGACGACCCTCTTTGGGTCGGATGAGGCGTAGGTGATGACAATCTAGGCAAGAGGGCAATGGCGCCCCACAGGCCTGCAGGGACTAGCCTGATACAGGGTTGACAGGCTATCCGGTGGGTGGCACACTCAGTGCTACATCCCTCTACCAGCCAGTACCGCACCCACCCCAGGTATGTGGTGTACCTGGTTACGGGGCGCACTGAGTTACGTTACCTAAACCCATCATGAACGTACCTCGTGCCTAATGTGGGCAAGGCGGGCAAGCGCACCTTCTCTCTTCAGTACAGGGGGAAGGTGCCCAGATTCCTGAGGTCATGCGGAGAGGAAAAAATGAAAGTTTTTGGGGTAAATTCCCCTAAGAAGGGCCATGTCCAGCACAGGGTAGTCATGAGAATTCACCAAAGTTTGCTGCCAAAGGGTATATCACCTTTTCCCATGAATCAGACTGTCACTTTTGTCGTTTTTCCAGAAACCATAAAACACAGCTTAGGGAGCCTTGCATACATTAGATGTCAGAATGGCAGTTAAGTACTGCATACAAAATACCAAATATTTAGAATGACTAGTCAGTTGTTTATAGGACATTCTACTGAAGCCCTAGGGATGCCAGTAGCAAAGAATACTATTGCTAGATGGATTGTTTAAACTATCGATATGTGCTATTCACTAGCCAATAAACCATTAGGTGACAAGCCAAGGGCGTATTCAACAAGGAAACAAGCATTGGCATAGCCAATAGGTCTCGCCTTTGGGACCTTATAAGTGTTTAGTTATACAGCACAATATCCTTGGTGCAACAACATAAACTGTTGCATGGCTAAACACTTATAAGGTCCCAAAGGCGAGACCTATTGGCTATGCCAATGCTTGTTTTCTTTTACTTTTCTCAAATTGCATTGTGCATTCCTGTTTACATTTTTAACAGGTACTGTTTATATAGTGGCCATTGTGGAACTGGGTAATTTATGTGCAATCATTGGCAACTTACATTTCAATAATATTAGGAGATATCAAGTTGTCCTTTAGTTTTCCCCTCACTCTTCAGCACTTGTACCTGCTTTTTTTTTTTTTTTTGCAAACTCAAAAATACATGTACCAGAGTGCAAAGCTGAAGTACCCTGTTTAATCCTTTCAAATGGCATGCTAACTTGAGATGGCTTCACAACGTGTCCAAGTTAATTTGATTGGTGGTAAGGGGGTTTATCTTCTCACCACAGCTCTAAAGGCTGTAAAACATACTTACGACTCACTGTCTCAGCAGCTGGTACCTGAAGATAGGACTGAAGCAGTGCTCCTTGTATGTTCCCACTGGAACTGTTCAGCCAGGCTTGGAAACTGATCTGTCCGTTTTTCGCGCACTTGAGGCCTGTCATTATGTGATCAGCAAGCATATAACTTGCAAGATCTCGTCTTACTAATCGTATATTAACAGGATTGCAGTCAGTGCTGGTTTATTTAAGCTGGTTGTTAGACGGGCCAAACTGATGTTTGTATTTCACAAATAGCCATTTCTTTCTGACATCCACTCATTAAATGCCAGATGTACATCAGACATGCAACAGTATCACTCGTCTGTATGTCACACGAAACAGTGGTTAAAACTCCCTAGTTAAATGTTACTCTTTTACAACGTATTGTGTGGTCTGTCTAGTGCTTACATCACATTGATGCTACATTAAACAAGCAAAAGCGCGCCTCGCGCGGCAGCAGGGGGGAGGGGGGCCTGCCGATTGCCTTGCGGGAGCCAGCGGCGATAATTGATACCATATGGCGCTGCCGCTCGCTCCCGCAAGGCAATCGCCACACGTGCACGCGTTGCCATTGAAGGCAATGGAACGCGTGCACGTTTTTGGGGAATAAAGGGAACCGATGGCTAAAGGTCTCCTCCTATGCAGCGCATGCGCGCTGCGTAGGCGAGACCTAAAAAGGAGCTATATGGCATTTACGGTCAGCATGCCCATGCAAGAGATTTGTAGCGCAGCCACATTGGTCCTCAGAGCATACATTCACAAAACATCGCTGCATAGATTTAGAATCACAAAAGGAGGCAGTAGGTCAAGTAGTACTAAACACATTTTTTTTTTTTTTTAAAAGCTATTTGCTTTCACTCCCACCTCTGACTAACCTCCCCAGGGAGGTAATACTGCTAAATAGTCTGTTCAAAGCATGTGAATCTGGAAGATGTTTCATGCTGGAAAAGAATCCAGGCACTTGCCTGTAATTATGGTTTGCAGCTTGAAACTCTTCTAGATTCATATGCGACACTCCTGGCCGCCAATTCAAAGAGATTCTTGGAGGAAAGATAAAAGAAAAAATGAGAATCTAACATGATGGGCATGCTCAGGGGCATAGTGGAATGTAGTGGACGTCCTGCAAGGACTCTGCCTATGTCGAAACCCCCTCCCTCCCCCCAACTCACTTAACCTAGAAACAGTGTTTTTTTTTTAATTAAACAAGACACTTCCAGGCCCAACCAGTACGTGGCCCAATTGTTCAGAGCATGTGAATCTCGAACAGGTTCAAACTGTAAAACAGTAATTCGAGGTATGTAACTGGTTCCGTATAGCATACATCTTTCTATGAGCCGGTTATCTGATGATTCTGTATGGTATGGAGAGTTAAACATCCAAGACACATGATCTGTTAAGATTTGTGTTGAATGTGCAGCTCTTCTAGTTCAGTCTTTAGGGTGCGGTGCATTGATAGCTGTCAGGTCTGTTTGGAGCAAGTTTTCAATGAGTATTGCTAAACCGGTAAAACAAAAAGAATCTGGAAACACTGCATTGCTTTTAGAGGTTACAAGAAGACTTTGGTTCGAGTTCAAATGTTTTGGGCTTTATCCATTAGGGAAAGGCATAGAAGTGTAAACTAACAAGGAAGCCTCTGCAATAGGCTTGTGTTGACAGCACAAGAATACTAATTATAGCTTTGGCTCTCATGAGTGGCAGGTGATGGCAGATTTATGCTATATTAAGGACCTGATACTGGCTGGCAGTTGATGGTGCAACTATGAATGACTCCAACCACAATATGTAATTAAAACGTACTACAAAGTTCCTGGTGGAGATAGATAGATTTGTGTTGCTAGTTGAAAGAAAAATGGTTCATTTATAAAATTGGAGCTCAGGAGTCTGGGAAATAGTTTTTAACCATCCATTGACGGATGTCCAGTATTTGTAAAGCGTGAACAATTACATGAAGGTGTCAAGGGGCTGGGGGCCGTCGGGAAGATTAAGCGAGCTATTGCCCAGAGTCACCTGGTGCTGGGCTGATCTGCCACCGGCGCCGGGGATCGAACCGTGAGCCCCCGGGTTCTGAAGTCAGTCGCCCTAGCCGCTGCGCCACATCTCTAATGACTGTAAGACATTCAAATATATAATTGTAGGTGAGAAGTGAAGGTTGGGAACTAGAAAGATATGTTTGGAATGTGTGTGGCTGTAGATTCTCATGCTCTGCATGTTCCTTCCATCTACTGTTGGGGTCATGTGCTTTCAAGTTGTTTTTTGTTGAAGCCTTTTGAATCAGTCATTGTATCCTAAACCCATTCTTTGAGCCCTTGCGGTTTTTGTGTGATGCCAATGCATCAGGATAGCTAATCCCCCTCCCAGTGACCCTTCGTTGCATATCCTTCTCTGATATCTCTGAAGGCACCAATGCCCCAGACACTGAGGGCCTCCACACGCCTTATGGGGGCCGCACACTTCTTTTCTGGCCTCAACACCAGAGAATGCCGACTGGAAGGAGGTGATGGAAAGGACCAACATTTCCCCCCAGTGCAATTCCAAATATTCACGGTCGGACCACCACGACATCTGCAACTTGTCTTTCCCCCAATCACGACCATGCCTCCTGTGAGTTCTGCCTCTTATTCCAGTCAAAGAAAACCTTAAAGTTTCGAAGGAAAAGGTGCTGCGCTCATTGCAAGATGCATCCTCTGAGACTCCAGATACCTTTGGGGAGGAAGATCCCTTTGGCACTGAGAAGGATGTAGAGGCCAACCTATGAGGCACACCTGGAGCGCAGGAGACTCCCTGTTCCGAATCTGGTACTTAAAGTCCATCAGACCTCGAAACGATACAGGATGTTAAACCAGCTGAAGACAACACCCAGGGTTGTAAGTACACCATCCAGCCCTGAAACCAATGCCTCCAAGACCAAGCGGTCCCATGCAGAGTTAGAGCACCTTTTCAGTGGGAGTCTGGCATCGAGCCCTGAGCAAGGACATAAAAGACCACCATCTCCAGTTCTTCTGCTACCTTTGGGGGGGGTCCTGCTGGCACCTAGACAAGTCTACGGAGCCGGCCAATGCTCAATACAGAGACATCAACCCCTCCACACACCGCAATACATCAGACAAGGGAGATGAGCATCTGTGCTCGCACTCCAAAACGGAGCAGATGACACTGACAGTCGACGCCAAAGCCCCCATCTGATAGACTTCTAGCCGCAGATCCCTTAACTTAAAATTTTCTCCAGGCTTCAAATTGGATCCATACATTTTTCGTGAGCAGTACCCCTGCTCGTCGGTAGGTGGCGTCATTCAGCTCCGCGTGGCGTCGTCTGCACCGGAAGTGACATGCGCAGTGCCTATATTGACGCTACACCAGCACGCTGACATCAGTTCTTTTCTTTCTGCATCAGTCAGCATAGATCCAGAGAGAGTTACTTTTTGACTGTGCTTTTTCGACGTTTTGTTGAAGTTTTCGAGTTCTTCTCCTTGTGTGGCAGGATTTCCCACTAGGAAGGTTGGCTTCAAGCCCTACAGTGCCTGTCATCGACAAATGTTGGTGACAAACCCACATCTTGTATGCATCTGGTGCCTCAACACAGCCACGACGCTGAGGCCTGCGCTGATTGCCGTGCCATGCACCCCAAGGCCATGAGGGAGTGGTCCCTCAACCTCCTTGCTGCCCGACATGCGATGCCGCAATGACCTTGATCCTGGTCGAGCGGAAGGTCCAGGGGTCAGTTATGGAGCCCGAAATCTGTCACACTCGAAGTCAACTGGCCACTTGGGTAATTCCCACCGGAAGAAGAAGAGTAAGAAGTCGAAGAGGTCTTCGACTGCGCCTCGTTCTTCACCCGACGAGACGAGGGAGCGTCGCCTTTCAAAGCCATGCTCTGCGGTTGAGCTAGCGCCTGGGTCGGCTCCCCGCTTCCCTGAGTTTTCGGGAGCAACCGCCGCTCAACTCCAAGAGTTTTATGAGGCCATGCGCGTCATATTTGAGCGCCCGTTCCAGCCAGTGCGCATTTGGGGACTGTAGGTTCGGGAGGGGGCCCTACTGGTTCCATGCTGGCGGCTCCGGCACCAGTCTGGCCCATTGGATCCACAGATGGATCCGGACCGATGCCGGTTGTACTACCTCAACCTTCCCCAATGCCGGTCTCGATGTCGATGCTCCTGGCGCCGCCGGTGCCCACTGAAGGTGCCATCACCATTCCGATCCCTGACACCGGCATGGAGCCAGAGGGATGTTGTCCAGCGCCGACTGTAGCGATGCCTTCCAGGCCGGAGCCTGAGCCCATTAGGTACGGGCTTGGACTGGGACTTGGAGAGGAGTGGGAGGTTTTGCTGGACCCTGAGGAATACCAGCCTTTAGATCCCCGGATGAACTGGTGTGAGGGCTTGGCGGAGGCCTGTGAAGTGGAAACTTATCCACATACTGGCAGGCTTTCTACCCCTACCGTTGCTAAGGAGAAGGGAGCGTTCTTTGCAATGGTGTTTAGAAGGACGGCTGGGGTCCTGGGCCTTAGCCTGCCCTCAGTGGCAGACAAGACGAATGTCTTGATGTAGGTGCTTCAGCCGGGAGTGTCCCCCGAGAACCGCTTCTCCTATTTAATGAGGCCCTTACAGACGTCCTGCTTGGACCTTGGTCCAAGCCCTGCATAGGGGCTCCTGTGAAAAGACGATTGCCTGCTGCCACAGCCCAGGGGACCCCAACTTCCTCACACAACACCCTACCCCAGAGAGCTTGGTGGTCCAAGCCTCTACCTCCTATGTAAATCCTGGTACATTTCTGTAAGAAGAAGACTTTTTATGTAGTATACTGTAGGAAGCTGCCTCTTTATATGGTATACCAAAACAAGGTATATTGTGCAAAGAGTCCAAGTATTCCCTTACTAGTGAACAGGGGCTTGATCTAGAAATCCCAAGGTGCTCTTTTAGGGGGTAGTGTTGTCAAGCAGCCTTATGCTTATCCGAGTGTAGTGTTGGACGTCTGTTGCACATACACAGCCAATAAACGATACACACGACTCAATAAGGAGATACACACCAATTTATGAAAATAACACTTATCTTAATATAACTTTAGGCACCAAGATCAACAAAATCAGGTAAGTACTTTTTAAAATCGTAGGTTTGAAGAAAACAGGTTTTTGATTCTTTAAATCATAATTGAAACACTTTGTGGCAGTGTTAACCTAGGAAGAAAACATATACTGCATGCGCTCACTTAACGACTTATGGGACCTGTCCCCGATACTTAAGGTAAATATGATGCAAAGTCCAAGGTAGCACCAACAGTTCACCTCGGGAGACACTGGGGCTTCTGGGTGCAGAAGTGTTTTTCAGCTTCGGGAGATTTTGATAAATTAAATCGTAATTGAAGAACTTTGTGATGATGTTAACCTATCGAGGAAAAATATGGATTGCATTCAGGCACTCAGCAGTGACTTACGGGACCAATCTTATGGACTTAAGGTGAGTATGGGGCAAGGTCCAAGGCAGCACCAACAGTTCACTTCGGTCAGTCCTGGGGGGGGCAGGGTGCAGAGGTGCCTTACAGCGTTGGGTGCTCTGTTCAAGTCTGTGGAGATCAGTCTGTCGGACTGGGGGACCAGTGGGCTGAACCAACAAGAGGGCTCAGGCCTCATGATGCATGGGTACGTAGGGACCTTTGGTCCTCTTCTCCATGGCCCAGGAGCAACAGGTGCAGAGGTGTCTTTAGACGTATGGTTTTTCTTACCAGGAGTCACCACGGTAGAGGGGGCCTGTGAACACTGGCTGCAGGCCATGCCAGAGAGTTCATGAGGGGCAAAACCAAAGTGTACTCTGTCTCTTGAGGGCTTGGGGACCACGCTGACACTCATGGCCCACTTCAGCTCGGGCTAGGAAGCGCGGGTGTAGTGGTCCTTACGGCGCCGGGTTTTTCGGTTCTGGAATCTGTCTTCTTTGGGTTGCCTGCAGGATGTAGGGAATCGGCTCCGCTGCTCCACGGGAGTCCCTGTTTCTTTGTTGAAGGCAGGCAGGCCTCCCAGGCTTTAGAGGCACAGCTGCTGCAGGACAATACGACCTTTGGTGCACTTCAACGGGAACAGTAGACAGGCTGGCGGGGCTGGTGCCAGTAAGTTGCTTCTTCCAGTGTGTGTGCTTTTGCGGCTCTTCAGTGTCCTTCATAGGTTGGCAGGAATCTGATTTCCTGGTGCCAGGGCTCCCCTAAGTACTGGGGAGTATAGGCTAGTAGCCAATAGGCTACTTACTAGGGGTGGGCAGTAATTTCCGCTTCGCCGGCGGAGTTTGCAGAGTTTTGCCTCTCCGAGCAGAGTTTGGCAAAAACTCCACCAACCCACCGGCAGAGCGGAGTTTACCGGCATGCTCACCCCTAGTCTCAGCAATCCCGCTGTGAGGGACTTACTTATGGCAACAGTAGGAGTTCTTGGCCCACTACGACCCTCAGCAGCCAAGGGGACCCCATTAGGATGGCTGCGCAATACTCCGCCCGCTCGCAGAACTCCACTGAATTTGGAGGAGTTTTTCGTCAACTCCACTGAATTCCACTGAGTGAAACTCTGCGAGCTCCGCCCAGGCCTACTTACCCCTGGGGTCACTACACCTCTTATATGACCACTTCCTGGGGGAAGTGGGCATAACCCTGTCCCAGATATCTTAAATTTGCCATCTCCAAGATGGTCACTTCTAAAAAGTCGCATCCACTTCAGGTAGCCCATTTTAGGGGTGGTGCTTGCCTGAGGGTGGACACGCCTGTCTTGCCTAGCTAATTTTTCAACCTGCCCAGGTGCAAAAAGGCTCTGGACAAATGGGGGTTGGTTTCCTTTCCTGTGAGAGAAGCCAGGTTTGCATACCAAATCAGCGGGCCTCTTTGAAGCTCCCCGGCCTTGGAATGCTAATCCGCAGGTCATCCTGTGGGCAGTGGTTCCAAGCACCCTCTGCCCGAGCAGGCTTGGTTTATTCCTTCTGGAGAGAAAAGGCATTTGGGGGTCCGAAACCTGTCTCTATTGGCAGGTTAGCTAAAAACAGTCAGTCAGGACACCTGTAGCTGGTAGAGTTTCAGGGGGCACCTCTAAGGTGCCCTCTGAGTGCATGTATTACTAAATCCGACACTGGCACCAGTGTGGGTTTATCAATACAGGATGTCTGATACCAAACATCCCTATTTCAGTGAAGCCCTCATGTAGCTGGGGAACTCATTTTCACCAGTTTCCAGCACATGCTTTTAAAATGGCTACCCTCATCACTTGTACTTGCAGTAATGGAACTGACAAGTACAGGGGCATATCTGCTCATGCAGTTATGCCCGCACATGTAGTATAGTGGCAGTAAGGTCTGCTGTAGGGGTTCCTGACTTATACTGCATGCAGTGTCAGCAGGCAGGGCATACAGGCTGTGTGTCATGTCGTGTTTTCACTTTTGTCTGCACCAAGACACTCAGCCTGCAGTGGCAGTTTGCATGAGCTTGGTGAGGGGTCCCTTAGGGGGGCACAATTTGTGCTGGACCCCTTTGGGATCCTCTTAAGTACCTCAGGCCCTAGGTACTATTTTCTAGGGACTTGCAGAGGGCACAAAAGGTATCGCAAATTGGAGAAAACAATTGCACAGTTTTGGGAAAAAGATCTGGCACTGGGGACCTGGTTACCCGAAACCCAGTGCACTTCCTGTCAAAATCAAATTCCAGGCAAAAAGTGTGTGTGGGGGTGACCATTTCAAAAAGGGCACTTTCCTACATATACCAAAGTGAGGTATACTCTGAAGAAAGTCCAGACGGCCATGGTTGGTTTACAGGGCTTAAATTAATAATCCCAAAATGCTCTCTTTTGCGGTAGTGTGGGTGAGAGGTTTATGCTTATCAGAGGGTAGTGTTAATGCATTTGTTGAACACACACAGATTCAATAAATGAGACAAACACTAAAAAAAACTCGAGACCAATTTAGAAAAATAAAAAGTATTTTTATATTTATTTTTAACACCAAGAACTTCCCAATTGGGTAAGTAGTTTTCATAATAGCAGTTTTTACAGGTAAGTAAAATGTTCACTCAAATGCGTTTTACGCTGTAATGACTTCCTATGGAGAAAGAGCCATATACTGCATACAGGTATTTGCAAACGATTCTCAGGGGTTCCCCTTTAGGACTCGTTGCGATTTCCCTTTTGGGCCCACTAAGGTTCTCCCTTAGTTTCGCGTATTAGGTGATTTAGGCTGCCTCTGCTTTGCACCAGCTACACATAATACATTTGTTTTTGTGACGTTGTTTTAGAAATAGCTGTACATGTTATTTGTTATTCAGTGACTCTTCTTGGGATTTAGTCTGAACATTTCGTACAATGTCGAACAACATGGTGTACTGTTTTCTTGTGCCCGATCAGCAACATCTCCTAACGTTTTTAGACATAACACGTTAGCACAGCTGCAGTTTTCTAACACAGTAAGTCTTTGATGTAAACCATGTCTTGCCCCCTTCTGAGGCATAGAGGAGAATTCCGGCAGAGAGACTGGTCCTGGAATGGAAATAGCAGCCTAGCGTAAACTGAGTTTACACCTATGATGCGGACTACCTAACTACACACATGAGGTATGGGGTCTGTTTCTAATCGCAGACATCACTAATATATCCCTGTGCTCACATTGAGAGGGTAGGCCTAGACAGCTATATTAGTTGCCGTGGTTGGGTTCTTCATTGTATATAGCCTGCTAGTAATGCTGATAACGTTACTCAGTTGTATTTATTTACTTATCGCAGCACATCTGCTTCAAAATAGGTTGCAATAGTTTCAATAAATATATTGTAAACCTCCTTTGTGTCTTTCTTTTGTGTACTATGGACATGCATGAGTGAGAAATGAAAGGTGATGATCTGTTTCCACGGTTGCCTTGGGGACTAGAGGTTCATGTTCTAGGTTTGCCAAAATCACCTGCTACTCTGGAAAGGTTAGGAGTTCAGGTGAGGCACTGTGAATTAGTCAGATTTGGGCCTACAGGTACTGACGTTGTAGAGAGACTCAGTCCCTACATTCTGACATCCTGTTATACCAAGGCACAGTTATGCTTCCAGCAGAATCCCTGCTAGGTGGCCAAGGTCCAAAGTACCACCAGCAGTTCTAGTTTACCTGCCCTAGAGTGTCCGGGTGCAAATGCGCTGGACGGGTTGTTACCCTTGCGCGCTGTACCGTAGGCAAAAAGGGGGGCCACCTAGAAAAAGGCTGCAGAGTGGGACTTGAGGACAAGTCTGGGAGCTCCTAACGGGAGGCTCGTTATATGAGGGTCCTAGGAGCAGGGGAGCCCTGTTGGTTGTCGTGGACCCGGGCTGGGGAGCTCAGGTGCAGAGGGTTTGAGTCGGCTGGTGCCCGTGCGTCACAGGCACCCACGGTTCTTGGTTAGACCTACAAAGCGTAACAAATCAGGACAGCTGGGCCACTCTCAGTGCTGGCCTCTACGATGCGGACGTCCCCCATCGGCTGCTCGGTTGCTACAGCGTTGGAGTCCGGATTGCACTCAAACAAGCTTTGGTTACTGCAAGGGATGCAGTACCCTGGGTATTGGTGCAGGGCGACTCCTGTTGGCCCTGACGTCTTTTCTCTTGGTGAGGAGATGAATCTGACCTCTTGGAGCACGGTGACCTCTTCCTGGGCAGCTGCTGCGTCAGTAGACCCGGTGAACGGCAGAATAGTGAACTGGACGTTGCGGTTGTTGCCTGCAAGCAAGTGGCTCCTTCACTTCAAGGGAGATGCTGACAGCTTGGCAAAGTGCTGAAGGCCTTCCGAGGCTTTTGGAGGATGCACAGTTTCAGGACGAGTCGGGTTGTCGCAATTGTCTGGACAGGAGCCGGTAGGATTTGGCACCAATGTCCGCCAGCAGTCCGCAGTTCTTGCTTCTTCAGCTCTGTTTTGTCCTCTTCTTTCTTCAGTCAGATAAACCGAAGTTCTTGATGTCAGGGGGCCATCTGAATACTCAATTGAGGGTTGTTGAGGGTAATGAACGGTAGTAGCCAAGGGTCTACTTACCCTTGGGGGTCTTACACCCCCTAAATGACCACTTCAGGTGATGGGATCTCCCAGGTCTGGGGGGAAGCCAGGATCGCATATCAAAGGCAGCAGGGGCTTTGAAGACCCTGGCCTTGGTGTAGGAAAGTAGGTTCTTTCTGGCATAGTTACCCCCACTTTTTGCCTGGTGTCAGTATGTTTTGACTGTCAATCAATCAGGGAATTGTAAGCGCGCTACTCACCCGTGAGGGTCTCAAGGCGCTGAGGGTGGGGGGTCCGCAGATCTGTTTAGCCGAAGAGCCAGGTCTTGAGGGTCTTCCTGAAGGTGTTCAGGGAGGGGGCGCGTCTGATGTCTGCCGGTAGCTCGTTCCAGGTCTTGGCTGCAATGTGAGAGAAGGATCTTCCGCATGCTCTGGCTCTGTGGATGCGCGGGGTTTCAGCCAGTGCGAGGTTGGAAGATCGGATGTTTCTTTTGGGTACGTGGAAGTTGATTCTGTCGTTGAGGTATTTGGGACCGTTGTTGTGTAGGCATTTGTAGGCATGAGTGAGGATTTTGAAAGTGACTCTTTTCTCCACGGGGAGCCAGTGGAGACTTCGTAGGTGTTGTCTGATGTGTTTGTGTCGGGGGATGCCGAGGACGAGTCTGGCGGCGGTGTTCTGTATTGTCTGGAGTTTGCGGAGTAGGGACTTGTTGATGCCGGCGTAGAGTGCATTTCCATAGTCCAGTCTGCTGGTGATGAGTGCGTGGGTGACTGTCTTCCTTGACTCAGGAGGGATCCACTTGAAGGTCTTGCGGAGGATGCGGAGGGTGTTGAAGCAGCTGGAGGTGACGGCGTTGACCTGTCGGTTCATGGTGAGTGATGAGTCTAGTACGATGCCGAGGTTCTTGGCATGGTCTGAGGGGGTAGGTGGGCTTCCGAGGGCGGTCGACCACCAGGTGCTGTCCCATGCAGAAGGGGTGGTACCGAGGACGAGGACTTCTGTCTTCTCGGCGTTGAGCTTCAGGCAGCTGTTGGTCATCCAGACTGCGACGTCTAGCATTCCTTTCTGGAAGTTGAGTTTGGCAGTGGTGGGGTCTTTGAGGGAGAGGATGAGCTGGGTGTCGTCGGCGTAGGATACGATGTTGAGGCTGTGTTGTCGGACGATGGCTGCGAGGGGGGCCATGTAGATGTTGAAGAGGGTGGGGCTCAGTGATGAACCCTGTGGGACTCCGCAGGTGATTTTCGTGGGGTCGGAGAGGAAGGGTGCGAGTCTGATCCTTTGGCTTCTTCCGGTGAGGAATGATCGGATCCAGTCCTGGGCTGTTCCTTGTATGCCTGCGTCGTGTAGTCTGGCGACTAGTGTGCAGTGGGAGACGGTGTTGAAGGCCGCTGATAGGACGAGTAGGATGAGGGCTGCGGAGTCGCCTTGGTCCAGGAGGGTGCGGATGTAGTCTGTGGCGGCGAGTAGGGCGGTCTCTGTGCTGTGGTTGCTTCGGAATCCGGATTGGGACGGGTCGAGTACGGCGTTCTTTTCAACGAATCGTATCAGTTTCCTGTTGACTGTTTTCTCTGCAACTTTGGCTGCGAAGGGGAGTGTTATGTCCCGTATAGAGGCCCTAATGTAGACACGTTCATACATGCCCTAAAATGGACGTATTCGCATTTGCCCTAATACGGTCATATTCGTACTTGCCCTATTATGGTCAAAGCCGCATATGTCCTATTACGGTCATAACTGCACATGTCCTATTATAGTCATGATTCCTTATATAGGCATGATCTTTCACCTACATTGGTCCTCGCTAGTACACAACGAGCTCTGAGGGCTGAACGTTATCTAGTCTGTGGTTTTGAATACAGCAGGGTTTTTCCCAAACACAGGCCCACACTGTACTCCTCAATTATGCATGGCTCTCTAGGAATACACAACCTGCATAATATGTATGTACAAAGTTCACCCCTGACGTCTTCCTCAAGTCTAGCAAGGGCCAATACAAACCATACGAAGCAGCTAGAGTCTTCAGGGTATAAATACACCACATCTTACCCCGGTAAGACAGAGGGAACCGAGACTTCCATGCTGACACACTGACCAGAGACGCTGAGGCTCCTGCATGCAGTCGCTCCAGCTGACAGCGGTCTAACACAGCCCTTGCGGGGTGTCCAACTCGAGACCAGGACGGGGTCCCACACTCTCTCTCTATTCAGGTATGGGGGTTCGACTAAATCCTAGAAGGATTCTTGGCTCTTAGGCTTTTAGACCTACACATATGCTAGGTACACTCGGGTACATCTAGTTAGGCATCGTAGGAGTACGCGCACTTTTCATAATGCTTTTTATATTCATGTATGTATTCATGACTATTGCAATATGGTAGAACTGTTCTATCCCTTTGCTTTTATCGTACTGCTGATAATATTTCTCTGCTATTGTCTGCTGGTTGCCGCAGCACATATATTTTACACTAGAATAACAACTGTTCAATAAATACTTATTGAAACGCCCAGACTGTTTATTCTGTGTAACTCTGAGACAAACCGAACCAGTAAGCACGAGTAACTGAGCGAAAAGTAGTAAATTGTTTCCGCGATTCTGAGGAATTAGGGTTGTCATGATCTAAGGTTGCCAGGAACTAATCTCTCCCCGATAAGAGGAGATTCTAGTGGCACTGTGAGCTAGCTAATGCAAATCCGGCTAACATACGCGGTGGGGGTGCACAGAGCCAGTCTACCACCAAACCCACAGCTTATGTTATCCAAACGCGCAGGTCCTTCATGGGTACTATAGGAACTACATGACAGGATGGGCCGATAGTTCTTGAGGTCGGTGGGGTCAGCTGTGGGCTTCTTGAGCAGGGGTCTGACTTCTGCGCGCTTCCAGTCGTCTGGGAAGGTGCCTGTTTTGAAGGTGGTGTTGATGGTGCGTTGTAGTTCGGGTGCGATGGTGGCCGCAGCTCTGTGGTAGATGTGAGGGGGGCAGGGCTCTGTGGGGGCCCCCTAGTGGATGCTTTTCATGGTCGAGGCGGTGTCTTCGGCTGTGATCGGTGTCCAGTTGGAGATGGTGGGCTGGCTGGTGTTTCTGGGGGGCGGGGGCCGTCTGTGGTGCCTGGTGGATGGTCGATGAAGTTGTCGTAGAGGTTTTTGATCTTGAGGTGGAAATAGGTTCCAAGCTTGTCGCAGAGGTCTTGGGATGGGGTGATGTCTGTGGCTTCGCTGCGTGGGTTGGTGAATTCGTGAATGACACTGAAAAGTTCCTTGGAGTTGGTGGAGTTGGCCAGGATTTTGTTGTGGATGGGTTCCCCCCCCCCCCCCTCCCTCCCTCCCTCAGGGTCCTGTGTAGCCTTGCAGGGTCTACATGCAGGCCAGTGCTACTGCCGACCCCAGACATGGTTCTGCTCTCCTGCTCCTGAGCCTAACTTGGGCAGGGGAAGACAGAACAAAGGATTTCCTGTAGAGAAGAGTAACCACCTCTCCTTTAGAAATAGATGTCTTAGGCTAGGGTGTGAGTGCTTCAGCGCACCTCCAGCCTGCTTTGAAGGGCATATTTGGTGCCTTCCTTGCATAAACTGGTTTGTCCCAGCCCAGGAGCCCTTGGCGCCTGCTCTGGCTCGAAATTACACAAATAACAGGAGTGACCACCTCCCTGTCCAGCTCCTGTCCAGCTCCTTCCCTGGGAGGTGCCCAGCGCTCTGCCAGGTGGCCACTTGATTCTGCCATCTTGAATCTTAGATGGGCAGAGGCCCCTGGCAGCATTTGACTGGCCAGTCCACCAGAGTAGCGTCCCTGACCACCCCCATCCCCAGAGAAGTAGTCCTACTCCCTTTCTCAGTTACGTAAGGGCTTCCCTGAGGGTGGTTCCTTAGATTCGTCTGGACTTTGTCTAAAAGAACCGACTGGCTTCCTGTGAAGATTTGTCTAAAGACTCTTCTGCTGTTGGACACTGAGCTCTGCTGCTGGACCAAGCCAGGAACCAAGACAAAGACTGCTTCTGATAGGAAGGCTCCTACTGCAACTTCGTCTCTGTGCTCTTCCAAGTTCTGCAACCTCCATGGCTGTGCATCCGCCCGAGTCCCCCACGACTCTACATGCCTCAAGATAGCAAGAAGGAATCTCCCTTTGAGTGAAGGAGTCACTCCCCTGCATTCGCAGGCACCTCGACGACAACTTGTGATTCCTGCTGTCCCACGGACACCTCCCTGCTCTACAACACAGGAGGTGGTTTGGTGGCTCTCCAGAGGCCTGACCAGTCTTCCCTGCAACTTGGGAGACTAATCTCTCTCCAGCCGACCGGAACTGCATCCCGGCGCACTGCGTCTGTTTGCCATTGCCAAAGCTTGTTGTCTCTCCTGACTGAAGATCTTCGAGCTCCAAGAAGCCCCAGCCTCAAGCTCCAAGAGTGACATTCCGACTGCATCTCCTGGGACGTGGGCATCCATCTTCTATGTGCTGCAGAGGCCTCCCTGCGACTCCCTGTGCCTGCTGCCAGAGGGTCCTCCTGGGGTGTCCGTCGATTCCTGCTGGCTCTCCTGCTTGCTGAGTGCCGGCCCTGACTAACCATTGCTAGATGAGTCCCACAGACCTTGCTGGTCTGCATCGGAGCATTGTTTCCTGCGACACGTCCTGGCGGTCGCCAAGGCTTGTTGATGGTCCTGCTGGCCACTGACTCTCCTGCATTCCTCGACCGGCGTGGGACAGGTCTTTGAAGCCTCCTGTCATGCTATATCATCGCCTGGACTCTACAGCTGCATCTTCAAGACCACCGTGCTACTGCTAAGTACCTCCGACAAGGGCTGGCATCGTGCTCCTGCTCCTCCTAGACACCTCCGGGTGGTTTGGACTCTGGTCCCTCTTTTTGCAGGTACTCCTCATCTGGAATCCACGCCTGGGTTCCACCAACTGGGCCACGAGACTCTAGCAGCTGGACATCCGAGGTTCTCCATTGACGTCAATGGGTGGTTCCGACACCACTATGCACCCGGGCTCCCTGGTGTAGGAATCCTGGTTCTCTGGGTATCTACGGTGGGGGTGTCCTCCAAACTCCCTGGTTCCAACGCGTTTCCTCTGGGAGGAGTCCTGAAACACTAAAACTCCAACCGCAACTTCCCCAAGTTAGCCTATGGACACTGACCCGGGGTATCACCTCTGCACGCGGGCGCCTAGCAATTCTTCGTTACTTACCTATGGTGGTTCCATGCTCCCCTAGTCCCTAGTGTGTTAGTCTTGGTTTGGTACTCACCTCGCATTCCATTTACTTATGGTTTGACCCCCCCATAGGGGCCCATGTATTTTATTTGCTTTACTTACCTGTTTTGAAGTATATTTTATTGTCTATTGATATTTCCGGGTAGGAGATATACCAAAGTAGTTTTAGTGTTGGTGTATAATAAATACAAGGTATGTTTCTAACACTGGTGTGTTTTTTTTCTTGTGTGTAAGCTTCACTGACTGACTGTGTGGTAATGTACCTGCTTTACACCCTCCTGAATAAGCTTTAGCTGCTCTCCACAGCTACCCCTTGTGAGCTTTGGTTATCAGGGACCACTTCTACTATCACTAAGGGTTGCCTGGTGCCTCACCGATAGGTGTACACCATATACTTAGCCAGCCTCCTACACTTGGTATGCAGATTCACTAGCCATCCTGCTGGTTGAGGTGTGAACACCTTCCTCTGGAACAGACTTTGTTTCTGGCCTCAAAGTGCAGGCTCTCACTTGCAGATGGGCAGAAACATATCTGTGGTGGCAGGCTGAACGATACCAGTCAGCCAGCACACTAAGAGGCTGGTAGATTTTCAGAGGGCACCTCTAATGTGCTCTCTCAGTGCATATCTTAATAAATCTTTTTAATAAGACAAGGTGTTTGATACCAAACACCATAGGTTTCAGTGAAGCCGTTATGTAGCTGGGGACAGCACAGGGGCATATCTGTTCATGCAGATATGTCTTCACATGTAATATAATGTAGCCTGCCTTAGGGCTAGAAGGCCTGCTGGAGGGGTGACTTACATATATATTGCATGCAGTGCCTGTGGTCATGGCATACAGAGTGTGTGCCATGTCCTGTTTTCACTTTTGTCCGCAACATTTCATGCCACCTGCAATGGCAGTCTGCATGAGTTTGGTGGTGGGTCCCTTACGGTGACACAGTACATGCTGCAGCCCTTTTTTGCGCCAAGATGCCTGCTGGGTGATCGTGTGCTTTATAAATGACTGATGATAATAAAAGCCCTTAGGGACCCTCTTTAGCATCCATGGCCTAGGTACCAGGGGTACCATTTTCTAGGGACTTATAAGGGTGCAAAAGGTTTTGCCAATTGGGGAACAATTGCACAGTTATTTTGTTTTAGGGAAAGAGCGCTGCCAGTGGATACCTAGTTAGCAGGACCCCAGTGAAAAATTGCATCAAATACCTAGCAAAAAGTGGGAGTGACCATGTCAAAAAGGGGCCCTTTCTTACAATTCCCTACCGGGTAGGGAATCTAAGATGCTGGACACCTTAGGGAAGATGTTTTCTTCCACCAGCCTGGCACTGCGGTCCGTGAGCACCACGTGCCTTTTGAGCCGTTAATTCCTTGCTCTATGGGATACAGTTGAGCAGATGCTGCCAATGGTCCCGGAGGAGGCCTGGGCTATACATTCCCAAGCTGTTGCCGACGGGAGAGATGCAGGTAAGTTCATGATCAGATTAGTCTGGATACCACCGACTTGCTGAGCAAAGCAGTTTCCTCAACGGTGGTCTTACGGCCCCACACCTGGCTGAGAACAACTGGCTTTTCAGTGGGTGCCCAAGCCTCTATTATGGAAATGCCTGTTAATGGCTCCCGTCTCTCCGTAGATTAGTCGAATTTAGCCCTGAAGCTCTTTAAGGACAGCAGGGCTACGGCCAGGTCCTTCAGCCTTTCCATGTCCTCTCTACACCCCCAATCAGCCTTTCACTTCTTTTGTGGCCACTGAAAGGGCTTCCCATCCAACCACCCCGGTGCGCAAGCATCCCACCCTCTTCTGGGCCGAGGACAAGGTATCCGCGGACCCCGTGGGTAGGGCCTCCAGAGATCGGGCCAGTCCACTCCCCCTCCCGCCTCACCCGTGTGCAGCAGTCTCCAAATCCTTATAGTCTGCCCTCTTACAATTATGGGCAACCAGTGGGGAGGACACTCCATCACCTGCCAACTGCTCTATAACATCAGATTGATGGATTCTCCAAATTGTCCGGAGGGGATACTCCCTCCCCTTTGTGACTACTCCTTGTTGGAAAGTGCCCCTTTTTGCATTCTTGGCTCCCACGTTTTGCCTAATGTTGATGCACTTTGGCCGAGTGTGCCCTGGGTTCCTGCCAACCAGGTACCCAGGGCCTATGTTCATTCCCTAAAACTGTTCTTTGTACTCCAAAATTGGCACCTCAATGGCCACTTGCAAGTCCCTTGTAAAAGGTACCATAGGTACCAAGGGACCTGTGACTAGGGAAGGCCTCTGAGGGCTGTAGCACATATTTTGCCACCCTTCGAGGCCCTGTACCCTAACACACAGACACTGCCATTGCAGGCTGCGTGTTTTGGTGCAGAGAAAAGTGAAGTCGGCATGGCACACATCCCTGTGTGCCATGCCTACAGCCACTGTCTCTGGTATAGGTAAGCCACCCCTCTAGCAGGGTGCACTATACCATTGGTGAGGGTACATTGGCATGAGCCCTGTACCCCTACAGTGCCTCAGTCAATTCTTGGGCATTGTAAGTGCAGTACAGCCATAAAGAGTATATGGTCTGGGAGTTTGTCATTACGAACTCCACAGCTCCATAATGGCTTTACTGAAAACTGGGAAGTTTGATATCAAACTTCTCAGCACATTAAACCCACACTGATGCCAATGTGAGATTTAATGAAAAATGCATTCAGAGGGCATCTTAGAGATGCTCCCTAAAAAATGACCTAACTCTAGTGTCTTGGCTGACTGGCTGCTCGCCAGCTGCCGCACTCCCCAAACATGTTTCTGGACCCCTGGGTCGAGAGGCTCCAGTTCTCTGGGTCCTGAAACAAAGCACATCCTGGGCAGAGGTGCCAAGCCTCCTCCCCCAGAATGAACAGGGTCCATGAAGGGGAAGCTTCAAAGGTTTGCCGCCTTTGTGAGCTGGCTCAGCAATTTGCTGCTCCCAGCAACTGGCCCCCACAGGTTCTGACCCCCACTTTGGGCGGGAGAATCGACGGGAAAACCAAGATAGGAGGAGAGGTGTGCCCACCTTTGCCAATCCCACCCCTCAGGTGGGGAGGTGAAGCACAACTCTCAGTCCCTGCCATCTTGAAGATGGGGGGGGCCCAGCCAACCAGAGTGAGTCTTATGCCCCCCTCCCACTCAAGGGTGGCATAATAGGAGGTGTACCCACCCCTAGGAAGGGACCCATTGGTCCCAACCTTTACCTACCTGAAACGCCCCTAAATTTAGTATTTAGGGGCAACCCTGAACCTTGCCTCCTCAGACAAGATGATACAAGAAGAAAGACCGAAGAGCCATGCTGAAAGAAGAGGAGGAGGACACCAACTGACTTGGCCCCAGCCATACCGGCCTGTCCCGACCTCGACTTGCTCCAGCGAAATCCCGGTGTGTCCTGCAGCCCCCCAGAACCCAGAGGACCTGCCCTGCCTTCCCCAACCAGACTTTGTCCCGCGTGAGCACCAGATTTGCTCGCCAACAGACTCTGGCTCCGGCCAAATCCCCGAGTCTGCACCAGACACCGACGGGCCGAGTTCAAGAGGCTCACCACCACAAGGAGGTCTCCCCAGCGATCCTGACTTGGGATCTGATGATCCCTGACTTGCCGTGAGTCTCCCGACGTCGCCGGCAGCCCCTTTCTGGAGGATCCCCCAACCGCGACTGGAGCCAGTAAGAAGAATCTGACTCCAAAAGACACCGCTGCACCCGACCCCATAGGCCTTGGGTGGCGGTGTCCCAGCATCCCACGACATCCGAACTTACCTCCCCAATCGGTGGCCACCTCTAGAAGATCTTCGTGCCCGAGCCTGCAGTGTTTGTTCAAACCAGAGAATCCCCATTGAAAGTAACAGGGCACCCGACGTCAAAACAGCACCCTGCACCCGGCCGCCCTAGTGTCGCTGTGGGTGTACCTTGGGTGCTATCTTGAACCCCCCCCCCTTTGCCCTGAGCTTAAGTCTAGGAGCTTTGCTCCCTCAGCCTTGTGGCCTGCTCGTGAGCAGCCACCAACCGGAGGCCCCCTATCCCCCATTGGATAACATTGGGCCTCAACACTCTGCACCCGGCCGCCCTAGTGCCGCTGAGGATGCTTTGAGAGTGCATCCTTGACATTGGAGGAACCGTTGTTCTAACCCCAGAAACTCACCCCTCAAGACCGTTTACTTACCTGTAAAACAATAACCCTATATTCGAGGCATGTGAGCTGTAGATCACATGCTGTGCATAGCTCGCCATCTAGTGTTGGGTCCGGATGTTTGCACTTTGTTTTTCTTCGAAGAAGTCTTTCCAGTCACGAGGTAGGTGACTCCTCCTTTCGATGATAGTGCGCATTGGCATCAACTCCATTGTTAGATTGTTTTTTTCCGCCATCGGGTTCGGA
Source organism: Calotriton arnoldi (assembly GCA_963921515.1). Classification (NCBI taxonomy): domain Eukaryota; kingdom Metazoa; phylum Chordata; class Amphibia; order Caudata; family Salamandridae; genus Calotriton; species Calotriton arnoldi. The sequence goes on along the minus strand of CAWUFW010002795.1, from coordinate 488,307 downwards.
TGTCTATCGCTGCGCTCCGGTTCGACACCGTTCCTTCGGTTTCCCTCGGTGCGCAAGATACTCACCCTCAACAATATTGTTTTCGATCGCGTTTTCCCTTTTATCGCGTATCGTATTTACTTGCAAAAACCAAACTTTCGATCGGAAAGCTCGTGTAAGGCCGTCGGGCCTACCCGCTTCGGGCCGACTCGCAGTCGATGGAACGAACTCCCTTTAAATTCTGCCCTCGGTGTCACGCGAAATACCCATGCACCGACTCACACGAAGTGTGTAATCTGTGTTTGTCCCCCGAACACAGAGAACAGGACTGCGACGCGTGCCAGGCTTTCCGCTCCAAGAAGACACTCCGACCAAGTGGACGACATCCCACATGGGCAACGTACCGCGCGTATAGTTCCCCCCGCGTCCCAAGACCCAACTCCACAAAAGAAGAACGCTCCGGTTCAACCCGCGCCCTCTGGCTCCGGTCGGCACTGAGACCATGCTTCCGACGCTTCGCCTTCTGGCTTAGCACCGAAGCCTACCAAAAAGCCTTCCGGCTCTGAAAAGACTCCCTCCAAATCAAGTTTGGAGCCGAGAACTTCGGGGTCGAAACACAAGTCCGGCATCGACCCCCACCATTCGGCACCGAAACGCACTTCGGATCCGGAAGCATCAACATCCAGGACTTCGGTGCCGAAACAGTCAGATGTGCCAAAATCACCAAAAAGACAGTTTCGACGCTCCGATCGACAAACCGGATCTGAAACAAAAAGTGCTGTATATTCATCCTCAAACTGGACGTATCACCACTGAAGTGCCCTTAAAAAGAAAGACTGATACAGAGGAAGAATACCACATTCCTTTAAAGAAGAGAATGGTTGGAACTAACCCTTCCCCTTCCCCTCCTCCTCTTCCTTCACCTCAGCTTCAGCCTATTTCACCTGAACATTCACCACTACATACACCTGACAACCAGGATGATGGGGATGATAATCAACCAATGCTAGACCCATGGGATGATTACAATACCAATTCGCCCACGGGCAATGATCCTGATTTATATCCTAACAAGCCCTCCACCAGATGATAGTGTAGGCTACATTGAGTTACTGGGTAGAGCTGCCAACTACCATGGGGTGCAGCTACATAAAGAGTCCTTAGAAGAGGATTTCCTCTTTGAAACCCTCAGTACCACGCAGAGGTCATCACATACACTACCTATGCTCAAAGGGATGATCAGGCACGTAGATTACATTTTTAACGACCTGGTCAGAGCTCGTATTCTTACCCCTAGAGTAGACAAAAAATACAAGCCAGCACCTTCGGACCCTGTATATATAAAAGGTCAGTTGCCACTAGATTCCCTTGTTGTGTTCAATGCAAGGAAAAGGGCCAACTCCCAGACAACAGGACATGCTCCACCCCCGGATAATGAATCCAAACTTATTGATGCTTCCGGGAAAAGGGTGACCTCTCAGGCAGCCAATTTCTGGCGTGTCTCCAACACTCCGGCATTGCTAGCACGATATGACCGTGGGCACTGGGACGAGATGGAGCAATTAATACAATATTTGCCCCAGGAACACAGATCTAAGGCATAAGACCTGGGGCGTGAAGGGCAACTTATTTCCAATAACGCTATAAGATGTTCCCTAGATGCTGCAGACACTGCTGCTAGAGAGGTAAACACCAGTGTCCTCTTGAGAAGACATGCTTGGCTTCGCATATCAGGGTTCAAACCAGAGGTGCAAACCTCCATTTTAAACACTCCCTTTGATATAGAGCATCTATTTGGCCCAATGATAGATCCTTCACTAGAGAAAATGAAGGACACTGAAGTGGCCAAATCCATGGGAGCCCTTCAGTCAGCACAAAGCCGTGGTTCCTTCCGGCGCTCCTTTTACCGCGGAGGCTCTAAAAATACCTCCTTGGGGGCGTGGCCAAGATGGTGGCGAGGTAGGACTTGTCTGCTCTGAGCTCCTGCCCGCCGCCTGCCCTAGCAGTGTTTTTCCGAAGCATTTTTCGAGCTCCGGACCGGCTGACCGCTATATTGGCACCCGGACACCGGGCGACATCGGACGGCGCGCGGAGTGGTCGGAGACCTGCGGCGCTCTGCCCAGCGACGGCTGTTCCCCTGCCGGGGCCTGCGGGCCTTGCCTTGCTTGGACGGCGGGCCGCGTGGTGCGGGACCCGCCGGGCGGCTTCCCCAAGGCACGCTCTCGGAGACCTCGGCTCCCCGTCCTCCATTGTCTTGGAGGGCCCGACACGACTTGCAGCAGCGGAGCAGGGAGGGAGCGGTACACCTCTGCAGGGCCTGCCTGGCCCCCGGCCTCCCGTCCCCGCCGCGCCTGGCGGCCGGATGCGGCCTCGGGCTGAGATTGCGGCCTACCCCGCGCTACCACTCCTCTAACCATGGCTTACTGAAGAGGCGCAGCGGCACGCCCTGAGATGCTCCCGGGACTCCTATCTTTTCGGCGCTAGCTGACCCGCGAACAAGGGGGCCCTTGAATCCAGAGATTCCGGAACACTCAGCGGACCGGAGGGGGCCTACCGCGTGAGTCGAGGCCTGCATGCTCCTGTGGATCCCTGTGGATTGTGCAACGCGCTACTCGGCGAGGTGAGCTCGGCGCACCCTGGGGGGTCGGGGGCCACTACTCACCGCAGCATCTGCACCTCTGGATCCTCTCGGGGCCTGAGACGAATCCGCTGTTGGCTCCCTACGCCTGCCCTCCACAACTCCGCTGCACACCTGGATATTGCCCCTCCTGTTGGTGGCTCCGTTGGGCTGAGGCGAGCGTGGCCGCCGTTAGAGGCGGACGCCGAGAGGGGTGGCGGTGGCTCACAGAAGCGGCCCAGCTAGGCCTGGGTGCGGTTTGTGGGTCCATCGCCACCCCAGCTTGCCCTCCCCTATTCTGAGCGGCCACTGGACCCATCCCGCAGGCAGACGACTCCCCGACGGGCCCGGACCAGCAGGCGACAGCCCTCTGTGAGAGCGACGAGTCACCCCCGACGTTAGCAGGTACCGGGGTGAGGGGGCCCGACACGGGGGAAACGCTCGCTGACACCATACGGACGTGCCCCGCAGACTGTAGCCCCGGCGCGGCCTCCCGCCCACCTGAACACCATCACCTGGCGCCGCCCGCCTGACCGTCATTGTCCGGCGGTGGGCTGGTACCCCGGCTGCGGTACACCCGGGCTACGTGTTAGACACTCTACTCCCCCATCACCTATGAACTTGGCCCCACCTTGACGTCCTCAGGTGCTCTGCTTTACGTTCTCCTCTGCGGAGAGGCCGTCCGCGCCCTCCCGCACCGCAGCAACGCAGCAGTAAGAGCGGCTGACCAGCGGCGGGCCTGGCTCGGATAGGATCTCCTGGCACGCTTTATTACCAGCGCCCATCCATATACCACCCAGAGCTCCCGCGCCGCGTCAGTATTATTTTGGGGACTGCTAAGGTCCGGAATATGTCCACAACGAGGGCGAAGAAAGAAAAGTCGCTCAAAGACATCTTCGCGCGCCAACAGAACATGTCCACATCGGCGCACGCCGCCGAGGGGGCTTGCCGCCTGCGACACCCGGAGGATCGGGCGAGGAACCTATAACCCGGGCGTTCCTGGAATCTCTCTTTTTAGCTCTGCAGGAGGATCTCCAGACGGTGAAGAAGGATCTCACCTCCGAAATTAAGGATATTCGCAAAGATGTGGATGGCATTGGGGAAAGGGTTGCTGCTCTGGAGGATGGCGGGGACACCATAGACACGGAATTGTCCACGCTTCAGCAGGAGGTGATAAGACTCCAAGATCAGCACCTTGACTTGCAACTCCACCTGGAAGATTTGGAGAATCGCTCCCGGAGACATAACATCCGTATCCGGGGAGTGAAAGTCACAGCAGATACCGATGATCTCTTTACTTTCTCCAGGGAGTTATTCAACCACATTCTTGGTGCCCCACCTGATGCTGCCATCAAATTAGATCGCGCCCACAGAGTTGGTCCACCACGAGCGAGCAATGCGCTGCCCGCAGACATTCTTGTCTGTGTACACGACTTCAGGACCAAGGAGGAGATCCTTAACAAGGCCAGAGCCATGCATCCCATCTCGTTCAAAGGTCAATCTCCGGTGCTCTATCAAGATCTGGCTCTCCTTACCCTTCATCGGCGACAGCAGTTTCGACCTGTCACGGAACATCTCCGACAGCAGGGTGTCCCCTACTCTTGGGTTCATCCATTCCGGCTCATCTTCAGGCACAACGGTAAACTGACTCAGCTGCGCTCCCTTACTGAGGCTTGTCAATTGCTGGGAATCTCGCCACCCCCGGACGAGGACGAGCACCGAGACACAGCATCCGATCCTGAGGTCTCCCCATCGGGCTGGCAGCGGCAGAGGCGCAGGAGACGAACCCGGCGGCCCGACCAGTCTGAGATCGTTAAGGGCCAACGTGCAGTCCTCGACTCCACAGCTGAGGCTTTCGCACAAAACACTCCAGAGGACCCTTGAGATGGTCGGATGACCTTGCTTTTCATCATGGCTTCTGAGGCGGGTGGCGGGCGGGGCGGGAGCTCTGTCACTTGGCCACCACATGGACCCCTCACTGATTCTCAACCGGTCATCTTGGGATGACGGACTTTCTCTCTCGACTCTGTTCTGTTATTGTAGTTTTGCATTTGATCCTTTGTTTGGGGTGATTTTTTTTAGGTTTTGGGGTCCCTAGTCCACCTTTCTGCCCACCGCTTAGATGCCCGTTGGGGTTCTTCCTCCGATATATGCGCTCATATACTTCAATCGCAGAGACGGCCTCCGGGCCGGGCTCTCGCTGTTCTTGGTCCTTCCCGCATGTAGATGCCGCCTACCACTCTTAAAATCCTCACTTTGAATGTGAGAGGACTTAATCCTGTCAAACGCAGAGCGGACCTCTCATATCTTGATAATACCAAGGCTGACATCTGCCTCCTACAGGAGACGCATCTTCTGTCGAAAGACTGCCACCGCCTCAAATTCCGCATGTTTCCAACCCAAATGTTCTCATTCAGCCCCACTAAATCTGCTGGCGTGGCCATTTTAGTTTCCCGCGCATTCCAGGGTAAAGTCCTTCAGAAAGAGGCCGAAATCAAAGGGAGGCTCCTTACCTACCAATTCATTTTGGGTGGCCTGACGTTCACTCTCGGTTCGGTGTATGCTCCCAACGAGGGGCAAGAGAAGTTCCTACACAGTGCACTCACTGAAGCCACAGCGACAGCTAATCGCTGCCTATTGCTGGGGGGAGACTTGAACCTCGTCTTTGATAACATCCTGGATAGGTCCTGCCAGCGCACGGGACAGACGGGAGTGCTCTCTGCGGCTGGCTTAGCGCGACTGCAGGATTTAGGCCTCAGTGATCTTTGGCGCTGCTCCCACCCCCAAAGTCGTGAGTATTCCTTCTACTCCAACGCACACAAAACATATGCTAGGCTAGACTACCTCTTAGGTTCCACGCCTCTGCACCCGCTCATGACTGATGTTGAAATAGGGGTTGCCTCCCTGTCGGACCATGCCCCAGTCCTGGCTTCCTTCCCACTCCCTCCCTTGCAGCGCCCCGCGCGCCTATGGCGCCTCCGCGACGCTCTCCTACACTGCGCAGATCTCGTAGAGCAGGTACAGCGCGACATCAAGGATTACCTTTCGCATAATGCTAACCACGACACTTCCCTCTCGACACAGTGGGCGGCACTTAAAGCGGTCATCCGAGGGGAATTTGTGGCTGTGGAGCGTAGGCGCAAGAGGGACGATCTCACCCAAAAAACGAAGGAGCTGAAACAGATGCACCAACGAACCGGGGCTCCCAGGGTTTGGCGTCAATTACGAGCTATGCGACAACAGCTTGCAGCACAAGACCAGGACCGGGCGGAGTTTGCAGCCCTCTGATTACGCCACGCGTATTACACCGGGGGAGACGGGTGCGGCCGCCTCCTGGCCCACAAACTTCGGGAAACCAGGCAGAGACGAGGGGTGCAGGAACTTCGCCGGGGGGATGCCGATCGAGTAACGGACGACTCCGAGATAGGCGAAGTCTTTCGCGACTTCTATGCTCATCTCTATACAAGCCTGCCACTGGACAACGCCGCTAGCACGGCTTACCTCGCGGAGGCTGACCTACCCACCTTAACTCAAGCACAGGCGGACCACTTAGAGAGGGAAATCAGGCTGGAAGAGGTTATAGCAGCCATATCGCGCCTCAAACCAGCTAAATCCCCTGGGCCCGACGGCTACTCAGCCGCCTTTTATAAAACTTTTTGCGCTCTGGTGGCTCCAATCTTAACTAGGCTTTTTAATTCCTTTGCCCAACCAGGGGCGATCCCTGCCGATATGCTCTAAGCATCCATTGTGGTGATCCCAAAACCAGGGAGAGACTGTACTGCCTGTGGAGCGTATCGTCCCATTTCCCTCCTTAACATTGACATTAAATTGTATACCGGAATTTTAGCGGCCCGCCTAGCTCCCTACATGCCGGGGCTGATAGACCCGGACCAAGCAGGCTTAATTCCCCACCGCCAAACGAGCGATAACACCAAACGGACCCTTCACCTCATCGAAAAGGCCTCCCGGACGTCCGGGGAGTACATGCTGCTCACTATCGACGCCGAGAAGGCCTTCAATAGGGTCCACTGGCCCTACTTGGAACAAGTGCTCACACGGGTGGGACTGGGTGACAAACTTAGAACGCACATTTAAATTGCTACCGATTCGCCACAGTCCGAGTAAACGGTCATACATCGACTCGCTTCCCGATAGGTAGGGGTACCCGGCAGGGGTGTCCCCTTTCGCCCCTCCTTTTTGCGCTCTATATGGAGCCCTTGGCTCAGCGAATCAGACATAACCCGCTAATAACAGGGATCAAGTTTGGAGGTGATGTCCACACTATCAGCTTATACGCGGACGACGTGTTGATCTCACTGTCAAACCCGGTTCCGGCGCTGAGAGCCTGCTTTCTGGAACTGGAACGCTTTGCGCATGCCTCAGGGTTTAAAGTTAACATGGACAAGTCAGTGGCGCTGGACCTCTCCCTGTCACCTTCTACCCGGGCATGTCTCCAGGAGCAGTACTCTATTCAGTGGTCAGACGACTCGGTCCCCTATCTAGGGATCCAATTGGCACCCTCCATTCCGGCTACGTTAGCTATCAACTATGCTCTACTGCGATCACGAATTCGCAAGGAACTGGGTCAATGGAAACACTACCCGCTCTCCTGGCTTGGCAGAGTGGCGGCCACCAAAATGACTATATTACCCCAGATTTTATACATATTTCAAACCCTGCCCCTCCGCCCTCCCGCTGAATGGATCCGGCAGACCCAATCTGAACTTGCACAATTCATATGGCAGGGCCGCAAACCCCGGTTGAAGCACGCTATAGCAGTCCTCTCGCCTGAGGCAGGCGGCCTCGGGATTCCCGACCTTCAGCTTTACTTCCAGGCAACACACATGCGTTATCTGGTTGAATGGAACCGGCTGGAATCGGAGAAACGTTGGCTATTTCAAGATCGCGCTATGGCTGCCAAGCCCCTTCAGAGGGTCCCCTTCCTTCGAAAGGTACACCGGCCGCCCAATCTCTATTCGTCCTATATCACCCGGGTGACCCTGGAGGCTTGGGATCGTACTAACATTAAACATAAACTGACTACCTTCCCTTCGCCGCTCACACCAATCTTTGATAACCCCGACTTCCAGCCAGGTATGAGTGAGGCAGTGTGTGCACGCTGGCGCTCCTCCGAATGCTGGTCTCTGGGTCATCTCTTCGATGTGGACGGGATCATATCGTTCCAGCAAGTCAAATTGGAATACGGGATCCCTGAGGCCGAGCGACTACGGTACCTTCAGATCCGACACTGGGCACTACACCCACACATCAAGCCACATGCTCACAGACCTCTCCACATACGAAAAATGGCTTCTCACACGCACATCGGACAGGAAACTCATCTCCGACTTCTATAAAATGCTCTTGGCCAGGAACACAACCTGTACAGTGCAAGCCGGGCTCGCTGGGAACGCGATCTAGGGAGGCCACTCAGTCATAAAGAATGGGAGGGTGTGTATTATTGGGCTCGACATTCCGCCTACCATACAGGTCTGACCGAGACGATGACGAAAATAGCTACTTATTGGTACTACACTCCTGCGCGCATCCACTCGGTGGACCCACGACAAATCGCTGACTGTTGGCTAGGATGTGGGAAACTTGGCACCTTGGTGCACCTTCTCTGGGACTGTGAACACTTACAAGCATACTGGACTCAGGTCCTCGATGAGGTAGACAAACATTTGGACACACAAATACCGATGTTTCCCGCCTACGTCCTACTAGGTCTTCCGAACCCCTTGACATACCCACTTAAATCCCGCAGAGGCCGCTTAATCGCTCTAGGCTCAGCAGCTCAGAATATTCTCACACATTGGCGCACCTCTCAGATCCCCACACACACAGGCTGGCTGCAACGACTATGACATGTCCTGGGAATGGAGAAGATGTCTCTTACACTGGCTGGAAAGCGGTCCACTTTCGGAGAGCTCTGGCAACCATTCTTGTCCCTTCTTGCCTCCGAATTTCGAGAACTCACCTGTCCTAGGTATTTACGACTCCTGCGTCTCTCCGACCAGCAACCGCCAGCGCTATAATTTCCTACCCATTCGCTGACTCTCCGCCAGCTCCCACAACTTTTATTGCCCCGGTGGACGAGGGAAGGGGGTGAGGGGGGGTAGAGTAAGTTTCATTTTTATGTCCTTGTATTTTGTTGGTTTGTTCCGATTTCTCTGCTTAAGTGTATCAGCTGCTCAGGGCTCTCATCGCCCTTGCTATTTTGTATGCCTTGGTATGTCGGACAAGCGCTTTGTTTATAAAATCTCAATAAAAGATTTAAACCATAAAAATACCTCCTCGGAGACCACCTCCACCTATAAGGGCAATAACCAACCCTCTCCATCTACGGGTTACTTCAGAGGGGGTTACAGAGGTAACAACGCCAAAGGCAGGGGCAGGGGTTCAAACACGCGCACCTCCCCCTCCAATACAAAGCAGTGACTTGCCTCCGCTTCCCCCTGACCACTTAACACCTGTCGGGGGAAGACTGTCAGATTTCCTACCAATCTGGTAGTCAATAGCAACAGACAATTGGGTACTACAAATTATCCGTTCTGGTTACATCAACACTCCTCCAAACATTCCACCAAAGTGTCACAAACTTTCACCAGATCACCTACACCTCCTCAAACAAGAGGTTTACTCTCTACTTCTAAAAGGAGCTATAGAACCCGTTCCACCGCAACATCACGGGTCGGGCGTATACTCTTTTTACTTCCTAATACCCAAAAAAGATGGTTCTTTCAGACCAATATTAGATCTCAGAGAACTAAATCTTTACATTCAGTCAGATCATTTCCACATGGTGACACTGCAACAAGTATTGCCTCTGCTGCAAAAAGGCGACTTTGTCTACTTTAGATCTAAAAGACGCCTATTTTCATATTTCAATCCACCCCGCTCATCGCAAATTCCTCAGGTTCGTGGTAGCGGGTCAACACTTCCAGTTCAAGGTACTCCCATTCGGAGTCACCACTACCCCCAGAGTCTTCACAAAGTGTCTGGCGGTATAGCTGCTCACCTAAGAAGACAAAGCATCCATGTCTTCCCATACTTGGACGACTGGCTCATCAAAGCCAACACGTACCAGCAATGCCTTCAGCACACTTTCAGAATAATCCAGTTACTACATCAACTAGGTTTCACAATCAATGCGACAAAATCACATCTCCAACCAGCCAATACTCAGGACTACCTAGGAGCCACGCTAAATACTCAAAAAGCCCTGGCGTTTCCCAGCGCAGCAAGAATTCGAAATATTCAGGCTTTAGTTCTCCGATTTCAACTCAATCATTGGATTCCAGCTCAGTTTTATATGCAATTGCTGGGAATGATGGTATCTTGCTTCATAATCGTCCCCCATGCCAGACTGCACATGCGTCCACTTCAAGAATGCTTAGCCAGTCAGTGGAACCAGTCACACGGTCTATTGACCAATCTAGTGTTGTTAAGCGGCTGTACTCATCGCTCTCTGCAATGGTGGAACTCACAAAATTTGTCAAAAGGACGGCCTTTCATAGACCTGGTTCCACAGATAGTACTGACAGCGGACGCGTCCCTCACTGGCTGGGGAGCTCATCTACAACAGCACACAGTGCAAGGCCTGTGGAGTCGACAGCAGAAGTTGCTTCACATCAATCATCTAGAGCTGCTTGCAATCTTTCTAGCTCTCAAGGCATTTCAGACTCACCTGGAAGGCAAAGCTGTCTTGGTTCGTACAGACAACATGACAGCTATGTATTACATACAAAAACAGGGGGGGACACACTCTCTCCAACTGTCACACTTAGTCCAAGACATCTGGAGGTGGGCCATTCACCACAAACTTTATCTCCTAGCAGAACACCTCCCAGGAGTTAACAATCAGATTACAGATCTCCTCAGCAGACCGAGAGACAGCAAATGCACAAATGGGAACTCCACCCTCAGGTTCTCCTCCCATACTTTCAAAGTTGGGGAGTCCCTCACATAGACCTGTTCGCCACACACCAAAACGCAAAATGCCAAAGCTTCGCATCCAGGTACCCACACCCGCAATCCAAGGGCAATGCACCATGGATGAACTGGTCAGGGATATTTGCCTACGCTTTTCCGCCTCTCCCACTCATTCCATTAGTGGTTCAAAAGCTCAAACAAACATCTCTCACACTAATCCTAGTAGCTCCCACATGGGCACGTCAGCCATTGTTCACAACCGTGTTGGAGCTATCTCTAGTCCTGCATCAAAAGCTACATTTAACCTCCAGTCTCCTCACACAGAACCATGGAGAAAACAGACACCCAGATCCCAAGCAACTGAACCTCGCAATTTGGCTCCTGAAGTCTTAGAGTTTGGTTACTTAAACCTTCCACCAGAATGTATGAATATCATTAGGGAGGCTAGAAGACCTACTACAAGGGCCTGCTACGCAGCTAAGTGGAAGAGATTTGTTATCTACTGTGGTAACAATCATATCAACCCTCTTGATGCTTCCATACAGAACATCATATGCTATCTGTTACACTTGCAACAGTCAGCGTTGGCTTATACCTCTATCAAACTACACCTAGCGGCAATTGCTGCATATCTACAAAATAGAACGCATTTGTCGTTATTTAGAGTACCTGTGATCAAAGCTTTCATGGAAGGACTAAAAAGAGTCATACCACCAAAACTTCCACCAGCTCCACTGTGGAATCTTAATATAGTTCTTACAAGGTTGATGGGCCCACCTTTTGAGCCCATGCACAAATGCGAACTACAGTTCCTCTCTTGGAAAACAGCTTTCCTCATTGCAATCACATCATTAAGGAGAGTGAGTGAATTACAGGCATTAACCATACAAGAACCATTTTTCCAACTACACAAAGACAAAGTGGTTCTTCGTACTAATCCTACATTTTTTCCTAAGGTCGTATCTGCATTTCACATAAATCAGTCGGTAGAATTACCCGTATTCTTTCCTCAACCTGATTCAGTTACAGAAAACTCTACACACCTTAGATGTTAGAAGAGCACTCTTGTACTACACTGAAAGGACAAAATCTTTTCAATTGTCAATTTTATTTATTATGATTTAGAATTCCGCAGAATTCCACATAAAGGTACATCTTAAAAACACATTTCATTCCACAAAAATTTCCAATGTAAATTAAAGTTGACATTTTCATCTAAAAGCACGAATGAACATAGCAGAAGCAGTCGGTCTTGGAGTTTTCAATGCAAGAAGGGGTGAACCTTAAATAATCGAATTGTCATACATGTATTCTTACAGATTTATACACATTACTAATCTAATACTATCATAAAACATTCAGTGATAAAACTTATAATAAAATACAAAAATTTAAAATTCACTATACAGTACAAATTTAGTAAAGTGCTTGGGATCCTAAAAATGAGTGACTAGCAGCGGCGAACGTAAAAAAAAAAAAAAAAAGTGTGCATGCTTAATTGCAAACATAAAGGCCGGAAGGTTGAGAAAAAGTGCAAGTGCTCTGTACATACATATTAAGAAGGTCTTTACTAACGAGTAACTAGCAGCAGAAAAAGTTTGTAAAAGTGCACATACTCAGTTGTAAACATAACTAATCGGTCATAAAGACCGAGAGATCGAAATAAAGTGCAAGTGCTCTAAACATTTATATTAAGAAGATCTTGCCGACCTTAATATATGTTTAAAAATTGTTTAAAAAAGGTAAAAAATTTAAAACACATCAGTTCGGATGGGGGACAGCAGACAATTTCGGGCCTGTTCTGCTGTAGTGATATTATACTTTAAAAAACAATTCCTTAAATATCTACGACGTATTGATTGTAATGCGGGACAAACAAATAAAACATGATTCAAATCTTGTATACAGGAATTACATAAATGACAATACCTCTCATGTCTTGGAATACCCTCCCAAGATCCTATTACAATTCTTAGGGGAGTAAATTCAATCTCAGTAGCAAAATCACCCTGCGAACTCAGTGTTTAAGATTCCATAAGACATAAGGTTGGGGATTTTTGACAATACTACTCCCCGCAATACAATCCATGTTTCTGTTCTCTGAACACATTTTAATATCTCTTTCACGAGAAACCCCGTAGATTGTTCTCTTAATTATACTTTTCAAGGCCCTTTTACAAAGAACCGCCACCCCATCCATATCTAAACCAAACATTGATAATGCTTTTAAATTATTCCTAAAAATAGCACTTTTTTCCTTCATATTTACAAATATTTCTCTGTACAGCGCCACCCTTAGCAAATTCTCGGAGCTATTTATCAGTGCATTACACCATCTTAAGCACGCGGCCATTGATAGCACATATGTAGAAAGAAGACCAAATTCGAGCCTAAGCGCTGCAATCGGTGCTGCGCGATTCAAATTACATATTTGGCGCCAGATTTTACCTTCCACTGTCTCGAATCTGGCCCACTCTTGTGCATCAATTGTTTCACTGGCGTAGCTCAGGGTTTGGTGGAATCTTTATTTTATAGACCGAAATAATGTGTGAAAAATGTCTTTTCCCACAGTGTGTATACAGACGATTAATTGCAAAGGCTTGTGAAATCGCTTTACCTTTGCAATGGCCCATATGTCTAGTAGCTGAGCACCTATTTGTAAATATTTTTCCTAAGTATGGGTAAAATTTTACTACTTCCAATTTTTCTTTTCCCAGGAACCAATTCAAATTTTTTCTGACCTTACAACCTTGATAACTAAAAATCATAACTTTACTTTTTAAAATATTTATTTTTAGATAATACTCTTCTGTGTACCTAATTAACTCAGCAAGTCGTCTTTGCAGTCCAATTGGAGTTAAATCCATTATTATTGCGTCATCTGCGTATAGCAGACAGCTCAACTCTAAGTTTCCTAATTTAGGGGGATCCCCTTTACTAAGGCCCACTCTTCTTGGCAGATAATTAATGTAAATAGAGAAGAGTAAAGGGGCCAAAAGGCACCCCTGCTTCAACCCATTGTTGGTTACTATTTTCTTCGAGAGACCTTGTGTTCCCCCCAATAATACCTTAGTCCAGGTAGAAGACTGGAGAGCAATTATTAATCTTAAGATTCCCTGGAATCCCCATAATAACCAATTTCCTCCACAGCTTCCCCCGATCTACCCTATCGAATGCTGTGGAGAAATCTATAAAAGCAGAGTATAACGGCACACCCGACATACTGGATATTTTTCAGTTAAAGTTTGCAAAATAGAGATATTATCCAGTGTGCCACTATTCTTACGGAATCCTGTTTGTTCCAAAGGAATATAGTTATTTCCAAATGCCCACTCTTGAAGATGAGTGAGAATACTCTTTGCAAACAGTTTCCCGGTTGCATCCAGGAGCGAAATCTGTCTAAAACTGGCCGGGGAATCTTGTGGACCCTTTTTATATAACGGAACAAGTATACTTCCCTTCCAGGATTGTGGAATATCCCCATAGGTATAACAATGGACAAACAACGGATGCAAAAATTTTGCCCATTCTTCACAATCCTGTTTTATTATGGCTACTGGTACATCATCTGGGCCCATTGCGCTAGAATGTCTTGCCCCTTTAATGTAACCCTCAAGCTCCATACATGATGGTGCACCATAATCGCCCCCCGTAGTTGGAGTAGTGCTAACCTCTTGAATCTGTCCAACTATGAGATTTAAAGCATAAAGCTGGGAAATATATATGGACCATTCTGCTTCTGGGATTAAAATGGGTTTTGACTTCTCTCTCCCATCACAGAATTTTGCAATCAATGCCCAATATTTCCTAGTATCCCCGGAAAGAGCCACCTCTCTAAGTCTAACCCATTTTTCGTCTTCAGCTCTCCTTCGATCCGATGATATGTTCCTTTTCCGTACCTGTTTTAGCATACTTATTTCTCTCTGCCTTTGTGTCGTGGGCACCCTAAATTGGACTCTAATTAAACCATTAATTTCCCGATTCAGGTTTTTAATTTCCCATGGTATTATTACTAATGGAGTAGAACTAAAAACTTGCTTCTTTCTTCCGAAAGTTCTAATTGCAGCCAAGACTCTCTCGAACCTCTGAACTGGTGTTTCTTGCTTGGGAATAAAGGCGGTATTCTCAAAGACCCTCTTAAAATTTGGAAGCAAATTATTTGACCAGCAAGTACGCCCATTATTACGATTATAAGAGACATTTTCATCCCTCTGATTCCAAAGTTCAGGCTTCTCGATTTCTATGTCCATTTTTACAACTAGAATATTATGGTCACTCATATTTGTGGTAGATACCTTGAATTGTGTACATGCATTAAATAATTGAAAAGAAACTGCCATATAATCAATTAAAGAGTGACCATGTGCCCCACAAAAGGTGTAAGCTGCGGGGGAGTCCTCCGGGAATCTACAGTTTAACGTTACAAGGTCTAAACTTCTAAAATTTTGCAAGAGTAACAGGCCACGTTTATCTGACTTTAAATGGGACCGGCAGTACAGAATCTGGGATAGCCCATACTTCCTCTAGTTCCGGATTAGAAAAAAACATGACTGCACTATTGGATAATTTGGCGTTAAAGTCACCTACCATCATTATACGTGAGCATTCTTCGTTGTTACTTACCTTTGCACAAAAGTACAGATAGTCGACCAGTACGTTTGACGCTCTCCCTGGGGGAATATACACATTTACCAGTAAAAGAAAAATCGCTTGCCCAAGTTATCTTCACCTATCCTCAACTTTACTCCAATACAGCATTTTGATGGATGCATATAGATCACAGGATCCCATACTATGTCACAGCTAAGTAAAATAGCCAAACCTCCACTTGCATGCCCTTTCACTGATTTTTTTGCTGTACTACAGTACACATAAAAATTCTCAAACTGAAACTCTTCCATCCACGTTTCCTGGAGGCAAATTATTTTGGGGTCTAATTCTAATAGTGATTTAAGCTTATAACTCGATTTTCCTACCCCGCCACGTTCCAGGATATGATGTTTCCCAATTGGCTACCCCCGCACTATGGGCTTTGTGGTAGTTGTTTTTGACCCATTCAATGTACCTGCAACCCAACTCCACTTTGCTACCTCATCCTCCCCATTAGCACTAGGGGGCCATCGGACTACAGGTGCTAAAATGTTAAATTCTCTATCTCCTAGGTTTCTTCCTACTGTTATTTCTATATCTTTAAGATTTATGGGGATATTTGCACCCCTATTATTAGGGAATCCATTCCCTTGCATCTGATGAATCGTTCCTAAGCTTTCTGATGGAACTCGGCAATGGGGTACACTAGGGATCACATCTATACCTCTTTTCCTAAAGCAGTCCGCATTAGCTATAACCAGTGCTGACACTACCCCTGATGAAAATGTAGCTCTAGTGCTTGGGGAGCACTCCTCCCGTCTAAGTGGACCAACTCAATATCTTTACTAGTTATTAATCCCAAATCCTTTATTTCTATTAATAACTGTAGGAGGGCACTTCTATTCAATAACATTGGTTCAGTTTCAAACAGAGAGACAAAAATTAAAGTCCTGCACACTTGCCCGACTCCTGGTCCAGTATTCTTTATTGATCTAATACCAGGCTGCCCTAAAACTGAGTCTCTCTCTAACTTGCCCCTTTACTATTCAGAACTGAAAACAGGTTCCCCACCCGAACTGTCCCCTGGCTGGAATCAAACCTCGCTGAAAAAGTATCCTGCCCACAGGTATCGAGTGCGGCACCTCCTGAGGCTACGTACTGAACTATTACCGGTTCACTTAATTTTTCCGTTACACTTCCTAATATGGGGTCTCGGCTTATCTCATAGTTTATCGCACTTTCTTCCTGACCCTCTTGACACGATGGGGCAATCAACACCAGGTTCGAACAGATCGACTGATTATCATTTTCAAAATCTTTTCGTAAAACGAAACAACTCTTTGTTGCTTTTGAGCCACCACACAAAGGCAATCCTATCTCCAAATCAGGTATTGCAAGGTGGATTGATAAGTGCACTCAAACCTGCTATGCGAAAGCAAAGAGAACTCTAACTGTACCCCCTAGGGCACATTCCACTCGTAAGCTAGGGGCCACTATGGCTTTTTTAGGAAACATTCCTATTGTTGACATTTGCAAAGCTGCAACATGGTCTACACCACACACATTCACTAAACATTATTGTGTAGATGTCAGCAAGACAACAAGCCATTGTGGTTCTAGCAGTACTTAAGACACTATTTCAGACAACTCCAACAGCTACAGGTTAGCCACCGCTTTGGGAGGATACTGCTATGTAATCTATTCACAGCATGTGATCTACAGCTCACATGCCTCGAACGGATAATGTTACTTACCCAGTAAGCATCTGTTCTTGGCATGTAGAGCTGTAGTCACATGCACCCACTCACCTCCCCGGATACCTGTAGCTGCTGCAGTTCTCTATTTAATTTACATACATATATATGGACATCTCTATTCTTTACTACTACTCCATTCTCACCCTGTGCGGCAAACAATCTAACAATGGAGTCAATGCCCATACGCACTATCATCGAAAGGAGGAGTCCCCTACCTCGTGACTGGAAAGACTTCTTCGAAGAAAAACAAAGTGCAAACTTCCGGACCCAACACTAGATGGCGAGCTATGCACAGCATGTGACTCTACAGCTCTACATGCCAAGAACAGATGCTTACTGGGTAAGTAACATTATCCTTTCCTCCATAGGATTGCATTGACTGTTTTCCTCTGAAAAACCTCTAAGTGTGGAGGGTGTTTTGTATGGGAACCTAAGAAACTGTGTTTTGAGAGAAACTGTTTTACTTACCTTTTATCTAGGAAATATCCCAGTGTGATATCTAGGTATATCACACTGAGTAAGAAAAGTAATCTGAAAAGTAATTTGAAAAGTAATCATACTGTTACCTGCAAAGTAACTGAAAAGTAATCTCAGCTGTTTCTAAATAATTGACCTACCTGTATACAAAAAAAAGTACATACAACTGCATTCAACTGTATTGTTTTTGCAAAGTATTATTTTACTTACCTGCACCAGGCCTGGCTTGGTTCTAGAAATAAAATTCAACTCTTTAATATTTTTATCAAAACAAATTGGTCAGAGTTCAGTGTAGGAAAGTGGGCTTCTGTTGCAGTAACCCCCCCACTTTTTGCCAGACTACTGATGCACTTTTTCTTGGTGTGCCCTGGGTCCCTGCCAGTCAGGTTCCCAGGGCCTGTGTTCTTTCCCCAAAACTAGCCCAATTGGCATCTCTGGCCACAGGTCAGCCCCTGGTAAATGGTACCACAGGTACCCAGGGCACTGTGACCAGGAAAGACCTCTAAGGGCTGCAGCACTCATTGTGCCACCCTTAGAGGCCCTGTACCTTTACACACACACACACACACTGCCTTTGCAGGCTGCGTGTTTTGGTGCAGAACAAAGTGAAGATTCGACATGGCACACATCCCTGTGTGCCATGCCTACAACCCACTGCCCTGGCATAGATCAGTCACCCCTCTAGCTGGGTGCCCTATGCCAGTGGTGAGGGTACAGGTGCATGAGCCCTGTACCCCTACAGTGTCTAAGTCCATTCTTAGACATTGTAAGTGCAGTGCTGCCATTAAGTGTATATGGTGCTGGGAGCTTGTCATTACGAACTCCACACCACCATAATGGCTACACTGAAAACTGATAAGTTTGGTATCAAACTTCTCAGCACATTAAACCCACACTGATGCCAGTGTGGGATTTAATGAAAAATGCACACAGAGGGCATCTCAGAGATGCCCCCTGAAAACGAACCCTCCACTAGTGTCCAGGCTGAGTGGCTGCTTTCAGCTGCCACCACCAGACATGTTTCTGGACCCCTGGGTCGAGAGCCTGCTGCTCTCTGGGGCCTGAAACAATGCACATCCTGGGACGAGGTGCCAAGCCTCCTCCCCCAGGATGGGCAGGGTTCACGAAAGGGGAAGCTTCAAAGGCATGCCGCCTTTGTGAGCCTCCCCAGACCATTTGCTGCTTTCAGCAACTGGTCCCCACTGGTTCTACCCCCCCCCCCACTTTGGGCGGGAGAACCGGCGGGAAAAACAAGTGAGGGAAAGAGGTGTGCCCCCCTCTGCCAACTCCACCCCTCAGGTGGGGGATGCGAAGTGAAGCACAACTCTGAGTCCCCGCCAACTTGAGGATGGGGGGACCCAACCAACCAGGGACAGGCCTCTGCCCCCCTCCAACTAAAGGGTGGCACGATAGGGGGTGTACCCACCCCAGGGAAGGGACCCATTGGTCCCTGCCCTTTACCTACCTGTAACGCCCCTAAATCTAATATTTAGGGGGCACCCTGAACCTTGCTTCCTCAGATCCAGACAAGAAACAAGAAGAAAAGAAGGACGAAGAGCTGTGCAGAGCTAACAAGAGGATGACGCCCACTGACTTGGCCCCAGCCCTACAGGCCTTTCTCCCCTCGAACCTGCTCCTGCGAAATCCTGGTGTCCTGCAGCCAGCAACCTCAAAAACCCCGGAGGACCTGCCTGCCTTCACTTCCAAGACTGCTTCTCCCGTGAACACCAGACTTGTTCAAACTGCGGCTTCTGGCTACTGCCGGATACCGGGAATCCAGCCCACTCTGCACCCGCCGAACCCGGCCCGAGCTCGAGTGGAAAAACACCACGAGGAGGTCACCCCGGCGATCCTGACCCGAGATCCGGCGACTCCTGACCTGCCTCAAGCCTCCAGTCGACGCCTGCAGCCTCAATCCAGAGGATCCCCTCTACCGCGACCAGAGCGGGTAAGACTTTCCGACGTCCCAAGGCACCCCTGCACCCGACGCCCCACAGCCTTGTGTGCCCAAACCAACAGTGCCTAACCAACCCAAGACATCCCAACTTACCCCTCGAAGTGGTGGTCGCACCCAGAAGATCCTCGTCCCCGAGCCTGCAGCGTTTCTTCTAACCGGAGGTGCTCCATTGAAAACAACAGGGCACCCGACCTCAAAACAGCACCCTGCACCCGGCCGCCCTAGTGCCGCTGAGGGTGCACCTTTGGTGCTAATTTGGTTCCCCATTTGCCCTGACCTAAACCCTAGGAGCTTTGCTCCCACAACCCGGTGGCCTGCTTGCCAACAGCCACCAACCGGAGACCCCCTATGCTCCATAGGATAACATTGGGCCTCAACACTCTGCACCCGGCCGCCCTAGTGTCGCTGAGGGTGCAACAACAGTGCATCACTGACCCTGGGGGACCCCCGAGTCTAACCCCAGAACCTTAACTCCTACAGTCGATTACTTACCTACAAACCGATAACCTGTTTTTCCTCCATAGGATAACATTGACACTTTTTCTCCAAAAAGTTTCTGTGTGGAGTTTTGAAATCTGAAAATATTCTTTAAAAATCGCACAAATAACCAAAACGTGTTTACTTACCTGTTTGCAGGAAATGTCCCAGTGCTGAATCTAGGTATCCAGCACTGAGTTTGAAAAGTAACTTACCTGCAATTTACTGGAAAAGCCTATTCATTTCAATGTACTGCTCCAAAATGTTTCTAAGTGTGGAGTTTTGAAATCTGAAAATATTCTTAAAAAATCGCACGAATAACCAAAACGTATTTACTTACCTGTTTGCAGGAAATGTCCCAGTGCTGAATCTAGGTATCCAGCACGGAGTTAGAAAAGTAACGTAAAAAGTAACTTACCTGTAAGTTACTGAAAAAGCCTATTTATTTCAATGTACTGTATTTGCTAAGTGTTGCAACCTACTGCATCCCCTGTAAATCAAACAAAGTACAATTCCTATTGCATTTTCAAACTGTTCTACAATCAGCAACTTATTACTGTAAAGTATTTAATGCTTACCTGTGCCAGGCTTGCTTGGTTCTAAAAATAAAACAACAGTATATATTTTTATACAAAACAATTGGCCTAGAGTTCAGTTCTTGAGTGTGTGAATTCATTTGCTGACTGAGGGTGTACACCAAATGCTTAACTCTGTCCTCTGATACTGCCTTACTGCTCGACCACTCTACCACAAATAGAGAGTAAGGTTCTACCTAACTTTAACCTCTGCCTACCTCTGGGGTCACCTGGATTCTATACACACTATACCTCATTTTGGTGTAGTATATATAGAGCCAGTTTCCTACATTCAGTCTTTAAGTATGTGAAATCATTTCTTGCCTGAGTGTACAATTACTGCTTAACACTACCCTCTAATAAAGCCTTACTGCTCGCCCACACTACCACAAATAGAGAGTAAGATATTAACTACTTTAGCCTCTGCCTACCTTTGGGGATCCACTGGAC
The DNA here is from genome assembly GCA_963921515.1 of Calotriton arnoldi. Lineage (NCBI taxonomy): Eukaryota > Metazoa > Chordata > Amphibia > Caudata > Salamandridae > Calotriton > Calotriton arnoldi. The sequence continues at coordinate 467,493 of CAWUFW010002795.1, read as the reverse complement.
TCTGTGCACACTATACCTTACTCTGGTTTAGTATATACAGATAGACCAAGAGAAAGGGGAGGGGGGCGGGCCTAGGTGTAGAACTACTGTCTAGAGGCAAGTACTAGTATTGTCTCATGATGCCCTGACACACGCCGAAGGATGTCATGCTTCATCATCGGGCGGTTGCTCCTCGTCGGGCCGGCACTGCAATGCCATACGGGTCCCCCGAAGGGTCACTTTGGCGGAGATCCTTTGTATAGACTGCCGTATGATGAGTGCGGGTGTGTGGAAAAGAGGGTCCTTGGTAAGTAGTGAGTGGGTGCGTAAAGGATAAAACTGACTAAGGGATACCAAGAGTCAGTGAAGTTTAATGGGAGGGTTCCCTTGCCAGATTAAAAGACCCCGAAGGTCGTGGGTTACTAGAAACGGCGTAAGGTGCCCCAGTGACTATAGGTCAACATGTTTCGCGCCTGATCAGTCAGCAAGATCCATGGCGCTTCATCAGGACCGGGTGTAGTGAATAAAAACGTGAGTTATAGTGGGGTCAAGAACCCTAATCGATCAGGGCGGGCAACACCTGTGTATAGCTACGGTGTAGCTCAAACTAAATAGTTTAGACGCTCCTGTCGTAACCTAGGAATCAAGAGTTGGAGAAAGAGAGAGAGACACCGGAGGAATCAGTGTAGACCTCCACAAGTTACATATATGCGACGAGCATATTATCAGTTGTAGTAAAAACCATGAATTTGGCAGAGACACAGACGTCAAACATAATAGTTGCTGGGTGTGAGGGTACTACCCCTGCATTGGTAGATGCCGCCGACGGCGTGGGGCACCGGCTATAGGTCCTGCCATGGAAGTGGTAAGGACATATGCGGCCCTGCCCATGCCCATTAGCGGGGCATCACCTTTGCAGAGATAGGTAAAAAACAATACTCACAGTAGTCATGGGCTGGTAGGCACAGAGAGGAAAGTGAATCTGAAAGAGACACGTTAGTGACAGATTCCTTACCTTAGAATATCCCCAGGCGTCAGGCTGGATCCGGAAAGTTTTTGCGTAGCAGTACCCTTGCGCGTCGGTAGGCGGCGTCGTGCGGCTCCGCGTCTGTCGTTGGCGTCGGGACCGCCGGGACGACGTCGCGGGCAGTACTTAGACGCCGCCCCTGCGCGCTGACGTCAGTTCTTCTTTTTTCCGCGCCAGTAAGCGCAGATCCGGGAAGAGCAGTGCCCTAGTCATTTTTTGACTAACTCTTTGGTGATTTTTCACTGTTTTCTCAACGAGTCTCTCGACTCCGAAGGTGTTGGTAGGGATGCCCGGCTTCAAGCCCTGCGACGTCTGTGGTCGCATGAAGTCGATCACAGACCCGCATCAGGATTGTCTCTACTGCCTCGGCCGCGAACACGACACAGTCGTGCCCCGACTGCCGGGCCTTGCACCCGAAGGCTTTGCGGGAGCGGTCTCGAAAGCTCCTCGAGGCCCGGCAGCCGGCTCCGCGCCACACCTAGCCCCAGTCACGTGAGAGGTCGAGGGGCCGGTCGCGGAGCCCTAAACATCTGTCGTCGGGGTCCAAGTCTTCGCACTCCTCCGGTAAGTCGAAGCACAAGAAGTCTAAAAAGCGTCATCGCTCGACGACTTCGCCTCGCCGGTCTCGTGACTCGGCTGAGGCTCCTATCGGCACCGTCCCCGCGGCTCCGGGAGTGCCTGTGGAGCCGCCCCCGCATTACCCGTCCTTCCCGGGTTCGGGGGCGACTCCGGCCGAGATACAGGAATTCCTGTCGGCCATGGCCCGCCTCTTCGGGCCTCAAGGTCCCCCCGGTGCGCCTTCGGGCCCCGCGGGCCCTGATGGGGTTTCCCCGGTGCCGCCGGCGACTCCGGTCCCGGCGCCGCCTGTAACACCAGCCTCGGTCCCGGCCTCGATCCCGGCTCCGGTGCTGCCGCAACCCCCATCGTCGCCGGTTGACCTAATTACACCTCCGCCGGCGCTGATGTCTCCGGTGCCGTTCCCGACGCCTCCCGGGACTCCGGGCGGCGTCGTTCCCCGGTTCTCTCCGGATCCGGACATGGCGCCGGACCGGCGTCGCTCGACGCCGGCTCCGATGCCGATGGGCCCTTGGGTCCCACATGTCCCTCCTCCTCCTTATTTTGAACATGAATTGGAGGACGGAGATAACTGGGAGGGGTCTGATGACCCTCTCACACGGCAGTGTGAGTCTGATCAGGACTGGGCTGAGGAACTGGGGGATGCCAGTGGTCTGGACACCTCCCCTGACTCTGGCATGCTGTCTCCTCCATCCGTGGCAACGGAGGAGGGAGCTAACTTTGCAACGGTGTTGCGTAGAGCAGCTGGGGCCCTACAACTCCAGTTGCCTACAGTGGCTGTCAGGACTAACATCCTGACGGAAGTGCTTCTGCCGGCGGCTACCTCCTCGGTGCCACTGCTGCCGTTCAACGAGGCGCTTTCAGACGTTCTTTTGGGCACCTGGTCCAAGCCCACCACAGGGGCTCCTGTGGATAGGAACGTGGCCCGACGCCATCGCCCTGCTCCGGGCGACCCCCCCGTTTCTCTCTCTACACCCCACCCCTGAGAGCTTGGTGGTCCAAGCCTCTGCTTCCCAAAGCGCCTTCCCTACCGCTCCCCCGGATAGGGAATCCAAACGCCTGGAGCAATTTGGGAAGAAGGTCTTTTCTTCCGCCAGTGCTGGCTTGCGGTCAGTCAACACCGCTTGCCTCTTGGGCCGATATTCCCACTCCTTGTGGGACTCGGTGGCGCAAGTTCTGCCCCAGTGTCCTGAGGAGGTCCAGACACTGCTTTCCCGCACCATTGCGGAGGGAAGAGATGCGGCAAAGTACACCATCAGATGTGGCCTTGATACCGCCGACTCGCTAGGCAGATCGCTTGCGACGACAGTGGCGCTGCACCGCCACGCCTGGCTGAGGACCACTGGTTTCTCGGGTGATGTCCAAAGCTCTCTTATGGACATGCCCTTTGATGGAGTCGGTCTTTTTGGGACAAAGGCTGACCATGCGCTGGAGCGCTTTAAGGACTCGCGGGCTACAGCCAAGTCCCTGGGCCTTTCTGCTGTGCGCCCTCAGCAACAGACTGCTTTTCGCCCCTTTCGTGGCCACGGAAGGGGTGCCCAGTCACGTCCGCTGCCCGGCCACCGGCCCGCGCAGCAGGCGCCTACGCGTGGCCGAGGACGTGGCTCCCGCCGTGGCGGGTCAGGCAACCAGCGTGCGGGTCAGGCCACCAACCCCGCCCCGTCCGCGGCCTCCAAGCCCTCCTAGTCCTTCCTTTCAGGTGCACAGCACGCCAGTAGGGGGCAGGGTCCGCCATCACCTTCACCACTGGCGTGCCATCACCTCGGACAGGTGGGTCTTGGACATTGTCCGAAGGGGCTACTCCCTCCCCTTCAAGACCATCCACCCAGCCATGCCACCTCAATTCCACCGCATGTCAGGGGATCACTTGGTGCTTCTTCAGAAGGAAGTTGCGGCCCTCTTGGCCAAGGGGGCCATCGAGCGCGTTCCGACCCCAGAAGTAGGACGTGGTTGCTACTCTCACTACTTTCTGGTGCCCAAAAAGGACAAGGAGGACATGCGTCCTATCTTGGACCTCCGGAACGTCAATCGCTTCCTCTGGAAGGAGAAGTTCAAGATGCTCCCCTTAAATCAGGTCTTGACTGCCCTCGACCCTGGAGACTGGATGGTAGCGTTGGACTTGCAGGACGCATATTTCCACATCCCCGTCCTGCCGGCCCACCGGCGTTACCTGCGGTTCACGGTAGGCCTCAAGCATTTTCAGTTCACGGTGCTCCCTTTCGGCCTTACCAGCGCCCCTCGGGTGTTCACGAAAGTGATGGCGGTGGTCGCAGCTCATCTGCGCCGGGCAGGGTTTCCAGTCTTCCCCTACCTCGACGACTGGCTGCTGAAGGCGGGCTCGTCCCAGGCAGTCGTCTCCCACCTCCAGACAACGGCCGAACTCCTGCACTCGCTGGGGTTCTCCATCAACGTGCCGAAGTCGCACCTGATTCCTTCCCCACAGCTCCTTTTCATCGGAGCAGTTCTGGACACAACGCAGTTTCGGGTATCTCCTCCCGAACGGCGAGTCCGGGATATTCGGGCTATGATTCCGATCTTTCGGCCTTTATCCTGGGTTTCGGTACGGATGACCCTGAGACTGCTGGGCCTCATGGCCTCCTGCATCCTGCTGGTCGATCATGCCAAATGGCATATGCGGGCTCTGCAGTGGGACCTGAAGTTCCAGTGGGCGCAGCACCAGGGCAACCTGTCCGATCACATCCAGATCTCGGAGGGGACTGCAAAACAGTTGCAGTGGTGGCTCTCGAACCGGCAATGGGTCATGGGCAGATCCCTCTCCCTTCCGCAGCCAGAGCACACAGTTGTGACGGACGCGTCCCTTCTGGGATGGGGCGGTCACATGGGAGAGAGCGGAGATCAGAGGCCTCTGGTCTCCGGGGAGTCCCGGCTCCATATCAACCTTCTGGAGCTCCGGGCGATCCGACTTGCACTCAAGGCATTCCTTCCCTCTGTCAAAGGGACGGTAGTGCAGGTGTTCACAGACAACACCACCGCCATGTGGTACTGCAACAAACAGGGCGGGGTGGGGTCGTGGACCCTGTGTCAGGAGGCTCTGCGCCTCTGGACATGGCTGGAACATCAGGGCATCTTCCTGATGGTTCAACACCTGGCAGGTTCCCTGAACGCCAGGGCGGACGAACTCAGCCGCAGGTGCATGATGGATCACGAATGGTGTCTTCACTCGGAGGTGGCGCAAGGTCTCTTTTAGCAGTGGGGAGAGCCTTGGTTAGATCTGTTCGCCACCGAAGAGAACGCGCAATGTCAGCAGTTCTGCGCGTTGGAATTTCCAAGGCGGCGCTCGGCGACGCTTTTCGTCGCGAGTGGAGTTGCGGTCTGTTGTACGCCTTTCCGCCTATACCACTTCTACCCAGAGTGTTGAAGATTCGGCGCGACCGGGCCCAAGTCATTCTTGTGGCTCCGGACTGGGCTCGAAGAGTTTGGTATCCCGAGCTACTCAGTATGAGCGTCGATCCCCGATCCGTCTGCCTCTTCAGGAGGATCTTCTGTCGCAGCAGCAGGGGACGGTCCTCCACCCGAACCTGTCCAGTCTACACCTGCTTGCGTGGAGATTGAGCGGCGGCAGTTGATTCCTTTCGACTTGCCTCCCGAAGTTTGTGATGTGATTCTGGCAGCCAGGCGTCCCTCCACTAAGGTGGTATACACCTGCAGGTGGAACAAGTTTGTGGCATGGTGCACAGCAAAGGCTGTGAATCCCCTTTCTGCCCCTCTTTCTGAGGTTCTTCTGTTCCTTCTTTCTCTGGCCCAACAGGGTTCTGCCCTGGGTACCATCAAGGGCTATCTTTGTGCTATCTCGGCCTTCCTCAGGCTTCCTGATCAGCCCTCCCTTTTCAAGTCCCCTGTGGTTAACAGGTTTCTTAAAGGCATTACACACCTCTTTCCTCCTGTTCCGTTTGTGATGCCTCAGTGGGACTTGAACTTGATTCTTACCTTCTTAATGTGCGCTCCCTTTGAGACTCTACATAACTGTCCTCTTCGTCTTCTCACTCTGAAGACAGCCTTTCTGGTGGCCATCACCTCTGCTCGGCGGGTGAGTGAGCTCCAGGCTCTTTCATGCAAACCTCCCTTTCTGTCTTTTCATCCAGACAAGGTTGTTCTTCGGACGCGTCCGTCCTTCTTGCCAAAGGTGGTTACTGCCTTCCACATTGGGCAGACCATCACTTTGCCCACCTTCTTTCCGCCTCCGCATCCTTCCAGAGAGGAAGAGAGGCTCCACTTTCTGGACCCAAAACGTGCGATTTCTTTCTATCTGAACCGCACTCAACAGTTCCGGGTGGATGATCAGCTCTTTGTTGGCTACGTGGGCGCCAAAAAAGGTCGGGCGGTACACAAACGGACCATTTCCCGCTGGGTCACCTTGTGTATCAAAGCCTGCTATTCTTTGGCTAAGAAGGAGCCTCCTGTTGGGCTGCATGCCCATTCCACCAGGGCTACGGCTGCTACCACGGCTTTAGGCCGCGGTGTTCCGTTGCAGGATATATGTCAGGCAGCTACGTGGGCCTCGCTGCACACGTTTACCAAACATTACTGCCTTGACAGTCAGGTCCGGAGAGACTGCTTCTTTGGCCGTTCGGTTCTCCGGGACTTCCTTGTCTGATCTTTGTTCGCAGACCCACCACCGGGGTTGGTATTGCTGGGGTATCTATTCTAAGGTAAGGAATCTGTCACTAACGTGTCTCTTTCAGATGCACAAGTTACTAACTTGTGTAACGATATATCTGTAAGAGACAGTAGTTAGTGACAGATTCCTTACCGCCCCACCCATCCTCCCCGTTCTGCGAACTGATTTCTAGGGTTAAGGACATCCCTTTCAGGGCCCTAGTATTTTTCAAACACCTATTTGCATGGCTCTGCGTTCCTGGCGCGGAAAGTCGTGTACAGAACTGACGTCAGCGCGCAGGGGCGGCGTCTAAGTACTGCCTGTGACGTCATCCCGACGCCAACGACGGACGCGGAGCCGCACGACGCCGCCTACCGACGCGCAAGGGTACTGCTACGCAAAAACTTTCCGGATCCAGCCTGACGCCTGGGGATATTCTAAGGTAAGGAATCTGTCACTAACTACTGTCTTTTACAGATATATCGTTACACAAGTTAGTAACTTGTGCTTCAAGTGCCATGCTAAAACATCATAAGTGTCATCTGTAAAATCGTGACTCAAAGCAGCGCAGCGGAAAGCGGGCTCTTACCTACTAGAAGGTAAAGAGATGCTCCATAGGCTAGTGCGTGCGGGCACCCGCTCTGTAACGGGCTGTGGTAGAAAGCATAGGGGAATAAACAAAGCACAAGTATCAAAGGCGCATTACAAGAACTTACTGGTCTATAAGCGTTGTTTGTGTGGAGGGTCGTGGGAACCCGGAGGCATTTACTCAGTTATCCAGGAGAGCAACGTCGTGCATCACCTACCCACCGGCACGCCTGCCTGCATATTGGTGGCCCGCTCCGTCTTTGTGCTATAAATAATATCTGGCACTTGGTCGGGGAGTGTCCTGCTTCTGGGTTGCTGGTGGGCGGAGGAGCCGGAGCAAGTGCCTATCTGAAAGAGACACGTTAGTGACAGATTCCTTACCTTAGATATATCCCCAGGCGTCAGGCTGGATCCGGAAAGTTTTTGCGTAGCAGTACCCTTGCGCGTCGGTAGGCGGCGTCGTGCGGCTCCGCGTCCGTCATCGGCGTCCTGATCGCCGGGATGACGTCGCGGGCAGTACTTAGACGCCGCCCCTGCGCGCTGACGTCAGTTCTTCTTTTTCCGCGCCAGTAAGCGCAGATCCGGGAAGAGCAGTGCCCTAGTCAATTTTTGACTACATTTTTGGTGAATTTTTCACTGTTTCTTTTCGAGTCTTCATCGACTCTAGGTGTCAGTAGGGATGCCCGGCTTCAAGCCATGCGACGTCTGTGGTCGAATGATGTCGATCACAGACCCGCACTTAGAGTGTCTCTACTGTCTCGGCCGAGACCACGACACGAAGTCGTGCCCTGACTGCCGGAAACTCCACCCGAAGGCTTTGCGAGAGCGGTCTCGAAAGCTCCTCGAGGTCCGGCAGTCGGCTCCGCGCCGCAGCAAGCCCCGGTCCCGTGAGAGGTCGAGGGGCCGGTCGCGGAGCCCCCGCTGGTCGTCGGAGTCCAAGTCTTCGCGCTCCTCGGGTAAGTCGAAGCACAAAAAGTCTAAGAAGCATCATCGCTCTAAGACTTCGCCTCGCCGGTCTCGCGACTCGGCTTAGGCCCCTGTCGGCACCGTCCGCGGCCCGACGTGCCAGTAGAGCCGCCCCCGCATTACCCGTCCTTTCCGGGTTCGGGGGCGACTCCGGCCGAAATACAGGAATTCCTGTCGGCCATGGCCCGCCTCTATGGGCCTCAAGTTCCCTCCGGTGCGCCTTTGGGCCCCGCGGGCCCTGATGGGGTTGCTCCGGCGTCGCTGACGACTCCGGTCCCGGCGTCGCCTGTCCCACCAGCCCTGATCCCGGCCTCTGCTCCGGCCCCGGCCTCCATCCCGGCTCCGGTGGTACCGCAACCCCGATCGACAGCGGTTGACCTAACCACGCCTCCGCCGGCGCCGATGTCCCCGGTTCCGTTCCTGACGCCGCCCGGGGCTCCGGGCGGCGTCGTTCCCCGGTTCTCTCCGGTTCCGGACATGGAGCCGGACCGACGTCGCTCGACGTCGCCTCCGGCGCCGATGAGACCTTGGGTCCCAGATGTCCCTCCTCCTCCATATTTTGCACCGGAGGAGGACCAGGAGAGCTGGGAGGGGTCGGAAGACCCTCTCACACAGCAGTGTGAGTATGATCAGGACTGGGCAGAGGAACTTGGGGATGCCAGTGGTCTAGACACTTGCCCTGACACTGGCATGCTATCTCCTCCAGTGGCTACGGAGGAGGGAGCAAATTTCGCAACAGTGTTGCGTAGAGCAGCTGGAGCCTTACACCTCCAATTGCCTACTGTGGCTGTCAGGACTAATCTCCTGACCGAAGTGCTTCAGCCGGCAGCTTCCTCTTCGGAGACTGTGCTGCCATTTAATGATGCACTATGTGACGTTCTTTTGGGCACCTGGTCCAAGCCCACCACAGGGGCTCCTGTGGATAGGAACCTGGCCCGACGCCATCGCCCTGCTCCGGGCGACCCCTTGTTTCTCTCTCAACATCCCACCCCCGAGAGCTTGGTTGTCCAAGCCTCTGCCTCCCAAACCGCCTTCCCTACCGCCCCTCCGGATAGGGAATGCAAACGCCTGGATCAATTTGGGAAGAAGGCTTTTTCTTCCTCCAGTGCTGGCTTGCGGTCCGTCAACACCGCTTGCCTCTTGGGCCGATATACCCACTCCCTGTGGGATTCGGTGGCGGCTGTTTTGCCCCAGTGTTCTGAGGAGGTCCAGACACTGCTTACCCGCACCATTGCGGAAGGTAGGGATGCGGCAAAGTACACCATACGATGTGGCCTTGATAACGCCGACTCGCTGGGCAGATCGCTTGCAACGACGGTGGCGCTGCGTCGCCACGCCTGGCTGAGAACAACTGTTTTCTCGGGTGATGTCCAGAATACACTTATGGACATGCCCTTTGATGGAGTCGGACTTTTTGGTTCCAAAGCAGACCATGCGCTGGAGCGTTTTAAGGACTCACGGGCTACTGCCAAGTCCCTGGGCCTTTCTGTTGTGCGCCCTCCGCTAACCTCTGCTTTTCGCCCCTTTCGTGGCCACGGAAGGGGCGCCCAGTCACGTCCGCAGACCAGCCACCGGCCCGCGCAGCAAGCGTCTTCGCGTGGCCGGGGACGTGGCTACCGCAGTGGCGGTTCGGGCAACCACCGTGCGGGTCAGGCCACCACCTCCGCCCCGTCCGCGGCCTCCAAGCCCTCCTAGTCCCTCCTTTCAGGTGCACAGCACGCCAGTAGGGGGCAGGGTCCGCCATCACCTTCACCACTGGAGTGCCATCACCTCGGTCAGGTGGGTCTTGGACATTGTCCGAAGGGGCTACTCCCTCCCCTTCGAGACCACCCCCCCAGCCATGCCACCTCAATTCCACCGCATGTCAGGGGATCACTTGGTGCTTCTGCAGAAGGAAGTCACGGCCCTCTTGGCCAAGAGGGCCATCGAGCATGTTCCGACCCCAGAAGTAGGACGTGGTTGCTACTCCCACTACTTTCTGGTGCCCAAAAAGGACAAGGAGGACATGCGTCCTATCTTGGACCTCCGGAACGTCAATCGCTTCCTCCGGAAGGAGAAGTTCAAGATGCTCACCCTAGCTCAGGTCTTGACTGCCCTCGACCCTGGAGACTGGTTGGTAGCGTTGGACTTGCAGGACGCTTATTTTCACATCCCCGTCCTGCCGGCCCACCGGCGTTACCTTCGGTTCACGGTAGGCCTCGAGCATTTTCAGTTCACCGTGCTCCCCTTTGGCCTTACAAGTGCCCCTCGGGTGTTCACGAATGTGATGGCGGTGGTCGCAGCTCATCTGCGCCGGGCAGGGGTTCCAGTCTTCCCCTACCTCGACGACTGGCTGCTGAAGGCGCAGGCTCGTCCCAGGCAGTCGTCTCCCACCTCCAGACTACGGCCGAACTCCTGCACTCGCTGGGGTTCTCCATCAATGTGCCGAAGTCGCATCTGATTCCTTCTCCACAGCTCCTTTTCATCGGAGCAGTTCTGGACACGACGCAGTTTCGGGCCTATCCTCCCGAACGGCGAGTCCGGGATATTCAGGCTATGATTCCGATCTTTCAGCCTTTATCCTGGGTTTCGGTACGGATGACCCAGAGGATGCTGGGCCTCATGGCCTCCTGCATCCTGCTGGTCGATCATGCCAGATGGCATATGCGGGCTCTGCAGTGGGACCTGAAGTTCCAGTGGGCGCAGCACCAGGGCAACCTGTCCGATCACGTTCAGATCTCGGAGGGGACTGCTAGACAGTTGCAGTGGTGGCTCTCGAACCGGCAATGGGTCATGGGCAGATCACTCTCCCTTCCCCAGCCAGAGCACACAGTCGTGACGGACGCGTCCCTTCTCGGATGGGGCGGTCACATGGGAGAGGCGGAGATCAGAGGCCTCTGGTCTCCGGCGGAGTCCCGGCTCCATATCAACCTTCTGGCGCTCCGGGCGATCCGACTTGCACTCAAGGCATTCCTTCCCTCTGTCAAAGGGAAGGTAGTGCAGGTGTTCACAGACAACACCACCGCCATGTGATACTGCAACAAGCAAGGCGGGGTGGGGTCGTGGACCCTATGTCAGGAGGCTCTGCGCCTCTGGACATGGCTGGAACATCAGGGCATTTTCCTGATGGTTCAACACCTGGCAGGTTCCCTGAACGCCAGAGGCGGACGAACTCAGCCGCAGGTGCATGATGGATCACGAATGGCGTCTTCACTCGGAAGTGGCGCAAGGACTCTTTCTACAGTGGGGAGAGCCTTGGTTAGATCTATTCGCCACCGAAGAGAACGCGCAATGTCATCAGTTCTGCGCGTTGGAATTTCCAAGGCGGCACTCGCTCGGCGGCGCTTATCGTCGCGAGTGGAGTTGCGGTCTGTTGTACGCTTTTCCGCCTATACCACTTCTACCCAGAGTGTTGAAGAAGATTCGGCGCGACCGGGCCCAAGTCATCCTTGTGGCTCCGGACTGGGCTCGAAGAGTTTGGTATCCCGAGCTACTCAGTATGAGCGTCGATCCCCGATCCGTCTGCCTCTTCGGGAGGATCTTCTGTCGCAGCAGCAGGGGACGGTCCTCCACCCGAACCTGTCCAGCCTCCACCTGCTTGCGTGGAGATTGAGCGGCGGCAGTTGATTCCTTTCCTCCCGAAGTTTGTGATGTGATTCTGGCAGCCAGGCGTCCCTCCACTAAGGTGGTATACGCCTGCAGGTGGAACAAGTTTGTGGCATGGTGCACAGCAAAGGCTGTGAATCCCCTTTCTGCCCCTCTTTCTGAGGTTCTTCTGTTCCTTCTTTCCCTGGCCCAACAGGGTTCTGCCCTGGGTACCATCAAGGGCTATCTTTGTGCCATCTCAGCCTTCCTCAGGCTTCCTGATCAGCCCTCCCTTTTCAAGTCCCCTGTTGTTAACAGGTTTCTAAAAGGCATTACACACCTCTTCCCTCCTGTTCCGTTTGTGATGCCTCAGTGGGACTTGAACTTGGTTCTTACCTTTCTTATGTGCGCTCCCTTTGAGCCTCTACATAACTGTCCTCTTCGTCTTCTGACTCTGAAGACAGCCTTTCTGGTGGCCATCACCTCCGCTCGGCGGGTGAGTGAGCTCCAGGCTCTATCATGCAAACCTCCCTTTCTGTCTGTCCATCCAGACAAGGTTGTTCTTAGGACGTGTCCGTCCTTCTTGCCAAAGGTGGTTACTGCCTTCCACATTGGGCAGACCATCACTTTGCCCACCTTCTTTCCGCCTCCGCATCCTTCCAGAGAGGAGAGAGGCTCCACCGTCTGGACCCAAAGCGTGCGCTTTCCTTTTATATCAACCGCACACCACACTTCCGGGTGGATGACCAGCTCTTTGTTGGCTACGTGGGCGCCAAAAGGTCGGGCGGTGCACAAGAGAACCATCTCCCGCTGGGTAACCTTGTGTATCAAAGCCTGCTATTCTTTGGCTAAGAAGGAGCCTCCTGTTGGGCTGCGTGCCCATTCCACCAGGGCAACGGCTGCTACCACGGCTTTAGGCCGTGGTGTTCCGCTGCAGGATATCTGTCAGGCAGCTACGTGGGCCTCGCTGCACACGTTTACCAAGCATTACTGCCTTGACAGTCGGGTCCGGAGGGACGGCTTCTTTGGCCGTTCTGTCCTCCGGGACTTCCTTGTCTGATCTTTGTTCGCAGACCCACCACCGGGGTTGGTATTGCTGGGGTATATATTCTAAGGTAAGGAATCTGTCACTAACTTGTCTCTTTCAGATGCACAAGTTACTAGTGTAACGATATATCTGTAAGAGACAGTAGTTAGTGACAGATTCCTTACCGCCTACCATCCTCCCCGTTCTGCGAACTGATTTCTAGGGTTAAGGACATCCCTTTCAGGGCCCTAGTATTTTTCAGACACCTATGTCAGCTTCTTGCATGGCTCTGCGTTCCTGGCGCGGAAAGTCGTGTACAGAACTGACGTCAGCGCGCAGGGGCGGCGTCTAAGTACTGCCCGCGACGTCATCCAGGCGATCACGACGCCGACGACGGACGCGGAGCCGCACGACGCCGCCTACCGACGCGCAAGGGTACTGCTACGCAAAAACTTTCCGGATCCAGCCTGACGCCTGGTGATATATCTAAGGTAAGGAATCTGTCACTAACTACTGTCTCTTACAGATATATCGTTACACAAGTTAGTAACTTGTGCATCAGGTGTGTGTAGTCGCAGTATAGTGAGTCACGTAAGCAGCGTGTGTAAGGGAACGCGTTGCCCATGCGTGGCGGCCATCTTGTAGTGGCCATATGGACAGTGATAGCGCGGGGCGTCTTGACATCATGAAAGAGTGCTACCCATGCGCGGGGGCCATCTCCCAGCGGTCTGTTAAACTAAAGGGAGAATCGAGTAGTGTAAAGAGGATCCGTCCAGCGCCATCTTGGAGTGGATTCCATAGTGCAGCAAAAGGCACAATGAGGCCCAGAGGATAAGGGTCAAACAAAGTGTATGGCCTAGCAGGTCAGGGGAAGTGAAAGTGACCACTAGGCAGGAAGGGGTATATATCGAGGTCTCAAAGATGTGACCGTCAGGATCAACAAGGGACATCCTAATTGAAGGAAATGCTGAGAGATACTACTCTGCAGTGGGGGGTGGCAACGGGGGGGACAGGAAAAAGAGAAAAGGGGAAGATTTCTGCTTGGATGCAAGAAGAAATTAAAAGCCATCAACTCAGAGATGCGAAAGTGTGCATGTAAACTCAGGGTCATCAGTATGATCAAAAAGAGGGCATGGCAGGTATGGGATTATAATTCTGTCCATGGTATTTCATCGTTAAGGCCTTCTATGTTAGTTTGGAGGCGATGGACCCAGCGTTGTTCGCGTCGCAGGAGCGAGGCGTTATTCCATGTTGGATTGGATTCCAGAATGGTCCACTGAATAGCATCACAAGAGTGCCCTTTGTCAATGAAGTGATTGCACATCTTTGTAGCAGTGCGGCCACAGCGAATGGTGCTCTTGTGCTCGCTTATCCTGACCTTGATGGGTCTGGTGGTCATCCCTATGTAGATAAGATCACAGGGGCATGTGATTGGATATATACAGTTCTTAGTGTTGCAATTCGTGTGGCAACGTTGCTCCCAGCTGAAGTCCCCTAGTTGTAGTCTCTTGGTATGTTTTGTCAAGGCACATGCATTGCACTGGCCACATGGATAGTGCCCTGTCACCGGGGGTAGGTTCCAAAGTGTATTATCTGGAGGTTTTTTGCTTGGGCGTGGTCGTGTGTGGACTAGCTGGTCCCTCAGATTGGTGGTCCTTTTGAAGGCGAACCTAGGCTGTTCTAAATTGAGTGAACCAGAGTTTAGGATCTTCCAGTTACGTCAGATAATATTTTTGACTTGGTTGGACAAAGGGGTGAAGGTCGTGACACAGGTCATGACGTCGTCAGGTTGAGGTACCCTGGTTTCCAATAGGCTCTGGCGGTTATTGTTTCTCGCCCTTTTTCTAGCTTTTTGAATGACGTCTGCAGGGTAGTGTGTCTCCTTTAGATTACAGGCAAGAGTGGTGGCTTGTTGGTCAAACTCAGTAGTAGAGCTGCAATTGCGCCGAATTCTCAGGAACTGCCCGTAGGGAAGGTTCTCTCTCAGGGCCTTCGGGTGGTGACTTTCGAATGAGTAGGCTGTTGCAGTCGATTTCCTTCTTGTAGGTCTTCGTGTGTAGATGGCCGCCTTCCAGGTTATCAACAGGACAAGGAAAGGGATCTCCTTGTTGGATAGAGTTCTGGTGAACCGCAAGTAGGGGTTTAAGTCATTGATCCATTCATGGAAGGCAAGGCAGGTCTCCTCCGTGCCTTTCCAAAGTGTGAAAATATCATCAATGTACCTCTTCCATGTCAAAATATTCTCCTGGAACGGGTTGGTGTCCGTGAAGATGTAGGATGACTCAAAATGTGCCATGTACAGCCCCGCCAAACTAGGCGCAAATGCACTACCCATAGAGGTACCCTGTACTTGATGGTAGGTAGTGGTCCTGTACAAAAAGTAGTTGTTTTTCAGGGCGATGGTGATGCAGTTCAAGATGAAATCCACAGGTGTGTTGGTGGGGATGTCCGCATCATGTAGAAAGGTCTCAACGACCTCAATAGTAGCGTCTTGGGGAATATTCGTATACAGTGCCTCCACGTCAAGCGTTAGTAGTAGGTTAATCTCCTCAATGTTATTCTCGTTGATCTCCTGGATCAAGTTCAGTACGTCTCGCGTGTCCTGTAGATAGGCAGGTGTCCCTTGGACGAGGGGTCGCAGGAAGTAGTCGCTGAACTGACTTAAGGGTTCCAGGAGCGATCCGATGCCTGAGACTATGGGGCGACCAGGAGGTGGATCAATGCCCTTGTGTACCTTCGGGGGAAGATAGAAGTATGGTATCCTGGAGTCGGTATTAACAAAAAACGATGCTTCCTGAGGGGAGATCCAGCCCTCATTGGCTGCCTCATTCACTAGAATCCTGATGTGGTTCAGCAAACGTTCCGTTGGGTCAGTATCCAGCTTCTTGTAATATTTGGTATTGTTGAGTTGTTGTGTGCACTCCTGCTTGTAGTCGCTGGTATCAAGGATAACCGTGGCTCCCCCTTTGTCAGCAGGCTTGATGGTAATCCTGGTGTCTTCTTTGAGAGATGTGATGGCCTTGCTGAGGCTTTTGGGTAGATTGTTGAACATTTCTTTCTTCTTCAATTGATTAGCTTGTTTCAACACAACGTTTTCAAAAGTAAGGACCTCGCTGGGTACCATACTCGATGTCGGGGTAAACTTAGATGGTGGTCTCAGACCTGTGTCCTCTCTTGCAGTGGTAGGGTGGTCTTTGAAGAAAGACCTGAGTCGAATTTTACGGAATAGAAGGTGAAGTTCCTCATTGAGTCTGAAGTTATCCTCTCTGGGTGTAGGTACGAAACCCAATCCTTTTTCTAATACCTTGACTTCATCTGGTGATAGTGTCCTCTTGGATAGGTTCACGAACAGGTTTTTTGGTTGGTCCTGCTCCTTGTTGTTCTCTGTGTCCTGCCGTTGGACCTGCTTGTTCCCTCTTCTTCTTCCTCTGCCTCTGTTCCAAAAAGGAGGGGGGGGGGGTTTGGAAGAGCGGTGGTTGGAAGCCTTGTTGTGGTCCTGGGTAGGCTGGGTACCACAAGGGTCCTGGTGGGGGGTATTGTTGGTTAGGGTACCCATACATGGCTGGGTGTGGAGGTGGTGGAAGGAGTCCCTGTTGGTTCGTGTTTCTCCCCCAGCTGTTACTTGAATTACTGTTAGAGGAGCGGTTGGAGTTGTTGGAAATTGATGAGCCATCATCCGATAGTGCATCATTTTCAGAGGGTTGGAAGTCTTTAGTGTAGGAGTAGATCTTCTCCCTATCAAATCTCTTTATGTCCTTCTGTAACTTCTGGATTTTTTGTTGCATCAGATAGTCACGGTGGTCGGTCATCTCTGCATTGATCTCAGCCTGTCGAGTCTTAAAGGCGGAAATGCTTATACCGGCTTTGAGGCCGTTCTCTGCTATGTTAATCTTGATTATCAGCACTTCAGATAAACGTTTGGCTGTGCTGATGATTAGGATGAGCCAGTTGCGGGTACATTTCCACGCGATCTGGCTCCACTCGCGTCTGAAAATTAAGTCGTCTATGAAGATCCGGGGTGCTGTTCTCACTAGGAGGCCATTGGGTGCTACATTGGCCCTCAGGTATTCGGTCATCACCGCCCCATGGAGTGCGATTTTAACCTGTTGTTTCTTGAGAGATGCTAAGGAGTTCCAGTCTCCTTGAATACTCGCAGTTGCCATGTGTCCTTCACTATCAAGTAGTGATGGTGTCCTGAGAATTTCTGCTACAATGTCTTCCCCAAAACTCAAGCCCAGGTTGTCGTTCATAGTAGACGTCGTCATGTCTCAAAGAAGGGGGGGTAATGGGAAAAGAGGGAAAGGGAGAGAGGTAGTCCCTCGGCTGAGGGGCCGTGCTAAGTATAAATCAAGAGAAGGGGGGGACTAGGAGCTTATTGTGGTCCAATACCCGTGCTCCTTGTGTTGAACACTAATCCAAAAAAAGGGTAACTGTTCCAAAGCAAGGCGCAGAAAGTCACCTGCAGATAGACCAAGAGAAAGGGGAGGGGCGGGCCTAGGTGTAGAACTACTGTCTAGAGGCAAGTACTAGTATTGTCTCATGATGCCCTGACACACCCCGAAGGATGTCATGCTTTTATCATCGGGCTGTTGCTCCTCGTCGGGCCGGCGCTGCAATGCCCTACGGATCCCCCGAAGGGTCACTTTGGCGGAGATCTTTTGTATAGACTGCCGTATGATGAGTGCGGGTGTGTGGAAATGAGGGTCCTTAGTAAGTAGTGAGTGGGTGCGTAAAGGATAAAACTGACTTAAGGGATACCAAGAGTCAGTGAAGTTTAATGGGAGGGTTCCCTTGCCAGATTGAAAGACCCCGAAGGTCGTGGGTTACTAGAAACGGCGTAAGGTGCCCTAGTAACTATAGGTCATAGGTCAACATGTTTCGCGCCTGATCGGTCAGCAAGATCCATGGCGCTTCATCAGGACCGGGTGTAGTGAATAAAAACGTGAGTTATAGTGGGGTCAAGAACCCTAATCGATCAGGGCGGGCAACACCTGTGTATAGCTACGGTGTAGCTCAAACTAAATAGTTTAGCCGCTCCTGTCGTAACCTAGGAATCAAGAGTGGGAGAAAGAGAGAGAGACACCGGAGGAATCAGTGTAGACCTCCACAAGTTACATATATGCGACGAGCATATTATCAGTTGTAGTAAAAACCATGAATCTGAAAGAGACACGTTAGTGACCGATTCCTTACCTTAGAATATCCCAAGGCGTCAGGCTGGATCTGGAAAGTTTTTGCGTAGCAGTACCCTTGCGCGTCGGTAGGCGGCGTCGTGCGGCTCCGCGTCCGTCGTCGGCGTCGTGATCGCCGGGATGACGTCGCGGGCAGTACTTAGACGCCGCCCTGACGTCAGTTCTTCTTTTTTCCGCGCCAGTAAGCGCAGATCCGGGAAGAGCAGTGCCCTAGTAATTTTTTTGACGAACTTTTTGGTGATTTTTTCACTGTTTTTCTTCGAGTCATCTAGGCTTTGAGGTGTCGGTAGGGATGCCCGGCTTCAAGCCATGCGACGCCTGTGGTCGAATGATGTCGATCACAGACCCGCATCTAGAGTGTCTCTACTGTCTCGGCCGCGACCACGACACGAAGTCTTGTTCCGACTGCCGGGCCTTACACCCGAAGGCTTTGCGAGAGCGGTCTCGAAAGCTACTCGAGGTCCGGCAGTCGGCTCCACGCCGCACCAAGCCCCGGTCACGCGAGAGGTCGAGGGGCCGGTCGCGGAGTCCTCGCCGGTCATCGGAGTCCAAGTCTTCGCACTCCTCGGGTAAGTCGAAGCACAAAAAGTCTAAGAAGCACCATCGCTCTAAGACTTCGCCTCGCCGGTCTCGCGACTCGGCTGAGGCCCCTGTCGGCACCGTCCCCGCGGCTCCGGAGGTGCCTGTGGAGCCGTCCCCGCATTACCCGTCCTTCCCGGGTTCGGGGGCGACTCCGGCCGAGATACAGAAATTCCTGTCGGCCTTGGCCCGCCTCTTCTAGCCTCAAGGCCCCTCCGGTGCGCCTTCGGGCCCCGCGGGCCCTGATTGGGTTACCCCGGCGCCGCCGACGACTCCGGTCCCGGCGCCGCCTGTCTCAACAGCCTCGCTCCCGGCCTCGATCCCGGCTCCGGTGGTACCGCAACCCCCATCGACGCCGGTTGACCTAACCACGCCGATGTCCCCGGTGCTGTTCCTGACGCCGTCCGGGGCTCCGGGCGGCGTCGTTCCCCGGTTCTCTCCGGACGCGGCGTCGGACCGACGACACCGACTCCGGCGCCAATGAGACCTTGGGTCCCTGACGTCCCCCCTCCTCCTTATTTTCTGTCGGAGGAGGACCAGGAGAGCTGGGAGGGGTCGGAAGACCCTCTCACACAGCAGTGTGAGTATGATCAGGACTGGGCAGAGGAACTTGGGGATGCCAGTGGTCTGGACACTTCTCCTGACACTGGCATGCTGTCTCCTCCTTCCGTGGCTACGGAGGCGGGAGCAAATTTCGCAGCGGTGTTGCGTAGAGCAGCTGGAGCCTTACACCTCCAATTGTCTACAGTGGCTGTCAGGACTAACCTCCTGACGGAAGTGCTTCAGCCGGCAGCTACCTCCTCGGAGCCATTGCTGCCGTTTAATGATGCACTGTCTGACGTTCTTTTGGGCACCTGGTCCAAGCCCGCCACAGGGGCTCCTGTGGATAGGAACGTGGCCCGACGCCATCGCCCTGCTCCGGGCGACCCCTTGTTTCTCTCTCAACATCCCACCCCGAGAGCTTGGTTGTCCAAGCCTATGCCTCCCAAACCGCCTTCCCTACCGCCCCTCCGGATAGGGAATCCAAACGCCTGGACCAATTTGGGAAGAAGGCCTTTTCTTCCTCCAGTGCTGGCTTGCGGTCCGTTAACACCGCTTGCCTTTTGGGCCGATACTCCCACTCTCTGTGGGATTCGGTGGCGCTCGTTTTGCCCCAGTGTCCTGAGGAGGTCCAGACACTGCTTTCCCGCACCATTGCGGAAGGAAGGGATGCGGCAAAGTACACCATCCGTTGTGGCCTTGATACCGCCGACTCGCTGGGCAAATCGCTTGCGACGATGGTGGCGCTGCGTCGCCACGCCTGGCTGAGAACAACTGGTCTCTCGGGTGATGTCCAGAATACACTCATGGACATGCCCTTTGATGGAGTCGGTCTTTTTGGTTCCAAAGCAGACCATGCGCTGGAGCGCTTTAAGGACTCACGGGCTACTGCCAAGTCCCTGGGCCTTTCTGCTGTGCGCCCTCCGCTAACCTCTGCTTTTCGCCCCTTTCGTGGCCACGGAAGGGGCGCCCAGTCACGTCCGCTGCCCAGCCACCGGCCCGCGCAGCAAGCGTCTTCGCGTGGCCGAGGACGTGGCTCCCGCCGTGGCGGGTCTGGCAACCAGCGTGTGGGTCAGGCCACCAACTCCGCCCCGTCCGCGGCCTCCAAGCCCTCCTAGTCCTTCCTTTCAGGTGCACAGCACGCCAGTAGGGGGCAGGGTCCGCCATCACCTTCACCACTGGCGTGCCATCACCTCGGACAGGTGGGTCTTGGACATTGTCCGAAGGGGCTACTCCCTCCCCTTCGAGACCACCCCCCCAGCCATGCCACCTTAATTCCACCGCATGTCAGGGGATCACTTGGTGCTTCTGCAGAAGGAAGTCACGGCCCTCTTGGCCAAGAGGGCCATTGAGCATGTTCCGACCCCAGAAGTAGGACGTGGTTGCTACTCCCACTACTTTCTGGTGCCCAAAAAGGACAAGGAGGACATGCGTCCTATCTTGGACCTCCGGAACGTCAATCGCTTCCTCCGGAAGGAGAAGTTCAAGATGCTCACCTTAGCTCAGGTCTTGACTGCAGTCGACCCTGGAGACTGGATGGTAGCGTTGGACTTGCAGGACGCTTATTTCCACATCCCCGTCCTGCCGGCCCACCGGCGTTACCTGCGGTTCATGGTGGGCCTCGAGCATTTTCAATTCACCGTGCTCCCCTTTGGCCTCACAAGTGCCCCTCGGGTGTTCACGAAAGTGTTGGCGGTGGTCGCAGCTCATCTGCGCCGGGCAGGGGTTCCAGTCTTCCCCTACCTCGACGACTGGCTGCTGAAGGCGGGCTCGTCCCTGGCAGTCGTCTCCCACCTCCAGACTACGGCCGAACTCCTGCACTCGCTGGGGTTCTCCATCAATGAGCCGAAGTCGCACCTGATTCCTTCTCCACAGCTCCTTTTCATCGGAGCAGTTCTGGACACGACGCAGTTTCGGGCCTATCCTCCCGAACGGCGAGTCCGGGATATTCAGGCTATGATTCCGATCTTTCAGCCTTTATCCTGGGTTTCGGTACGGATGACCCTGAGGCTGCTGGGCCTCATGGCCTCCTGCATCCTGCTGGTCGATCATGCCAGATGGCATATGCGGGCTCTGCAGTGGGACCTGAAGTTCCAGTGGGCGCAGCACCAGGGCAACCTGTCCGATCACGTCCAGATCTCGGAGGGGACTGCAAAACAGTTGCAGTGGTGGCTCTCGAACCGGCAATGGGTCATGGGCAGATCCCTCTCCCTTCCCCAGCCAGAGCACACAGTCGTGACGGACGCGTCCCTTCTGGGATGGGGCGGTCACATGGGAGAGGCGGAGATCAGAGGCCTCTGGTCTCCGGCGGAGTCCCGGCTCCATATCAACCTTCTGGAGCTCCGGGCGATCCGACTTGCACTCAAGGCATTCCTTCCCTCTGTCAAAGGGAAGGTAGTGCAGGTGTTCACAGACAACACCACCGCCATGTGGTACTGCAACAAACAAGGCGGGGTGGGGTCGTGGACCCTATGTCAGGAGGCTCTGCGCCTCTGGACATGGCTGGAACATCAGGGCATGTTCCTGATGGTTCAACACCTGGCAGGTTCCCTGAACGCCAGGGCGGAGGAACTCAGCCGCAGGTGCATGATGGATCACGAATGGCGTCTTCACTCGGAAGTGGCGCAAGGACTCTTTCTACAGTGGGGAGAGCCTTGGTTAGATCTATTCGCCACCGAAGAGAACGCGCAATGTCATCAGTTCTGCGCGTTGGAATTTCCAAGGCGGCACTCGCTCTGCGACGCTTTTCGTCGCGAGTGGAGTTGCGGTCTTTTGTACGCTTTTCCGCCTATACCACTTCTACCCAGAGTGTTGAAGAAGATTCGGCGCGACCGGGCCCAAGTCATCCTTGTGGCTCCGGACTGGGCTCGAAGAGTTTGGTATCCCGAGCTACTCAGTATGAGCGTCAATCCCCCGATCCGTCTGCCTCTTCGGGAGGATCTTCTGTCGCAGCAGCAGGGGACGGTCCTCCACCCGAACCTGTCCAGTCTCCACCTGCTTGCGTGGAGATTGAGCGGCGGCAGTTGATTCCTTTTGACTTGCCTCCCGAGGTTTGTGATGTGATTCTGGCAGCCAGGCGTCCCTCCACTAAGGTGATATACGCCTGCAGGTGGAACAAGTTTGTGGCATGGTGCACAGCAAAGGCTGTGAATCCCCTCTCTGCCCCTCTTTCTGAGGTTCTTCTGTTCCTTCTTTCTCTGGCCCAACAGGGCTCTGCCCTGGGTACCATCAAGGGCTATCTTTGTGCAATCTCGGCCTTCCTTAGGCTCCCTGATCAGCCCTCTCTTTTTAAGTCCCCTGTTGTTAACAGGTTTCTAAAAGGCATTACACACCTCTTCCCTCCTGTTCCGTTTGTCATGCCTCAGTGGGACTTAAACTTGGTTCTTACCTTTTTAATGTGCGCTCCCTTTGAGCCTCTACATAACTGTCTTCTGACTCTGAAGACAGCCTTTCTGGTGGCCATCACCTCCGCTCGGCGGGTGAGTGAGCTCCAGGCTCTTTCATGCAAACCTCCCTTTCTGTCTGTTCATCCAGACAAGGTTGTTCTTCGGCCGCGTCCGTCCTTCTTGCCAAAGGTGGTTACTGCCTTCCACATTGGGCAGACCATCACTTTGCCCACCTTCTTACCGCCTCCGCATCCTTCCAGAGAGGAAGAGAGGCTCCACCGTCTGGACCCAAAACGTGCGCTTTCCTTTTACCTCAACCGCACACAACACTTCCGGGTGGATGACCAGCTCTTTGTTGTCTACGTGGGCGCCAAAAAAGGTCGGGCGGTGCACAAGAGAACCATCTCCCGCTGGGTAACCTTGTGTATCAAAGCCTGCTATTCTTTGGCTAAGAAGGAGCCTCCTGTTGGGCTGCGTGCCCATTCCACCAGGGCAACGGCTGCTACCACGGCTTTAGGCCGTGGTGTTCCGCTGCAGGATATCTGTCAGGCAGCTACGTGGGCTTCGCTGCACACGTTTACCAAGCATTACTGCCTTGACAGTCAAGTCCGGAGGGACGGCTTCTTTGGCCGTTCTGTCCTCCGGGACTTCCTTGTCTGATCTTTGTTCGCAGACCCACCACCGGGGTTGGTATTGCTGGGGTATCTATTCTAAGGTAAGGAATCTGTCACTAACGTGTCTCTTTCAGATGCACAAGTTACTAACTTGTGTAACGATATATCTGTAAGAGACAGTAGTTAGTGACAGATTCCTACCGCCCCACCCATCCTCCCGTTCTGCGAACTGATTTCTAGGGTTAAGGACATCCCTTTCAGGGCCCTAGTATTTTTCAGACGCCTATGTCAGCTTCTTGCATGGCTCTGCGTTCCTGGCGCGGAAAGTCGTGTACAGAACTGATGTCAGCGCGCAGGGGCGGCGTCTAAGTACTGCCCGCGACGTCATCCCAGCGATCACGACGCCGACGACGGACGCGGAGCCGCACGACGCCGCCTACCGACGCGCAAGGGTACTGCTACGCAAAAACTTTCCGGATCCAGCCTGACGCCTGGGGATATTCTAAGGTAAGGAATCTGTCACTAACTACTGTCTCTTACAGATATATCGTTACACAAGTTAGTAACTTGTGCTTTTGCTGCCATAACAGAAAAGTGTGGCGGTGATGATTGCAGAATTGATTTTTGTTAATGTTTACCTTTCAGATGAAGATGAAGTGGATGCCTTTCCAACCATTAGTACAGATATTCCTACAGCTCTCCTTGATGTTCCTTATGAGCCAGACCTGGACATTGAAGTAGATTTTCCTAGAGGTACATAATGCATAATATCAAACAATGTTCCTGTATGCAGTTCATAGAAGCAACTGTATATGATGTTGATGTACTACAGTCAGTTTGTTCCACTCTATAGAGCATCTTTTCTTCTACTATCTTCAGCCTTGTATTTAACTCTTTATCCTTCCAGCTATCCCATTGCTTTTTTCCAATGTTTTTAGAATTTCCTATTTCTAAAATACAATTCAAGTTGGTGTTTTTATCCAAATGTCTTTTACCTATTGACTTGTGTTGTTCAATATCACTGTTGAAAATCCTTGACGTTCTCTGGTACATAATGGTTACAGTCATTACCGTCATGACCGATATTGACCAATGTGAGGCCTTTTCGTGCTGCCCCATCTGCAGTGAGAGGTTGCTGGGATTTAATTATGACATTGAAGGCCTCTTATCACCACAATATTGTTGTACTGTAGCTGGTTGAATCGGGTTTTTGCTATCTGAAAGAGACACGTTAGTGACAGATTCCTTACCTTAGAATATCCCCAGGCGTCAGGCTGGATCCGGAAAGTTTTTGCGTAGCAGTACCCTTGCGCGTCGGTAGGCGGCGTCGTGCGGCTCCGCGTCCGTCGTCATCGCCGGGATGACGTCGTGGGCAGTACTTAGACGCCGCCCCTGCGCGCTGACGTCAGTTCTTCTTTTCCGCGCCAGCAAGCGCAGATCCGGGAAGAGCAGTGCCCTAGTCATTTTTGACTAACTTTTTTGGTGAATTTTTTCACTGTTTCTTCGAATCGACTCCAAGGTGTCGTAGGGATGCCCGGCTTTAAACGTTGCGACGCCTATGCTTGGATGATGTCCATCACAGACCCGCATCTGGAGTGTCTCTTCTGCCTCGGCCGAGGCCACGACACGAAGTCGTGTTCCGACTGCCGGGCCCTCAACCCGAAAGCTTTGCGAGAGCGGTCTCGAAAGCTCCTCGAGGCCCGGCAGTCGGCTCCGCGCCATTCCAAGCCCCGGTCGCGTGAGAGGTCGAGGGGTCGGTCGCGGAGTCCTCACCGGTCGTCGGGATCCAAGTCTTCGTCGTCCGGTAAGTCTAAGCACAAGAAGTCCAAAAAGCATCATCGCTCTAGGACTTCGCCTCGCCGATCTCGCGACTCGGCTGAGGCCCCTCCCGGCACCGTCCCCGCGGCCCTGGACATGCCTGTGGAGTCGCCCCCGCAATACCCGTCCTTCCCGGGTTCGGGGGCGGATCCGGCCCAAATACAGGAATTCCTGTTGGCCATGGCCCGCCTCTTCGGGCCTCAAGGTCCCTCAGGTGCGCCTTCGGGCCCCGCGGGCCCTGATGGGGTTGCCCCGGCGTCGCCGCCGACTCCGGTCCCGGCGTCGCTCGTGCCTCCCGCCTCGATCCCGGCTCCGGCTTCGGCCCCGGCCTCGATCCCGGCTCCGGTGGTACCGCAACCCCCATCGACGCCGGTCAACCTGACCACGCCTCCGCCGGCGCCGATGTCTCCGGTGCCATTCCTGACGCCGCCCGGGGCTCCGGGCGGCGTCGTCCCCATGTACTCTCCGGCTCCGGACATGGAGCCGGACCGGCGTCGCTCGACGCCGGTTCCGGCGCCGATGGGACCTTGGGTCCCAAATGTCCCTCCTCCTCCTTATTTTGAACCGGAGGAGGACCAGGAGGGACTGGGAGGGGTCTGAGGACCCTCTGGCACAGCAGTGTCAGTATGATGAGGACTGGGCAGAGGAACTAGGGGATGCCAGTGGTCTAGATACTTCCCCTGACACTGGCATGCTGTCTCCTCCCGTGGCTACGGAGGAGGGAGCCAATTTTGCAACGGTGTTGCGTAGGGCAGCTGGAGCCTTACATCTCCGACTCCCTACGGTGACGGTCAAGACTAATCTCTTGACAGAAGTGCTTCAGCCGGCAGCCTCCTCCTTGGAGACTGTGCTGCCGCTTAACGATGCACTTACTGACGTTCTTTTGGGCGCCTGGTCCAAGCCCAACACAGGGGCTCCTGTGGATAGGAACGTGTCCCGACGCCATCGCCCAGCTCCGGGCGACCCCTTGTTTCTCTCTGTCCACCCCACTCCTGAGAGCTTGGTTGTCCAAGCCTCCGCTTCCCAAACCGCCTTCCCTACCGCCCCTCCGGATAGGGAATCCAAACGCCTGGATCAATTTGGGAAGAAGGGTTTTTCTTCCTCCAGTGCTGGCTTGCGGTCCATCAACACCGCTTGTCTTTTGGGCCGATATACCCACTCCTTGTGGGATTCGGTGGCGACTGTTTTGCCCCAGTGTTCTGAGGAGGTCCAGACACTGCTTTCCCGCGCCATTGCGGAAGGAAGGGATGCGGCCAAATACACCATACGATGTGGCCTTGATACCGCCGACTCGCTGGGCAGATCTATTGCAACGACGGTGGCGCTGCGTCGCCACGCCTGGCTGAGAACCACTGGTTTTCAGGGGATGTCCAGAATACTCTCATGGACATGCCCTTTGATGGAGTCGGTCTTTTTGGTTCCAAAGCAGACCATGCGTTGGAGCGCTTTAAGGACTCACGGGCTAGTGCCAAGTCCCTGGGCCTTTCTGCTACACGCCCTCCGCTACCTTCTGCTTTTCGCCCCTATCGTGGCCACGGAAGGGGCGCCCAATCACGTCAGCAGCCCAGCCACCGGCCCGCGCAGCAGGCGTCTTCGCGTGGCCGAGGACGTGGATACCGCCGTGGCGGTTCGGGCAACCAGCATGCGGGTCAGGCCACCACCTCCAACCCGTCCGCGGCCTCCAAGCCCTCCTAGTCCCTCCTTTCAGGTGCACAGCACGACAGTCGGGGGCAGGGTCCGCCATCACCTTCACCACTGGCGTCCCATCACCTCGGACAGGTGGGTCTTGGACATTGTCCGGAGGGGCTACTCCCTCCCCTTCGAGACCACCCCCAGCCATGCCACCTCAATTCCGCCGCATGTCAGGGGATCACTTGGTGCTTCTACAGAAGGAAGTCACGGCCCTCTTGGCCAAGAGGGCCATCGAGCATGTTCCGACCCCAGAAGTAGGGCGTGGTTGCTACTCCCACTACTTTCTGGTGCCCAAAAGGACAAGGAGGACATGCGTCCTATCTTGGACCTCCGGAACGTCAATCGCTTCCTCCGGAAGGAGAAGTTCAAGATGCTCACCCTAGCTCAGGTCTTGACTGCCCTAGACCCTGGAGACTGGTTGGTTGCGTTGGACTTGCAGGACGCCTATTTCCACATCCCCGTCCTGCCGGCCCACCGGCGTTACCTTCGGTTCACGGTAGGCCTCGAGCATTTTCAGTTCACCGTGCTCCCCTTTGGCCTTACCAGTGCCCCTCGGGTGTTCACGAAAGTGATGGCGGTGGTCGCAGCTCATCTGCGCCGGGCAGGGGTTTCAGTCTTCCCCTACCTCGACGACTGGCTGCTGAAGGCGGGCTCGTCCCAGGCAGTCGTCTCCCACCTCCAGACTACGGCCGAACTCCTGCACTCGCTGGGGTTCTCCATCAATGTGCCGAAGTCACATCTGATTCCTTCTCCACAGCTCCTTTTCATCGGAGCAGTTCTGGACACGACACTTTCGGGCCTATCCTCCCGAACGGCGAGTCCGGGATATTCAGGCTATGATTCCGATCTTTCAGCCTTTATCCTGGGTTTCGGTACGGATGACCCTGAGGCTGCTGGGCCTCATGGCCTCCTGCATCCTGCTGGTCAATCATGCCAGATGGCATATGCGGGCTCTGCAGTGGGACCTGAAGTTCCAGTGGGCGCAGCACCAGGGCAACCTGTCCGATCACGTCTAGATCTCGGAGGGGACTGCAAAACAGTTGCAGTGGTGGCTCTCGAACCGGCAATGGGTCATGGGCAGATCCCTCTCCCTTCCCCAGCCAGAGCACACAGTTGTGACGGACGCGTCCCTTCTGGGATGGGGCGGTCACATGGGAGAGGCGGAGATCAGAGGTCTCTGGTCTCCGGCGGAGTCCCGGCTCCATATCAACCTTCTGGAGCTCCGGGCGATCCGACTTGCACTCAAGGCATTCCTTCCCTCTGTCAAAGGGAAGGTAGTGCAGGTGTTCACCGACAACACCACCGCCATGTGGTACTGCAACAAACAGGGCGGGGTGGGGTCGTGGACCCTCTGTCCAGGAGGCTCTGCGCCTCTGGACATGGCTGGAACATCAGGGCATGTTCCTGATGGTTCAACACCTGGCAGGTTCCCTGAACGCCAGGGCGGACGAACTCAGCCGCAGGTGCATGATGGATCACGAATGGCGTCTTCACTCGGAAGTGGCGCAGGACTCTTTCTACAGTGGGGAGAGCCTTGGTTAGATCTATTCGCCACCGAAGAGAACGCGCAATGTCATCAGTTCTGCGCGTTGGAATTTCCAAGGCGGCACTCGCTCGGCGACGCTTTTCGTCACGAGTGGAGTTGCGGTCTATTGTACGCCTTTCCGCCTATACCACTTCTACCCAGAGTGTTGAAGAAGATTCGGCACGACCGGGCCCAAGTCATTCTTGTGGCTCCGGACTGGGCTCGAAGAGTTTGGTATCCCGAGCTACTCAGTATGAGCGTAGATCCCCGATCCGTCTGCCTCTTCGGGAGGATCTTCTGTCGCAGCAGCAGGGGACGGTCCTCCACCCGAACCTGTCCAGTCTACACCTGCTTGCGTGGAGATTGAGCGGCGGCAGTTGATTCCTTTCGACTTGCCTCCCGAAGTTTGTGATGTGATTCTGGCAGCCAGGCGTCCCTCCACTAAGGTGGTATACGCCTGCAGGTGGAACAAATTTGTGGCATTGTGCACAGCAAAGGCTGTGAATACCCTTTCTGCCCCTCTTTCTGAGGTCCTTCTGTTCCTTCTTTCTCTGGCCCAACAGGGTTCTGCCCTGGGTACCATCAAGGGTTATATCTGAAAGAGACACGTTAGTGACAGATTCCTTACCTTAGAATATCCCCAGGCGTCAGGCTGGATCCGGAAAGTTTTTTGCGTAGCAGTACCCTTGCGCGTCGGTAGGCGGCGTCGTGCGGCTCCGCGTCCGTCGTCGGCGTCGTGATCGCCGGGATGACGTCGCGGGCAGTACTTAGGCGCCGCCCCTGCGCGCTGACGTCAGTTCTTCTTTTTCCGCGCCAGTAAGCGCAGATCCGGGAAGAGCAGTGCCCTAGTCACTTTTTGACTATCTTTTTGTGAAATTTTTCACTGTTCTCTTCAACGAGTCTTCACGACTCCTAAGGTGTCGTAGGGATGCCCGGCTTTAAGCCCTGCGAGGTATGTGGTCGTATGATGTCCATCACGGACCCCCACCTCGAGTGTCTCTTCTGCCTCGGCCGAGGCCACGACACGAAGTCGTGCCCTGACTGCCGGAAACTTCATCCGAAGGCTTTGCGAGAGCGGTCTCGAAAGCTCCTTGAAGTCCGGCAGTCGGCTCCGCGCCGCAGCAAGCCCCGGTCCCGGGAGAGGTCGAGGGGCCGGACGCGGAGTCCCCGCCGTTCGTCGGAATCCAAGTCTTCGCGCTCCTCCGGTAAGTCGAAGCACAAGAAGTCTAAGCGGCGTCATCGCTCTAAGACTTCGCCTCGCCGGTCGCGCGACTCGGCTGAGGTCCCTGTCGGCACCGTCCCCGCCCCCGCGGCCCCGGACGTGCCTGTCGAGTTGCCCCCGCATTACCCGTCCTTCCCGGGTTCGGGGCGACTCCGGCCGAAGTACAGAAATTCCTGTCGGCCATGGCCCGCCTCTTCGGGCCTCAAGGTCCCTCCGGTGCGCCTTCGGGCCCCGCGGGCCAGATGGGGTTGCTCCGGCGTCGCCGTCGACTCCGGTCCCGGCGTCGCCTGTCCCACCAGCCTTCGTCCCGGCCTCGGCTCCGGCCCCGGCCTCGACCCCGGTTCCGGTGGTGCCGCAACCTCCATCGACGCCGGTTGACCTAACCACGCCTCCGCCGACGCCGATGTCCCCGGTGCCGTTTCCGACGCCGTCCGGGGCTCCGGGCGGCGTCGTTCCCCGGTTCTCCCCGGGTCCGGACATGGAGCCGGACCGGCGTCGCCCGACGCCGGTTCCGGCGCCGATGAGGCCTTGGGTCCCTTATGTCCCTCCTCCTCCATCTTTTCAACCTGAGGAGGACCAGGAGAGCTGGGAGGGGTCTGACGACCCTCTCACACAACAGTGCGAGTTTGACCCGGACTGGGTTGAGGAACTTGGGGATGCCAGTGGGCTGGATACCTCCCCCGACTCTGGCATGCTGTCTCCTCCCGTGGCAACGGAGGAGGGGGCTAATTTTGCAACGGTGTTGCGTAGAGCTGCTGGAGCCTTAAATCTCCAGTTGCCTACAGTGGCCGTCAGGACTAACCTCCTGACTGAAGTGCTTCAGCCGGCGGCCTCCTCTTCGGAGCCTGTGCTGCCGTTCAACGATGCACTCACTGACGTTCTTTTGGGTGCCTGGTCCAAACCCACCACAGGGGCTCCTGTGGATAGGAACGTGGCCCGACGCCATCGCCCGGCTCCGGGCGACCCCCTGTTTCTCTCCCAACACCCCACCCCTGAGAGCTTGGTTGTCCAAGCCTCTGCCTCCCAAACAGCCTTCCCTACCGCCCCTCCGGATAGGGAATCCAAGCGCCTGGATCACTTTGGGAAGAAGGCTTTCTCTTCCTCCAGTGCTGGCTTGCGGTCTGTTAATACCGCTTGCCTCTTGGGCCGATACACCCACTCCCTGTGGGATTCGGTGGCTGATGTTTTGCCGCAGTGTTCTGAGGAGGTCCAGACACTGCTTACCCGCGCTATTGCGGAAGGGCGTGATGCGGCTAAGTATACCATCCGCTGTGGCCTTGATACCGCCGACTCGCTGGGCAGATCGCTTGCAACGACGGTGGCGCTGCGTCGCCACGCCTGGCTGAGAACCACTGGTTTTTCAGGGGATGTCCAGAATACTCTCATGGACATGCCCTTTGATGGAGTCGGTCTCTTTGGTTCAAAGGCGGACCATGCGCTGGAGCGTTTCAAGGATTCACGGGCTACTGCTAAGTCCCTGGGCCTTGCTGTTGTGCGCCCTCCGCAAACGTCTGCTTTTCGCCCCTTTCGTGGCCACGGAAGGGGCGCCCAATCACGTCCACAGCCCGGCCAACGGCCCGCGCAGCAAGCGCCTTCGCGTGGCCGAGGACGTGGATACCGCCGTGGCGGTTCGGGCAACCAGCGTGCGGGTCAGGCCACCACCTCCAACCCGTCCGCGGCCTCCAAGCCCTCCTAGTCCCTCCTTTCAGGTGCACAGCACGCCAGTCGAGGGCAGGGTCCGCCATCACCTTCACCACTGGCGTCCCATCACCTCGGACAAGTGGGTCTTGGACATTGTCCGAAGGGGCTACTCCCTCCCCTTCGAGACCACCCCCCAGCCATGCCACCTCAATTCCACCGCATGTCAGGGGATCACTTGGTGCTTCTACAGAAGGAAGTCACGGCCCTCTTGGCCAAGAGGGCCATCGAGCATGTTCCGACCCCAGAAGTAGGGCGTGGTTGCTACTCCCACTACTTTCTGGTGCCCAAAAAGGACAAGGAGGACATGCGTCCTATCTTGGACCTCCGGAACGTCAATCGCTTCCTCCGGAAGGAGAAGTTCAAGATGCTCACCCTAGCTCAGGTCTTGACTGCCCTCGACCCCGGAGACTGGTTGGTAGCGTTGGACTTGCAGGACGCCTATTTCCACATCCCCGTCCTGCCGGCCCACCGGCGTTACCTTCGGTTCACGGTAGGCCTCGAGCATTTTCAGTTCACCGTGCTCCCCTTTGGCCTTACCAGTGCCCCTCGGGTGTTCACGAAAGTGATGGCGGTGGTCGCAGCTCATCTGCGCCGGGCAGGGGTTTCAGTCTTCCCCTACCTCGACGACTGGCTGCTGAAGGCGGGCTCGTCCCAGGCAGTTGTCTCCCACCTCCAGACTACGGCCGAACTCCTGCACTCGCTGGGGTTCTCCATCAATGTGCCAAAGTCGCATCTGATTCCTTCTCCACAGCTCCTTTTCATCGGAGCAGTTCTGGACACGACGCAGTTTCGGGCCTATCCTCCCGAACGGCGAGTCCGGGATATTCAGGCTATGATTCCGATCTTTCAGCCCTTATCCTGGGTTTCGGTACGGATGACCCTGAGGCTGCTGGGCCTCATGGCCTCCTGCATCCTGCTGGTCACTCATGCCAGATGGCATATGCGGGCTCTGCAGTGGGACCTGAAGTTCCAGTGGGCGCAGCACCAGGGCGACCTGTCCGATCACGTCCAGATCTCGGAGGGGACTGCAAAACAGTTGCAGTGGTGGCTCTCGAACCGGCAATGGGTCATGGGCAGATCCCTCTCCCTTCCCCAGCCAGAGCACACAGTTGTGACGGACGCGTCCCTTCTGGGATGGGGCGGTCACATGGGAGAGGCGGAGATCAGAGGCCTCTGGTCTCCGGCGGAGTCCCGGCTCCATATCAACCTTCTGGAGCTCCGGGCGATCCGACTTGCACTCAAGGCATTCCTTCCCTCTGTCAAAGGGAAGGTAGTGCAGGTGTTCACAGACAACACCACTGCCATGTGGTACTGCAACAAACAAGGCGGGGTGGGGTCGTGGACCCTTTGTCAGGAGGCTCTGCGCCTCTGGACATGGCTGGAACACCAGGGCATGTTCCTGGTGGTTCAACACCTGGCAGGTTCCCTGAACGCCAGGGCGGACGAACTCAGCCGCAGGTGCATGATGGATCACGAATGGCGTCTTCACTCGGAAGTGGCGCAAGGACTCTTTCTACAGTGGGGAGAGCCTTGGTTAGATCTATTCGCCACCGAAGAGAACGCGCAATGTCATCAGTTCTGCGCGTTGGAATTTCCAAGGCGGCACTCGCTCGGCGACGCTTTTCGTCACGAGTGGAGTTGCGGTCTATTGTACGCCTTTCCGCCTATACCACTTCTACCCAGAGTGTTGAAGAAGATTCGGCACGACCGGGCCCAAGTCATTCTTGTGGCTCCGGACTGGGCTCGAAGAGTTTGGTATCCCGAGCTACTCAATATGAGCGTAGATCCCCCGATCCGTCTGCCTCTTCGGGAGGATCTTCTGTCGCAGCAGCAGGGGACGGTCCTCCACCCGAACCTGTCCAGTCTACACCTGCTTGCGTGGAGATTGAGCGGCGGCAGTTGATTCCTTTCGACTTGCCTCCCGAAGTTTGTGATGTGATTCTGGCAGCCAGGCGTCCCTCCACTAAGGTGGTATACGCCTGCAGGTGGAACAAATTTGTGGCATGGTGCACAGCAAAGGCTGTGGATCCCCTTTCTGCCCCTCTTTCTGAGGTCCTTCTGTTCCTTCTCTCTCTGGCCCAACAGGGTTCTGCCCTGGGTACCATCAAGGGTTATCTTTGTGCTATCTCGGCCTTCCTCAGGCTCCCTGATCAGCCCTCCCTTTTCAAGTCCCCTGTTGTTAACAGGTTCTTAAAAGGCATTACTCACCTCTTCCCTCCTGTTCCGTTTGTGATGCCTCAGTGGGACTTAAACTTGGTTCTTACCTTTTTAATGTGCGCTCCCTTTGAGCCTCTACATAACTGTCCTCTTCGTCTTCTGACTCTGAAGACAGCCTTTCTGGTGGCCATCACCTCCGCTCGGCGGGTGAGTGAGCTCCAGGCTCTATCTTGCAAACCTCCCTTTCTGTCTGTTCATCCAGACAAGGTTGTTCTTCGGACGCGTCCGTCCTTCTTGCCAAAGGTGGTTACTGCTTTCCACATTGGGCAGACCATCACTTTGCCCACCTTCTTTCCGCCTCCGCATCCTTCCAGAGAGGAAGAGAGGCTCCACCGTCTGGACCCAAAACGTGCGCTCTCCTTCTATATTGACCGCACAAAACACTTCCGGGTGGATGACCAGCTCTTTATTGGCTACGTGGGCGCCAAAAAGGTCGGGCGGTGCACAAGAGGACCATCTCCCGCTGGGTTACCTTGTGCATCAAGACCTGCTATTCTTTGGCTAAAAAGGAGCCTCCTGTTGGGCTGCGTGCCCATTCCACCAGGGCAACGGCTGCTACCACGGCCTTGGGCCGCGGTGTTCCGCTGCCGGTTATCTGTCAGGCAGCTACGTGGGCCTCGCTGCACACGTTTACAAAGCATTACTGCCTTGACAGTCAGGTCCGGAGGGACGGCTTCTTTGGCCGTTCTGTCCTCCAGGACTTCCTTGTCTGATCTTTGTTCGCAGACCCACCACCGGGGTTGGTATTGCTGGGGTATCTATTCTAAGGTAAGGAATCTGTCACTAACGTGTCTCTTTCAGATGCACAAGTTACTAACTTGTGTAACGATATATCTGTAAGAGACAGTAGTTAGTGACAGATTCCTACCGCCCACCCATCCTCCCCGTTCTGCGAACTGATTTCTAGGGTTAAGGACATCCCTTTCAGGGCCCTAGTATTTTTCAGACACCTATGTCAGCTTCTTGCATGGCTCTGCGTTCCTGGCGCGGAAAGTCGTGTACAGAACTGACGTCAGCGCGCAGGGGCGGCGCCTAAGTACTGCCCGCGACGTCATCCCGGCGATCACGACGCCGACGACGGACGCGGAGCCGCACGACGCCGCCTACCGACGCGCAAGGGTACTGCTACGCAAAAAACTTTCCGGATCCAGCCTGACGCCTGGGGATATTCTAAGGTAAGGAATCTGTCACTAACTACTGTCTCTTACAGATATATCGTTACACAAGTTAGTAACTTGTGCCTTTGTGCTATCTCGGCCTTCCTCCGGCTCCCTGATCAGCCCTCCCTTTTCAAGTCCCCTGTTGTTAACAGATTCTTAAAAGGCATTACACACCTCTTCCCTCCTGTTCCGTTTGTGATGCCTCAGCGGGACTTAAACTTGGTTCTTACCTTTTTAATGTGCGCTCCCTTTGAGCCTCTACATAACTGTCCTCTTCGTCTTCTGACTCTGAAGACAGCCTTTCTGGTGGCCATCACCTCCGCTCGGCGGTGAGTGAGCTCCAGGCTCTATCTTGCAAACCTCCCTTTCTGTCTGTTCATCCAGACAAGGTTGTTCTTCGGACGCGTCTGTCCTTCTTGCCAAAGGTGGTTACTGCCTTCCACATTGGGCAGACCATCACTTTGCCTACCTTCTTTCCGCATCCTTCCAGAGAGGAAGAGAGGCTCCACCGTCTGGACCCAAAACGTGCGCTCTCCTTCTATATCGACCGCACAAAACACTTCCGGGTGGATGACCAGCTCTTTGTTGGCTACGTGGGCGCCAAAAAAGGTCGGGCGGTGCACAAGAGAACCATCTCCCGCTGGGTTACCTTGTGCATCAAGACCTGCTATTCTTTGGCTAAGAAGGAGCCTCCTGTTGGGCTGCGTGCTCATTCCACCAGGGCAACGGCTGCTACCACGGCCTTGGGCCGCGGTGTTCCGCTGCCGGTTATCTGTCAGGCAGCTACGTGGGCCTCGCTGCACACGTTTACAAAGCATTACTGCCTTGACAGTCAGGTCCGGAGGGACGGCTTCTTTGGCCGTTCTGTCCTCCAGGACTTCCTTGTCTGATCTTTGTTCGCAGACCCACCACCGGGGTTGGTATTGCTGGGGTATCTATTCTAAGGTAAGGAATCTGTCACTAACGTGTCTCTTTCAGATGCACAAGTTACTAACTTGTGTAACGATATATCTGTAAGAGACAGTAGTTAGTGACAGATTCCTACCGCCCCACCATCCTCCCCGTTCTGCGAACTGATTTCTAGGGTTAAGGACATCCCTTTCAGGGCCCTAGTATTTTTCGGACACCTATGTCAGCTTCTTGCATGGCTCTGCGTTCCTGGCGCGGAAAGTCGTGTACAGAACTGACGTCAGCGCGCAGGGGCGGCGTCTAAGTACTGCCCGCGACGGCATCCCGGCGATCACGACGCAGACGACGGACGCGGAGCCGCACGACGCCGCCTACCGACGCGCAAGGGTACTGCTACGCAAAAACTTTCCGGATCCAGCCTGACGCCTGGGGATATTCTAAGGTAAGGAATCTGTCACTAACTACTGTCTCTTACAGATATATCGTTACACAAGTTAGTAACTTGTGCTTTAGCACTTAACGTATCTAGATCAAACTATCAAAGCTTACTCAAGGAGTTGGTGAGAGGTTAGAGACTGAGAAACAAGTTACACATCAAACGACCGGTATTAAATTCAATGTCCGTGCAGGTTTTAACCTTGAAAAGATTTTGTTTTCTGTAAAAAAGTGAAATATTCCAAGCTTAAAATAGAGGTAGCTGTCGAAATTCAGAAGTGCCTGCCCCTCACTGGGCTAGAATTAGGACACAAACCAATTTAACACTAAATACTGTAGTTTAATCATTGGACATATAGCCCACTTTTCCCTGTCCTGGAACTTTTGACCTTGCCCAAGGACCCGAACTAGGTCCAAACGAATTCAATATATACAATACAGAGCACAGCAAAATTATTTTTCCAAAATTGACTCGGTTGTCAGTCAGATTTTAATTTCAACTAACAAATTCAGGAAAACAACTAAGTGCACAGAATAATATAATCCAAATACAAAAAAGCAAGTAAAGGAGTGTCCAAGTAAAGAAGTGTCAAATAAACTCTTGATACTGTTGACACAGTAGTCGCGTAGATGCAGACAGCCAATGTATAGAGGGAAAACTCCTTTTTGCCTATACAGGGTAACACTGGATAGGTGGCACAGTGTTTTACATTGAGCACGCATGTAAATGAGGTTTCTAAATACATTGCAAACGCTACGGAGGTGCTGATTGTTTCTTATAAAACCACTGCCACTTGCTCTCAGTGTGATATAGGTCCAAACAAATGTCTACTTCAAAGTCTTTGTTTGAGGTACTTCAAAGGCCAAAACGAATAATCCTGTAGTTTCGATGTGCAGTGATTTGGTTTCAAGTATACTGATGAATGTGCTCAGGCAGTGCTTTGTGTACCTGATCAAAAACCAGCAGATGTCCAAAAAACACTCACAGAGGCACGGATGAAAACATTAGCTACTGGAGCTCTGACCAGTACAAGGGATTCCTGACCACAGCTTTAATGTTGATCAATCTTTTCAGTTTCATCTTGGAATGCATGTCAGTTCCTCCCCCACTTTTCTTGAGAATCCTGTTCTTTCATTCAGATGCCTCATCACCACCTGGGGGCACTCTTTTAAGTGACTTTGGAATGTTTAAGGATTTGCTTTTTGGCTCACCTCTCTGTTTCTATGGGATATGGCCATCCTTGATAATGTAAGGAACCTCTCCTTCGAGTATACACAGGCATCCCTCTCGATAAACCAAGCAAAAGCCTGGGAATCATTCTAGATGCTGATATTTCTGTGGATCCATAAATAGAAGCTGTAGTGAAAACCTCTGTTTTCTCAGGATTCTAATGCTGATATTCTCCTTCCTAGGATTCCTCCATAGAGTTTAAACCACATTTTCTATTGCTTGCATTTATTAACTGAAAGGTGTATACCTTGGTATCCAGAAATTCTTCCTAAACAAATTATAGTGAGTGCAAAAGTAAACAGCCTGGTTTCTCCTCTACTAGACACCCTGGTACCCATTACCCTAGTACATTCATGCGAAAGTCAGTAGGGGGTTTAGGTATGAATTTAGGGTTGGTTGGCAGGAGACTTTGCCGCTTGTGAAATGGAGAGAATGCGATTTGACAGTAAATGCTTGCATCTCTCCTATCCACCTTGCTGATGTAAATGCTAATAGAAGCAATGTCTTCCATGAGATGAGCTTTAGGTGTGCCTTGTAGATCTGAAAGAGACACGTTAGTGATAGATTCCTTACCTTAGAATATCCCCAGGCGTCAGGCTGGATCCGGAAAGTTTTGCGTAGCAGTACCCTTGCGCGTCGGTAGGCGGCGTCGTGCGGCTCCGCGTCCGTCGTCGGCGTCGTGATCGCCGGGATGACGTCGCGGGCAGTACCTAGACGCCGCCCCTGCGCGCTGACGTCAGTTCTTCTTTTCCGCGCCAGTAAGCGCAGATCCGGGAAGAGCAGTGCCCTGGTCAATTTTTGACCATACTTTTTGGTGATTTTTTCACTGTCTTTTTCCACCATTCAGGTGTCGTAGGGATGCCCGGCTTCAAGCGATGCGGCGCCTGTGCGCGGATGATGTCCGTCACCGACCCGCATTGGGAGTGTCTCTTCTGCCTCGGCCGAGGCCACGACACCGAGTCTTGTCCCGAATGCCAGGCCCTCAACCCGAAGGCTTTGCGAGAGCGGTCTCGAAAGCTCCTCGAGGCCCGGCATTCGGCTCCGCGGAAGCCCCGGTCGCGTGAGAGGTCCAGGGGTCGCTCGCGGAGTGCACACCGGTCGTCGGCGTCGAAGTCTTCTTCGTCCGGTGAGAGTCTCGACACAAGAAGTCCAAGAAGCATCGTCGCTCTCGGACTTCGCCTCGCCGGTCTCGCGACTCGGCTGAGGCCCCTCCCGGCACCGTCCCCGCCCCGCGGCCCCGGACTTGCCTGTGGAGTCGCCCCCGTCATACCCGCCCTTCCCGGGTTCGGGGGCGGATCCGGCCAAGGTACAGGAGTTCCTGTCGGCCATGGCCCGCCTCTTCGGGCCTTCAGGCCCCTCCGGTGCGCCTTCGGGCCCCGCGGGCCACAGTGGGGTTGATCCGGCGTCGCCGGCGGCTCCGGCCCCGGCGTCGCCCGAGCCTCCAGCCTCGATCCCGGCTCCGGCTCCGGCCCCGGCCTCGATCCCGGCTCCACAACTCCCATCGACGCCGGTCGACCTCCACGACACCTCCGCCGGCGCCGATGTCTCCGGTGCCGTTCTCGGCCGCCGCCCTGGGCTCCGGGCGGCGTCGTCCCCAGTTCCTTCCGGCTCCGGACATGGACCCGGAGCGACGTCGCTCGACGCCGGCTCCGGCGCCGATGGGACCTTGGGTCCCAAATGTCCCTCCTCCTCCTTATTTTGAACCAGAGGAGGACCAGGAGGACTGGGAGGGGTCTGATGACCCTCTGACACGCAACTGTCAGTATGATGAGGACTGGACAGAGAGTCTAGGGGAGGCCAGTGGTCTGGATACTTCTCCTGACACTGGCATGCTGTCTCCTCCCGTGGCTACGGAGGAGGGGGCCAATTTTGGTACGGTGTTGCGTAGGGCTGCTGGGGCCTTACGTCTCCAGCTCCCTACTTTGACGGTCAAGACTAACATCTTGACAGAGGTGCTTCAGCCGGCAGCCTCCTCTGCGGAGACTGTGCTGCCGTTTAACGACGCCCTCACGGACGTTCTTTTGGGCGCCTGGTCCAAGCCCAACACAGGGGCTCCTGTGGATCGGAACGTGTCACGACGCCATCGCCCCGCTCCGGGCGACCCCCTGTTTCTTTCTGTCCACCCCACTCCTGAGAGCTTGGTTGTCCAAGCCTCCGCTTCCCAAACCGCCTTCCCTACCGCTCCTCCCGGATAGGGAATCCAAACGCCTGGATCAGTTTGGGAAGAAAGGTTTTTCTTCCTCCAGTGCTGGCTTGCGGTCCGTTAACACCGCTTGTCTTTTGGGCCGATATACCCACTCTCTGTGGGATTCGGTGGCGGATGTTTTGCCCCAGTGCCCTGAGGAGGTCCAGGCACTGCTTTCCCGCGCCATTGCGGAAGGAAGGGATGCGGCCAAATACACTATCCGTTGTGGCCTTGACACCGCCGACTCGCTGGGCAGGTCGATTGCAACGACGGTGGCGCTCCGACGCCACGCCTGGCTGAGAACCACTGGTTTTTCAGGGGATGTCCAGAATACTCTCATGGACATGCCCTTTGATGGAGTCGGTCTTTTTGGGTCCAAAGCAGACCATGCGTTGGAGCGCTTTAAGGACTCACGGGCTACTGCCAAGTCCCTGGGCCTTTCTGCTACACGCCCTCCGCTGCCTTCTGCTTTTCGCCCCTATCGTGGCCACGGTAGGGGCGCCCCTTCACGTCAGCAGCCCAGCCACCGGCCCGCGCAGCAGGCGTCTTCGCGTGGCCGAGGACGTGGATTCCGCCGTGGCGGATCGGGCAACCAGCGTGCGGGTCAGGCCACCACCTCCAACCCGTCCGCGGCCTCCAAGCCCTCCTAGTCCCTCCTTTCAGGTGCACGGCACGCCAGTAGGGGGCAGGGTCCGCCATCACCTTCCCCACTGGCGCACCATCACCTCGGACAGGTGGGTCTTGGACATTGTCCGAAGGGCTACTCCCTCCCCTTCGAGACCACCCCCCAGCCATGCCACCTCAATTCCACCGCATGTCAGGGGATCACTTGGTGCTTCTACAGAAGGAAGTCACGGCCCTCTTGACCAAGAGGGCCATCGAGCATGTTCCGACCCCAGAAGTAGGGCGTGGTTGCTACTCCCACTACTTTCTGGTGCCCAAAAAGGACAAGGAGGACATGCGTCCTATCTTGGACCTCCGGAACGTCAATCGCTTCCTCCGGAAGGAGAAGTTCAAGATGCTCACCCTAGCTCAGGTCTTGACTGCCCTCGACCCTGGAGACTGGCTGGTAGCGTTGGACTTGCAGGACGCATATTTCCACATCCCCGTCCTGCCGGCCCACCGGCGTTACCTTCGGTTCACGGTAGGCCCCGAGCATTTTCAGTTCACCGTGCTCCCCTTTGGCCTTACCAGTGCCCCTCGGGTGTTCACGAAAGTGATGGCGGTGGTCGCAGCTCATCTGCGCCGGGCCGGGGTTTCAGTCTTCCCCTACCTCGACGACTGGCTGCTGAAGGCGGGCTCGTCCCAGGCAGTCGTCTCCCACCTCCAGACTACGGCCGAACTCCTGCACTCGCTGGGGTTCTCCATCAATGTGCCGAAGTCGCATCTAATTCCTTCTCCACAGCTCCTTTTCATCGGAGCAGTTCTGGACACGACGCAGTTTCGGGCCTATCCTCCCGAACGGCGAGTCCGGGATATTCAGGCTATGATTCCAATCTTTCAGCCTTTATCCTGGGTTTCGGTACGGATGACCCTGAGGCTGCTGGGCCTCATGGCCTCCTGCATCCTGCTGGTCACTCATGCCAGATGGCATATGCGGGCTCTGCAGTGGGACCTGAAGTTCCAGTGGACGCAGCACCGGGGCAACCTGTCCGATCACGTCCAGATCTCGGAGGGGACTGCACAACAGTTGCAGTGGTGGCTCTCGAACCGGCAATGGGTCATGGGCAGATCCCTCTCCCTTCCCCAGCCAGAGCATACAGTTGTGACGGACGCGTCCCTTCTGGGATGGGGCGGTCACATGGGAGAGGCGGAGATCAGAGGCCTCTGGTCTCCGGCGGATCCCGGCTCCATATCAACCTTCTGGAGCTCCGGGCGATCCGGCTTGCACTCAAGGCATTCCTTCCCTCTGTCAAAGGGAAGGTAGTGCAGGTGTTCACAGACAACACCACCGCCATGTGGTACTGCAACAAACAGGGCGGGGTGGGGTCTTGGACCCTTTGTCCAGGAGGCTCTGCGCCTCTGGACATGGCTGGAACATCAGGGCATGTTCCTGATGGTTCAACACCTGGCAGGTTCTCTGAACGCCAGGGCGGACGAACTCAGCCGCAGGTGCATGATGGATCACGAATGGCGTCTTCACTCGGAAGTGGCGCAAGGACTCTTTCTACAGTGGGAGAGCCTTGGTTAGATCTATTCGCCACCGAAGAGAGACGCGCAATGTCATCAGTTCTGCGCGTTGGAATTTCCAAGGCGGCACTCGCTCGGCGGCGCTTTTCGTCGCGAGTGGAGTTGCGGTCTGTTGTACGCCTTTCCGCCTATACCACTTCTACCCAGAGTGTTGAAGAAGATTCGGCACGACCGGGCCCAAGTCATTCTTGTGGCTCCGGACTGGGCTCGAAGAGTTTGGTATCCCGAGCTACTCAATATGAGCATAGATCCCCCGATCCGTCTGCCTCTTCGGGAGGATCTTCTGTCGCAGCAGCAGGGGACGGTCCTCCACCCGAACCTGTCCAGTCTACACCTGCTTGCGTGGAGATTGAGCGGCGGCAGTTGATTCCTTTCGACTTGCCTCCCGAAGTTTGTGATGTGATTCTGGCAGCCAGGCGTCCCTCCACTAAGGTGGTATACGCCTGCAGGTGGAACAAATTTGTGGCATGGTGCACAGCAAAGGCTGTGGATCCCCTTTCTGCCCCTCTTTCGGAGGTCCTTCTGTTCCTTCTCTCTCTGGCCCAACAGGGTTCTGCCCTGGGTACCATCAAGGGTTATCTTTGTGCTATCTCGGCCTTCCTCAGGCTCCCTGATCAGCCCTCCCTGTTCAAGTCCCCTGTTGTTAACAGGTTCTTAAAAGGCATTACTCACCTCTTCCCTCCTGTTCCGTTTGTAATGCCTCAGTGGGACTTGAACTTGGTTCTTACCTTTTTAATGTGCGCTCCCTTTGAGCCTCTGCATAACTGTCCTCTTCGTCTTCTGACTCTGAAGACAGCCTTTCTGGTGGCCATCACCTCCGCTCGGCGGGTGAGTGAGCTCCAGGCTCTATCTTGCAAGCCTCCCTTTCTGTCTGTTCATCCAGACAAGGTTGTTCTTCGGACGCGTCCGTCCTTCTTGCCAAAGGTGGTTACTGCTTTCCACATTGGGCAGACCATCACTTTGCCCACCTTCTTTCCGCCTCCGCATCCTTCCAGAGAGGAAGAGAGGCTCCACCGTCTGGACCCAAAACGTGCGCTCTCCTTCTATATCGACCGCACAAAAAAACTTCCGGGTGGATGACCAG
This sequence comes from Calotriton arnoldi, assembly GCA_963921515.1. NCBI lineage: Eukaryota > Metazoa > Chordata > Amphibia > Caudata > Salamandridae > Calotriton > Calotriton arnoldi. Next base: position 425,468 of record CAWUFW010002795.1, on the reverse strand, counting down.
CTCTTTGTTGGCTACGTGGGCGCCAAAAAAGGTCGGGCGGTGCACAAGAGGACCATCTCCCGCTGGGTTACCTTGTGCATCAAGACCTGCTATTCTTTGGCCAAGAAGGAGCCTCCTGTTGGGCTGCGTGCCCATTCCACCAGGGCAACGGCTGCTACCACGGCCTTGGGCCGCGGTGTTCCGCTGCCGGTTATCTGTCAGGCAGCTACGTGGGCCTCGCTGCACACGTTTACTAAGCATTACTGCCTTGTCAGGTCCGGAGGGACGGCTTCTTTGGCCGTTCTGTCCTCCAGGACTTCCTTGTCTGATCTTTGTTCGCAGACCCACCACCGGGGTTGGTATTGCTGGGGTATCTATTCTAAGGTAAGGAATCTATCACTAACGTGTCTCTTTCAGATGCACAAGTTACTAACTTGTGTAACGATATATCTGTAAGAGACAGTAGTTAGTGATAGATTCCTTACCGCCCCACCCATCCTCCCCGTTCTGCGAACTGATTTCTAGGGTTAAGGACATCCCTTTCAGGGCCCTAGTATTTTTCAGACACCTGTGTCAGCTTCTTGCATGGCTCTGCGTTCCTGGCGCGGAAAGTCGTGTACAGAACTGACGTCAGCGCGCAGGGGCGGCGTCTAGGTACTGCCCGCGACGTCATCCCGGCGATCACGACGCCGACGACGGACGCGGAGCCGCACGACGCCGCCTACCGACGCGCAAGGGTACTGCTACGCAAAACTTTCCGGATCCAGCCTGACGCCTGGGGATATTCTAAGGTAAGGAATCTATCACTAACTACTGTCTCTTACAGATATATCGTTACACAAGTTAGTAACTTGTGCATTAGTTCGAAGGGAGGCAATATCAGTTGACTCAAAACAATGATGAGCTCACACGATTCTGAAGGGTGCGGCACAGATAGAAATTCTCGAAAGAGTCTATTCATAAATTGTTTTATGATTATCTGGGAGAACATAGTGGATGAGTCAACTTGTGTTCTTCTGCATTTTGATATTGCTTCTAGATTGACTCGCACAGGTGAATATTTCAGACTGTTTTTGGCCAGATCTAACAAGTATGGTAGTATTTGGTGAGATTGTATATGAAGTGGATGAAACTCTTGACTTTTGCACCAGATACAGAAATGCTTCCTTTTGGAGTCTTTATGGTTGCTGGTGCTTGCGCTAGGATGTTCCTATATTCTGTTGTTAAATCCAAGAGGCCGAACTCTAGGTGGTCAGGTTCCATGCTGTCCGGTTCAACAAATTGTTGTAGTATCTGTTTCCAGTGTCCGGAGACTAGTCTAGAGTGCGGTTTCAGTGATATCGCTGGACATGCCAGTAGTTGCATGCGTTCGCTGTAGTGGTACTGGCGTGGCCATGCTAGAGCAATGAGGATCAGAGTGCAGTGATCTGTCTTCACCTTTCTCAAAGTCCTGGAGATCAGAGGAAACAGAAGAAACACCCATGCAAAGAAGCTGGAACATCATCTCAAAAAGGAATTGCCCGTGGTTACTGGTTCCTAATATCTACTGGCGAAGTACTGGCATTTTCTGTTGCTTTGGGTTGCGAATCAATCTACCTTTGGGTTGACGCAATTGTTGGACAATGCGGTTGACTTCTAACTGGTAAAGTTCCCACTCATGGAAGTTTGACAGTTGAGGTGCCTGGGCAGGTGTTTCACGACTATTTGTGAGAAACGGTCTAATCCTATAGAAGTTGAACTTCGTTTGAGAGAGGTTGGGACTGCGCTCCCCTTTATTTTGCTATGTAAAACAGAGATATTGTATTGTTTGTCCTGATAAGGACTGACTGACCTGCTAGTCTTATGGCTAAGAGAATTGGTACACTGATGTGAAGCATTTCTTCTGTGTCTGACTAGAAGCATCTGATCTGCAGCGCTTTCAAAAGAGCTCCTCTGCCATCCATGAATGCATCTGTTGTTAGCAGTACTCTGTCTGATAAAGGCTGGAACCGAAGACCTGCCTTGAGGTTTGCGGAAAATCTCCTCCACAATAGTGCGTGTCAGCAGTCTCATGACTTGGACTGTGTTGTACCATGAGCCGTTTACTTGTTTTCATTGAACATTTAGCTCTTGTTGGGTTTAATCTGGAGCCTCAAAATGTTATGAGGCCTATGCAGGATGACTTGTGGCCCAGACCTGTATTGTCTTACTATGACTGATTGTCTGGTCAATAGGTTCTTTGCCATTTCCTGAAGCTTCATCACTCTTTACAGGGATGGAAATGCCTTTCCCAATTGTGGGCAGTGTATCGCTCCCAAGAACTGAATTTTCAAATGTTGCTCCAAGAAATAATTCAGCTTATTTAGCATGAGACCTAAACTGTGAAAGAGACTGATGCAGGCAGCCATAGAAGCCTTTGCATCTTCCTGTGATGGAGCCGTATGAGCCAGTCATCCAAGTATGGGTACACTTGGTGACACTTAATCATTGTAAATATAAGTGCCATCATTAAATGAACTGGTAGTAGATTGGACCAGTAAACTGAATATGTGATGCATTTTTCGCCAGCATTCCTGATAATAAAAACAAACATGAATGTTCGAGGCGTGTGTATTGTAGGTACACATGCTTTGCTTACTCCTGCCATCTAGTGTTGGGTCTGGATGTTTGTAAGTTGTTTTTCTTCGAAGCAGTCTTTTCCAGTCACGAGGTAAGGTGACTCCTCCTATCTGAAAGAGACCATTAGTTCTAGATTCCTTACCTTAGAATTACCCCCAGGCGTCAGACTGGTTCCGGAGAATTTTTCTGTAGCAGTCCCCTGCGCGTCGGTCGGTGGCGTCGGTCGACTCCGCGTCTATCGTCGGCATCGTGGTTGGCTGGTTGACATTGCGGTGTCTACTTAGACGCCGCCCCTGCACGCTGATGTCAGTTCTTTCTTTTTCTGCGCCAGCCAGCGCAGATCCGGAGAGAGCTTGCCCCTTAATCATTTTTTGACTAAACTTTTTTCTACTTTTGTCGACGACTTTTTTGAGTCCATCGACTCCTGGTAGCACGAGGGATGTCCCATCGTCGGACCGGCTTCAAGCGTTGTGACTCTTGTCACAAGTTGATGTCTGTTACGGATCCGCACCTCGTGTGCCTTTGGTGACTGGAGCGGGACCATGACCCGAAGTTGTGCTCCGACTGCCGGGCCATGAATCTGAAGTCTTTGCGGGAGCGGTCCCGAAAGCTTTTGGAGGCCCGGCAGTCCGCTCTGTCTCTTTTGAGGTCCCGGTTGAGAGGAAGGTCTCGGGACCAGTTGCGGAGCCGTCATCCGAGTCTTCGCACTCCTCGGGTAAGTCAAAGCACAAGAAGAAGGCGAAGAAGCATCGTCGCTCTTCGCCTTCTCCCCGTCCGTCGGCCGACGCGACACGGGACCCGTAGCGTCGTCGCTCTCAGGCTCCGTCTTCGGAGCCCACTTGTGGGACAGCTCCGCGCTTCCCCCTCTTTCCCGGAGCGTCCCCTGCCCAGCTTCGAGCTTTTTACGAAGCGCTTCACAGTATCTTTGGGCAGCCCGACTCCGCCGGCGTGCCTTCAGGCCCCGTGGACTCGGCTGGGGGCCCAATGCCTTCCATTCCGGTGCTGGAGGGCCCCCGAGGATCCAGGCCTGGATCCGGATTCGTGCTGGTCGACCTCACGGAACATTCCCCGGTGCCGATTCCAGTGACAACACCCCCGACGCCGGTTGACCCCCCCCAACCGGCGTTGAACCCCCAACCAGCGTTGACCCCAGCCTCACCCTTGACTTGGACACGGAGCCGGACGGACATCGCCCGACGGTACTGGCGCCATAGTGTACTTTTGTACCACTGTTCATCCCTTGCGTTCCCTATCACCCTGAGTGGCATGCAGAGGAGGGTGAGGAGGACTGGGAGAGGTCTGGAGACCCTTTAGCCGACCAGCTTTAGGAACCGGACTGGCAAGAGGAACTGGGTGATGCCAGTGGTTTGGATACCTCCCCAGACCTCCGCATGCTCTCCCCCACTACCGTGGCTACGGAGGAGGGAGCTTTGTACGCAGTGGTGTTGCGTAGGGCGTCTGAGGCCTTGGGCCTGGAGCTTCCTACGGTGGCAGTCAGGACTAACCTCCTGACCGAGGTACTTCAACCGGCAGAGGCCTCTTCGGAGCCCTTGCTGACTTTTAATGAATCCCGCACTGTCGTCCTCCTGGGCACTTGGTCCAAGCCCAGCACAGGGGCTCCTGGGCACTTGGTCCAAGCCCAGCACAGGGGCTCCTGTGGATAGGATGATTGCCCGACGCCACCACCCGGCCGACCCACTTTTCCTCTCCCAACACCCTACCCCCGAGAGCTTGGTGGTCCAAGCCTCGTCTTCTAAGGGCACATTCCCCCCTGCACCCCCAGATAGGGAATCCAAGAAGCTGGACCACCTTGGGAAGATGTTTTCTTCCGCCGCTGCAGTCGGTGAACACCACATGCCTCTTGGGCTGCTACTTCCATATGGTGTGGGATACGGTTGCACAAGTGCTGCCACTGTGCCCGGAGGAGGCTTGGGCCGTTCTCACCCGTGCAGTGGCTGAGGGTCGAGACGCATTAGTTCCCCATTCGGTGTGGGCTGGATACCGCCGACTCTCTGGGCAGAACGGTTTCCATGTCAGTAGCCTTGAGGCGCTACGCCTGGTTGAGGACGTCTGCTTTCTCTGGGGATGTCCAATCCACCCTTTTGGACATGCCCTTTGATGGCCGTCGCCTGTTCAGTGACAAGGCGGACTCACCGCTCGAGCGCTTCAAAGATTCTAGGGCTACGGCCAGATCCTTGGGCCTTGCGGCATCCTCTCGCCCTCCGCAGTCCACCTTTCGCCCCTTTCGTGGTTACAGAAGGGGTGCCCCACCACGTTCCTCCTCATCTGGCCACAGGGCTGCGCAAGCTACCCAGCCTCTGGGTAGCCGCCTACGTGGGACCCAGCGACGCGGGTCTGGGGGCCAGCGGACGTGCCAGTCCACCCATCACCCCCCTGCAGCAGCCTCCAAACCCTCCTAGTCTGACCTTTCAGGGCCACCCGTTGACTGTGGGCAGCATCATCCAACATCTCCCCCCCCCCGGCAAAACATCACGTCGGACAGGTGGATTTTGTAGATAGTCCGAATGGGCTACTCCCTCCCCTTCGAGACTACCCCTCCCGCCATGCCACCAGCACTCCATCGCATGTCGGAGGATTACTTGGCCCTTCGCTGCCAGGAAGTTGCAGCTCTCTTGGCCAAGGGAGCTATCGAAAGGGTCCCTGTGCCAGAAGTAGGTCGTGGTTGCTACTCCCACTACTTTCTGGTACCCAAGAAGGACAAAGGCCTGCGTCCTATCTTAGATCTCAGGGCCCTCAACAGCTTCCTACGAAAGGAGAAGTTCAAGATGCTCACGTTGGCTCAGGTCCTGTCTGCCCTCGACCCCATAGACTGGATGGTAGCGTTGGACTTGCAGGATGCCTGTTTCCATATCCCCGTCCTGCCAGCCCACAGGCGTTACCTGCGGTTCACGGTAGGCCACGAGCATTTTCAGTTTACTGTGCTCCCCTTTGGCCTTACCAGTGCCCCTCGGGTGTTCACAAAAGTAGTCTCCCACCTTCAGACTACAGCGGACCTCATGCAATCGCTGGGGTTCACTATCAACATGCCGAAGTCACACCTGATTCCCTCTCAGAAGCTCCTTTTCATCGAAGCAGTTCTGGATACAGCACAGTTTTAGGCTTATCCTCCCGAGCAGCGAGTCCGGGATTATCGGGCTATGATACCGATGTTTCAGCCTCTATCCCGGATTTTGGTGAGACTGACCCTGAGTCTTCTGGGTCTCATGGCCTCCTGCATCCTGCTGGTGTTTCATGCCAGGGGGCATATGCTGGCTCCGCAGTGGGACCTGAAGTCCCAGTGGGCGCAGCATCAGGGGAATCTTTCCGATGTCGTCCAGATCTCGGAGGGGACTGCACGTCAATTGCAGTGGTGGCTCACGAGCCAGGATTGGGTCAGCGGCAGATCCCTTTCACTTCCCCAACAAGAGTTCACAGTAGTGACGGATACGTCACTCCTGGGATGAGGCGGCCACCTGGGAGAGGCGGAGATCAGGGGTCTCCGGCGGAGTCCGGTCTCCATATCAACCTTTTGGAGCTCCGGGCGATCCGTCTTGCACTGAAGGCATTCCTTCCTTCTGTGAAAGGAAGAGTAGTGCAGGTGTTCACAGACAACACCACCGCCATGTGGTTCTGCAACAAACAGGGAGGGGTGGGGTCATGGAACCTTTGAAAAGAGGCTCTTCGCCTCTGGACATGGGTGGAACATATCCCTGGTGGTTCAACACCTGGCAGGTTCCCTGAACGCCAGGGCGGAAAAACTCAGCCGCTGGTGCATGATGGAGCACAAATGGCGTCTTCACTCGGAGGTGGTGCAAGGTCTCTTTCAGGAGTGGGGAGACCCTTGGTTAGATCTGTTCGCCACCGAAGAGAACGCGCAATGTCAGCAATTCTGCGCGTTGGCATTTCCAAGGCGGCACTTGCTCAGCGACGCTTTTCTTCGCAAGTGGAACTGCGGCCTCCTGTACGCCTTTCCGCCTGTACCACTTCTACCCAGAGTGCTGAAGAAGATCAAGCACGACCGGGCCCAAGTCATTCTTGTGGCTCTGGACTGGGCATGACGAGTCTGGTACCCCGAGCTGTTGAGCATGGCCATCGATCCTCCGATCAGACTGCCTCTTCAAGAGGATCTTCTGTTGCAGCAGCAGGGGACGGTCCTCCACCCGAACCTGTTCAGCCTCCACCTCCTTGAGTGGAGATTGAGCGGCGACAATTGACAGCTTTCGACCTTCCTCCCGAAGTCTGTAACGTTATCATGGCAGCCAGGCATCCCTCCACTAAAACGGTATACGTCTGTAGATGGAACAAATTTGTGGCATGGTGCACAGCAAAGGCTGTTGATCCCCTTACTGCCCCTCTTTCGGAGGTTCTCCTCTTCATTCTATCTTTGGCTCAGCAGGGCTCTGCTTTGGGCACTCTTAAAGGCTACCTTTCGGCCATCTCTGTCTTTCTGCGCCTTCCTGATCAGCCTTCTCTTTTCAAGTCTCCGATTGTAAATAGATTTTTGAAGCGTGAATCTTTTCTGGATTCACAAGCTGTGCATTATTCCGCCATCTTGTGGTTGGGTCCGGAATTGTAGTATTTCTTTGCTTTTTTTTTTTTTTTTTTTTGGTGTGCGTTGACATACCACCATTTGGTGTCCTCATGTGACGTCGATGGGCTTCCTCCGGAAGCTCCCACCTTTGGTCGCCATCTTCAGATTCTTTTTTTCCGCCGTTGGGTCTGGATCGAGACGGAGGAGCACCAGAAGAATCAACGAAAAATAACAAAAAATATTCTAAGAACAGGAGGAAAGGGTCTTCGACGTACCGGACTTAGATCCTACGGAGCGCGACGAAGACGGAGAAACAAAACTTTGACGACACGAAGAATACGCAAACAGGGGGCTCCCTGTACGCGGTAATGGACAAAACACCTTTCAAATTCTGTGAAAATTGTCACCACAAATACGCACAAAAGGACCAGCATCCAGTCTGCAACCTTTGCCTGCCACTGGATCACCAAAGCGACGACTGCAACGCATGCTCAGCTTTCACCTCAAAGACGTTGAGAGCAAGAGAGAGGCAGAGAAGAGCCAATTATAACATGCAGGGTCAAGACCCACCACCATCGCTTCAAGACCTGGGCCTCTCCAGCGAAGACGTGGACAACGTCGCCGAAGGTCCAGAAGTCAAAGGGGAAACAGACGTCACAGTCGTTGAGGTCGAGAAGAAGACTCCAAAGGAGGTAAGGGAACCGTCGACCTCGAAAAAGATAAGCGAGTCCAGAAAATCTTACTCTAAGCCCTCAAAAGGAGCCTCGGCTCGAAACACTCGATGTCCGTAAGCGCGTCAAAGGGAAAACAATCTGTTGGTTCCTTAGACAAGGACTCCGAGATGGCAAAAAAGACCCTCGAAAGTTCCAAGACGTCGAAAGACAGTCATAAAAAGGATGCGCAGACGTCCAAAAAAGAGAGATCGAAACAGGCTTCGGCAGCGGCGCCGTCACGCTCAAAAAGAAAGGCGGAAAGTTTTGACGCCGAAATTCACGCGTCAGAGATGGAGAAAAAGAGACTCGAAGCAGAAATGGCAAGTATCTTGCAACGCAAGAAAGATTTCAACGAAAAGATGATACTTTTCAAAATGCCACCGAAAATTTCGATCGACGTCGAAAAACATGTCGACGAATTACAGCCGCCAACAACTCCCGAACCACAAGAGGAAGAATTCTTCTTCGAAGACGAGGGAGAGGAAGAAGAGCAAACCTATGCGGGTTCGGCGACTTCGGAGGCTCAAGACCTGCAATGGCAAGATCTTGACGCCGAATCACCAGAAGAAGCAGTGGAGACATATCCATCGAGGCCCTCATCACCAGATGACATTGGAATGTACAACCAAGTCATAAAGAAAGCAGCAGACACCTATGGAGTGCAATTGGAAGAAGAAAAACCGCAATCATGTTTTCTGTTAGAAACATTACTGCCCAGTCAAACAAGAAGTCAATTCCTCTCTATGGTGCCAAGTATTTTGGATCAAGGTAAGGAAGCTTTTAAAGAACCTGCCACTTGCAAGGCAGTCACACCAAGAGGAGAGAAAAAATACAAGCATTCCTCTAAGGATCCTATGTACATCAAGGGTTCAGTGCCTGCTGACTCAATCATAGCTTCTACAGCTCGAAAGAGAGCTAAGGTACCAACTAATGTGGGCCCTCCACCTGACAAAGAGAGCAAAAGGATGGATCTCATGGGAAGGAAGGTGGAGAGAAATGCGGCAATTCAATGGCGCATAGCTAATTCGAATGCTTTAATCAACAGGCATGCATAGCAACATTGGGAAGAAGTTGGAGAGCTGTTAAAACACCTACCAGAGCAATGTCAAAGAAGGGCAAACCACTTAGTTGAGGAGGGGAAAAATATGGCAAACACATGTTTAAAATCAGCCCTAGACGCTGCTGAAACAGCCAGTAGGCAAATGGCAATCGGCATCACAGAAAGGAGGCATGCATGGCTGCGAATCTCTGGTTTCAAGCCAGAGGTACAAAATAACATTCTAAACTCCCCTTTCAATGGAGAACAGCTATTTGGAAATGTGGTGGATGAAAAACTGAACCAATTAAAGAAAGACAATGAAACTGCAAGGTCCATGGGGGCACTGCAGTTCAGAGCCATGCCTAGAGGCACACCCTCACGGAGACCAATGGGCAGAGGTAACCACCAACCTACAACCTCGCACCAAACCTTTCAACAGACTTATCAAGGAGTAAGTCAGGGACAGCAGCAGAATTGGCAACACCAACAGGGTAGGCAGACCTTTCGAGGGCACCCTCGGGGAAGAGGCCAGTCACAACGAGGGGGGCCACAAACAACCACCAAGTGACTGCACTCAAAAACTTGTGCACACTCCAAGGACATCACGGAGTGTGCTACACAAAAGAAAAACAAGGCAAACCAGAAATCAAAAAATCAAACAGTTACTGCAACATATTACACCAGTAGGAGGCAGGTTAAAACACTTCCTCAAAGAGTGGGAAAGGATAACTTCAGACAAATGGATCTAAACATAATACAGTACGGTTACTGCATAGAGCTTGCAAGGAAACCTCCAAACAAAAGACCAAGCAAAAAGATGCATTCCAAAAAGGAATTATCTCAATTACTACAAGAGGTACCAGAACTTCTGAACAAACATGCAATAGAACAAGTAGACTTAAAGGATGCGTACTTGCACATTCCCATGAACAAGAGACACAAGTCTATTAAGATTTGTGGTCAACAATACACATTACCAGTTAAAGGTGCTAGCTTTCGGGCTACAATCTGCACCAAGAGTCTTCACAAAATGCCTAGCCGCGCTAGCCGCTCACCTAAGAAGACAAGGAATTCATGTTTACCCGTACCTAGACGACTGGTTAGTAAGAGCAAGCTCCTACAATCTATGCAAACAGCATATACAGCTAGTAATAGAAACACTAATTCAACTAGGTTTCTCAATACACTGGGACAAATCGTCAACAGAACCAGAACAACAAAAGGTGTTCTTAGGAGCACAAATCAACACAATATTAGGAAAAGTGTTCCCAAGCGAGAGGAGAACATTAGCACTACTGAAGGAGACACATCTATACCACAGGGGGCAAGTTCTGACAGTGAGGACAGTGGGGAAGCTGCTGGGAACGATGGCTTCATGCATTCATTTAGTCCCCAACATTCGCCTACACATGAGACCGTTCCAGGAATGGCTTCAGCAGCAATGGTCACAGGCAACAGGGAGTTGGGAGGATCTAGTGGTTGTCACACAGACAGTTCATCAAGAGATGGCATGGTGGAACAAAATAAACATAGCACAGGGCAGACTTTTCACAACACCAGCTCCAACAGGGACCATAACAACAGATGCGTCCCTATTGGGATGGGGAGCACACATGACAACCTCAAGGTGAGGGGATTGTGGACACAGCAGGATGCAGTGAAACACATCAATATCTTGGAGTTAAAAACTGTATTCTTAGCCTTAAAAGCTTTTCAGAAAGAGTTATACGGGAGAAGAGTGTTGATACAAACAGATAACACAACAACGTTTTACATAAACAAACAAGGAGTAACTCAGTCAGTAGCACGCTCAACGCTAGCTCAGGAGATTTGGAGATGGGCAATTCCAAGGGGAATAGACATGATAGCAGTACACCTACCAGGGAAGGACAATGTAGAAGCAGACCGACTGAGCAGACAAACATCATCCCACGAGTGGGAACTAAATCAAGCAGAACTCCAAAGAATTTTCAGGAAATGGGGGACACCACAAATAGACCTATTTGCAACATCCCACAATGCAAAATGCCAAAACTTCGCATCCAGGCCACCTTGCGGTCAGTCCCTAGCGAATGCGCTATGGATAGACTGGTCAGGGATATTTGCTTACGTTTTTCCCCCAATACCATTAATGAACAAGGTGATCAGCAAATGCAAGATCAGCCAAATGACAATGATTCTCATCGCACCACAGTGGGCCAGGCAAACTTGGTTCTCAGAAATAATGCAGATGTCGCAAGGAACAATGCACAAACTGCCAAAAAAGCTACCCAGAACCAGAGAGCTTAGGCCTAGCAGCATGGCTCCTGAGGACTTAGAATTCACACATCTCAAGCTACCAGAAAGCACAATGGCTGTTCTAAGAGAAGCTAGGGAACCAACAACAAGGAAATGTTATACAGCAAAGTGGAAGAGATATACACAATGGTGTCTTGAAAAACGTATTTCAAAAAAGATTACAAAGGAAACATTGCTAAAGTACTTAACACATTTACTGGAATGTAAATTATGCTATACATCATTAAAAGTGCACTTAGCAGCAATTGTATCTCATACCAGAGGAAAAACAGGGAAAAGTTTCTTCACTTCACATGTGGTCAAAGGTTCCTGGAAGGAGCAAAAGAATTGCACCTCCAAAAATGGTGCCAGCACCCACATGGAACCTGAACATAGTTCTAGCACAAATGATGAAAGCACCATTCGAACCACTGCACAAGGCAACGCAACAAATGCTCACACTGAAAACGGCCTTTTTAGTGGCAATAACATCCTTACATAGTTAGTGAACTACAGGCACTAACACTACAAGAACCGTACTTCCAAATACATAGTAACAGGATTGTCATGAGGACAGATCCTCAATTCATACCAAAAGTGGTATCAAATTTCCACATCAATCCGAGTATACAAATACCAAGTTTCTTTCAAAACCCAAAGACAAAAGCAGAAAAAGCGTTGCACACACTTGACGCAAGAAGGGCGGTCATGTACTACATTGAAAGAACCAAGGCATACAGGAAAACAAAACAGTTCTTTGTATCCTTTGCAAACAGTTTTCTAGGAAGACCAGTAACCAAAAACACCATTGCAAGATGGAATAGCGCAAGCCATACAGTTATGCCACAGACAAGCAGGACATGTCTTACAAGATGCCCCACGGGCACACTCCACAAGAAAGAAAGGAGCAACTATTGACTTTCTAGCTAATAATCCAATTCAGGACATCTGCATGGCTGCAACATGGTCTTCAGTGCACACATTCACAAAACATTACTGTGTGGACATCCAAATGAATAAAGAAGCACAAGTAGGACAAAAGGTCTTACAACATCTATTCACAAACCAAAGCTCATCTTCCACCCAACCACCACAAGACTAGCAAACCGCTACAAAGTCTATGCACAGCATGTGAATCCAGAAAAGACTCACGCTGCAAAACGAATAGTTTCATACCTGTTGGTGTAGTTTTGCAGCTTTAAGAATTTTCTGGATTCACTAGCGAACCCATCCTCCTCCGCCAGGAAGAATGACAATAGGAGGAGGAGAAAGAAAGAAAAAAAAAGAATCCGAAGATGGTGACCAAAGGTGGGAGCTTCCGGAGGAAGCCCGTCGACGTCACATGAGGACACCAAATGGTGGTATGTCGACTCCCACCAACAACAACAAAATAAAAAAGAAAGAAATACTACAATTCTGGACCCAACCACTAGATGGCGGAATAATGCACAGCATGTGAATCCAGAAAATTCTTCAAGCTGCAAAACTACACCGATGGGTAAGAAACTATTCATTCTGAAGGGCATTACTCATCTCTTTCCTCCTTCTCCTTTCATAATGCCCCAGTGGGACTTGAATCTTGTTCTTACTTACGTTATGTGTGCTCCCGTCGAGCCACTACATAATTGTCCTCTTCGTCTTCTTACCTTGAAGACCGCTTTCCTGCTTGCCATCACATTTGCTCGCAGGGTGAGTGAGCTTCAGGCTCTTGCCTCGAAGCCTCCTTTTCTTGCAGTTCATCCAGACAAAGTGGTCCTTCGCACTAGCCCCTCTTTTCTGCCCAAAGTGCTTAACTCTTTCCACATAGGTCAGACCATCACATTGCCCACCATCTTCCTGCCTCCGCACCCTTCCAAAGAGGAGGAGAGACTCCACCGTCTGGACCCAAAACGTGGGCTGTTCTACCTTGACCGCACTAAAGAATTCCGGGTGGACGATCAACTCTTCGTGGGTTATGTAGGCGCCAAGAAAGCTCGGGCCGTGCACAAACATACCATCTCTCGATGGGTTGTCCTGTGCATCAAAATCTGCTATTCTTTGGAGAAAAAGGAACCTCCAGTAGGACTGCATGCCCACTCTGCTAGGGCGACGGCAGCCCCTACTGCTTTGGGATGTGGAGTTCCGCTGATTGACAACTGCCAGGCAGCCACGTGGGCATCCCTGCACATGTTCACAAGACATTACTGCCTGGATAGCCAAGTCCGGAGGGACGGCTTCTTTGGCCGTTCTGTTCTCCAGGACTTTCTAGTGTGAACTTGGTTCGCAGACCCACCACCAGGGTTGGTATTGCCGGGGTATCTATTCTAAGGTGAGGAATCCATAACTAATTGTCTCTTTCAGATGAACAAGTTACTTACCTTCGGTAACGATATATCTGTAAGAGACATACATTAGTTATGGATTCCTCACCGCCCCACCCATCCTCCCCGTTCTGCGAACTGACTTCTAGGGTAAGGGACTCCCTTTCAGGGCCCTAGTTTTTGTGCACCAGTCGTCAGTGTCTTGCATGGCTCTGCACTTCTGGCGTGGAATGTTGTGTAAAGAACTGACAGCGCGCGAGGGCGGCGTCTAAGTAGATACCGCAATGTCATTCCGGTGACTACGACGCCAACGACGAACGCGGAGTCGACCGATCGCAGAGGTACTGCTGAGGAAAAAATTCTCCAGATCGCAGAGGTACTGCTGAGGAAAAAATTCTCCAGATCCAGTCCGACGCCTGGAGGTAATTCTAAGTGAGAAATCCATAACTAATGTATGTCTCTTACAGATATATCATTACCGCAGGTAAGTAACTTGTTCGCATTTACCATTCATGCCTTTACCATTCATGCCTTTACAACGAAATTTGTTGTAAATGCATGCGTGACTAAAAGCATATGCGTTGTAATGGCATTGCGATGTAATGGTAGTTGCGTTGTAATGGCAACGCTTTGTAACATCCCGTTGTAAAGGATGTTTCCCCCTCCAGACAGAGTCCAAATTAATAGAAGCCTCAGGCAAAAGTGGCTGCACAACCAGCCAATCATTGTTGCATAGCCAATAGACAAGGTCTTTTGGCTAGGTATGATAGGGCCCACTGGAACAAAATGGAGGAATTACTCCAATACCTCCCAGAGGAGCATAGGAAAAACTGCCAGGAACTAGTGCAGGAGGGAAAACTAATTTCCAACTTCTCTATCAGGTGTGCGTTAGACGCTGCTGATACTGCAACCAGAGGCGTCGACACCAGTATTCTCCTCAGAAGACACGCATGACTGCAAATTTCTGGGTGTAAACCAGAGGTGCAACAGACAATACTTAATGCTCCCTTTGACAAGGAACATCTTTTTGGTCCTCAAGTGGATGAAGCACTTGGAAAAAATGAAAAAACGACACCGAAGTGGCAAAATCCATGGGAGCCCTACAGTCACCCTCTAACAGAGGCTCCTTTCTCCACTCATTTTATAGGGAAGGCTCAAAACGTACCTCCACAGATGCCAGCACATCTTCATACAAACCTCAAACTCAATCCTCCCCCTCTAGAGGATTCTACAAAGGTGGTTACAGAGGAAACAATTTTAGAGGTAGAGGTAAACCAACACATGCCTCTCCATCTAGCAACAAGCAGTGACTTGATAATTCCCCCCCGACCATCATACACCTGTCAGGGGAAGACTGCACAAGTTTCTTCCCATTTGGCAATCAATTACATCAGACAAATGGGTGTTGGACATTATCCAACATGGTTATTGCCTGGAGCTCATTGACAACCCTCCCAATATTCCACCTCACATTCACAAACTCTCTCTGTTGCACCATCAACTGCTTAAACAAGAAGTACAAGCTCTTCTAACAAAAGGAGCTATAGAACCAGTTCCAGTACAACACCAAGGGTCAGGGGTTTACTCACTTTACTTTCTAATCCCCAAAAAGGACCGTTCTCTACAACCAATATTAGATCTCAGGCCGCTAAACCTATACATACTGTCAGAACACTTCAATATCGTCACACTTCGACCGGTGCTTCCGCTCTTACAGCAAGGCGACTTTATGTCAACACTAGACTTAAAGGACGCATACTTTCAACTTCCTAGCACATCGAAAATATCTCAGATTTGTGGTAGCAGAAAGTACTATCAATTCAGGATACTCTCATTCGGAGTGTCTACTGCACCCAGAGTATTCACCAAATATCTAGCAGTAGTAGCAACTCATCTAAGAAGACAAATTCATGTCTTCCCATATTTAATGATTGGCTCATCAAAGCCAACACACACCACAAGTGTTTAAAACACGCTCAAATTACCATAAATCTTCATCAGTTGGGATTCACAGTCAATGCACAAAAATCCCATCTTCAACCCTCACAACTGCTACCCTATTTAGGAGCTATGCTAAACACTCAAACAGATTAAGCCTATCCCAATGCAGCCAGGATTCACAATTTTCAAACACTGCTACAACAATTCCAAAGCAACCAGTATCTAAGAGTAAGAACTTTCATGCAACTCCTAGGGATGATGGCATCATGCATTGCCATAGTGCCTTATGCAAGATTAAACATGCATCCTCTACAGCAATGCTTAGCACATCAATGGAAACAATCGCAGGGTCAGCTAAAAGATCTAGTGCTGGTAGACAGCTGTACCCATCGCTCTCTGCAGTGCTGGAACACACAAAAGGGCGGCCTTTTATTCACCCTGTTCAACAGATCGTGCTCACAGTGGACGCATCCCTTACAGGTTGGGGTGCCCATCTACACCATCTTAACAGTTCAGGGTCTCTGGGACACCAAACACCAAAATCTCCACATCAAATACCTAGAGCTTCTAGCTGTTCACCTAATGCTAAAATCATTTCTACCCCACCTGATAGGGAAAGTTGTCCTAGTCCGGACGGACAATATGACCGCTATGTACTATGTATAACAAGCATTGGCATAGCCAATAGGTCTCGCCTTTGGGACCTTATTAGTGTTTAGCCATGCAGTACATTATACAGGGGGCTGTGCCACCAGGGATTGAAGAGCTATACCATTACGACACACTGAAAGCTCGAGCCAGATGCCTGGCTGGGGTGCAGCTCCAGGTACCCTTGGGCCATCAAGCCCAAAATAAACCGAAGTTCCATGTGGTGTACACTAAAGCGCCAGGAATGAAAGAAAACACAATAAAAACATGAACCTTTGATGTAAACCATGAGAGGGCACGAGATACCCATCTAGTTCATGAATGTCACAATGTGAAATCAGAAAACCTAGGATTTCCTCCTGGCTTCCCCGCTTGACCAAATAGAGTGATCCTAGGAAAATATTTTATTTCTCTGTGCTCCCTTTTTCATTATTGCATTTGAGCACTCTGCAATACGTGAGTGCAGGGTATGTGCTATTCAAGCATCTCTTGTGCGCCCAATTTTAATAGTCTATAAGGTTATTCCTTGTAAGAAACTATGACACATATAGGGTTTTCGTAACTTCGGATTTGCCTCTTAATTCACTAATGACATTGTTCTCATCGAGGAAGGGGGGCAGAATATTTGTAAAGTCATGTTTAAAAACTTTTGTTTTTAATAAATGTCTCTCAGTGCAGTGTTATGATTAACTAACTGAACACTACTGCATGGTAAAGAAATACACTCTTTGGAATGTTAAACAGTCTATCATCTTTTTATATAGGATTTGTTGCACAGTTGACGTGCCACACATTTTCAGGGCTCAGCTCATGCATGGCTCAGAGCTCAGTCAGACCCTCGGCTTGGCTCCGCTCTCCCTGTTAATTTGTTGGCTCGCCCACCTCTAGATGGAACAGGTCGGCAGACACACATACATGGTATTTTACATCCACATGCACGCAGGCAGCCATTTCAAACCACAAGTTTGAAAATTCATTAGCATTCACTGGACCCATCATCCATTTGTGATATAACCTTTTTGTGGTGTCACATACTGTAATGTCCTTTGTGACACCCTAAAAACTCTATACCACGTTTCTTGACAATTAGTTCCTATTTGCAACCATGCCATAAGAAAGCACAGAACAATAATGCAAGCCTCATTGAGACCGGAATGAAAGGATTAAGTTAGTTCAAAACTAAATAAGCACACAAGATCACAAAAGATGACAACCAAACGAACTATTACTGGTTGTCAACAATACGTACTCAATATGTGTCTCAGGTCTTTTAACCCTTCTAAGACAAAATGTATGTATGTGTTGTTGCTTGCTTGTTTATTCATTTTTGTACTTTACACTGGCCTGGAAGAGAGGGAAGCTGGCACTGCCTGGGTGAAGGGATAAGATTATGTGAAGGAAAGTTAAGGACTGCACAGCCTTTGTTCCGGTCGGTCACCTGCAGGTGCTTCCCCTGCCCACTTATCTTTACTTTATGAGCACTGAGTGTTCCCTGGCAGTCATTTCAGGGCACTAGCCCACCACGCAGACTCTGAGCAGGAGGGAAGTTGGCATCAACAGCATAGATTTAGCGATTGTTGGGACTCGCCCACTCACCTGGTTGACCCTGTCTGGATGTCTAGAGGGAGATGCGTGATTATTATGTCTTGTACCTATGGAAGAATGCTTAGAAGTGTGCTTTTCTGTCAGTACTAAGCAACAGAAGCAATTATCAATTGCCTTCATGAGCTAAGTCAGACCTTCCTTCCCAAGCCCTGCAACATGCCTGCGTTAGCCAATGAAAAGGAAGCTGGATTGGGCTACACTCATTGTTCCTCTGATGCCCAACACTCAGAGCTCTACCGATGCACAACAGACAGGGCTCTTATGAGCCACATCACCCAATGCTTCACCGGCAGTGTCACAGAAGCGAGTCTCAACTACCCGGGTTGCTTTTCCAATCTGATGAAATTAGGTAGCTCCTTTTGTGGGGTGACCACAGTGAGTAGTATTTGTCACAGCAGCACTGACTGATGCAAGCATGCGGGAGCTTTCTAAGGAGGGAAGGGGAGAGGGAGTGGGTGGGGTCGATGGGGATTAGAGGCAGGATAAAGTGCTCAGAGCCTTCCGAAAGAGTTTTCTCCTTCCTTTCTGCTACGTGCCAGAGCTAGAGTCGCACTGCATTCCTACAGACCCGACCCACCCCCTCAAAACAAGTAAGGGGTAGGGGCACTATATCTTAAATCAGTTTAAACTGGGGGAGCTGCATCAGTACATTTGATGAACCGGAGTTTCTCAACGCCCCCCTTACAAAGAGAAAAAAACAAATAGACTAAAAAAACAATGTGTCTGCCTCTCTGGGGTCAAGTATTGATCCCTCTCCTTTGTCAGAATGCCCAATTGTAACAATCAACGAAATATAGAATGTGCAGCCTTCAGCTGGACAAACGAGGAGTGTTTGGGGTGCAACTTGGGGATGAGTATACTGTTCAGTGCAGGGGTGGGGCAACAATGGAGTTACGTGTGCGAGCCTGCCATGGTGGCTGGTGTCAGTTACCATCTTGGAAGGGAGAAGCATTTTACTTTGCTGCAATTGGGAACGTCCTGACTCCAAATATTGTGTTGTGCATGTGTAGTGGGGGACACCACGAGTTCGAAGCAGCGCGAGCACACCAGGAATTTGTAGTTCGGCACCCCTTGGCACTTGCCTGTGGCCTGTGCACCACCGGAGCTACGGACTGGATTTGTGTTGCTCTCCATGTCAGAAAGCCAGGAAGTGCAGGGCTACCTGCCTAGAGGGCTATCGTGTTGTGCCAGGTGAGAGCGTGGATTGTGAGGATGGAGAGGACGGTGGGGGCAATATGAAAAGGAGGAAGAGAATGAATTGATTAAGAAGACCCGATGTGATAACTGAGATATCATACAACAACGGGCGCCGCACAGAAATGAATCTGGCAATACAGAAACAAGGGAATTACCTTACTACCAAAACAAGCATTGGCCGCGCGGCCGTAAAAGTAACGCCGCGCGGCCGTGAAAGCGAAAGTTATCGCGATGACGCGCTCTGTGCTAAGCACGCGAGGGATGCGCGTGCAGCAGTGATTGGAGAGGCGGAGCGAGGCGCGCGCCCTTGTGCGCGTAACCGCACGCTGGTGGCCGGAAAAAGCCTCTTTGGGAGCACTTTCAAAAGCCCCTTACTAAATGTCTCGCAGAGCAGCGCATGCGCTGGCTCAGCGAGACCTAAAAACGGGGGGAGGGGTAGACACTCTCTCTCTACAATTATCATGCCTCTCTCAGACCATTTAGCGTTGGGAAATACATCACAAAATCTAACTGCTAGCAGAACACCTTCCAGGGACGGACAACAAATTTGCCGACCTCAGCAGGATGCGGCAATAAGTCCATGAGTGGGAACTCCACCCCCAAAGTCGTCCTCCTATACTTCCACAAATGGGGGTTCCCACAAATAGATCTCTTTGCAACAGCACAGTACTCAAAATGCCCAAACTTCGCCTCCAGGTTCACACACCCTCTATCCAAAGGCAATGCCCTATGGATAAACTGATCAGGGATATTTGCTTACGCTTTTCTGCCACTCCCTCTTCTTCCATTTCTGGTTCGCAAGCTCAGGCAAACCTCTCACTCTTATTTTAGTAGCTCCTACGTGGAATCGTCAACCATGGTTCACCACACTACTGGAACTTTCAGTAGTTCCACACCAAAAGCTTCACCTCACCCCAAATCTTCTCACTCAGAATCATGGAGAATTCAGACATCCAAATCCCAAGGAGCTCAACCTAGCGATTTGGCTCCTTAATTCATAGAGTTTGGATAGCTAAATCTACCATCAGATTGCATGACAATTCTTGAAGAAGCAAGAAAACCTACCACTAGAGAATACTATGTAGCAAAGTGGAAATGGTTTGTTATATATTGTAATAACCAAACAATCGAACCACTAGATGCTTCTATACAACAAATCATTTGTTACCTATTGCATCTACAACGTGCAGGCCTTGCATACACATCCATACACCTACACCTTGCAGCAGTGGCTGCATATCTTCAAAACAGACAACACTTATCTCTATTCAGAGTACCAGTAATTAAAGCCTTAATGGAAGGCCTTAAAAGAGCAATACCACCAAAAGTTCCACCTGCATGGAACCTTAATATTGTTCTAACAAGACTAATGGGTCCACCTTTTGAACCATTGCACAATTGCCCACTGCAATTCCTTTCTTGGAAGGTTGCTTTATTGATTGTTATCACTTCACTAAGACATTTCAGTGAGCTTCCGGCACTAACCTTGGAAGAACCATTCTTCCAAATCTGCCTTTCATATTAATCAATCGGTTCAGTTACTGGTTTTCTTTCATCAACCAGATTCTGTAGCAGAAAGAGCTCGACATACATTAGATGTCAAAAGAGCATTATTGTATTATATTGAAAGAACAAAAGATTTTTGCAAAACAACTTTTTGTTGCCTTTGCTCCCCCTCATAAAGGGAAACCTATCTCTAAATCTGCTATTTCTAGATGGATCGTTAAATGTATTCAAACATGCCTTTTTAAAGCCAAAAGAACTATGTCTATAACTCCTAGAGCACATTCGTTTTGCAAAATAGGAACATTTATGGCATTTTTAGGTACCATTCCTATAGCTGACATTTGTAAAACAGCTACATGGTTTACACCACACACATTTACTAAACACTATTGTGTGGATGTATTAGCATGTCAACAAGCTAATCTAGGACAGGCAGTCCTAAGAAGACTTTTTCAAACAACTGCAACGCCTAGTGGTTAGCCTCTGCTTGGGAAAGTGTTGCTATACAGTCTATGCAAAGCATGTGTATCTACAGCACACATGCCTAAAATGGATTGTTAGCCTTTAAGCATCTGTTCTTGGCATGTAGCGCTGTAGATTCAAAGGCGCCCTCCCTCCGGACACCTATGGTTGTTGCAGTTATTCACATTGTACACCCATGGACATCTCAATACTACACTTACTCCATTCTCACCCTCTCGCGGGAAAACAATCTAACAATGGAGTCAATGCTGATGCGCACTATCACTGAAAGGAGGAGTCACCTTACCTCGTGACTGGAAAAGACTTCTTCGAAGAAAAACAACTTGCAAACATCTGGACCCAACACTAGATGGCAGTAGTATGTGAAGCATCTGAATCTACAGCTCTATATACCAAGAACAGATGTTTACAAGGTAAGTAACATAATCCTTATTCATGCCCTTCATCCACCAACATTGAAGAGGAGGGCCAGTGTTAGATCCATATAAAATAGAGGTATAATGTTTAGCACATATACCTTCAAAGATATGGAGAAGAATGAATTTAGGAGTGGATCAGATTGGCCAGCCCAGGATACGTGACCGGTACACAGAGTAAACTACTTTAAAGAACTGTATTTTGGTCCACTCCCAGACAGTGTGAAGGCTGGTAGTTGTGTTTTGACATCCCAGACATGTTGAAGAGGATGAGATAACTTCTTAACACTTCCTTGAAGGCATTAAAGACAGGAATTCAGTGACTGGACTGGGATGGTAAATTTGGCTGTGTCGCACTGTTAATAAGTCTGGGCTCCTACTCTACATCTTAGAACTACTCATAATCAAATTGCCTTTCGAACGCAAACTGAACAAGCATGTTATCTAACCTAAAGAGTGCATTAAAAGATACTTTCAATGCTCTGGACGAAAACGCAAAGCTCCAATGGCACCCAGATTATCTCTCAAAGGCATCATACCATTGTCTCCAAGCAATAGGGGTATCACCCGGTGTTTGTAGAAAGGGAGGTGGAGGAGTTACAGCCTGCATTTCATTCTGTACCTTTTCAGCACACGTTCAATTTATTAAAAGGGGAAGTATGCAAATAACAGACCAATAACAATATAATCAGAAATGTACACACGTACACTACAGGACAAATAGATTATTGTCAATCATCACCAGTAGCGGCCCGTGGAGGGAGTTCCGTGAGGCGGGAGGGGCAGGGTGGGGGTAGTAAACACCGGAATATGGATGAACGGAGGTAAGTAAACCATTAAATAAATAAAACTAATTTTGTTGCGCGCGCTACATTGCAAGACTAAGCAATTCCAATCAGCGCTACAATACTTTGTTGAGGACATGCATTGCAAGTTCCTCTTGTTAAATATTTCATTGATCCTTGGATACCAGGCCATGAGTTAAAATGAGAATGTGTTTTTCCTACCCCCACACAGGGTCAAATCAAAAATCCAGTTCCAAATGAACTAACTTGAGTTTCAGGTGGGTGCAGGTCTCTGTTCCTTGGATTATCTCCTCTTACCAGACTAAGGAGAAGCAGTCCACAGAAGTAAGGGACTCCAAGTCTGATTTTAGGGCAGCAGTCTCCATCCTTTGTGTAGTGAGAGCGGCTACTGATCAAGGAAAATCATTGTGAGCTACTAAAAGTCGTGCACCTCACGCATTGTCTCGCCTCTACATTTATAGGCGCTATGCGTGCAGAGGGCTTCTGGGTGTTATAAAAGTCTATGCTGAGACTCCAGTATGAACAAGTACTATTTGAAAACTATTGGGAACGCTGTGTTTGGTAATGTAATTTAGGCAGATGGGGGGTGTTGGTGAAATAAACCATGCCACCCCCCATGACTCCTGAAGTTCACCTGCTACTGTCACTTTGCACCAGGTGCGTAGCTTCCATTGGTGCACCAGGAGCATGGCCACTGAATCCTGATTATTGCTGTATTTTACATTTCAAACAGCAGCCGGGAGGTACATTTTCTTCCTTGAAATAAGCCCATTATTCATTGGCTATGCTACTGCTTAGCACATAGCCACTTACCAGCGCGACCAGTTGTGCATTCCCAAGGCACGGACTTGGCAGCATCTCAGTACTCCTTGTCACTGAGGATTACGTAAAACTCCAGGGCTATGCCAGTTCTCCTCAGCACATGAATGATAACCTGAGATAAAGTTAGACGATCTGATGAAAGAAAATTGTCTAAAAAATGAGGAGTGCTGGTGAGAGGGTCCTTATTCCTGGCTGAAGAGCAGCAGATGGAACCTAGGTCCAGGAATTGGGAAAGTAAAGTTGTATTACCGTAGTGGTAGAGAAAGTACAGAGTACCAACTTTTCTAACAGGCACCAGGAGCTGCAGGATACGTGGGTAATCTCCAGCAGTCATCCCATTTGTACCACTTTAGGAGGGGCAATCTAGACTCACATCTACAACTTGTAATTTATGTAAATTTGACCCGTTTCTCTTTAAAAAATAAATTTAAAAAAATTGTTTATTTTCTCTACTCTACTGGCCAATCAGTCTTATCCAAAATTCCCCCTTTCGGCATTCTAAAGTTGTAATTTAAGCACTGTGTTTAAGCAATCACTTATGGTACTTTGCCACTGTCCAATGTGTTTGCCACCGAGGAGAATAGTGAAGTACTCCCCTATTTCAAATGCAAAACACCCTTGTGTGAGTTCCCACAAAATGAGGTCCATTTCCAGTCCACTCTCACTGCAAAAACGTTCTGAACGTTCTGCTGTTAAGTTGTAGTTAATAAGACATCCCTACAGCAGCAGTAACTGCAAGAGCACACCTCAGAAAGTCCTCTTTCAAGAAGAACCATATTCATGTTGTGTTTTGTGTAGTGTTTTTGGGTTCACTTACATGTACTTTCAATTTCCTGACAGTTACTTTTCCGTGAAATTGTACGTGTGTTTTTATCTGAACGATATTTTTGGTTTTCTCTGCATAATTGTGCCAATGTAGATCGTGAAAACAAAAAAAACACAGCCAGGCAAAATTACTGTTAGATTTGGGGGTCTCTAGTTGGCACAGGTAGGTACTTGTGACAAATAGGGACCCTCGCCTCTAGTCAGGGTAGGGGGGTACACTCCTAAAATAACCCCTGCTCACCCCCTTGGTAGCTTGGCACGAGCAGACAGGCTTATCTCAGAGGCAGTGTGTAAAGCATTTGTGAACACATACAGTAATCCAGTGACAACACTACAGATGGACACCACACAAGTTGTATTATAAAAATAAGTATCTTTTATATAGATTTAACACAAGACCATAAACGACAAAAATCCACAATACTGTACTTAAAATGGTAGGTTTAGCTTAGTTCTCTTCAGTTCTTAAAATGCGACACTTTGAGTCAATGTACCTTACGATGCGTCACGTTTCTACAACGAAAGTGTTGCAGAGATGGAGATGCGGCAAAGTTCTGGTGCAAAGAAATAAAGACGTCAAGTTCTTCCTGATGCGGCACGCTTCTTCGATGTTGCGAGAAGTCTCGACTCGATGCGTCAGCTGCAGCAGCGACACCCTTGTTCCGTGATGCGACGACAGCGGCTTTGGCGGCGACACTCTTCTCCGACGTTGCGAGACGCTTCCGCTCGATGCGACAACTGCAGCGGCGACACCCTTGTTCCGTGATGCGACGGCGGCACGCTTCTCCGTGGATGCGAGGCGCTTCTCTTGATGCGGTGCAATGCGACAGCTACAGCGGCGACATCTACGATGCGGCGGCTGCGACGGCGACACGCTTCTTCGGGGTTGCGGGACATTTCTTGAGATGCGGTGCAATGCGACAGCTACAGCGGCGTCATCTCCGTGATGCGACGGCGACATGCTTCTCCCTCTTGAGTCGCGCTTCCAGCTCCTTGCGACACGCAGTCCCTCAGAAGGCCCAAAACAGCAGCAGGCACTTCCAAAGAACTCTTGGGGAGCTGGGGTTTGAAGTCTGTTGTCCCTGAGACTTCAGCAGGAGGCAAGCTCTTTTCTCAAGCCCTTGGAGATCCTTCACAAGTTGAATAAAGTGCACACAAAGTCCTTTCTCCTTTCTTTGGCAGTCAGGCAACCACTGCAGGCAGATCCCTCTAGCTTAGGGATAGTCTTCTCCTCAGTTTCTTCTTGGTTCCGCTCCTCAGCAAAGGTTTCTTCTTGTTTCCCAAAGTGATCTAATTTCCTAGGGGTCTGGGTCCCCTTTTTATACACAGTTTCTCTTTGTTCTCCGAAGGCAGAGAGGCCTTTGCCTAGTCCAAAACCAGTTCTGGTCAGTCCTGGAGCACTTTGTTTACAGGACTCCTTCTTTCCTTTCAGAATGTGGGGCAGAGTGCTCAGCCGCCCGGCAGGAGGTGGAGCCAGCATTGTGGAAGGCAGGCACAGCCCTATTCAGACCCAGGTGCAACTCCTCCCTCCACTCTGGATGCAGATCTCTCTATTCAGACTGTGCTGACTCACCCTGTCTCCTGTAGCCACCCCCAGCCCCTGTCACTCAAACTCCAGACAAGGAATACACAACCTAGCAGAGGCAGGCTTGGATAGTTAGGCAAGAAAATACCCACTTTCTAAAAGTGGTATTTTCAAACACAGAATGTTAAAACCAACTTCACTAAAAGATGTATTTTATCATTCTGAGTTCAGGCATACTAAATTCGTTTTTCTACCATGTTCCCTGGGTCAGTTAGGATTATAAGGTGTAATAATCAAAACTGCCCATTCTGGCCTATGGAGAACAGGTAGCCTTGCAATAGTGAAAAACGAAAATGGCTGTAATTCACTATTAGGACATGCCACACACACCAGGGCATGTCATACCTTATACTTGCAATGCACCCTGCCCTTGGGCCTACCATAGGGGTGTCTGACATGAAGAAAAGGGAAGGTTTAGGGACTGGCAAGTGGTTGTACTCACCGAGTCGACATGGCAGCCCTAGGCTGCACACAGGCTCTGCAATGGCAGGCCTGAGACACACTTTTACAGGCTGCTTCTGTGGGTGGCACAACCAGTGCTGCAAGGCCACCAGCAGCATTGGATTTACAAGCCCTGGGCACACTCAGTGCACTGTACTAGGGACTGACAAGTAAACCAATCATCCAATCATGGAGTCACTAATACATCACACAATTTATCATAGGGAGAGCATATGCACTTTAGCACTGATCAGCAGTGGTAAAGTGCCCAGAGTCATAAAACAGCCAACAACAGGTTAGAAAAAATATGAGGAAGGCAAAACGTTTAGGGATGACCCTGCAAAAAGGGCCAAGTCCAACAATTACCATTCACGGAGATCTTTTGACGTGACACTAATTATACTGGATAGTGATACAATAATTGCGAGGGCCTTGCACTGTGCCGAAATGAGTCGCATTTGCTGAAATCATTTGGTGCTTAGGTTCTCACGCCATTCCGCTTATCTTAGCCACCACATTAAACTCTCAAGTTCCCCTTAGGTCTCGCCTAGGCAGCGCATGCGCTGTCTCTTCGAGAGATGTTGTATCTAGAATATGGGCTTTAAGCACTTACCCGTTTTTTAATTGACTCCTCTTACTGTCCTTCGTAAATGTCTGCTTTTCATTGGTCAATTTGCTTAGTAGTCCCTCCTTTTCTACTTGTGTAACCTCCTATGAGGACTGCCCCTGTTACATGTGCTCTTACTCTTCATGTTAATTTATGATACTTGAAGAGCACTTTTTTTGTTGGCCTGCCTCTGCTCGTGCGTGTTATCCTGACTTCGCGCAGGCTGAGAGGTTCCCGGCCGAATCATTTACCAATGCTTCCACTTCACGGCCGCCGTGCGTTCTGCACATGCTTCGCGCGATGTTATTTTTCTTTATTTAAACTTTTACATGCTTCGCGTGATGTTACTTTTATTTTTATCATTTTGGGGATGCTCAGCGGCGCTGCGTGTTCTGCACACTCTTCGCGGGATGTTATTTTTCTTTATTTATACTTTAACACGCTTCGCGGGATGTTACTTTCATTTTTCTCAACATTTTGGAGATGCTCAGCACGATGCCGGATTAATTCTAGGTTCCTTGGCGGGTGTTTTGAAAGTGGCTCTAGTGAGCCGCCCATGAAATTGAACACTGTTTGGTGCATAAAACTGACTTCAGCCACCCGGACTGTATTCTAGCTTTGAATACATCACTGCTCCGATGCCATCAGGGAAGTGACGCCTAAACTTCAGAGGACCATCCTTTTCCTTTCAACTAGACTCCTGGCCTGAAGCCCCTACGTATAGTGTCAGAGTTCAAACCTTTACTAAACTGGTCTGCGGCTTTTATTTTTTGTCCTTATGTCAAATAAGCCTAAATGTGCATTAAAGCCACAAAAAAATGTGAGGCTTATGCCTGGAATAATTTGTAGTCATGGCTAACGCTTGTAAATTACTTGGACTCTCGGTTTAAAGCACTACAAAAAAATATATATATATATCATTTACACCACCAGTAGCTCTAACTTTCACAAATGCGAGACCGATTGTATTGCAAATGCTTTTTATTTAGTCTTTTGAATTACCTCAGTGAAGCTGATACTCCAAATATCATAGCCCCACCCTGTGTCGCAAAGCGGAGTCAAGCCCCTTGAAGAGCCCTGGTGCCAGGCCTCTTTAGAGATTCATTTCCCAGATCTCTGCTGCTCTGCTTTAGCCAGATGACTAGACTCTGTGGCGGGCGCTGCCAACAGCCACATTCTGTGGCCTGTTTCAAGACTCCGGTGCTGTGCTGCTGCTTGGTGCCACACAAGGTAGGAGGCTCAGTACTGTGTGGTGACTGGATTTTGAAATGCGTAACCGCCCTCTCTTAGCTTAGCCAATAACATCTGGTATGAGTGAGGGGGCAAGCACTAATTCGCACAGAAATGGTATTACAGATAAAATACATATTATAAATATAGCTTACTGAAGCTACAAGGTCGCGAGCTACTCCGATTGGATTGGCAAGCTACCAGTAGCCCGCGATCGACCGGTTGGAGACACCTGAATGTACCTGTCATGCTACATTTATTCTTCCCAAATCCAACAACAGCAGAAAGATCATTACATTCCTTACATGTACGTAGATGTCTCAAATTCTTGATCAATAAGACAAAGAACATAAGTTCATCAGACCAATTGTTTCTCTTTGGGCCAGCCCGAAACTGGTAGACCCATGTCCAAACCAGGGATAGCACGTTGCCTCTTAACCTTCATCACTTTCTGGTACAACAAAGTCAGATGTCCGCTCCAGGGAAGTGAGGGCGCATTTAACAGGAGCATGACTACGACTACTACATTATTCAATTGTGTACCCTGGCAAAACATCTGCCAATCCTGTAGGAGCAGGCACATGTTCACAAAGCGCTACTGCCTTGAGTGAACGTAGAAGCAGATTCAGAAGTAGGGCAGGCAGTCCTCATTCCCGCTTTCTTATATATGGTATAATTATGTACTACTTGCTATTATCATTCAAGCATGTAAATATATGAAAGATCTAATGCTGGAGAAGAAATTAGTTACTTATCTGTAACTCCAGTTCTCCAGGTTTGGTATCTTTCATGAATTCACATGTGGCCCTCTCACCTCCCTGAATAGAGGCTCATTCATAACACACTTTTCACCAACTTGTTCTATGAAATCTGGGTGATAGTGGCTCTAGGGAGAGTACGAGAGAGGGCACTTCCACCTCATTGACAGAAGTTTGGGTTGCTTTAAACTAGGTGGATGTGCTACTAAACAAAGAGTTTTGTTGAGGCATATGGCCATTTTTGCATTGTTTACTTCTGTTTGATTACCGGGCATTCCCAGCCTGACGGCGGGGAATTATTAAAGTATGTGAATATCTGAAAGCTACCAATACTGGAGAACTGAAGTTAGCGTTAAATAACTACTTTTTCTAGGTCTTGTCTACCGGACAACACAAGTTGTTTGTTGGCAGAAAAGACCATTTGTCAGCTTAGGCTTTACTGTCACTCATTTGCTTGCTTCTACTGTCGCTCTAATTTGCTTGCTTCTATTTGTTAGCTCTGTGGGCTTGCCTTCATCTTCTTGTGTTTTCTCTCCCATGGGGCATGAACTTGCTACTTGTGTCCTTTTACTGCTGACTTTTCAAGCACTAACTTTTTCTTTTGAGCTAAGCACTCCGTGAGAGTGCATGTGTTTTTCAACAGCCTTCATCATGTACTTCTCTCCCCCAACCTGCGCTTCAAAAATTAAAACCACAACATGATTTCATTCTTTTTTTTTTTTGTATTATTATTTATCGATCAAACCTGGTCAATAGAAAAACACTTGAAACATTAGTAGGCACACAAATGAATGGTGCGCGATTACAAAATAATGTGGGTGCTGCATCATAGCGCCTTTTTTTGTTTTTGCTTGATTTCCTTTGCCATGCTGCACAGCATCTGTAATGCTGTACACTTTGGCTAAAATCGGTTGGCATCGCCAGGCAAGAACTGTTGGCTTTTCCAGTGATTGTTTTTGAAAGATTACAATATTTATTTCACACCAAAATGAGAGAATTTTAGTTTTTTCTCCAAAAGCATCAATCATACTCAGAAAAAGGGGGCCAATATTTCTAGAACATCCCTCTAGGATTCAGAAGGTGTTGAAACCACTCCGGCTTTATTTCCTGTGAGCATTGCCTAAACTACACTGATTACCTCCTCCACTGTAAAGTGTTGTTCTAGGTTTTCAAATTCAATAGGTTCCAGTATTGCCTCTTCAGTAGGAAACCTGCACACTTCCATCTCTTTAGCAGACATAAGATTATCTTCATGTATAGATTTGTATACAATTCTAATGTCCCTAGTATGTTTTTAGGTTCATGAATGTCAACCCCGTTCTGATTTAAAATGCTAGAAGTAGTTCCTTGAGCCCTAAAATATGAAACATAGACTTGCTCTACTCAAAAACCTTAACGTGTTTTTGATGTTGGGTGTTACTACTGTCTCTAATATCTTTTCCAAGCCTTAGGTGGGTACCGGGTATTTGTTTAAAAATTTAATCTTTTTCATTTTGAGATTTTATTCCTCCCATGAGGTTGCCATTCTCTAAATTTGGTTGTAGAAGTAAATCCCTTAATCATGAGGATTCCTTCTTAGCAAGATGTGTATTGCTTATAGTAGAACTCAAGCAATTCCCTATATTGAGGCTCTGAATGAATCCCAAATAAAAGTAGTATGCTAGGTACCCAAGTTAAGTTTCAGGAATTCTGGAATATTGCGATTCATTCTGCTTGAAACTCCATGTCAGATGATGAGTGATCAAAGGTCCATCTTTTCAGTTTAATGTCGGTGACCGTAGTCAAAGCAATAAAATCAGACTGGATTATGATCAGAGATGATCCTGCAGAGTGTCTGAACAGTAGCATGCCGAAGTAAATTGAGGGGGCTGAAAATGACATCTGAGAATATTGCTTATGTGGAGTAGAATAGAATGTATGTACATCTGTATTTCCCTTAAACTATCCAGATATCCTTCAAGTTAGAAGAGTCCATTGCATGAGTTATATCAGCAAGCGTCTGCCACATTCTTCTCTCTCTGCTTTTACTAGAGAAGGGATTATGTGTGATGGGACATTTACATAGCCACAAAATATTAGTAAACTGCTCCCATTTGCTACTTCCAACAACAGTGGTGAAAATCTCTGGATTATCTCCATTAGGGCTGTACACTGACCACGTGACTACCTGTTGGTTCATGTTCCTTAGCTCGTCTATAACTCAGTGCCCCTTTATGGTTGTATGTAGGACAAACGCATGCCATTACTCTGCATGCCATTAATCCGCAGTCTTTACAACTAATGCATCTTTACCACGCATATTGTTACAATGGCATGCCTTAGTGAAAGTGCTGGACTTTCTATCGGTATAATTTACTATTCCAACTCCAGTCTGCGTAACAGTAGGGAAAGCGTTGGACTTTAAAGTCCAACGCCACCTTCCCATAGGCATTGAAACGATATGCCTGGTAAAGGAATGCGTACTAAAGATGCATTTGTTGTAATGCCTGCGTTGTAACGGCAGCACATGGTTCGTGCCGCGTTGTAAATGCTGTTTCCCCACCTTTATATCATCCTTATAATTTTGTCATACCCAGGTATTGTTTTTGCATAGAATGGCCACCACCATGAAGGACATGTTTTAGTGGCAGCCTTTTGGTAACCCAGCTGCTTAAGTTTATTACTCCGTTATCTCGGTAGGGATCCTCAGTGTCCCTAATCCCAGCTGCCCTTAACCCCCTCCCCCCCCCCCTCCCCCCAAGAACATGTTTAACATTAACCTTTACATGTCCTTCTTTTAAATATCCTACACCATGACCTAATGGGCCAGAAGGCCGACTTAGAAGTGACTTAAAAATATTTAAAAGGAAGGTTTAGGCTTGTCAAAAAATTGGTTATTTTGACAGGTCGAATTTGCAGTTAAAACCCGCCTAGCCAGGCTACTGGTGGGCCTGAAGTCATGCTTTACAGTGCCACTGCAGTGAGTGGCACAATGAGTGCTGCAGTTCATAGTTAGCATTTCATTTACTGGCCATGGGTACATTTGGTGCCATATATTAGGTATTTATAGGCAAAAAGCAATAACCCAATCAGGTCATTATCAATTTCATCATGGTGAAAGGAGGAGCACACGCAATTTACTCCTGGCTAGCAGGGGTAAAGTGCTTAGAATTACACCTGGCGGTGGCGCTGGGCATCTTCCAGCAGTTGGGAGAACCCTGGCTCGATCTCTTTCCCATAGCTGAGAATGTGTAATGTTAGCCTTTTTGTACACTGGAGTTCCCAAGAAGTCTCTTTCGACAGACGCATTCCACCTAGAGTGGAGCACGAGACTACTGTATCCCTTCCCGCTGCTACCTCTCCTGCCCCCTAGTTCTAAAGATGATCAGGAACAACTGGCCCCAAGTCATCGTTGTGGCTTTGGATTGGGCCAGGAGAGTGGTACCCTGAACTTCTGGAGATGGCCATGTCCTCCAATGAGGCTGCCACTTCAAGGATCTTCTGTTGCAGGAACCTGGCAGGATATTGCACCCGGGCCTGCGAAATCTACATCTCTGTGCATGTAGATTGAATTGCGGCATTTGACGGCAAGTATTAAATGTCATCCTTACATGCCTGTCTGTTGACGCTGGGAATTTTTGCAGCTTGGTGTGGCACCTACAATATGAAACCCTATGTAGGCAAAACGTTTGAATGTATTGTTGTTTGTTTTTTCTGTATATTGTTTTTTTGGCCCTTTCGACCTTTTTACGTTTAGCGAACCAGCTAAGTTGCATGTTTCCTCCTAAACCCTTCAAGGTGCCACAGTGGGATCTTAATTTAGTCCTTACTTTCCTTATGTGTACCCCTTTTGAGCCAATGCACAGCTGGTCCTATATGCCTCATAAATCTGAAGAGTCTTTCTCATTGCAAAAACTTCAGCTAGTTGCGTGAGTGAGCTTCAGGCATTCGGTCCGGTAGCCCTCTACCCCCTTCTCTCATGACCAACTGGTGCTGAAGACTAGAACGTCCCTGCTACTGAAGATTGTGACTCCTTCCTACTAAAGGTTGTGACTCTATTTCATGTAGACAAAATGGATGGTAACTGTTCCTAAAAAGGGAAAAAACTCTGCAACTATTTTAGTTGAAATGTAGTAATAAAGGGGAATTCCTCCTTTTGAAATTAGTGCCCTCACACACCCTTGCGGGTGTCGTGCTTCATCATTGGGCGTAGCTCCTCGTGGGGGTGGCGCTGCAGTCCCCCACGGGCCCTGCGAGAGGGCTCTTTATCGGAGATCTTTTTATAGGAGGTGCCGCAGTTGTGCATGCAGGTGTGTGGGCCTAGTGACAAAGAGTGTGTGTGAAGATAAAATTACCTCACCGGAACCCTAACACAATTTTATTCAAGGGTCCGAAAGATAAATTAAAATCAAGGGGACTGGAGCCTATCCTAAAAACAAATATGTAGGAGGGATAGGTATGCTCCAGCTGCTCTCAGTCCGTGAAAGTGATGTGAAGGTGCAATAGGGTCAACATGTTTCATGCATCCGGTGGGTCCATAATGGATCCTCAGTGCGCTTCGTCAGCACAACTGCGGCACCTCCTATAAAAAGATCTCCGATAAAGAGCCCTCTCGCGGGGCCCGTGGGGGACTGCAGCGCCACCCCCACGAGGAGCTACGCCCAATGATGAAGTACAACACCCGCAAGGGTGTGTGAGGGCACTAATTTCAAAGGCGGAATTCCCCTTTATTTATTTCTATCCCACCTACTCTATCTCTGGACACACTACATCTCAACTAAAATAGTTGCAGAGTTTTTTCCCTTTTTAGGAACAGTTACCATCCATTTTGTTGACATTTACTCCTGGGAGCACTGGTACTGGACCTTCTCTTTTTTTCCATAATTGCTCCCTGTCCCTCCCTTTTGTTATGTATTATCTATTTCATGTAGGGCAGTCCATCAGACTTCTACATTACTTGCTCCACCTCTTTCCTCTAAGGAGGAGGAGAAACTCCATTGTTTGGACTCCAAAAGAGCACTGAAATTTTACATCAATTTAACCAAAGACAGGGTAGACAATCAGTTCTTTGTGGTGTTCTCTTGGGCAAAGAAAGGCAAGGCAGTGCAGAAAAGCAAGCACTTTGCCCAGGTGGATGGTGCTCTGCATTAAAATCTGCTACTTGCTGGCTAAGACTAAGCCGCCAGTAGAACTGAGAGCCCATTCCACCAGGGCAAAGGCAGCTACCACATATTTTACCAATTTTCCGTACATATATACTATTATATCAATTTGAGTATAGGCAATGTATTTACATTCACACATATCACAGTAGATAATATTCTTTAAAAAAATGTACAAACTCAACAAAACAAATTTTATAAACATCCTCCTTTTAGACACAAAAATATTCTGAAATATCCCACTGCTGTTTAAGGTGTAGAATATAAATAAGTTTGACCAGATTTATTGATATTCCACACCTTAAATAGCAGTGAGATTTTTCAGAATATTGTTATGTCTAAACAAGGATGTTTATAAAAATTGTGTGATGGAAATGTATCGTCTATGTATGTTTTTTAAGATGAAAGGAAGATACTGAATTTGATATAACAGTATATGTACCAAAAGTGGGTAAATGTTTCAAGTATCTAATACTGGATGAACTATACAAAAATAAATGCATTCATTGATTAATATGTTTGTCCACATCTGTTTGAATCATATTGGCAGAGTAGGATATCTTCTTTGATAGTAAGTTTTTGCTTCCCCTACTACCCAACCTCAAATAATTTGAAGGTTCTGTATTTGGGGGTACCTCATAACTTTTATATCAGATACCTGCTTGTTCATGTCTTTTGTCTTCTCCAAGACCTGTGCTCACTGTTCAACTTCTGTTAGCCAATATACCAATTTGTTTGGCAACTTTCCAGACACCTTTTAGCGTTCTCAAGTTTACCCCTTTAATTGCCAAGTGATTTTCTGGATTTTTCTCGTGATGTGCACTTACCAAATCGTAGATTAATTTTAGCGTGGGTTCACAAGGCATAAATGATGCCTTACTGGTGCCTGCTCTTTGCCAAAGCATCGGCATGCCTTGCAATGCTCACGGATTTGCTTCCTACAGTGATGGAATGTACCCACATCAATATCTTCATAAATAAGGCAGGCATGCAAGTTGTACCAGGTAAAAGGCAAAAAAAAATCAGATCCCTTAATCCTTATTATTAATTTCTTGCTCATTTCTTAATGCTAAATTGAAGCATAGTGCCACAAGAGTATGTAGGCTTAGACCTGTGGGATGGAGGTTTAACAGTCCCACTACCTGTCTACAGCTGGCAACCATCTCCTCCTGACCCTACCCACAAAAACAAATGTGTTTCTTTAACAACAGATTTATGAAGTGGGTGGTTGCCCTTGCAAGCATGGCAACATCTGAGACCCCTGGAAAGAAAGTTTTCATTTGGACTAACCACCTGTGGGACTCAGTACCTCTTTGTTTATGCGTTTGCCCTAGGACTATTTGTATATCCATCTAGATTTCTTTCAAACTTATTCTATCACCACCTGCTCTGCCATGACAAATTTTTGAAATGTGTGGTGAAATCCCATTTTAGTTTGTTGTTACCTCTGTAATGCAGTATCATAAATGTGAATGTTTATTTTAAAAATAAAACAATAATTAACCCATCTAGGATACTCCCTGTGCTCATTTGGGATCTCAACTGTGTCCTTAGAAGACTCCATAGATCTACCTTTTGAACCAAATAATTCATGCACACTTCAGGCATTAATTTGGAAAGTTGTATATCTGGTAGTAATAACTCTAATAAACGCCATATGATATCAATGGAATAGGCTTTTAGTGAGATCCAAAAGTAGTCTTGGGCAGACATTCACGATTCCTGCCTAAGGTGGTATCAACTTTTTACCTTAGTCGAACTATTGAATTTCCAATGTTCTTTCTAAATGTTTCGAAGAGGATAGAAAGGGTACTACATTCACTAGACTTGAAACAATCACGTAAGTAGTACATAGAATGAGGCTTTTACTTGAGACAAAACAGTTATTGCAGCCACTCATTTTGGCAAGCTTATTTTTAAAGTACATGCAAGTAGATGGATTCTGTGATACGTTCAAGTAAGTTATCTACTTGCAACCAGACAACTCGCACACTTTCCACAGGCATATAGAACATGTAAAAGACGTGTACCATGGTTTTATTTGCAACATTCCAACATTTTCAAGGCAGCAATATGGTCATCTGCTCATACATTCACAAAACTTAACTGCATGGGCATTCATGACTAAAAGGAAGGCTGAATGGATCAAATACTCGTGGCCTGGGACGCGGGCTTGACTGAACCATTAGTGAAAAAGAACTGGACGCTAATTAGTGCGCTCACCCATTTGGTGTCATCCAATCCACGCTTCTAATTAATATACTATAACTACTTACATCGCACCCACATGACCCCAGAAAGGATGCACCGCATGGCACCAGACCACCCGGATACGTGCCCTAGGTGTGGTGAAACAGGTGCAAACTTCATGCCGTTAGCCTGGGGATGCTCCGAGGTAAACCAATTTTGGGCTCAGAGGGTGCGGAGGGGCACAGGCATTAATGTTGAGGAGTCCCCGGTGCACTGCTTACTGGGGCATGATCGGAAACCTAGATGGCATAAGATGGCTTACAAACTCCTCCAACTACTGATAGTATTAGCGAGACGTAGGGTGGTAATAACGTGGATGGGCAAACGTTATTCTGAGATCGAAGCGTGGCTGAGAGATGTGCGCAAATGGATGTTGGCAGAGGAAGTCCACATAAAAAACAGTTGAAGGGATCCCAAGTTAGATGAGGATCTTGCAACGTGGAGAGAGCTTTGTAATGCTTTCTTAACAACGGACTCAAATGCAAGTGATCAGGATGAGTCAGGAATGAGTGAGCACACGACAGAGGGAGAATCGGAATGAGTGGACTGTCGGACACCTTGCTCCCTAACGCTTTGCTATGTCAAAAATCTGGAGGTTCCATTTTAATTATGAAACGCTACTGAACTATTTACCGATATGTGCTGATAACGCTGTACACCAGTTAAGTACATGTTAAAAAGATAAATAAAGGTAAATAAAAAAATCAACTTAACACTAGGTCAGTGACTCCAACGGTAGAGACAAAGTAAAAGACTCCCTGATTGAACCTCATTTACATCAAGGGACTGTTGAAAAGTGGATTATTAGTAGTGGCAGATATGCATTTACCACTGACAATAATTCCACTGACACGATATAGGGCTCAGAATAGGTCTTAGAAAATTATTCCTATGCTCAACCCTTGGTAGCTTGGCTGCGAGCAGGCAGGCTTAACTTCAAAGACAGGTATGTAAAGCATTTAAAAACACCAATTCAGTAAATAATTAAGACACAACACACAATAAAAATCGAACACCAATTTATAAAAATAGGGAATATTTTTATCTTTTAAATGACACCAAAACGAAAAGAATCCACTGTAGAAAACCGGAGCTATGAATTTATAAAGATTAGTCACTTTCTAGTGCTTAGAAACCAGCAGTGGCACTTTTGGTCATTTTGTTGCCTCTGACAGGGACACATTCACATCTAGCAATTGTTCTGGAGGATCCCTCACCAGTCTTGTGCAGCCCCCCTCCAGCAGGCTGGATCCTGTTAGAACTCCTTACTGAAGTTCTTCTTGCGGGTCCCAAAGTGTCCCAACACACAATCCAAGGTTCTGAAATCTCCAAGAGGGTCCTTGAAAGTGTGAGACTTCAATTCCCACAATCCACTTGGACAAAACCCTTACAAATCCACTGGTAGTACTCCAGACTGAGGATTCTTTGTGATGATGGTCCAGGTGAGCTCTGTTAACCTGTAGCTTGTAGGGAGTCCACTCTTTAGTCCTTTTGAAGCAGGTTTGATAAACAGGGCTGTAGTTTCAGATGGTGCAAAAGGCGAAACTCTTCAGCGTGGGCCCTTCTGATTCTCTTAGGTTTCAAAAGCAGATCTGAGAGGCACTGCCCCTCTCATATACTTATTCAGTGTTCTCTGGGCTCAAGCAGGAGGGCACTCCTGTCTAATGAGGTGCAGGGCAACACCCCAGAACATGACCACTTCCTCCAGAGTGTGGCAAAATGCTAACCCAGAAACCACTATTCTTCCAAAATTCAATATGTAAGAAGTTTCAGCAGAGGGAGAAGAGCTGGCTAAACACACCCCTAGGATGGCTAATCTCCATAGTCTCTCCCCCTTGCATCTGCTCATTCCTTTCTTAAGCCTAGCATCTGCCTTTGGTTCAAAGAGGAGAGTTGTAAATGAAACTGATGTCTTTAGCTTGCCCTCCCCTTCCCTTGAAGAGAATTATTTACTATCCCGCCCCCTGGCTCTGGCATTCCTATGCACAGCAACCTCTCCTCTCCGAGAGGCTTCCTAACCCCAGGGGTCATTTATCTCCTCTTCAAAGCAGCCAAGCTCACCCCCTTATCTCTGACCAATCAAGTCAGAGCATTAGAGGGCTGAATTTTGTCTGTAAGACAAGAAAGTCTTATAACTTCTTGTCTGTACATTCTAAAATAAATTCAACAATACCATATTGTTGGATTTATCATTACCGTTCTACTGAGTCCTTTAATCCTAGTTTTATGGCTTTTCTTTCTCCAGTTATTAACCAATAACCTTTTCCAATGTTAACCTATCGGCTTGGGAACTGAAGTGGAATAATGAACTGGACAATTTCTCCAATACCGGGGCCTATAAAACAGGTTTTATAAGAAGTTACACACACAAGCTCACAACGGCTGATCACAGGTTCAGCACCTCAATCCCTGTTGTAATATATTGTATAGTCCTGTGCATCCACTTCCGGCCCTTGCCGTTGTTTAGCGCCACTGGAATCCAGAGAAGATAAAATTGCTTTGTAAGCAAGGTGCACCAGAAACTGAGTCGAAATCCCAAGTTCAGTCCATATATTGTTCTTTATTTAGAAGTAAATAAAAATCTGCCATCAGCCAACGTGTTTCGTTCTTATCACATTAAGAACTTCATCAGGGCTTTGTACGTTAAATAGTGTTTTTTGGCTACCATGCCTGGGCTGCGAACCCATTAACACGAGATTGCTATTTGGAAATTGATTTTATGAGGAACCATGACGTATGGGTGATTATCCTGGCAAAATACTGCACCTGCTATCTTTATCCTTGTGAACACACTTTTTAACGTACTTGCAATTTCAACTCCGTTTCTGGTGCACTTTCCTTACAAAGCAGGTTTTATAAGGACCCAGCTTATACCTACAGGACCCCCCACCCCTGGAACACCTAGGAAAGACTTTAGGGGTTCTGAATATATCAAAATATTGCAGATCCTCATTTCACAGTGCTCTTAGCACAATAGTCGATTTTGGGAAACACTTTACTACAATTTGGGGAGTGAAATGTGTATTTTCACTAACCCCAGGGCATATAAAAACCTTTTTATAAGGATTCTCCTTATAATTACCTGACCCCCCACACTTTGGGACACCTAGGGGAGACCCTGGGGGTACCTACCAAGCCAAAACATTGTAGTTTATCCATTTGTAAGTGCCCAAACACCAAAGTCAAGTTTGGGCACAATTTGCATTTTAAAAGCAGTCCTGCAACACACGGCTGATTTTAAACTGACCTCTGGCTCCAGCAGTGCACACATGCAAGTGCAGAAAAGGCTGCTGGCCTCTAAACTGCCCTGCCCTATTCTATACTAGGGACTTAAAGGTAGTTTCAACCCCCCTGCCCTATATGTACTAGGGCCTTATAGGGGAGGTCATGCCAATCACAGGGGTACCCTAACCCATAGTGTACCCTAGTGTACGTAGGTGTTTTCACTGTATTATACATGTGTCTTCAGCATAGCACTGGCCCTGGGCCTGGTTAGGCAGAGCCCACGGTCAGTCAGTCAGTTACCACCAGTACCAGTCAGCAAAACGTTGGGGGGTGCCCAGGGCACAGGATGACTTTGCAACAGGGACATATTATCTGATTCCATGGTTGTTTACGCTGCATGCAAAAGAGCCTTTATTTCAAGAGGGCGGTGATGGTCCACTTCCTGAAAAGGAATGGAAATGGATGATGTGGCAGAAAAGAGTAGCTAGAATGATATCAAATCAAACAGCAATTGTAAAGCACAACACTGTCACCACTAGGGATATCTGGGCACTGTGCCTCCATCGAAGAGCCAGGTCTTGAGTCTCTTTCTGACATCTGCCAGCGAGTGGACTGTATGGAGCTGGAGGGGAAACCGTTTCAGGTCTTGGCAGCGATGTAGAAGGAGCGGCCAACTCTGCGACGGATGTGAGGAGTGTGCGAGGGCGAGTGAAGAGGAGCGCAGGTGTCTAGAGGGTTGGTGGAAGTTCAGTCGATGGTTGATGTAGGGAGGTCCTAGGTCGTGGAGGTCTTTGTAGGTGTGTGTGGATCTTAAACTGGCATCTCTTCTGGATGGGGAGCCAGTGGAGGTCTCTAAGGTGGGGGGGGGGGCAATGTGGGTTAGTTTGGGAGGTCCAGGATGAGTCTGGCTGTGGTGTTCTGTATGGTCTGGAGTATTCTGAGGAGCTGGGTGGAGATGCTGGCGTAGAGGGCGTTGCCGTAGTCAAGGGGGCTGGTGACGATGCCTGAGTGACGGTCTTTCTGGGGTTGGTTGGGATCCATCTGAAGGTTCTGTGGAGCATGTGAAGTGTGTGGAAGCAGGAGGAGGCGACTGCATTGATTTGTCATTTTATAGTCAGTTGGCTGTCGAGGATGATGCAGATGTTGCATGCATGGTCGATCGGTGTGGGTGTAGGTCAGAGTTCTGCAGACCACTAGCTGTGGTCCCATGTGGAGGTGTTCTTCCCAAAGATCAGTACTTCAGTTTTGTCGGAGTTGAGCTGGAGACAGTTGTGTCTCATCCGTTTGGCTACGTTGGTCATGGCTTTGCAGAAGTTGGTTTTGGCGTTGAAGGAGTCCTCCGTGAGCGAGAGGATCAGTTGAGTGTCGTCTGTGTAGGAGATTATGTTAAGTCTGTGTGATCTGACAGTGTCTGCGAGTGGGGTCATGTAGATCTTGGACAAGGTGGGGCTGAGGGATGATCCTTGTGGTTCACCGCATGTCGTCGTCTTTGGGTGCAGAGGTGAAGGGAAGGCAGTTGGATGCTCTGAAAAAATCTTGTAGTAGGAAAAGTGCTGAAAAAATAGCGACAGAAAGGGTAACAATCTGTAAAGCAGGCATTCGCTATACCTTGGATGCCACTAATATTGTCTGTAGGCAGAAGGCAGCATAATGCTCCATGATCATGCTTGGATCAGAGAGTCCGTTTTCAATCCAGGAACACTAATTAAATGTGTTCGACAGGGAACATTTCTTCAGCCACGAGTCGATGACTTTGGGAAAAAAAGTATAGATTACAGACTGCAAAATATATGGGGAAATTGTAGCACTAGGGGTATTTCTACAAATGGCAACAAGTCAGACACCCTTCTGTCTCAAACCAACAACAGCATCGCGGGCATCAAACTTTCAATCAAACCACCTCATTGCAGCAATCTTAACAAATTCAACCTTTTCAAAGACCAGCAAAGAACATTTAATCATGTTGCTCGGGAGATTCCAGCACTTCTAGCCATAGCAACAATGGCGAAGGTCCCTCCTTATGCCCGGACCTTCGCTGCTTGAACTTATGTAAAGATAATTAATTTCAAGATGACAATATTGCATGATCCCACGTTTGAGTCAATGGAACACTGGATTTGAAGGGTGTGTACTAAAATATACTAATGTATCCACAGCACTTCCTGTGCTTTGTAGTAGGTGAAAAAACGTAACCAGCTGAAAGTTTTAACATTTGGATAACATTTTCCTCAAGGATGTATACAAAACCTGTAGCATTAGTTGCCGTGCATCTGCACCGTCCGAAGATAAATGTACAGCTTTACTAAGATGATTGGTAGAACAGGAGGAAGACCATTTCTCTTACACAGAAGCCAGTAACATTGCTGCACATACAAGGGTTCACCTTCAATGTAAAAAATAATCCCACCTGCAAAACCAAATTGAAAACATTTTCCGATCAGTGGTCAATTCCAACACGACAAAGGTCTACCCAACAGAAAAGAGTGAGGCGTTTTGGAGAACCCTTCCTGTTTTCCTGTTTACCAGACATCTCAATCGTTAACAGGGAGAAAGGTTTTGAAACGGTTGAAAATTGGTAGCATAAGACATTATCCTAGTTCTCATGTATGTATATATGCAGCCTCTGCAGGAATGTTGAGTGAGCTCAAGCCATTGGGGACTGGTTGGATCTAGTGTTTGTCAGTCACAGTGAAGTACAGCTTGCTATTGTGGAATAGGAAAAATGTGGGCAGATTCTTTGCAGGCCCTCAGCTGCATGAGCACTCTCAAATGATGATCCACCCAATTCGGAAAGGTCATTTAGCAAACCTAGCAATTCATGGCAAGTGGACCATGGTGGAAACATGTAAACCATTCGTGTGTTGAGAGTTAACAGCAACATCCTAGCTCCTAAAGCCTTTCTGTGGCATCATCTAGGGAAGTTAATGCTGATTCCAACAGATAATGTAACAACAATGTATTGTATTCAAGCCTGGGGGCACTCACTACGTTTCTCCGTGGTAGATCAACAGAATTTGCAGTAAACAGAGAAACGCTAAATCTGCTTACTAGTGGAAGCGGAATATTTGCCATATGTAGACTTTGCTTCTATACTAAGCAGACACTGTTAAACTACTTATGACTGGGAGATCAAAAAAGCTATATGTGGTGCACACCAAAGATACAGTTCCTCCCCACTATGAAAACAGATAAGGCAACACTATTTATCAGACCCCTTTTTCGAGGAGGGAGGGAGAACAGGGCAGACAGTGGCTAATGTGTCCCAATCATGGTGGTTGAGTTCATTTGCCACTGCTGCCCTAGGGTGCATCCTATTATGGCTCTTCAAACTGGACCAAGTACAACCTTTCCGCACTAGACTTTCTGGGGTCATTGCATCAGTGGCTTCTCAGAACTCAACAATCCATCAACAGACAAAATAATGTATTATCCGGTCCTGTGGTTCTCTTTGATTTAAAAAGAAAGTACTTTAACCACATATCACTGGTAAAACCAGTCCTGCAACCAGACCACCAAAAAACGGCAGCCCATGCTCTGATATCTAGATTAGACTTTGGCAACAGCTGGAACATCACAATCTGCCTTTACTCCTCTAAAAGCCATATTGCATGCAGCGGCCAGTGTACTCTTTTGGACCATGAAATTCAACCACATCTCTCCAATGCTCAGGGATCGGCATTGGCTCAGTATTGAGGCCAGAATAAAATTCGAGCTGGGATGCTTAGATTTCAAAGCAATCTATGCAAAACCCATGTCCTACTTGACTAAACTTTTAAAGACATTCAGCAGTTTCAGGAACTTCAGAAGTAGAGAAAAACGTCTGCTGGAAACACCTCTACTCCCAAACTCCCATGCTCTACAGCATTCAGTCTCGGGAGCTGCTTCCACTTTCAGGAATTTCCTGTGCCATGGGTATTAGAACTGCACAAAACCCCCACTTGCTCAAGACTCACATGTTGAAACTTTACCTGACCCAGTAGCACTAGTTTTTTGCAGGACTAATCTGAGCCCCACATCTGTCATAAGTGTTGGATATGAAATACTTAAATCCCTTACCCTTCCTCCATCCTCACTTTCATCATCACTTACTGCAACCTGCCTCTTCACCTTACTCCTGCAAACGCCTCCTCGCCACCTACATTTGCCCCATCTCTTCCACTGCTACCACCCCTTCAGTTTTTCCCTTGTCCTAACTCTTCTACTCAGAACCTGCTATGCCAATACATTTCACTTATCAATTCAACATTTATCAGTTCTATGTAAGACCTTGTGTTGCTTTTACTTTTAACCTGAAAAGGCGCATCTATACCTTGGGTGACAATAAGCTTTAGAAATCTGTTAAATAAAATGAATATAACTCAATGTAGTCTCACTTGGAACTTGACATCTTGGTGCTCTAGCACCCCTGCTCCTTAAGCCATGCAAGTCTTTGGCAGTTGTGGCCTCCCTAAACTGTGTGCAGGTGGGACTCTTGTTCAGCAGGTGCAGCCTCCGGGCTAGTCAGGGTGCTTCACCCCAGCATTGATGATGCTTTCGAACTCTGATGCCAGCAGCAGCACCAGTCTCTTTGTCACAATAGACTTGATACCTGTTTTCTGTTGAAGTATTGATGCAGTTCACATCCAGAGCCGTTCCACTGACTGGATACACCAGGCTTTGCTCCCTTCCAGTCTTGCCGTCTGGCTCTTCCCCACTCAGGGAGGTCCTGACACGTTCCTCTTCCCTCTAGGCAGACCCTCAGCTCCTCAAGCAGAAAGAGCAGACTTCAGGTGTTGTCCTGTCACTTCTGGGAGACTGACTGTAATGCAGAAACAAGACCTGGCTGTACAGCAGTCCTTCAAGTACACTGTGGCACACTGGCTACCTTGTGAGTGAATAACTGGGGTGGTTTGAATTCCACTTCTATTAATATTTTCCAGGCAGTGGATGTGTATCTGCTGTCTAAGGTTTGAAAAGTATTTGGGGTGGTCTCTTTCAAATGTCATTTCCTGGTTGTCCCTCAGACAAAGCTTTTGTGGTCGTTGATTGTTCTCACAGCGGTAATATTGATGCTGGCTGAAATCAAGAATAGCCAAAACAATAGCACAATGAATTGTGAGATCTCCATACCTGGCTTTCATAAGCCTTTCTGATGCAGTAAATGATGGACTGACAAAAGGACAGGCCCTGCTAAAAACATCCTCACGTTTAACAACTGAAACTGCAGTCCCAGCCCTGACCACTACCATTGACGAATAGCAGTGCTCTGGAAGGACTAATAGGCAGCCTTCCTCATTGAATTTCTACAGGCAGCCCTGACTCTATCCTCTTTCACTTCATTGTGTGGGTCTCCACCGTTCATGGGAATACAATCAATACTCTTAAACTGTCTCTGGAAACTGTATCCTCCCCCACTCTTTTTCTAAACCAGGACTCATTCAGAATTGATCCCACAGGTCTTAGTACTCAGCCTCTTACCATACACAGAATCCTACCAGCATATATGTGCTGCACACTTAGTGCCTCTGGGCAACATTATTAAAGATTTCAAATGGTCCTTTCCATCAACCACAACATTAGAGGTGAAAGGTACTGCTGTTCAGAATATACACACCGTTCCTCCCATCTGACAGGAAAGTTCCTACGGTTTATCTGATAGGGACTTCTAACAGACTCAAATGTGCACCACTCAAATTAATT
This sequence comes from Calotriton arnoldi, assembly GCA_963921515.1. Classification (NCBI taxonomy): domain Eukaryota; kingdom Metazoa; phylum Chordata; class Amphibia; order Caudata; family Salamandridae; genus Calotriton; species Calotriton arnoldi. The sequence continues at coordinate 380,866 of CAWUFW010002795.1, read as the reverse complement.
TCATAATTCCCTATACTAACTCACCACTAATCCTGTTTGGGTTCCGGAGTAACGTGCTACTTGCTGAAAAGCACTTCAACGTCTCATCAGGGGTAGTATGTGCCATATAAGGGAGAAAAGACAAGCTATTCACAAGCATAAATGTTTAACAAATAGTTATACCAGGACATAATACATGTAGTAAAAAGACATAGTGCTTGAGTATTATCAAAAAATATATATTTTTATTGTTTTACTGATATTTTATCATTTTTTCAAAAGTATCAAAAATATAATTCTGTATATATTAAAAATCACAATGCATCAAAACATATTCATGACATAAGATATAGTCAAACGAATAAGAGATTAGAACATGATAGTATAGTTGACTTATAATACAGTATTTTGTCTTAAATTCGTGACAGAATCCAGATCACATATGGACAGAAAGGAGGGTCGGCGGTAGATTGGACTGCGCCATATAAATGCAATTACAATTAGGATTATCCCCAGGCATGATACTGGATCCTGAATTATTTCATGAGCAGTACCCCTGCGCTCTGGTAGGCGTTGTCGATCGGATCTGCTTGGCATCGTCCATGTCGGAGGTGACGTGTGTGGTGCCTATAGAGGCACCACACCAGCGCGCTGACCTCCGTTCTTTTCTTTCTGCGCCAGTCCGCGCAGATCCAGAGAGGGCTACCTAGTCAGTCACTTTTTGACTGAACTTTTTTCAACGTTTTGTTGAAGGGTTTTTGAGAGTTCCTCTTAGTGTGGCAGGGATGTCCACTAGGAAGGTAGGCATCAAGCCCTGCGGCGCCTGTCATCGACAGATGTCAGTGACAGACCTGCATGTTGTTTGCCTCTGGTGCCTGGAGCGCGACCATGACGCGAAGACCTGCTCTGATTGCCGCGCCATGCACCCCAAGGCCTTCAGGGAGCGGTTCGGCAAGCTCCTTGCCACCCAACGTGACACACTACGACGGGCTCGATCCCGGTCGAGAGGAAGGTCTCGGATCGGTTGCGGAGTCCAAGATCCTCGTCACATTCCAAGTCGTCAGGCCACTCGAGTAAGTCCCACAAAAAGAAAGAAGTTAAAGAGATATTCCACTTCGCCTTTCCCGTCGGCCGCGGAGACGAAGGAGCGTCGTCATTCGAGGCCTGACTCCGCAGTTGAGCCAGCGCCTGGGTCTGCCCAGCGCTTCCCCGAGTTTCTGGGAGCCGGAGCGACACCCCTCCCCCCCCCACTCAACTTCACGAGTTTTATGAGGCCAGGTGGCTCATATTTGAGCGACCCGTTCCCGCCATCGCACCTTTAGGCCCTGCAGGTTCTGGAGCAGGCCGTGCAGGTTCCATGCCAGCTTTTTGGCCCCTGCAGCAGTTAAGCCTCTTGGATCTACTGATGGATACGGATCTGTGTCTGTCGGATCACCTCGACGTGCTCCAGCACCGGTCTCGATGCCGACGCTCTGAGGGGTGCTGTTCCCATTCCGATCCCCGACTCAGACCTGGAGCCAGAGGGGCAGCGTCCAAGGCCGACTGGAGCCATGCCTTCCAACCCAGAGTCTGAGACCTGTTCCTATGGGCTCAGACTCTGGGAGGATTGGGAGGGGTCCCAATCTGAAGCCTTTAGATCCCCACATGGACTGGTATGAGGACTTGGCGGAGGCCAGTGGACTGGACACTTCTCCAGATACTGGCATGTTATTTTCCCCTACATTGGCTACGGATGAGGGAGCGTCCTTTGCAATGGTGGTGAGAAGGGCGGCGAGGTCCTGGGCCTTAGTCTGTCCTCTGTGAACGAGGAGCTTCAGCCAGGAGTGCCCCCTCAGAACCGCTACTCCAATTCAATGAAGCTCTTACTAACGTACTTCTTGGGACCTGGTCCAAGCCCCGTACAGAGGCTCCTGTGAACAGGATGATTACCCGCTGCCACCGCCCCACCCAAAGGGACCCAGATTTCCCCACACAACACCCCTACCCCGGAGAGCTTGGTGGTCCAACCCTCTACCTCCCATTTAAATCCTGACACATTCCCTGCCCTCCAGATAGGGAATCCAAGGGGCTGGCCACTTTAGGGAAGATGTTTTTTTCCACCAGCCTTGCACTGCAGTTCATTAACACCTCATGCCTTTTGGGCGGTTACTCCCATGTTCTATGAGACTCGGTTGCGCAGGTGCTGCCCATGGTCCAGGAGGAGGCCGTGTCCATTCTCCACCCCCCCACCCCTCCCCGGCAGCTGCAGCCTCCAACCCCTCATAGTTTGCCCTCTTGCCATCATGGACACCCTGTGGGAGGCAGGATAGGCCATCACCTGCCCCACTGGATTCTTTAAAGTATCCGAAAGGGCTTCTGTATCCCCTTCATAACTCCCCCTCCACCCATGCCAACCTGCTTGCGACAGGCTGACGGAGGACCATCTTACCTGGCTCTGCTAGGAAGTGATATCTCTCTTGGCCAGAAGTAGGTCATGGTTCCCATTCTCGCTACTTTCTGGTGCCGAAGAAGGATGGAGGCCTTCATCCTATCATACACCTGCGCCCTCTCATTTTCTTCCTCAAATAGGAGAAGTTCAAATTGCTCACGCTCACTCAAGTCTCGTCTGCCCAGTACACTGGATGGCAGAGTTGGACTTGCAAGACGCATACTTCCACATTCCCGGCCTGCCTTCCCACAGGCGTTACCTGCGATTCATGGTGGGCCACAAGCACTTTGTTTACTGTGCTCCCTTTAGGGTGTTCACTAAGGTGATGGCGGTGGTTGCAGCTCATCTGCGGAGATGAGGAGTGTCAGTCTTCCCCTATCTTGATGACTGGCTGTTGAAGGCGGGCCCGCCTCAGGTTGTAGTCTCCCACCTTCAGACTATGGCAGACCTCCTGCATTCACTGGGGTTCAGTATCAACGTGCCAAAGTCACACCTAACTCCCTTTCAGATGCTCCATTTCATCGGAGCTGTTCTGTACAAAGTGCAGTTTCAAGCTTATCCTCCTGAAGGGCGAGTCCAGGATATTCGGGCTATGATACCGATGTTTCATCCTCTATCCTGGATTTCAGTGAGACTGACTCTGAGGTTATTGGGTCTCATGACCTCCTGCATTCTGCTTGTGACACATGCCCACTGGCATATGCGGGCTCTGCAGTGGGACGTAAAGTTCCAGTGGGCACAACATCAAGGAAATATCTACAACATGGTCCAGATCTCGGAGGGAACCGCACAAGATTTGCAGTGGTGGTTGACAAACTGCGATTGGGTCAGCAGCAGACCCCTCTCCCTTTTCCAACCAGATCTGACAGTAATGACAGATGCATCTCTCCTGGAATGGGGTGGCCATCTGGGAGAGGTGGAGATCAGAAGCATCTAGTCTCCAGCAGAATCTAGACTATACATCTACCTTCTGACGCTCCGGGTGATCCGGCTGGCATTGAAAGCCTTTCTACCCTCTATCAACGGCAGGCTAGTACAGGTGTTCACAGACAACACCACCGCCATGTGGTACTGCATCAGACCGGGTGGGGTGGGGTTGCGAACCCTTTGTCAAGAGGCCCTGCGTCTCTGGACATGACTAGAACAGTAGCGCATATCTCTGGTGGTTCAACACATGGCGGCTCTCTGAACACCAGGGCAGACTAACTCCGGCGAAGATGCCTAGTGTATCACGAATGGCGTCTCCATCCGGAGGTGGTTCAAGGTCCCTTTCAGCAGTGGGGAGAGCTTTGGTTAGATCTGTTGGCCACCGCGGAGAACACACAATGTCAGCAGTTCTGCGTGCTGGAGTTTCCAAGGTGACTGTCGTTCAGAGATGCTTTTCGTCTCGAGTGGAGCTCAGGCCTCTTGTACCCCCATACCACTCCTGCCCATAGTTTTCAGGAAGATCAGAAATTACTGGGCCCAAGTCATTTTTTGTAGCTCCGGACTGAGTTCGGCTAGTTTGGGTTTCCAAGCTGTTGAGCATGGCCATCAGAATCTACTGTCACAGCAGCAGGGGAGGGTTCTCCACCAGAACCTGTCAGAGCTCCGCCTTCTTGCGTGGACATTGAGCAGCAACAGTTGACATCTGTCGACCTTTCCGTCCAAAGTCTGCAATGTTATTTGGCAGCCATCCGTCCTTCCACCGAAACGGTATACACCTGTGGCATGGTGTGCAGAAAAACAGGTTTACCCCCCTTTCAGCTTCCCTTTCTCAGTTTCTTCTATTTATTCTTTCCCTTGCCCAGCATGACTTTGCTCTGGGCACTGTAAAGGGCTACCTCAGCTTCTCTGCCATTGCCTGAACTACCTTCCCTCTTCCAGTCCTTTATTGTACATACGTTCTCGAAAGGTTTGCAACATATGTTTCCTTTATCATGCCTCAGTGGTCCTGACATTCCTGCTATGCTCTCCCTTTAAGCCCTTGCACAACTGTCCTCTCGTACCATCACGATGGCCTTTCTTTTGGTAATATCTGCTCGGAGGGTTACTGAGCGTCAGGCTTTGTTATCCAAGCCTCCATACCTTAACATCTACCCAGACAAGCTGGTTCTATGAACCAGAGCTTCCTTTCTGCCGAATGTCGTCACTCCCTTTCATGCAGTCAGTCCATCACCCTGCCTACTTTTTACGCTCCACAGAATCCCCCTAAAGATGAGGAACGACTCTACCGCCTGAACCCAAAAGAGCATTGTCGTTCTACCTTGACCCCACAAAAGAGCTGCGGGTGGGCGACCAACTCTTCGTGGTGTATGTCGGAGCGAAGAAAAGAAAGGCCTTGCAGAAGCTGACCATCTCCCAAAGGATCGTGCTCTGCATTAAGATCTGCTACGCATTGACCAAGAAGCAACTAACCAACCCCCACCCAAGGGCTTGCATGCTCACTCCACCAGAGCTAATGGTGCGATCACTGCGTTTGCATGCAGCATCTATTGGTTTGTTGGGCCCTCGTTGTAATAAAAAATCCCATTTAGATCCCTGCTGAACGTATTTCCTAGTTATGTAAATTTTTTCCACCCTTTCGATCGGTTTGCCTCTGACATTAAAACTCCTGGATTTTGCATGTTTTGGGCCACAGACCATTATATAAGACTTTAAAAAGTTAACCTTTAAGTCTAATGTCGCCATATAATTTGTAAAGGCATCCATGGAGATTTGTGGGCCATTCGCTGTCAATGACATAAGGACCGTGTCATCTGCGTATGAAAGTATCTGAAAGAGACACGTTAGTGACAGATTCCTTACCTTAGAATATCCCCAGGCGTCAGGCTGGATCCGGAAAGTTTTTGCGTAGCAGTACCCTTGCGCGTCGGTAGGCGGCGTCGTGCGGCTCCGCGTCCGTCGTCGGCGTCGGGACCGCCGGGATGACGTCGCGGGCAGTACTTAGACGCAGCCCCTGCGCGCTGACGTCAGTTCTTCTTTTTTCCGCACCAGTAAGCGCAGATCCGGGAAGAGCAGTGCCCTAGTCATTTTTTTACTAACTTTTGGTGATTTTTCACTGTTTTCTTCGAGTCATCTCGGCTCCACGGTGTCGGTAGGGATGCCCGGCTTCAAGCCATGCGACGCCTGTGGTCGAATGATGTCGATCACAGACCCGCACTTAGAGTGTCTCTACTGTCTCGGCCGCGACCACGACACGAAGTCGTGTTCCGACTGCCGAGCCTTGCACCCAAAGGCTTTGCGAGAGCGGTCTCGAAAGCTCCTCGAGGTCCGGCAGTCGGTTCCGCGCCGCACCAAGCCCCGGTCACGGGAGAGGTCGAGGGGCCGGTCGCGGAGTCCTCGCCCGTCATCGGAGTCCAAGTCTTCGCACTCCTCGGGAAAGTCGAAGCACAAAAAGTCTAAGAAGCACCATCGCTCTAAGACTTCGCCTCGCCGGTCTCGCGACTCGGCTGAGGCCCCTGTCGGCACCGTCCCCGCGGCTCCGGAGGTGCCTGTGGGACCGCCCCCGCATTACCCGTCCTTCCCGGGTTCGGGGGCGACTCCGGCCGAAATACAGGAATTCCTGTCGGCCATGGCCCGCCTCTTCGGGCCTCAAGGCCCCTCCGGTGCGCCTTCGGGCCCCGCGGGCCCTAATGGGATTGCCCCGGCGCCGCCGACGACTCCGGTCCCGCGCCGCCTGTCCCACCAGCCTCGCTCCCGGCCCCGGCCTCGATCCCGGCTCTGGTGGTACCGCAACCCCCATCGACGCCGGTTGACCTAACAACGCCTCCGCCGATGTCCCCGGTGACGCTCTGACGCCGCCCGGGGCTCCGGGCGGCGTCGTTCCCAGTTATCTCCGGATCCGGACGCGGCGCCGGATCGACGCCGCCCGACGCCGGCTCCGGCGCCCATGAGACCTTGGGTCCCGGACGTCCCTCCTCCTCCTTATTTTCAACCTGAGGAGGACCAGGAGAGCTGGGAGGGGTCGGATGACCCTCTCACACAGCAGTGTCACTATGATCAGGACTGGGCAGAGGAACTTGGGGATGCCAGTGGTCTGGACACTTCCCCTGACACTGGCATGCTGTCTCCTCCTTCCGTGGCTACGGAGGAGGGAGCAAATTTCGCAACGGTGTTGCGTAGAGCAGCTGGAGCCTTACACCTCCAATTGCCTACAGTGGCTGTCAGGACTAACCTCCTGACGGAAGTGCTTCAGCAGGCAGCTACCTCCTCGGAGCCATTGCTGCTGTTTAATGATGCACTTTCTGACGTTCTTTTGGGCACCTGGTCCAAGCCCGCCACAGGGGCTCCTGTGGATAGGAACGTGGCCCGATGCCATCGCCCTGCTCCGGGCGACCCCTTGTTTCTCTCTCAACATCCCACCCCTGAGAGCTTGGTTGTCCAAGCCTCTGCCTCCCAAACCGCCTTCCCTACCGCCCCTCCGGATAGGGAATCCAAACGCCTGGATCAATTTGGGAAGAAGGCCTTTTCTTCCTCCAGTGCTGGCTTGCGGTCCGTCAACATCGCTTGCCTTTTGGGCCGATACTCCCACTCTCTGTGGGATTCGGTGGCGCTCGTTTTGCCCCAGTGTCCTGAGGAGGTCCAGACACTGCTTTCCCGCACCATTGCGGAAGGAAGGGATGCGGCAAAGTACCCCATCCGTTGTGGCCTTGATACCGCCGACTCGCTGGGTAGATCGCTTGCAACGGCGGTGGCGCTGCGTCGCCACGCCTGGCTGAGAACAACTGGTTTCTTGGGTGATGTCCAAAACACACTCATGGACATGCCCTTTGATGGAGTCGGTCTTTTTGGTACCAAAGCAGACCATGCGCTGGAGCGTTTTAAGGACTCACGGGCTACTGCCAAGTCCCTGGGCCTTTCTGCTGTGCGCCCTCCGCTAACCTCTGCTTTTCGCCCCTTTCGTGGCCACGGAAGGGGCGCCCAGTCACGTCCGCTGCCCAGCCACCGTCCCGCGCAGCAAGCGTCTACGCGTGGCCGATGACGTGGCTCCCGCCGTGGCGGGTCAGGCAACCAGCGTGCGGGTCAGGCCACCAACCCCGTCCGCGGCCTCCAAGCCCTCCTAGTCCTTCCTTTCAGGTGCACAGCACGCCAGTAGGGGCAGGTTCCGCCATCACCTTCACCACTGGCGTGCCATCACCTCGGACAGGTGGGTCTTGGACATTGTCCGAAGGGGCTACTCCCTCCCCTTCGAGACCACCCCCCAGCCATGCCACCTCAATTCCACCGCATGTCAGGGGATCACTTGGTGCTTCTGCAGAAGGAAGTCACGGCCCTCTTGGCCAAGAGGGCCATCGAGCATGTTCCGACCCCAGAAGTAGGACGTGGTTGCTACTCCCACTACTTTCTGGTGCCCAAAAGGACAAGGAGGACATGCGTCCTATCTTGGACCTCCGGAACGTCAATCGCTTCCTCCGGAAGGAGAAGTTCAAGATGCTCACCCTAGCTCAGGTCTTGACTGCCCTCGACCCTGGAGACTGGTTGGTAGCGTTGGACTTACAGGACGCTTATTTCCACATCCCCGTCCTGCCGGCCCATCGGCGTTACCTGCGGTTCACGGTAGGCCTCGAGCATTTTCAGTTCACCGTGCTCCCCTTTGGCCTTACCAGTGCCCCTCGGGTGTTCACGAAAGTGATGGCGGTGGTCGCAGCTCATCTGCGCCGGGCAGGGGTTCCAGTATTCCCCTACCTCGACGACTGGCTGTTGAAGGCGGGCTCGTCCCAGGCAGTCGTCTCCCACCTCCAGACTACGGCCGGACTCCTGCACTCGCTGGGGTTCTCCATCAATGTGCCGAAGTCGCATCTGATTCCTTCTCCACAGCTCCTTTTCATCGGAGCAGTTCTGGACACGACGCAGTTTCGGGCCTATCCTCCCGAACGGCGAGTCCGGGATATTCAGGCTATGATTCCGATCTTTCAGCCTTTATCCTGGGTTTCGGTACGGATGACCCTGAGGCTGCTGGGCCTCATGGCCTCCTGCATCCTGCTGGTCGATCATGCCAGATGGCATATGCGGGCTCTGCAGTGGGACCTGAAGTTCCAGTGGGCGCAGCACCGGGGCAACCTGTCCGATCACGTCCAGATCTCGGAGGGGACTGCAAAACAGTTGCAGTGGTGGCTCTCGAACCGGCAATGGGTCATGGGCAGATCCCTCTCCCTTCCCCAGCCAGAGCACACAGTTGTGACGGACGCGTCCCTTCTGGGATGGGGCGGTCACATGGGAGAGGCGGAGATCAGAGGCCTCTGGTCTCCGGCGGAGTCCCGGCTCCATATCAACCTTCTGGAGCTCTGGGCGATCCGACTTGCACTCAAGGCATTCCTTCCCTCTGTCAAAGGGAAGGTACTGCAGGTGTTCACAGACAACACCACCGCCATGTGGTACTGCAACAAACAAGGCGGGGTGGGGTCGTGGACCCTCTGTCAGGAGGCTCTGCTCCTCTGGACATGGCTGGAACATCAGGGCATATTCCTGATGGTTCAACACCTGGCAGGTTCCCTGAACGCCAGGGCGGACGAACTCAGCCGCAGGTGCATGATGGATCACGAATGGCGTCTTCACTCGGAGGTGGTGCAAGGTCTCTTTCAGCAGTGGGGAGAGCCTTGGTTAGATCTGTTCGCCACCGAAGAGAACGCGCAATGTCAGCAGTTCTGCGCGTTGGAATTTCCAAGGCGGCACTCGCTCGGCGACGCTTTTCGTCGCGAGTGGAGTTGCGGTCTGTTGTACGCCTTTCCGCCTATACCACTTCTACCCAGAGTGTTGAAGAAGATTCGGCGCGACCGGGCCCAAGTCATCCTTGTGGCTCCGGACTGGGCTCGAAGAGTTTGGTATCCCGAGCTACTCAGTATGAGCGTCGATCCCCGATCCGTCTGCCTCTTCGGGAGGATCTTCTGTCGCAGCAGCAGGGGACGGTCCTCCACCCGAACCTGTCCAGTCTCCACCTGCTTGCGTGGAGATTGAGCGTCGGCAGTTGATTCCTTTCGACTTGCCTCCCGAAGTTTGTGATGTGATTCTGGCAGCCAGGCGTCCCTCCACTAAGGTGGTATACGCCTGCAGGTGGAACAAGTTTGTGGCATGGTGCACAGCAAAGGCTGTGAATCCCCTCTCTGCCCCTCTTTCTGAGGTTCTTCTGTTCCTTCTTTCTCTGGCCCAACAGGGTTCTGCCTTGGGTACCATCAAGGGCTATCTTTGTGCTATCTCGGCCTTCCTCAGGCTTCCTGATCAGCCCTCCCTTTTCAAGTCCCCTGTTGTTAACAGGTTCCTAAAAGGCATTACACACCTCTTCCCTCCTGTTCCGTTTGTGATGCCTCAGTGGGACTTGAACTTAGTTCTTACCTTTCTCATGTGCGCTCCCTTTGAGCCTCTACATAACTGTCCTCTTCGTCTTCTGACTCTGAAGACAGCCTTTCTGGTGGCCATCACCTCCGCTCGGCGGGTGAGTGAGCTCCAGGCTCTATCATGCAAACCTCCCTTTCTGTCTGTCCATCCAGACAAGGTGGTTCTTCGGACGCGTCCGTCCTTCTTGCCAAAGGTGGTTACTGCCTTCCACATTGGGCAGACCATCACTTTGCCCACCTTCTTTCCGCCTCCGCATCCTTCCAGAGAGGAAGAGAGGCTCCACCGTCTGGACCCAAAACGTGCGCTTTCCTTTTATATCAACCGCACACAACACTTCCGGGTGGATGACCAGCTCTTTGTTGGCTACGTGGGCGCCAAAAAAGGTCGGGCGGTGCACAAGAGAACCATTTCCCGCTGGGTAACCTTGTGTATTAAAGCCTGCTATTCTTTGGCTAAGAAGTAGCCTCCTGTTGGGCTGCGTGCCCATTCCACCAGGGCAACGGCTGCTACCACGGCCTTAGGCCGCGGTGTTCCGCTGTAGGATATCTGTCAGGCAGCTACGTGGGCCTCGCTGCACACGTTTACCAAGCATTACTGCCTTGACAGTCAGGTCCGGAGGGACGGATTCTTTGGCCGTTCTGTCCTCCGGGACTTCCTTGTCTGATCTTTGTTCGCAGACCCACCACCGGGGTTGGTATTGCTGGGGTATCTATTCTAAGGTAAGGAATCTGTCACTAACGTGTCTCTTTCAGATGCACAAGTTACTAACTTGTGTAACGATATATCTGTAAGAGACCGTAGTTAGTGACAGATTCCTACCGCCCACCCATCCTCCCCGTTCTGCGAACTGATTTCTAGGGTTAAGGACATCCCTTTCAGGGCCCTAGTATTTTTCAGACACCTATGTCAGCTTCTTGCATGGCTCTGCGTTCCTGGCGCGGAAAGTCGTGTACAGAACTGACGTCAGCGCGCAGGGGCGGCGTCTAAGTACTGCCCGCGACGTCATCCCAGCGGTCCCGGCGCCAACGACGGACGCGGAACCGCACGACACCGCCTACCGACGCGCAAGGGTACTGCTACGCAAAAACTTTCCGGATCCAGCCTGACGCCTGGGGATATTCTAAGGTAAGGAATCTGTCACTAACTACTGTCTCTTACAGATATATCGTTACACAAGTTAGTAACTTGTGCAACGCGACCGGTTGCCCCTTAACTAGGGGGAAATCAATTTTCTGCCTCAACAGGAAGTCCTCCAGGCCATTAGTATATACTAAAAAGAGGAAAGGGGCTAAAATGTACCCTTGGCGCACTCCTTCTGTTGAAGCAATAGGTTTTGTTCTTTCCCCATGAGTGCCAAATCTTATTGAGACAGAGGTGTTCGAGTGTAATCTTTTTAAAAGCTGAATTAATGCATTTAGAGTAGTGGAGGGGCTCTTTAGATTTGCTTGCAAGCTAGGCCATAGGCCGGTGCCACAGCTTGTTACCCTATATAATGCAAAATGTGCATCGGTGGCATCATACGGGGCAGGGGTCTGGGGTCATCAAAAAAGCCGCTTGTTACAAGTGGTAGAAAATAAATTCATAAAACGCTTATTGATGATCCCAATCAGTACGGCCTCCTCTTTCTCTCACCGAGAGGTAGGGTTGGATTACCTGGAGGATCGCATTAGCTCTGCCCCTTTGCTCTTATGGTCTAAAATTTGGCTGAAAGAAGAACTACAGTTCACTAGGGAAATAATGGAAGACTGCCTTAACCTTGATAAGGTGATGACTATTCCCTGGTTTCGGTATGTGAAGGAAAGATTTTATGACATTGGGCTGGGTGAGTTTTATGAAAATCCGACAAATATCCCCGTAAATGCTAAAGGTATAATCAAGAAGCAATACGGGGACTGGGCACACGTGAAACATTTTCAACAAGAGGCGCCTGGCCCAAAATGTGCTTTTTTGTCTTACCAGCAGTTAGACAAAAAGGCACATTTCTAGCCTTCACCACGAATTGTCAGATGCGTTTTTATTTAACTAGATTTCGTCTTGGCACATTGCACTTTTTGTTTGCTTTTCCTAGACAATCTGGGTGGGTGGAAACCCTTAGTTTCTGTCCCTGTGATAATAGTACTCCCCAGAGCACTATGCACCTTACACTTTTTGCACACTTTATGATGATCCGAGAAGGAGATTTTTGAGACCAATACTAAAAATATCTCTCCATGTACATATTTAGAGGGATATGAGTGTTTGCAACTATTGGAAAATTCTATCGTTTGTTCTGCAATGATGAATTTAGCACTGGGTATTAGGAGACAATATGGAACGCAGTAATTGAACCGGGCAGGGAAATGAAATGATTTTAGTCTCTGGAAATATAACGTTTTTAGCATAACTAGTGTTTTAAATACCCAGGCGGAATTTTTTTTTTTTTTATGTCGGCAATAGCAATAATAATTTTATTAATTTTTTAATTGAATTTAAATGAACCCATTGGCTTCAAAGATAAATATGGTCTTCTCCTCAAAATGCACTTAGCACTTTATGTATAATGATAACCTAGCTTGTAATTGAACCTCACATGAATTTTATTATATCTCACTGTGACGAATTAATTATATCCCATTGTGATGAATTATGATAAATGTTTTTATATTTGATGTTTTTTTTTTTTTTAGAATGCTTTTATGGTTGTACACTAACCGAATAAAGCTTGTTTTGAATTGAATTGCATGCAGAGTCCCGGTCCTGGACATCTGCCAGACAGCAGAATTGGTGTAGGAAAGTAAGATCTACTTTCGTGGTTACTCCCACTTTGTGCCTGGTGTCAGTGTGTTTTGACTGTAGTTTGCTGGGATCCTGCTAATCAGGACCCCAGCATCTGTGCTCTCTCTCCCAAAATGGCTTTGGTCAGTACTTTTGTACCTCCGTAATTGGCTACTGGTGTACCGTTTTAAGGCCCTAATGCATGGTACTGAGGTACCTAGGGCATAGGTACACTAGGGGTCTCCCATTGGCTGCAGCATGTATTTTGCCACCCATGGGAGTCCACTTAAACCCAGACTACAGGCCTACCATTGCACCCTGTGTGAGGTGGTGCTTGCACCTCTCACGACAGATATAAGTGTCCTTATATCCGAGGTCACTACACTTAAAACCTATAAGTCACCCCTATGGAAGGCCCTTCAGTCCTGAGGGCAGGGTGCTTGGTTATAAGTGTGAGGGTTTCCCTGCATGAGCAGGACATCCCTACAAACCCCGCAGTCGATTCTCCAGGCTGTGTAAGTGCGGTCAGCCATTTTAAGATGTATAGTAGACATCAGTCATTATGAGTTGTCTAAGAGTATAATGGCTGCGCGGAACCTGGTCATGTGTGGTATCAAACATGTTGGAATCATACCGCAACACAGATTCCGGTGTTGGAGGTATGATCCCATGTATTGGGGGTGGGGGGCCCTTAGGAGAGCCCCCTGTACTCCCAGTTACAGCCTTTCAGGGTCTGCCAGCAAGCTAGTGCTGCTGCTGACCACAGACACTAATGTAGCCGAAGTGTTTCGTCCCTTTCTCGAGACTTCTTCAGGGCTTAGTCCTGGTGTACTTGTGTTCACATGTCACTTGTAGGTATACAGATTCACAAGAAGAGTATTAGCCTTAATTATTTGGCTGATCATCATTCTTAAAACAGTCATGTTCGCCAACGGTATATTCTGGCCCATCTTGGTAGCCGAACCTGTTAGTATGCTGGCATATATGCACCGTCTCACTGTGAGACGGTGCATACATGCCATCATACTAACAGGTCCTTGTGGAGGGAGAAAAGAAATTACCCTCAGTTAAAGACATCATTCTGACCAGCGACAAAGAACAAAAATCAAAGAAATAGAAGTGGCTCAAGGATGGGGACCAGACGTTGAAGAAAGGGTCATCGACGCTGCAAAACTGGAGGCCGCAAGGAAGCAGTTGAGTGAAGCCAAAACTAAGAAAAGGCAAAAGGTACCAACCCAGCCAAAGGGCTTGGGCACCAGTAAGGTGGCCTCGATGTCAAATGGTCTGTGATTGAAGGATGACCGAGGCATAAACAGCCACTCTGGCCAAATCCCAGAGACCTGGATGGAAGAAAACCTTCATCGATATCATAAAGCGTTTGAGAAAGGGCAAAGGAGCAGGAGCCTAGTGACAAGGAGCTACTGACTCCTAAAATGAACACTCTGCTGACACAGAGCAGTGAGCTTTCGATGTTCCACGCAAAAAGAGATGGTTTGAAGCTGAAATGGCAGCACTCCTTCAGAGGAAGAAGGATTTCATTGAAGTGCTGAAAGGGTTTTGGATACAGCACGGTCATTGGAGTCAAACTCTGCCAAAGAAATAAAACAGACTGACATTTAGCCTCCAACCACGCTGCCAGAGTCCCATAAAGAGGAATGTAGGAAGCTGGCTCTGTATATACTAAACCAAAGTAATGTATAGTGTGCACAGAGTCCAGTGGATCCCCAGCGGCTTTACAGAGGCTAAAATAGATAATACTAATGCTCCCTTTTGTGGTAGTGTGGGCGAGCAGTTAGGCTTATCAGAGGGCAGAGCTAAGCATTTGTTGTGCACACACAGACAAGACATGATTGCACGCACAGGGCTCGAAAAATCATTTAATTTTTACTAGACCTGCAGGTCTAGTAACATAAAAAATTTACTCGACTAACTGAAATGCACTTGACCTCAGTTTCTTGAAGCGGAGCAAATGTGACAAGATTTAAAGGCATTTTTATTGCTCATTCACTTTGTGAGCAATAAAGATGCCTTTAAATCTTGCTATCTTGTCACATTTCCTCTGCTTTCAGAGACAGAGGTCAAAAGTCAGTTTGTCTTTCTACTTACCAGAAAGGGCGAGTAGGACCTAAAAATAGCTCGCCCTAATTGAATCTGGCTTGCAAATGTGAGCGGGCGAGTGGATTTTTCTAGCCCTGACACAATCAGTGACTAAACCAGTGGGTTGTAAAAATATTACTTTTTGTATATTTATTTCTTAGAACCAAAGCTACTTTGTTGCAGTAAAATACGTTTTGCTATAGTACTGTTTTTCAGAGTAAAAATTGGACACTTTGTGCATTTTTCAATCAATACAATGTTATCCTATGATAGGAAACACAATCAGCAATATTCAGGTACGTAAACGATCTACAATGTTGAGTTTCTGGATGAAGGATCAGTACCAGGCAAGGTTCAGGTAAGTGACCTCACTGCACCACCAGCGTATAGGAAAGTGCCCCTTTTTGCATGGTTGCCCTCCACTTTTTGCCTGATGTTGATGCTTTTTTGACAAAGTGTGCCCTGGTTTCCTGCCAACTAGGTGCCCAGGGCCTATGTTCTTTCCCTAAAACTGTACTGCTGCAAACTCAATTGGCAACCCTCTGGCCACATGTAAGTCCCTTGTATAAGGTACCAAGGGCCCTGTGACCAGGGAAGGCCTCCAAGGGCTGCAGTACATATTGTGCCACCCTTAAAGGCCCTGTACCCTGACACACACACTGCCATTGCAGGCTGCGTGTTTTGGTGCTGAACAAGGTGAAGAGTCGACATGTCACACAGCCCTGTGTGCCAAGCCTAAAACCCACTGCCTGCGGCATAGGTCAGCCACCCCTCTAGCTGGGTGCACTATTCCACTGATGAGGGTACAGGTACATTAACCCTGTACCCCTACAGTGTCTAAGTCCATTCGTAGGCATTGTAAGTGCAGTAAAACCATAAAGAGTATATTGTCTGGGAGATTGTCATCACGACCTCCACAGTAACATAATGGCTTTACTGAAAACTGGATGCCAGTGTGGGATTTAATACAAAATGCACTCAGAGGGCATCTTAGAGATGCCCTCTGAAAAACGACCTGGCCCTTGTGTCCTGGCTGACTGACTGCTCGCCAGCTGCCACCCCCAGACATGTTGCTGGACATCCTTGGTCAAGACTCTCCCGCTCTCTGGGTCCTGAAACAAAGCACATCCTGGGCAGAGGTGCCAAGCCTCCTCCCCCAGGATGGACAGGGTTCACGAAGGGGAAGCTTCAAAGGCTTGCCGCCTTTGGGAGCTGACTCAGCCATTTGATGCTCCCAGCAAGTGCCCCCCACCGGTTCGGAATCTCGCTTTGGGCGGGAGAATCGGCGGGAAAACCCATATAGGAGGAGAGCTGTGCCCACCTTTGCCAACCCCACCCCTCAGGTGCAGGAGGCGAGGCGAAGCACAACTCTCAGTCCCCGCCATCTTGAAACCAACAGGGCTCCCGATGCCGATCCTGCACCCGGCCGCAGCTGTGGGTGCACCTTGTGTGCTATCTTGGATCCCTCTTTGCCCTGAGCTAAACCCCAGGAGCTTTGATCCCACAACCTTGTGACCTGCTCGTGAGCAGCCACCAACCGGAGGCCCCCCAACTCCCATTGGATAAAATTGGGCCTCAGCACTCTGCACCCGGCCGCCCTAGTGCCGCTGAGGGTGTTTCAAGAGTGCATCCTTGACCCTGGGGGAACCCTGGTTCTAACCCCAGAAACCCCACTCCCACAACCCAGTACTTACCTTTAAACCGATAACTTAATTTCCTCCCATAGGATTGCATTGACTGCTTTTCTGTGAAAAAAGTTGTGTGTGGAGTTTGAAATTGTATGAGAACTTTAGAAATTGTGTTTACAAAAGCTGACTTACTTACCTTTTGATCTGAAAGAGACACGTTAGTGACAGATTCCTTACCTTAGAATATCCCCAGGCGTCAGGCTGGATCCGGAAAGTTTTTGCGTAGCAGTACCCTTGCGCGTCGGTAGGCGGCGTCGTGCGGCTCCGCGTCCGTCGTCGGGATCGCCGGGATGACGTCGCGGGCAGTACTTAGACGCCGCCCCTGCGCGCTGATGTCAGTTCTTTCTTTTTCCGCGCCAGTAAGCGCAGATCCGGGAAGAGCAGTGCCCTAGTCGTTTTTTGACTACGTTTTTTGGTGATTTTTCACTGTTTTCTCGAAGTCTCTCGACTCCGAAGGTGTCGGTAGGGATGCCCGGCTTCAAGCTATGCGACGCCTGTGGTCGAATGATGTCGATCACAGACCCGCATCGGGATTGTCTCTACTGCCTCGGCCGCGACCACGACACAAAGTCGTGCTCCGACTGCCGGGCCTTGCATCCGAAGGCTTTGCGAGAGCGGTCTCGAAAGCTCCTCGAGGTCCGGCAGTCGGCTCCGCGCCAAGCCCTGGTCACGTGAGAGGTCGAGGGGCCGGTCGCGGAGTCCTCAGCGGTCGTCGGGGTCCAAGTCTTCGCACTCCTCCGGTAAGTCAAAGCATAAGAAGTCGAAGAAGCGTCATCGCTAGACGACTTCCCCTCGCCGGTCTCGCGATTCGGCTGAGGGCCCTGTCGGCACCGTCCCGCGGCTCCGGGAGTGCCTGTGGAGTCGCCACCGCATTACCCGTCCTTCCCGGGTTCGGGGGCGACTCCGGCCGAGATACAGGAGTTCCTGTCGGCCATGGCCCGCCTCTTCGGGCCTCAAGGTCCCCCCGGTGCGCCTTCGGGCCCCGCGGGCCCTGATGGGGTTTCTCTGGCGCCGCCGGCGACTCCGGTCCCGGCGCCGCCTGTCACACCAGCCTCGGTCCTGGCCCCGGCCTCGACCCCAGCTCCGGTGCTGCCACAACCCCGATCGACGCCGGTTGACCTGACGACACCTCCACCGGCTCCGATCTCTCCGGTGCTGTTCCCGACGCCGCCCGGGGCTCCGGGCGGCGTCGTTCCCCGGTTCTCTCCAGATCCGGACATGGCGCCGGACCGGCGTCGCTCGACGCCGGCTCCGACGCCGCTGGGGCCTTGGGTCCCACATGTCCCTCCTCCTTATTTTGAACCAGAATTGGAGGACGCAGAGGACTGGGAGGGGTCTGATGACCCTCTCACACAGCAATGTGAGTTTGATCAGGACTGGGCTGAGGAGCTTGGGGATGCCAGTGGTCTGGACACCTCCCCTGACTCTGGCATGCTGTCTCCTCCTTCCGTGGCAACGGAGGAGGGAGCAAACTTTGCAACGGTGTTGCGTAGAGCAGCTGGGGCCTTACACCTACAGTGGCTGTCAGGACTAACATCCTGACGGAAGTGCTTCAGCCGGCGGCTACCTCCTCGGAGCCACTGCTGCCGTTTAACGAGGCGCTTTCAGACGTTCTTTTGGGCACCTGGTCCAAGCCCACCACAGGGGCTCCTGTGGATAGGAACGTGGCCCGACGCCATCGCCCGGCTCCGGTCGACCCCCTTTTCCTCTCCCAACACCCCACCCCTGAGAGCTTGGTGGTCCAAGCCTCTGCTTCCCAAAGCGCCTTCCCTACCGCTCCCCCGGATAGGGAATCCAAACGCCTGGATCAATTTGGGAAGAAGGTCTTTTCTTCCTCCAGTGCTGGCTTGCGGTCCTTCAACACCACTTGCCTCTTGGGCCGATATTCCCACTCCTTGTGGGACTCGGTGGCGCAAGTTCTGCCCCAGTGTCCTGAGGAGGTCCAGACACTGCTTTCCCGCACCATTGCGGAGGGAAGAGATGCGGCAAAGTACACCATCAGATGTGGCCTTGATACTGCCGACTCGCTAGGCATATCGCTTGCGACGACAGTGGCGCTGCGCCGTCACGCCTGGCTGAGAACCACTGGTTTCTCGGGCGATGTCCAAAACACTCTTATGGACATGCCCTTTGATGGGATTGGTCTTTTTGGGAACAAGGCAGACCATGTGCTGGAGCGCTTTAAGAACTCGCGGGCTACGGCCAAGTCCCTGGGCCTTTCTGCTGTACGCCCTCCGCAGCCGTCTGCTTTTCGCCCCTTTCGTGGCCACGGAAGGGGCGCCCAGTCACGTCCGCTGCCCAGCCACCGGCCCGCGCAGCAACCGTCTTCACGTGGCCGAGGACGTGGCTCCCGCCGTGGCGGGTCAGGCAACCAGCGTGCGGGTCAGGCCACCAACCCCACCCCGTCCGCGGCCTCCAAGCCCTCCTAGTCCTTCTTTTCAGGTGCACAGCACGCCAGTAGGGGGCAGGGGTCCGCCTTCACCACTGGCGTGCCATCACCCCGGACGAGTGGGTCTTGGACATTGTCCGAAGGGGCTACTCCCTCCCCTTCGAGACCATCCCCCCAGCCATGCCACCTCAATTCCACCGCATGTCAGGGGATCACTTGGTGCTTCTTCAGAAGGAAGTTGCGGCCCTCTTGGCCAAGGGGGCCATCGAGCGCGTTCCGACCCCAGAAGTAGGACGTGGTTGACACTCCCACTACTTTCTGGTGCCCAAAAAGGACAAGGAGGACATGCGTCCTATCTTAGACCTCCGGAACGTCAATCGCTTCCTCCGGAAGGAGAAGTTCAAGATGCTCACCTTAGCTCAGGTCTTGACTGCCCTCGACCCTGGAGACTGGATGGTAGCGTTGGACTTGCAGGACGCATATTTCCACATCCCCGTCCTGCCGGCCCACCGGCGTTACCTGCGGTTCACGGTAGGCGTCGAGCATTTTCAGTTCACCGTGCTCCCTTTCGGCCTTACCAGCGCCCATCGGGTGTTCACGAAAGTGATGGCGGTGGTCGCAGCCCATCTGCGCCGGGCAGGGGTTCCAGTCTTCCCCTACCTCGACGACTGGCTGCTGAAGGCGGGCTCGTCCCAGGCAGTCGTCTCCCACCTCCAGACTACGGCCGAACTCCTGCACTCGCTGGGGTTCTCCATCAACGTGCCGAAGTCGCACCTGACTCCTTCTCCACAGCTCCTTTTCATCGGAGCAGTTCTGGACACGACGCAGTTTCGGGTCTATCCTCCCGAACGGCGAGTCCGGGATATTCAGGCTATGATTCCGATCTTTCGGCCTCTATCCTGGGTTTCGGTGCGGATGACCCTGAGGCTGCTGGGCCTCATGGCCTCCTGCATCCTGCTGGTCGATCATGCCAGATGGCATATGCGGGCTCTGCAGTGGGACCTGAAGTTCCAGTGGGCGCAGCACCAGGGCAACCTGTCCGATCACGTCCAGATCTTGGAGGGGGCTGCAAAACAGTTGCAGTGGTGGCTCTCGAACCGGCAATGGGTCATGGGCAGATCCCTCTCCCTTCCCCAGCCAGATCACACAGTTGTGACGGACGCGTCCCTTCTGGGATGGGGCGGTCACATGGGAGAGGCGGAGATCAGAGGTCTCTGGTCTCCGGCGGAGTCCCGGCTCCATATCAACCTTCTGGAGCTCCGGGCGATTCGACTTGCACTCAAGGCATTCCTTCCCTCTGTCAAAGGGAAGGTAGTGCAGGTGTTCACAGACAACACCACCGCCATGTTGTACTGCAACAAACAGGGCGGGGTGGGGTCGTGGACCCTATGTCAGGAGGCTCTGCGCCTCTGGACATGGCTGGAACATCAGGGCATATTCCTGATGGTTCAACACCTGGCAGGTTCCCTGAACGCCAGGGCGGATGAACTCAGCCGCTGGTGCATGATGGATCACGAATGGCGTCTTCACTCGGAGGTGGCGCAAGGTCTCTTTCAGCAGTGGGGAGAGCCTTGGTTAGATCTGTTCGCCACCGAAGAGAACGCGCAATGTCAGCAGTTCTGCGCGTTGGAATTTCCAAGGCGGCACTCGCTCGGCGACGCTTTTCGTCACGAGTGGAGTTGCGGTCTGTTGTACGCCTTTCCGCCTATACCACTTCTACCCAGAGTGTTGAAGAAGATTCGGCGCGACCGGGCCCAAGTCATTCTTGTGGCTCCGGACTGGGCTCGAAGAGTTTGGTATCCCGAGCTACTCAGTATGAGCGTCGATCCCCCGATCCGTCTGCCTCTTCGGGAGGATCTTCTGTCGCAGCAGCAAGGGACGGTCCTTCACCCGAACCTGTCTAGTCTACACCTGCTTGCGTGGAAATTGAGTGGCGGCGGTTGATTCCTTTCGACTTGCCTCCCGAAGTTTGTGATGTGATTCTGGCAGCCAGGCGTCCCTCCACTAAGGTGGTATACACCTGCAGGTGGAACAAGTTTGTGGCATGGTGCACAGCAAAGGCTGTGAATCCCCTTTCTGCCCCTCTTTCTGAGGTTCTTCTGTTCCTTCTTTCTCTGGCCCAACAGGGTTCTGCCCTGGGTACCATCAAGGGATATCTTTGTGCAATCTCGGCCTTTCTCAGGCTTCCTGATCAGCCCTCTCTTTTTAAGTCCCCTGTTGTTAACAGGTTTCTTAAAGGCATTACACACCTCTTCCCTCCTGTCCCGTTTGTAATGCCTCAGTGGGTCTTGAACTTGGTTCTTACCTTTTTAATGTGCGCTCCCTTTGAGCCTCTGCATAACTGCCCTCTTCGTCTTCTTACTCTGAAGACAGCCTTTCTGGTGGCCATCACCTCCGCTCGGCTGGTGAGTGAGCTCCAGGCTCTTTCCTGCAAACCCCCCTTTCTGTCTGTTCATCCAGACAAGGTTGTTCTTAGGACGCGTCCGTCCTTCTTGCCAAAGGTGGTTACTGCCTTCCACATTGGGCAGACCATCACTTTGCCCACCTTCTTTCCGCCTCCGCATCCTTCCAGAGAGGAAGAGAGGCTCCACCGTCTGGACCCAAAACGTGCGCTTTCCTTTTACCTCAACCTCACACAACAGTTCCGGGTGGATGACCAGCTCTTTGTTGGCTACGTGGGCGCCAAAAAAGGTCGGGCGGTACACAAAAGGACCATCTCCTGCTGGGTCACCTTGTGTATCAAAGCCTGCTATTCTTTGGCTAAGAAGGAGCCTCCTGTTGGGCTGCGTGCCCATTCCACCAGGGCGACGGCTGCTACCACGGCTTTAGGCCGCGGTGTTCCGTTACAGGATATATGTCAGGCAGCTACGTGGGTCTCGCTGCACACGTTTACCAAGCATTACTGCCTTGACAGCCAGGTCCGGAGGGACGGCTTCTTTGGCAGATCTGTCCTCCGGGACTTCCTTGTCTGAATCTGTTCGCAGACCCACCACCGGGGTTGGTATTTCTGGGGTATCTATTCTAAGGTAAGGAATCTGTCACTAACGTGTCTCTTTCAGATGCACAAGTTACTAACTTGTGTAACGATATATCTGTAAGAGACAGTAGTTAGTGGCAGATTGCTTACCGCCCCACCCATCCTCCCCGTTCTGCGAACTGATTTCTAGGGTTAAGGACATCCTTTTCAGGGCCTAGTATTTTTCAGACACCTATGTCCGCTTCTTGCATGGCTCTGCGTTCCTGGCGCGGAAAGTCGTGTACAGAACTGACGTCAGCGCGCATGGGCGGCGTCTAAGTACTGCCCGCGACGTCATCCCGGCGATCCCGACGACGGACACGGAGCCGCACGACGCCGCCTACCGACGTGCAAGGGTACTGCTACGCAAAAACTTTCCGGATCCAGCCTGACGCCTGGGGATATTCTAAGGTAAGGAATCTGTCACTAACTACTGTCTCTTACAGATATATCGTTACACAAGTTAGTAACTTGTGCTTTAGGAAACGTCCCAGTGTGATATGTAGGCATATCACACGGAGTAGAAAAGTAATCTGAAAAGTAATTTGCAAAGTAAATCAAAAGTAATTTCAACTGTTTCTGAGCATTTGACCTACCTGTATCTACATTCAACTGTATTATCAGAAAAGTGCTATTTTTGACTTACCTGCACCCAGTCTGGCTTGGTTCTAAAAATAAAATGCAACAAAGAAATATTTTTACACACAACAATTGGTCAGAGTTTAGTCTTTGAGTGTGTGACATCATTTCGTGCCTCAGTGTATACAATAAATGCTTAACACCACCCTCTGATAAAGCCTTACTGCTCGCCCACACTACCACAAATAGAGAGTAAGGTATTATCTACTTTCAACCTCTGTAAGCCTTTGGGGATCCACTGGACTCTGTGCACACTATACCTCACTTTCGTATAGCATACACAGAGCCTGCTTCCTACACAGCGGAACTAGGGCGGCCGGTTGCAAATGTCAAACTTGGGATCTGGTGCCGATGTAATCCAATGGAGAAAGGGGGCAATGGAAGTGGTACTAATTGCAGGTGGGCAGCACAGTTTTGGAACCCAGTCTTGGTTGGGGGGGGGCGGGAGGAGGGTTTAAGGTAAGCACAGGGGGATCCACATGGCAGCACCAAACTTGCACCTCCAGCGGCACAGGGGCAGTTGGGTGGGTGCCGAGTGCCAACAAAGCATCGGACGTCCAATGCAAACCAATGGGGAATCTTGAACTTGGAAAAAGGCTGCAGGCTAAGGCTAGAAGGTTGGACGAAAGAAACCTACAACTGTACATGTTAGTTGGGATGTGCTGGAGCGTTGGGACACCGTCGGTAGATCTCTCCAAGGCTCAGGGTGTAGGTGTGTCCTTTGGCATCAGAAGTCAGCTTAATAGTGCGGTCACTGTGGTGGTGGGGGGGTGAGGGGGGATCATCGTGCAGAGGCTGCGGGTGTCGACGTGGATTCTGGCAGGGGTCATCCCACAAGCGACTCTTGCTCAGGATCGCTGGGGAACCTTTTCTGGACCGGTGGACCTCCTGGACTCAGGCCATGGGCGTTGGATGCAGAGGTAGTCGACTTTACGGTTCCACAGGCAGAGCACTTGGTCTTTAATCTTGGTTTTCTTCTGGACAGGTCTGCTGTCCACGGAAGAGCAGGAATCGGGAGCAAGCAGTGAGGGACAAGATTTTAGCCGCTTTCCAAGCTGGCCCAGGGCATATGGAAATAGGTCATCTGAAGGAGTACAACCCTCTTGGCAGTCCACCTGCTGAGCATACAAAATGTACAGGCAGACAAACTTCACAGAGAAACAAATGCACCACATGATTGGGAGCTAAGGTAGCAAGTGCTAAATAAAAATGTTCACAAGTGGGGCACGCCAGCCATAGCCTTGTTGGCAACACCAGACAACACAAAATGCCAACACTTTGTGTCCATTTTCCCAAACCACTGATCCAAGGGGAATGACCTATCAATTAATTGGTCAGGGACATTTACGTACGCTTTCCCCTAGTACCCTTGATTCCAATGGTAATAGACAAATGCATACACTCAGCCATGATGCTAACCCTAAAAGTTCTGCAGTGGGCAAGAAAGACTTGGTGGAGCTTTTCTAAGGAGCAATTATAAGCCTCCCAGCAGTTCAGGACCTACTCGTAGTACAGGATGAGACAGGTGTGTCGCCCAGAACTGACCTTCCTCAACGTGATGGGTTAGCTCCTGAGTACTTAGAAATGGGGCACCTCGACCACACCCAACAAATTATTACGATCCTCTGGGATGCTAGGAGACCAAGAATGCGAAGGGTCTTCAATGCAAATTGGAAAGAAACCGGTTGTAAGAAAGAGGGACGCATAAACAATAGAACTGAGGATACCACAGCCATTACATACCTAACTCACTTGCTAGGTGAAAACACATCACTCAAGGTTCACCTGTCCACAATTGTAGCATACAAGGACTCGCCCTCCCCGTCAGTTGGCCCCCACTCGGATCCTAAACATAGTGCTCACTCAGCTAATGAAATAACCATTTGAACCTATCCCCACGTCAGAGCTAAAATTCTTAACTCTAAAGACAGCTTTTCTGGTAGACATCACATCTGTCCATAGTCACAGAACTACAAGCACTCACCATTCAGGATCCATACTTAGAAATACATATGGATAGAGTGGTCATGAAGACAAACCCACATTTACTTGCTAAGGTGGTGTCACAATTTCACGGTAAACTTTACAGCTTCCTGCGTTCTTCCAACAAAGCAGAGCTTTGCACACTCTAGACATCCGGAGAGTAGTCTTGTACTAATGACTTTCAGGAAACTAAGCATGCAAGAAAGGAAAAGCTATTTTTTGTTTCTTTACAGCAACGGGCAAAGGGACACCAGTTTCGAAGATGGATAGTGCAAATAATTCCAACATGCTACAAGAAGGGCGGTGCATGACACTAGAGGAAAAACCAAGGGCACACTCCGTAACGGAATAGGGAGCAACCCTAGCCTTTCTGGCAAATGACATCTGTATGGCAGCTACTTGGTCCTCCATACAGACTTTCACTGAACATTACTGTGTGGACATTCAAGTAAACGGAGAAGCTCAGGTGGGGCAAAAAAGTGCTAAAACACTTGTTCGCTACAAGATCAGCAAGATTCACCCTGCAAAACTAAATGATTACTCATGTGTAGTTTTGCAGCTTGACGAATTTTCTGGATTCAAATGTGACCCTCCCCATTCTCTCTGGCAAATGAAGGGGGAAAAGCAAGAGAACAGCAGAAAAGGCAACACACAAACAAAGAAGTTAATGAATTTGCAGGTCACAAGGGGAGAAAAAAATCTGAAAATAGCAGCCACGCACAGGAACTTCCAGGACACACGTCTGATGCCACAGGGGGATAGGCATACCACTAAATAGTGGTGAACAACAGTGCCCACAAGAAAAAAATAGAGAGAACAGACACCATGCTGGACCCAAATACTAGATGGCAGAATAGTGCAAAATATGTGAATCCTGAAATTTCTTCAAGCTGCAGACTACTCTTACAGGTAAATTACCATCTCCTTTTTATAAAGAACCTAATTAGATTTCAATACTAGTAGGAGGCAACACATACAAGCACCTATGTTCTGATTCAGGAAGGGAGGCAAGATAGCCAGAGGTGGAGGCTTTATATAGATATATTGTGGGTTTTATGGAGCGTGAGAATGAGCTATTTTGCACATGCTTGGTTCTGAAACTAAAACTTTGAAGAAAACCAAATTGCAGTATTCCAAAGTGAGCACCTAAGTAGCAGGAGATCATGCAGTATCTGGTTTACAATACACCAACCCTAAAACTGAATGTTACAGGTTAGTAATATTTTCCTGATTTTTCTGTTTTGCTTAAAGAAGTTGATTGGAAAAATGGATTTGTGTGTGTGGCAGCAGTAAAAATGCAGAAACTTAGTGTTTCAAATTATCCGTCCAGGCCAATTCCTGTTTTGATATGTTATGAATCTCTTAAGACGATTACAGTGTCCACCATAACAGCAATTAAGGTAGTTGTTTCTCTGGTGTTTAATGTTGCTATACCTGTGCAGTAGATATGTTCAGTTGAGTTTACTTGCCTTAAAATAGGAATCTCTCATATGGATTTATTCTATCAAATACACTTTTGTCTCTGATGTGGGTGCACTGTTCCAATTTTTGGAAGTTACAAATGAACTATGAATAATAAATATTTCCTATTTAAATTTAGATGATATTTTTTAGCTGCTGAAGAACTTGATACTGAAAACGATTTTTTGTTGCCACCTGTTTTTGGTGAAGAATATGAGGAGCAGCCAAGGCCACGATCAAAAAGAAAGGTATGATTATTAGTGCAGAGAATGTGCAACTATGACCTTTTAAATTTTAACTTGCCACCTATTTTTTAAGAAGACACTGCTGCTTTGTCTTGCAAACTATCTCAAACTACTTTGCTCTCCTATCTGCCATACACCTTGGATCTCTACTGAAATTGACCAGTCCCTTGAGCAATCAAATTGCATAGTACTTAACTCAGTGGTGCAAGTTGCTTAAAACAAATAAGCATTTATAAAGTCACTGATTAGTGAAAAGATTCATTAACCTACTTAACCAGTAAAATGCAGGTAGAAGTAGTAGTGCGTGTTACACTTACACACACACATACAACCTGCAACAGTGCAGGATACTTTTACTCACAGAAGAATAGTGACAGCACCAACAGCTGTAATGGAAGTTTCACCATGGAGAGAGACAACCCTCCTCTGCCTAAGCAGCAGCAGTGTAGGATTCCCTTCTGCTATTACATCATCTAAAAGTGGGTGAACAGTACGACAAAGCCATGAGCACAATAAGATAACCATTGAAGAGGGAGAGATCTAAGCAGTAGAAATGCAAGGTTAATTAACGCTGTACTGTTTACACAGCTCTGGTAAGACCATCTCTTGGCCTCCATTTGTTTGGGAATTATGTCTAGTTCTGAGGACATCATGTGTAATGTTAAGTTCCTGGTTTCCTCTGAGACACATTGTGCACTTCTGGGGGCCTCTTTTATAATGTTCTTTCATATACCTAGGATTTATCTGGATTATAGAATCTATTTTTGGAGCCCTTATGTAGTGCAATGTCAAGTGCCCACAGCCTTACCACTAGTATTTTGTCCAGTTTTCAACACCTTATCTTCCCGTTAGCAGCTAGTTCTGAAGCCACTAGTTTTACCCATTTCCAGAGACATTATCTAGAGGATTGTTTGCTTTTAAATGCTACATCTGGAGTGTTCTGTAGGCCTCATATGGTGTATTGTTTAGTTCTTTGGCTATCTTTGTCGCATTGTGGCACTTTTTGGAGGTCACAGCTCAAGTATTGCATCAAAGTATGTTTTAGTTTAGATGTACGAGTTTGTGCAATAAATGATGAATTGGTAGATGGATGGGAGGTTCGTTGGGTCAATGGTTAGTTGGTTGGTTTGTCGGTCGGGCGGGTTGCATGCATGTGTAGATGTAAGAGTGGGTTTGGAGTTGCGTGGATGTATGTATATCACATAAGTGGGTAAATGAGTGAGTGGGTAAAGTGTTATAGATGATTGAGGTTTTGTGTGACTGTGTTGGGGATGGCTGCAGGGAAAACAGTGTATCAAATAACTGGTAATTTCAGTGCCTGATAATTCTTAACTTCACAATGCAAAGGACTTAGTTTATATGCAAGTAAAAGGTTTTAACACTAGAAATAAAGATTTGTTTTGGAAACTAATGGGGGGACTGTTATGGTTGCTCTAGTACCATTCTGTATGTTATGGTTCAAAACTAAATTCTGTTAATTTAAAGTCTTTGCTGAAGTTACTTCAAAGGCCAAAATTGGCAGTCCTGCAGTGATATGGCTTCGAGGATACTGAGGCATGCACTCAGAAATGTGATCTTTGCACCTCCCTCGAAAGAGAGAGTTCCCAGAAGTCATCCTAATAAACCTGTCATCTCAGGAACAGAAGAGCGCATCATTTCTGGTAGGTTACCCTTCCTTTTAGAGGTGTCTAATGGGTGTCTCGGTGAGGTGATCTGTTGTCTGTTCATCAGCGTCCATAGGTCAGCCGTCTCTGCCGATATTGTCTATGTTTAACAGCCACTGGTATTCTTGTTTGGAATAGTGACAGCGAAGGGTTGTAGTTCATGCTGCATATACCTTATTTCTGGGGCAGGTGCTTTCAAAGACTACGCTAGGGACTCCAATAGACACTGAAATACTCTCCTCTGGCTGTTTCTGGTGAGATCTATGGAACTGAAAGTGCAGGGAAGAAAATTGCAATGGTTCTGGAATCCGGAAGACAATGGTGTAGGAAGCGGAGTTTCTGTTGCGGTAACCCCCCCACTTTTTGCCAGACTACTGATGCACTTTGACTCTTTGTGCCCTGGGCCCCTGCCAATCAGGTTCCCAGGGCCTGTGTTCTTTCCCAAAACTGTACCTTTTACCCCCAATTGGCATCTCTCTGGCCACATGTCAGTCCCTTGTAAAAGGTACCATGGGTACCAAGGGCACTGTGGCCAGGGAAGGCCTCTAAGGGCTGCAGCACTTATTGTGCCACCCTTAGAGGCCCTGTACCTTTAGACACACACACTGCCATTGCAGGCTGCGTGTTTTGGTGCAGAACAAAGTAAAGAGTCGACATGGCACACATCCCTGTGTGCCATGCCTACAACCCACTGCCCTGGCATAGGTCAACCATCCCTCTAGCTGGGTGCCCTATACCAGTTGTGAGGGTACAGGTGCATGAGCCCTGTACCCCTACAGTGTCTAGACCAATTCTTAGACATTGTAAGTGTAGTTATGCCATTAAGAGTATATGGTGCTGGGAGTTTCATTACGAACTCCACAGCCCCATAATGGCTTTACTGAAAACTGGGAAGTTTGGTATCAAACGTCTCAGCATGTTAAACCCACACTGATGTCAGTGTGGGATTTAATGAAAAATGCAGTCAGAGGGCATCTTAGAGATGCCCCCTGAAAAATGACCAGCCTCTGGTGGGTTCGCTGACTGGTACACACCAGCCTGCCACCACGATGCATGTTTCTGGACCCCTGGGGTGGGAGCCTTCGCTCCCTGAGCCCAGAAACAAAGCCTTTACTGGACGGAGGTGTTCACACCTCCCCCAGGCCAGAAAGAGCCATCTGTGGCAAGGGAGCTTCAAAGGCCTTGCCGGCTTTGTAACGCGGCCCCCAGCCTCTCCTGCTATCAGGAGCAGTCCCACTTCCTGTCTCCCCTCCTTTTCGGCGGGAAGACAGGCGGGAAAAATTAGCACAGTCCAAAGGTGTGCCCACCTCTGCCAACCCCACCCCTCAGGTGGGGGAGGTGAGGTGAGGCCCACTCTTCAGTGCCCGCCATCTTGCAGATGGCAGGCACTCTCCAATCAAGGTTAGGGATTGTGCCCACTCCCCCACGTGAGGTGAGCACACCAAGGGTGTAGAGACTAGGCGTCCTACCATAAGAGCCTGCTATGTAGCAAAGTGGAAACGTTTTGTAATATACTGTACTAGCAACAACATCAACCCGCTTGATGTTTCTGTTCAAAATATTATATGTTATTTGTTACATCTACAGCGTTCAAATTTAGCGTACACATCCATACGCTTACATTTGGCTGCGATAGCTGCATACCTCCAGAATAGACAACATCTATCTCTCTTTAGAGTGCCTGTCATCAAAGCTTTTATGGAGGGACTCAAGAGTCATTCCCCCAAGACATCCACCTGCTCCAGTGTGGAATCTCAACATTGTTCTCACCAGGCTAATGGGTCCACCCTTCGAACCATTGCACAAATGTGAACTGCAATTTCTCACGTGGAAAGTAGCTTTCCTCATAGCTATTGCATCACTGAGGAGAGTTGTGAGCTTCAGGCACTAACTATAGAAGAACCCTTTTTACAGATGCACCAAAATAAAGTAGTTCTTCGGACCAATCCTAAGTTCCTTCCTAAAGTCATTTCTGCCTTTCATATCAATCAATCTGTTGAGTTACCTGTGTTCTTCCCTCAAGCAGATTCTGTGGCAGAACGTGCCCTACACACTTTAGATGTGAAGAGACCATTACTTTATTACATAGAAAGGACAAAACCTTTCCGTAAGACAAACCAACTTTTTGTCGCTTTTGCTCCACCACATAAAGGCAATCCCATATCAAAATCAGGTATTGCAAGGTGGATAGTCAAATGCATTCAAATATGCTATGCAAAAGCAAAACGAACATGAACAGTTCCTCCTAGAGGACACTCTACACGCAAACTGGGGGCTTCTATGGCATTCTTTTTTTTTTTAAACTCTTTTTATTCGTTTTTGTTTTATAACTTGGTACTTATTTTTTACAACAGTTCACAGTGTGTGGATAGTGCACAAAAATATAATACTTGCATTTAAGCCATTATATTACATCATGTTACATCATGCTCTTCTTTAATGTTGTCTCCTTCTCCCCTCCCTCCTCATCGTATATGATACATCATTACCTACAATACAAATGTTCTCAGGCCTGCCCACTTTGTCAATCGCTCTCGTCCGATATCGACCCCAGTCTAGGCGGTGCACAGATGTTTCCCCTAAAGGTAATCCACTTTTCCCAGATCTTCAACCATTTTTTGGGGCACCCCCTGCGTGTATACACTGCCTTCTCTGCCACCATTGCACTATCCATATCGCCGCACCAACGGCGGTGCGTCGGGGGCAGTCTCGATCCCCACTGTTGGGCAATGTTGCGTTTGGCTATTGCCATGCCTAGCGTCGCCCAGTCTTGACCCTTTTGATTGAGGTCAGTAGGTTTCTATGGCATTCTTAGGTAGTATACCCATAGATGACATATGCAAAGCTGCAACATGGTCTACACCTCACACATTCACAAAACACTATTATGTAGATGTGTTAGCAAGACAGCAAGCTAGTGTGGGCCAAGCAGTTTTACATACACTATTTCAAACCACTGCAACAGCTACAGGTTAGCCACCGCTTTGGGAGATAACTGCTCTGTAGTCTATGCACAGCATATGATCTACAGCTCATATGCCTCGAACGGAAAATGTTACTTACCCAGTATGCATCTGTTCTTGGCATATAGAGCTGTAGAGTCATATGCGCCCAGCCGCCTCCCCGGGTACCTATACCTGTTGCAGTAACATCTTACTTAGATACATGCATTCATGGACATCTCCTCTTACTACTCTCACTAACTCCATTATCACCCTCTGCGGGAAAACAATCTAACAATGGAGTCGATGCCCATGCGAACTAACACCGAAGAAAAACAAAGTGCAAACATCCGGACCCAACACTAGATGGCGATCTATGCACAGCATATGACTCTACAGCTCTATATACCAAGAACAGATGCATACTGGGTAAGTAGCATTTTCCTTACTTACCTTTTCTTTAGGAAATGTCCCAGTGTGATATCTAGGCATATCACACTGAGTAGAAAAAGTAACTTAAAAAGTAATCTGAAAAGTAACATACAAAGTAATCTGGAAAGTAACTAAAAAGTAATTTCGACATTTTGACTTACCCGTATTTCAATCAACTGAATTTGAACCTGCATTCAATTGTAAAACATTGCATAAGATTTTGCAAAGCATTTATTTCACTTACCCGCACCAGGCCTGCCTTGGTTCTAGAAATAAAATAACTAAATAATATTTTTGATACAAACAAATTGATCTAAGTTCAGTCTTTGAGTGCGATAATTCATTTGCTGATTGAGTGTGTACACCAAATGCTTAACACTACCCTCTGATAAAGCCTTACTGCTCGCCCACTCTACCACAAATAGAGAGTAAGGTGTTATCTAATTTTACCTCTGCCTATCTTTGGGGTTCCACTGTACTCAGTGCACACTATACCTCATTTTGGTATAGTATATACAGAGCCAGCTTCCTACAAATGGTTCTTGAATCCGGGAGACAATCTGAGAGACGGAAGCCCATATAGGGGTCAGTCAGACAAATTGGCCAGGGATGAAGCAGGATCATCTGTCTCTGTAGCTGAAAGCTGTGAAGCCCCTTTTGCGAAGCAGGAAAGGGCAAACCACCTCTTCAGCAAGCCACTAGGTGTAAAAAATAGATGTCTCCCGGACTTAGCACCAGTCAGGCAGCATCCCCTTTCCTGGATCGTAGTATTTTCTTTTCACCTGCATTGATTTGTATGTCCTCATCAGCTATCAATCCAAGTGCTTGCCAGTGAGGTGGTCTGCAACCTTTAATTCTTCGAGGGAAAGGAGGACTTTACAGAATGACTCCGGTATGATAACCTCATATTCAGGTTATGCACCTTTGCTGCCCCTCCTGAAACTGGTTTGGGCTGGCAAAGGTAGATTTTGTAAGAGCTCTAAGTAGGAGGCCATTTTTAAAGACATGCAGGAAATTCATCAAGGAATAGGTGAAAGGGTCATTTTCACTCTGGTAGGGTAATTGTGCTACATCAAAATGGCCTGACTAGCTTTCTCCTTCACCCACTGAGGTATCTAGCTTCAGGGAGAGGACGAGGATAGGTGTACGTGCAGTCTCGCTAAAAAGGGAATCCTCATATCTGAAAGAGACACGTTAGTGACAGATTCCTTACCTTAGAATATCCCCAGGCGTCAGGCTGGATCCGGAAAGTTTTTGCGTAGCAGTACCCTTGCGCGTCGGTAGGCGGCGTCGTGCGGCTCCGCGTCCGTCGTCGGCGTCTGGACCGCCGGGATGACGTCGCGGGCAGTACTTAGACGCCGCCCCTGCGCGCTCACGTCAGTTCTTCTTTTTCCGCGCCAGTAAGCGCAGATCCGGGAAGAGCAGTGCCCTAGTCATTTTTTTACTAAGTTTTTTGGTGATTTTTTCACTGTTTTTCTCACAAAGTCTCTCGACTCCGAAGGTGTCGGTAGGGATGCCCGGCTTCAAGCCATGCGACGCCTGTGGTCGAATGATGTCGATCACAGACCCGCATCAGGAGTGTCTTTACTGCCTCGGCCGCGACCACGACATGAAGTCGTGCCCCGACTGCCGGGCCTTGCACCCAAAGGCTTTGCGAGAGCGGTCTCGAAAGCTCCTCGAGGTCCGGCAGTCGGCTCCGCGCCACACCAAGCCCCGGTCACGTGAGAGGTCGAGGGGGCCGGTCGCGGAGTCCTCCTGGGTCATCGGGATCCAAGTCTTCGCACTCCTCCGGTAAGTCGAAGCATAAGAAGTCTAAGAAGCGTCATCGCTCGACGACTTCCCCTCGCCGGTCTCGCGACTCGGCTGAGGGTCCTGTCTGCACCGTCCCCGCCCCCGCGGTGCCGGGAGTGCCTATGGAGCCGCCCCCGTATTACCCGTCCTTCCCGGGTTCGGGGGCGACTCCGGCCGAAATACAGGAGTTCCTGTCGGCCATGGCCCGCCTCTTCGGGCCTCAAGGTCCCCCCGGTGCGCCTTCGGGCCCTAGTGGGGATCCTACGGCGCCGCCGGCGACTCCGGTCCCGGCGCCGCCAGCAACACCAGCCCCGGTCTTGGCCCCGGTGCTGCCGCAACCCCGATCGACGCCGGTTGACCTGACGACACCTCCACCGGCGCCGATCTCTCCTGTGCCGTTCACGACGCCGCCCGGGGCTCCGGGCGACGTGGTTCCCCGGTTCTCTCCGGATCCGGACATGGCGCCGGACTGACGTCGCTCGGCGCCGGCTCCGACACCGATGGGACCTCGGGTCCCGCATGTCCCTCCTCCATATTTTGAACCTGAATTGGAGGACGCAGAGGACTGGGAGGGGTCTGATGACCCTCTCACACAGCAGTGTGAGTTTGATCAGGACTGGGCTGAGGAGCTTGGGGATGCCAGTGGTTTGGACACCTCCCTGACCCTGGCATGCTGTCTCCTCCTTCCGTGGCAACGGAGGAGGGAGCAAACTTTGCAACTGTGTTGCTTAGAGCATCTGGGGCCTTACACCTCCAGTTGCCTACGGTGGCTGTCAGGACTAACATCCTGACGGAAGTGCTTCAGCCGGCGGCTACCTCCTCGGAGCCACTGCTGCCGTTTAACGAGGCGCTTTCCGACGTTCTTTTGGGCACCCGGTCCAAGCCCACCGCAGGGGCTCCTGTGGATAGGAACGTGGCCCGACGCCATCGCCCTGCTCCGGGCGACCCCCTGTTCCTCTCCCAACACCCCACCCCTGAGAGCTTGGTGGTCCAAGCCTCTGCTTCCCAAAGCGCCTTCCCTACCGCTCCCCCGGATAGGGAATCCAAACGCCTGGATCAATTTGGGAAGAAGATCTTTTCTTCCTCCAGTGCTGGCTTGCGGTCCGTCAATACCGCTTGCCTCTTGGGCCGATATTCCCACTCCTTGTGGGACTCGGTGGCGCAAGTTCTGCCCCAGTGTTCTGAGGAGGCCCAGACACTGCTTACCCGCGTCATTGCTGAGGGAAGAGATGCGGCAAAGTACACCATTAGATGTGGCCTTGATACCGCCGACTCGCTAGGCAGATCGCTTGCGACGACAGTGGCGCTGCGCCGTCATGCCTGGCTGAGAACCACTGGTTTCTCGGGTGATGTCCAAAACACTCTTATGGACATGCCCTTTGATGGGGTCGGTCTTTTTGGAAGCAAAGCAGACCATGCGCTGGAGCGGTTTAAGGACTCGCGGGCTACGGCTAAGTCCCTGGGCCTTTCTGCTGTACGCCCTCCGCAGCCATCTGCTTTTCGCCCCTTTCGTGGACACGGAAGGGGCGCCCAGTCACGTCTGCTGCCCGGCCACCGGCCCGCGCAGCAAGCGTCTTCGCGTGGCCGAGGACGTGGCTCCCGCCGTGGCGGGTCAGGCAACCAGCGTGCGGGTCAGGCCACACACCCTGCCCCGTCCGCGGCCTCCAAGCCCTCCTAGTCCTTCCTTTCAGGTGCACAGCACGCCAGTAGGGGGCAGGGTCCGCCATCACCTTCACCACTGGTGTGCCATCACCTCGGACAGGTGGGTCTTGGACATTGTCCGAAGGGGCTACTCCCTCCCCTTCGTGACCATCCCCCCAGCCATGCCACCTCAAATCCACCGCATGTCAGGAGTTCACTTGGTTCTTTTTCGAAAGGAAGTTGCGGCCCTCTTGGCCAAGGGGGCCATCGAACGCGTTCCGACCCCAGAAGTAGGACGTGGTTGCTACTCCCACTACTTTCTGGTGCCCAAAAAGGACAAGGAGGACATGCGTCCTATCTTGGACCTCCGGAACGTCAATCGCTTCCTCCGGAAGGAGAAGTTCAAGATGCTTACCCTAGCTCAGGTCTTGACTGCTCTCGACCCTGGAGACTGGATGGTAGCGTTGGATTTGCAGGACGCATATTTCCACATCCCCGTCCTGCCGGCCCACCGGCGTTACCTGCGGTTCACGGTAGGCCTCGAGCATTTTCAGTTCACCGTGCTCCCTTTTGGCCTTACCAGCGCCCCTCGGGTGTTCACGAAAGTGATGGCGGTGGTCGCAGCCCATCTGCGCCGGGCAGGGGTTCCAGTCTTCCCCTACCTCGACGACTAGCTGCTGAAGGCGGGCTCGTCCCAGGCAGTCGTCTCCCACCTCCAGACAATGGCCGAACTCCTGCATTCGCTGGGGTTCTCCATCAACGTGCCGAAGTCGCACCTGACTCCTTCTCCACAGCTCCTTTTCATCGGAGCAGTTCTGGACACGACGCAGTTTCGGGTCTATCCTCCCGAACGGCGAGTCAGGGATATTCAGGCTATGATTCCGATCTTTCGGCCTTTATCCTGGGTTTCGGTACGGATGACCCTGAGGCTGCTGGGCCTCATGGCCTCCTGCATCCTGCTGGTCGATCATGCCAGATGGCATATGCGGGCTCTGCAGTGGGACCTGAAGTTCCAGTGGGCGCAGCACCAGGGCAACCTGTCCGATCACGTCCAGATCTCGGAGGGGACTGCAAAACAGTTGCAGTGGTGGCTCTCGAACCGGCAATGGGTCATGGGCAGATCCCTCTCCCTTCCCCAGCCAGAGCACACAGTTGTGACGGACGCGTCCCTTCTGGGATGGGGCGGTCACATGGGAGAGGCGGAGATCAGAGGCCTCTGGTCTCCGGCGGAGTCCCGGCTCCATATCAACCTTCTGGAGGGCGATCCGACTTGCACTCAAGGCATTCCTTCCCTCTGTCAAAGAGACGGTAGTGCAGGTGTTCACAGACAACACCACCGCCATGTGGTATTGCAACAAACAGGGCGGGGTGGGGTCGTGGACCCTATGTCAGGAGGCTCTGCCCCTCTGGACATGGCTGGAACATCAGGGCATATTCCTGATGGTTCAACACCTGGCAGGTTCCCTGGACGCCAGGGCGGACAAACTCAGCCGCAGGTGCATGATGGATCACGAATGGCGTCTTCACTCGGAGGTGGCGCAAGGTCTCTTTCAGCAGTGGGGAGAGCCTTGGTTAGATCTGTTCGCCACCGAAGAGAACGCGCAATGTCAGCAGTTCTGCGTGTTGGAATTTCCAAGGCAGCACTCGCTCGGCGACGCTTTTCGTCGCGAGTGGAGTTGCGGTCTGTCGTACGCCTTTCCGCCTATACCACTTCTACCCAGAGTGTTGAAGAAGATTCGGCGCGACCGGGCCCAAGTCATTCTTGTGGCTCCGGACTGGGCTCAAAGAGTTTGGTATCCCGAGCTACTCAGTATGAGCGTCGATCCCCCGATCCGTCTGCCTCTTCGGGAGGATCTTCTGTCGCAGCAGCAAGAGAGCGGTCCTCCACCCGAACCTGTCCAGTCTACACCTGCTTGCGTGGAGATTGAGCGGCGGCAGTTGATTCCTTTCGACTTGCCTCCCGAAGTTTGTGATGTGATTCTGGCAGCCAGGCGTCCCTCCACTAAGGTGGCATACGCCTGCAGGTGGAACAAGTTTGTGGCATGGTGCACAGCAAAGGCTGTGAATCCCCTTTCTGCCCCTCTTTCTGAGGTTCTTCTGTTCCTTCTTTCTCTGGCCCAACAGGGTTCTGCCCTGGGTACCATCAAGGGCTATCTTTGTGCAATCTCGGCCTTCCTCAGGCTTCCTGATCAGCCCTCCCTTTTCAAGTCCCCTGTTGTTAACAGATTTCTTAAAGGCATTACACACCTCTTTCCTCCTGTTCCGTTTGTGATGCCTCAGTGGGACTTGAACTTGGTTCTTACCTTCTTAATGTGCGCTCCCTTTGAGCCTCTACATAACTGTCCTCTTCGTCTTCTCACTCTGAAGACAGCCTTTCTGGTGGCCATCACCTCTGCTCGGCGGGTGAGTGAGCTCCAGGCTCTTTCATGCAAACCTCCCTTTCTGTCTGTTCATCCGGACAAGGTTGTTCTTAGGACGCGTCCGTCCTTCTTGCCAAAGGTGGTTACTGCCTTTCACATTGGGCAGACCATCACTTTGCCCACCTTCTTTCCGCCTCCGCATCCTTCCAGAGAGGAAGAGAGGCTCCACCGTCTGGACCCAAAACGTGTGCTTTCCTTTTACATCAACCGCACACAACAGTTCCGGGTGGATGATCAGCTCTTTGTTGGCTACGTGGGCGCCAAAAAAGGTCGGGCGGTACACAAAAGGACCATCTCTTGCTGGGTCACCTTGTGTATCAAAGCCTGCTATTCTTTGGCTAAGAAGGAGCCTCCTGTTGGGCTTCGTGCCCATTCCACCAGGGCTACGGCTGCTACCACGGCTTTAGGCCGCGGTGTTCTGTTGCAGGATATATGTCAGGCAGCTACGTGGGCCTCGCTGCACACGTTTACCAAACATTACTGCCTTGACAGTCAGGGCCGGAGAGACGGCTTTTTTGGCCGTTCGGTTCTCCGAGACTTCCTTGTCTGATCTTTGTTCGCAGACCCACCACCGGGGTTGGTATTGCTGGGGTATCTATTCTAAGGTAAGGAATATGTCACTAACGTGTCTCTTTCAGATGCACAAGTTACTAACTTGTGTAACGATATATCTGTAAGAGACAGTAGTTAGTGACAGATTCCTACCGCCCCACCCATCCTCCCCGTTCTGCGAACTGATTTCTAGGGTTAAGGACATCCCTTTCAGGGCCCTAGTATTTTTCAGACACCTATGTCAGCTTCTTGCATGGCTCTGCGTTCCTGGCGCGGAAAGTCGTGTACAGAACTGACGTCAGCGCGCAGGGGCGGCGTCTAAGTACTGCCCGCGACGTCATCCCGGCGGTCCCGACGCAGACGACGGACGTGTAGCCGCATATCTGAAAGAGACACGTTAGTGACAGATTCCTTACCTTAGAATATCCCCAGGCGTCAGGCTGGATCCGGAAAGTTTTTGCGTAGTAGTACCCTTGCGCGTCGGTAGGCGGCGTCGTGCGGCTCCGCGTCCGTCGTCGGCGTCGTGATCGCCGGGATGACGTCGCGGGCAGTACTTAGACGCCGCCCCTGCGCGCTGACGTCAGTTCTTCTTTTTCCGCGCCAGTAAGCGCAGATCCGGGAAGAGCAGTGCCCTAGTCATTTTTTGACTACTTTTTGGGTGATTTTTTTCACTGTTTTCTTTGAGTCATCTAGGCTCCGAGGTGTCGGTAGGGATGCCCGGCTTCAAGCCATGCGACGCCTGTGGTCGAATGATGTCGATCACAGACCCGCACTTAGAGTGTCTCTACTGTCTCGGCTGCGACCACGACACAAAGTCGTGTTCCGACTGCCGGGCCTTACACCCGAAGGCTTTGCGAGAGCGGTCTCGAAAGCTGCTCGAGGTCCGGCAGTCGGCTCCGCGCCGCACCAAGCCCCGGTCACGAGAGAGGGCGAGGGGTCGGTCGCGGAGTCCTCGGCCGTCATCGGAGTCCAAGTCTTCGAACTCTTCGGGTAAGTCGAAGCACAAAAAGTCTAAGAAGCACCATCGCTCTAAGACTTCGCCTCGCCGGTCTCGCGACTCGGCTGAGGCCCCTGTCGGCACCGTCCCCGCGGCTCCGGATGTGCCTGTGGCACCGCCCCCGCATTACCCGTCCTTCCTGGGTTCAGGGGCAACTCCGGCCGAGATACAGGAATTCGTGTCGGCCATGGCCCGCCTCTTCGAGCCTCAAGGCTCCTACGGTGCGCCTTTGGGCCCCACGGGCCCTGTTCCGGTTGCCCCGGCGCCGCCGACGACTCCGGTCCCGCCGCCACCTGTATCAACAGCCTCGCTCCCGGCCTCGAACCCGGCTCCGGTGATACCGCAAGCTCCATCGACGCCGGTTGACCTAACTACGCCTCCGCCGACGCCGATGTCCCCGGTGCCGTTCCTGACGCCGCCTGGGGCTCCGGGCGGCGTCGTTCCCCCGTTCTCTCCGGATCTGGACCCGACGCCGGCTCCGGCGCCACTGAGACCTTGGGTCCCTGACGTCCTCCCTCCTCCTTATTTTCTATCGGAGGAGGACCAGGAGAGCTACCTTAGCTCAGGTCTTGACTGCCCTCGACCCTGGAGACTGGTTGGTAGCGTTGGACTTACAGGACGCTTATTTCCATATCCCCGTCCTGCCGGCCCATCGGCGTTACCTGCGGTTCACGGTAGGCGTCGAGCATTTTCAGTTCACCGTGCTCCCCTTTGGCCTTACAAGTGCCCCTCGATTGTTCACGAAAGTGATGGCGGTGGTCGCAGCTCATCTGCGCCGGGCAGGGGTTCCAGTCTTCCCCTACCTCGACGACTGGCTGCTGAAGGCGGGCTAGTCCCAGGCAGTCGTCTCCCACCTCCAGACTACGGCCGAACTCCTGCACTCGCTGGGGTTCTCCATCAATGTGCCAAAGTTGCATCTGATTCCTTCTCCACAGCTCCTTTTCATTGGAGCAGTTCTGGACACGACGCAGTTTCGGGCCTATCCTCCCGAACGGCGAGTCCGGGATATTCAGGCTATGATTCCGATCTTTCAGCCTTTATCCTGGGTTTCGGTACGGATGACCCTGAGGCTGCTGGGCCTCATGGCCTCCTGCATCCTGCTGGTCACTCATACCAGATGGCATATGCGGGCTCTGCAGTGGGACCTGAAGTTCCAGTGGGCGCAGCACCAGGGCAACCTGTCCGATCACGTCCAGATCTCGGCGGGGACTTCAAAACAGTTGCAGTGGTGGCTCTCGAACCGGCAATGGGTCATGGGCAGATCCCTCTCCCTTCCCCAGCCAGAGCACACAGTTGTGACGGACGCGTCCCTTCTGGGATGGGGCGGTCACATGGGAGAGGCGGAGATGAGAGGCCTCTGGTCTCCGGCGGAGTCCCGGCTCCATATCAACATTCTGGAGCTCCGGGCGATCCGACTTGCACTCAAGGCATTCCTTCCCTCTGTCAAAGGGACGGTAGTGCAGGTGTTCACAGACAACACCACCGCCATGTGGTATTGCAACAAACAGGGTGGGGTCGTGGTCCCTATGTCAGGAGGCTCTGCGCCTCTGGACATGGCTGGAACATCAGGGCATATTCCTGATGGTTCAACACCTGGCAGGTTCCCTGAACGCCAGGGCGGACGAACTCAGCCGCAGGTGCATGATGGATCACGAATGGCGTCTTCACTCGGAGGTGGCGCAAGGTCTCTTTCAGCAGTGGGGAGAGCCTTGGTTAGATCTGTTCGCCACCGAAGAGAACGCGCAATGTCAGCAGTTC
This sequence comes from Calotriton arnoldi, assembly GCA_963921515.1. Taxonomy (NCBI): domain Eukaryota; kingdom Metazoa; phylum Chordata; class Amphibia; order Caudata; family Salamandridae; genus Calotriton; species Calotriton arnoldi. The sequence continues at coordinate 340,676 of CAWUFW010002795.1, read as the reverse complement.
TGCGCGTTGGAATTTCCAAGGCAGCACTCGCTCGGCGACGCTTTTCGTCGGGAGTGGAGTTGCGGTCTGTTGTACGCCTTTCCGCCTATACCACTTCTACCCAGAGTGTTGAAGAAGATTCGGCGCGACCGGGCCCAAGTCATTCTTGTGGCTCCGGACTGGGCTCGAAGAGTTTGGTATCCCGAGCTACTCAGTATGAGCGTCGATCCCCGATTCGTCTGCCTCTTCGGGAGGATCTTCTGTCGCAGCAGCAGGGGACGGTCCTCCACCCGAACCTGTCCAGTCTCCACCTGCTTGCGTGGAGATTGAGCGGCGGCAGTTGATTCCTTTCGACTTGCCTCCCGAAGTTTGTGATGTGATTCTGGCAGCCAGGCGTCCCTCCACTAAGGTGGTATACGCCTGCAGGTGGAACAAGTTTGTGGCATGGTGCACAGCAAAGGCTGTGAATCCCCTCTCTGCCCCTCTTTCTGAGGTTCTTCTGTTCCTTCTTTCTCTGGCCCAACAGGGTTCTGCCCTGGGTACCATCAAGGGCTATCTTTGTGCCATTTCGGCCTTCCTCAGGCTTCCTGATCAGCCCTCCCTTTTCAAGTCCCCTGTTGTTAACAGGTTCCTAAAAGGCATTACACACCTCTTCCCTCCTGTTCTGTTTGTGATGCCTCAGTGGGACTTGAACTTGGTTCTTACCTTTCTCATGTGCGCTCCCTTTGAGCCTCTACATAACTGTCCTCTTCGTCTTCTGACTCTGAAGACAGCCTTTCTGGTGGCCATCACCTCCGCTCGGCGGGTGAGTGAGCTCCAGGCTCTATCATGCAAACCTCCCTTTCTGTCTGTCCATCCAGACAAGGTTGTTCTTCGGACGCGTCCGTCCTTCTTGCCAAAGGTGGTTACTGCTTTCCACATTGGGCAGACCATCACTTTGCCCACCTTCTTTCCGCCTCCGCATCCTTCCAGAGAGGAAGAGAGGCTCCACCGTCTGGACCCAAAACGTGCGCTTTCCTTTTATATCAACCGCACACAACACTTCCGTGTGGATGACCAGCTCTTTGTTGGCTACGTGGGTGCCAAAAAAGGTTGGGCGGTGCACAAGAGAACCATCTCCCGCTGGGTAACCTTGTGTATCAAAGCCTGCTATTCTTTGGCTAAGAAGGAGCCTCCTGTTGGGCTGCGTGCCCATTCCACCAGGGCAACGGCTGCTACCACGGCTTTAGGCCGCGGTGTTCCGCTGCAGGATATCTGTCAGGCAGCTACGTGGGCCTCGCTGCACACGTTTACAAAGCATTACTGCCTTGACAGTCAGGTCCGGAGGGACGGCTTCTTTGGCCGTTCTGTCCTCCGGGACTTCCTTGTCTGATCTTTGTTCGCAGACCCACCACCGGGGTTGGTATTGCTGGGGTATCTATTCTAAGGTAAGGAATCTGTCACTAACGTGTCTCTTTCAGATGCACAAGTTACTAACTTGTGTAACGATATATCTGTAAGAGACAGTAGTTAGTGACAGATTCCTTACCGCCCCACCCATCCTCCACGTTCTGCGAACTGATTTGTAGGGTTAAGGACATCCCTTTCAGGGCCCTAGTATTTTTCAGACACCTATGTCAGCTTCTTGCATGGCTCTGCGTTCCTGGCGCGGAAAGTCGTGTACAGAACTGACGTCAGCGCGCAGGGGCGGCGTCTAAGTACTGCACGCGACGTCATCCCGGCGATGCCGACGACGGACGCGGAGCCGCACGACGCCGCCTACCGACGCGCAAGGGTACTGCTACGCAAAAACTTTCCGGATCCAGCCTGACGCCTGGGGATATTCTAAGGTAAGGAATCTGTCACTAACTACTGTCTCTTACAGATATATCGTTACACAAGTTAGTAACTTGTGCCTTACAAACATAGAGCCCATTAGACTCAGTTGTTTCCCCTTCCTATCACACCTGGGGAAAACCACACATGTTAACTTGTCTTCCATGCAGGTCCCTGATATCATGAAGGAAAAGGCGTCTCACAGGCTTGGCCGTAAGTAAGCTGGTAGGCAGTGCCCCCCAGAAGGGTAGATGTAAAAATTCCAGTACTCCATACTAGAATTATGCCACCACTATTGTAAGTCCATATGTAGCCTTGGCGTATGGGACAGCAAGTATCATATCTGAAAGAGACACGTTAGTGATAGATTCCTTACCTTAGAATATCCCCAGGCGTCAGGCTGGATCCGGAAAGTTTTGCGTAGCAGTACCCTTGCGCGTCGGTAGGCGGCGTCGTGCGGCTCCGCGTCCGTCGTCGGCGTCGTGATCGCCGGGATGACGTCGCGGGCAGTACTTAGGCGCCGCCCCTGCGCGCTGACGTCAGTTCTTCTTTTTCCGCGCCAGTAAGCGCAGATCCGGGAAGAGCAGTGCCCTGGTCAATTTTTGACCATACTTTTTGCTGCAACAAACAGGGCGGGGTGGGGTCTTGGACCCTTTGTCAGGAGGCTCTGCGCCTCTGGACATGGCTGGAACATCAGGGCATGTTCCTGATGGTTCAACACCTGGCAGGTTCTCTGAACGCCAGGGCGGACGAACTCAGCCGCAGGTGCATGATGGATCACGAATGGCGTCTTCACTCGGAAGTGGCGCAAGGACTCTTTCTACAGTGGGGAGAGCCTTGGTTAGATCTATTCGCCACCAAAGAGAACGCGCAATGTCATCAGTTCTGCGCGTTGGAATTTCCAAGGCGGCACTCGCTCGGCGACGCTTTTCGTCGCGAGTGGAGTTGCGGTCTGTTGTACGCCTTTCCGCCTATACCACTTCTACCCAGAGTGTTGAAGAAGATTCGGCACGACCGGGCCCAAGTCATTCTTGTGGCTCCGGACTGGGCTCGAAGAGTTTGGTATCCCGAGCTACTCAATATGAGCATAGATCCCCCGATCCGTCTGCCTCTTCGGGAGGATCTTCTGTCGCAGCAGCAGGGGACGGTCCTCCACCCGAACCTGTCCAGTCTACACCTGCTTGCGTGGAGATTGAGCGGCGGCAGTTGATTCCTTCGACTTGCCTCCCGAAGTTTGTGATGTGATTCTGGCAGCCAGGCGTCCCTCCACTAAGGTGGTATACGCCTGCAGGTGGAACAAATTTGTGGCATGGTGCACAGCAAAGGCTGTGGATCCCCTTTCTGCCCCTCTTTCTGAGGTCCTTCTGTTCCTTCTCTCTCTGGCCCAACAGGGTTCTGCCCTGGGTACCATCAAGGGTTATCTTTGTGCTATCTCGGCCTTCCTCAGGCTCCCTGATCAGCCCTCCCTTTTCAAGTCCCCTGTTGTTAACAGGTTCTTAAAAGGCATTACTCACCTCTTCCCTCCTGTTCCGTTTGTAATGCCTCAGTGGGACTTGAACTTGGTTCTTACCTTTTTAATGTGCGCTCCCTTTGAGCCTCTGCATAACTGTCCTCTTCGTCTTCTGACTCTAAAGGCAGCCTTTCTGGTGGCCATCACCTCCGCTCGGCGGGTGAGTGAGCTCCAGGCTCTTTCTTGCAAACCTCCCTTTCTGTCTGTTCATCCAGACAAGGTTGTTCTTCGGACGCGTCCGTCCTTCTTGCCAAAGGTGGTTACTGCTTTCCACATTGGGCAGACCATCACTTTGCCCACCTTCTTTCCGCCTCCGCATCCTTCCAGAGAGGAAGAGAGGCTCCACCGTCTGGACCCAAAACGTGCGCTCTCCTTCTATATCGACCGCACGAAACACTTCCGGGTGGATGACCAGCTCTTTGTTGGCTACGTGGGCGCCAAAAAGGTCGGGCGGTGCACAAGAGGACCATCTCCCGCTGGGTTACCTTGTGCATCAAGACCTGCTATTCTTTGGCTAAGAAGGAGCCTCCTGTTGGGCTGCGTGCCCATTCCACCAGGGCAACGGCTGCTACCACGGCCTTGGGCCGCGGTGTTCCGCTGCCGGTTATCTGTCAGGCAGCTACGTGGGCCTCGCTGCACACGTTTACTAAGCATTACTGCCTTGACAGTCAGGTCCGGAGGGACGGCTTCTTTGGCCGTTCTGTCCTCCAGGACTTCCTTGTCTGATCTTTGTTCGCAGACCCACCACCGGGGTTGGTATTGCTGGGGTATCTATTCTAAGGTAAGGAATCTATCACTAACGTGTCTCTTTCAGATGCACAAGTTACTAACTTGTGTAACGATATATCTGTAAGAGACAGTAGTTAGTGATAGATTCCTACCGCCCACCCATCCTCCCCGTTCTGCGAACTGATTTCTAGGGTTAAGGACATCCCTTTCAGGGCCCTAGTATTTTTCAGACACCTGTGTCAGCTTCTTGCATGGCTCTGCGTTCCTGGCGCGGAAAGTCGTGTACAGAACTGACGTCAGCGCGCAGGGGCGGCGCCTAAGTACTGCCCGCGACGTCATCCCGGCGATCACGACGCCGACGACGGACGCGGAGCCGCACGACGCCGCCTACCGACGCGCAAGGGTACTGCTACGCAAAACTTTCCGGATCCAGCCTGACGCCTGGGGATATTCTAAGGTAAGGAATCTATCACTAACTACTGTCTCTTACAGATATATCGTTACACAAGTTAGTAACTTGTGCATTAAGGCCTCCACTTTGGTGCCCCTCAGCTTTAGAGTTTGGTTCTGATTACTCGCAGCTGTATAATGGCAATACGTTATGCACATGGTTTTTGGGTTCATTGGGCAAAAATACACAGGGCTATTCTGAAAAACATACACGGGCATGATTCACAGCTTCACAAAACATGTGTGAAAGACATCGGTTAGCTATCTGGACTGGATGAATTTTTCTCAAGACGGATGTATGAATTTTTATGTGAAAGAGGGTTGACATAGTTGGCTCCTTAATTGTGTGAAAGGGAACAGTAGGCTGGGTAGTTGAAAAAGTGGGTGGATGCTTGAATAGTGAGAATTAGGATGCATAGATAGAGGCATGCAGACACTTGTCAGAGGGAGCATAGGCGATAAACAGCAAAGCATGAAGAGTAGAGGCAAGATTTCTTTTGGCACATAGGAAAGTGAAGGTATCATCGTTGATCAGTGAGGGCTATGGCAGTTGGGCAAGGGTGCATCCGTGCTAGATTTGCTGCAGCGAGCAAGGAACCCTATGAGCAGAGGGAGGGTGTACTAGTCAACACAAACACATCTCAAACAAGCAGATTGTGTTTTTTTTTTTAGATCTGACGTGATAAATCTTAGTCTATTTATACTCTGGAATTGCACTCTGGTTCACAGCTGTGTTACATAACAAAGGCCTCAAAGACTGTGCTAAAAAACAGGCGTACTCCAAATTCCTCTGTCTTACAGCCACATATATCTTTAACCAGCAGTCATGTAATCCGTCAGCTTAGACTCTCTCTGCCTTAGTTTCACACAGGGCCCTTGATTGCCTTCTGCTCCAGAGATATTGTACCATTCCAAGCACCTGGTTTCCATGCATTTTTTCTTTGTGCTTGTGCTTCATGCTCCAGGATCCAGAGCTCAAGCAACAATTTCTGCTGCTTTTATTTCTTTTAATTGTGGTATGACTATCTGGTATGTGTCCCCCCCCCTCCCTCCCCCCCATTTCTTTCAGCCTGCTAGGTTAGCCACCTCAATGATTTGGTGTGACTTCAGATGACAGCACCAAGTGCATGATACCACGTGACACTTGAAGCTCTTAAGACTACCCCTTCTGTTCTGGTTTAAACATCTGCATTGATCACTACTAACATATAACTTAAGCTCTTTAGCCGGGAGCATTTTATTCCAAGAAAATCAAATTTAAAAACTTTGGCTAGATTTTCAGCCTTGTATGACACATATACAAAGGACCCTGCTAATTTCACCTACCCTTGTGAAGAGAGAATCATCTGGATTCCAGCCTTTTCCTCCGCTGCCCACATTTGTTTGACATCACCCATATTTCCCTAATGCCAGCTGTTTGTATATTTCTTCAATGACTAGCAAAGACCTTGGACACTAAAGTTCATTCCACAGAAAGAAAGAAAAAATAGAAGTTGGCAGAATTATTGGAGCCTCCAGTGGTAAACTAAATATTGGCTTGGAAGTATCTAATTACTCTAGGATAGTGGTTCTTAGTCTCTTGACTTCTGTGAAATCCCCACTTAATCATAACTGCACTCTGGGGGACCCCCTCTAAATCATAAGTAAAATCCAGGAACAACTACTGAGTCATTACTGGAAGCAGGGGACCTTGGCAAAAGAAATTTCGATGATTTGAACTGCAAAACAATAGACAAAAATACAGAAACAAGCATTCATCAAACAAATACACACATGATGAAATATTTTATTTAATTTACAATAAATGTTAGAAAATCTAAATTTTAATGCGAATGTTGGAGCTTTTACAAATTCATTTGAGGCCACCCATTATCCATACGATATTATGTTTGATGCTTTTGCACTGCTCCCACGAATCAATCTGAGGATAATAACTTACTTTTTAGCATCCAATTTGAAATTCCTCCACATTTTCATGATGTTTTTAAAATTTGAATTTAACATGTTATTTCGTCATTTAAACACACTTTATTAATCTGTCAGTATAATTTAATGTTCTACACAGTCGCGGACCCCCTGAGTAGGTGTCACAAACCCCCAACAGGGGCGCCCGGACTACAGTTTAAGACCTGCTGCTCAAGGGCCCCATATTTCCTTACAATATGTAACCTACTCTTAGAACTTACTACTACCTATTGAGCCAAATAAGAAGTGAATGCCTTTAGGACATGTTCTCTGTGTGTGAAGACAAAACGGTTGAGCATTGTAGGCACTAATGTTTTTGCACCACTAATTTTGCCTTTAACTCATTTAATGGTACTTGCATATGCTGTGAGAACTGGCTCAAGAAGATGATACATTTTTGCTCCTTGTGGTTCATGCTGCTTTAGCCACCCAAAATATTGATTTTCTTCCTCCTGTCCTTCCGGAAAGAGAGGCCATGAAAATTGACGCTTGTGGTAGACGTATTTTCTCTACTTCTAGCTCTGCCCTGCCCTCTTTGGACACTCCGTGTGTCCTCGCCTGCTTCTCCCATGCCTTGTGGGACTCAGTGGAGCGTCTCTTGCCCTCCCTGCCAGAAAAAGCCCGGAACGCTCTTGTTCCCCTGGTATGAGATGGGCAACAAGCTGCCACTCTTAGCATCCGCTGTGGTATGGATGCCACTGATTCTGTTGGCCGGGCTATGGCCTCTTCCATAGCTCTACGTCGGCGTGCATGGTTGCGTACTTCCAGGTTTTCGGAGGCTGGCAAACTACTTTAATTGACATGCCTTTTGATGGCGCCTCCATTTTTGGTGCGCATTCCAACTCTGCCTTATGCCGGTTCAGAGATAGACATGGTGGTACGGAGTCTTAACTCTGTTGTTGTACTAAGGTTGTCGGGACAGTTTGTTTCTCCGTGTTTTGATTCTTGTCCGGTGGAGTACACTCTTCCTTCCAGGGTTACACCCGGTGTGGTGTTCCTCATTTCTGCAGGTACTTTTCTTCTCATTTATGCTGTCAGTGTCCGGTTTTGTTTTCAGCCATCTGGAGCATATCTTGCTTTGCAGTCTCCTGGGAGTCTGTTCTTGCAGCTTCTTTGCCACTTGAATTTTCCTGCCTAAATACTTACTCTGTGGTGGGTAGTCTGTTTGTTGTGCAGATGCACTATAACCTTTTCCCTTGTTGCGGGGAGCTTATTTTGTATTCCTGAGAGGCACTTTGTGAGCTAGCTATGCACGTAGTATCCCTTATAGAGACTTCAACTTCATCTTTTCTCTGTCCCCTCCATATGGGCGACACCGGTAGCACAGGCAGGCACACTCTTGGCCTGGTTTACTTTCGCTCCAGTTTTCGACCTTTTTTGGTATGGACCTTCTGCTTCTTCTGTTTTCCTCTGTGAGACGCATGGATTTTATGCTACCCACATTGTGTTCCTATTGCCCTCGGTGGCAGTCAAGACTAACATCTTGACAGAGGTGATGCAATCGGGAGTCTCCTCCTCTGAACCCCTACTCTCCCGGTCAACGAAGCCCTCACTGGCGTCCTTCTGGGGACCTGGTCCAAACCCTGCACAGGGGCTCCGGTGAGTAGGGCAATTGCCCGCCGCCACCGCCTCGCTCCAGGGACCCAAATTTCCTCACCTACCACACTACCCCAGAGAGATTGGAGGTCCAAGCCTCTACTTCCCAAGGCGCATTCTCTGCCACTCCCCCAGACATGGAATCCAAGAGGCTGGACAGCTTGGGAAAGAAAATGTTTTCTTCCCACCAGCCTTGCATTGCGGTCAGTGAACACTGCATGCTTATTGGGTTGCTATTCGCACACGTTGTGGGAAAGGATTGCGCAAGTGCTGCCCCAGGCCCTGGAGGATGCTCGGACCCTTCTCTTTCAAGCAGTTGCAGACGGGAGAGACGCAGCGAAGTTCACAATATGCTGTGGCTTGGACACGACTGACTCGCTGGGCAGAGCAGTTTTGTCACTGGTGGCCCTCAGACGCCACACCTGGCTAAGAACATCTGACTTTTCGGGGGATGTCCAGGCTTCCCTCATGGGCATGCCCTTCGATGGCACCTGTCTCTTTTGAGACAAGGCAGACTCTGCACTAGATCGCTTTAAGGACTTGCGGGCTGTGGCAAAGTTCTTGGGCCTCTTGCCTGCCCATATCCTCAGTCTGCCTTTCGTGGCCAGGAAGGGACTTTCAATCGCGCCAACCCTATCCCCCAGCCACCGAGCTGCTCAAACTTCCTAACTTCTGCGTGGACAAGGGTGCAGTTCCTACCAGCCTCGTGAGTCGGGTAGCCAGCGGTCTGGTCCAACCACCACCCCTCCAGCAGCTGCAGCCTCCAAACCTTCCTAGTCTTGCCCTTTTAGACCAGTTGGTGGCAGTACCTGCCATCACCACCACTGGTAGTCCATAACATAGGACAGGTGGGTTCTGCAGATCGTCCAAAGCAGCTACTCCCTCTCCTTCGAGACTACCCTTCCATCGATGCCTCCATCTTACGACCGGCGGGCGGAGGATCATTGGTCCATGCTCCACGAGGAAGTCATGGATCTCTCTTGGCCATGGGAGCCATAGAGAGGGTTCCGGCGCCAGAAGTGGGCTATGGTTGCTATTCCTGCTACTTTGTGGTCCCAAAAAAGGACTAGGACCTTCGTCCTATCCTAGATCTCTGAGCTCTCAACTACTTCCTCAAATAGAAGAAATTCAACATGCTCACACTGGCTCAGGTCTTGTATGTCCTGGACCCAGGAGACTGGATGGTGCGTTAGACTTTCAGGACGCCTATTCTCGCATTCCCGTCCTGCCTGCACATCGGTGGTACTTGCGGTTTACAGTAGGCCACAAGCATTTAAGTTCACTGTGCTCCCTTTTGGCCTTACCAACGCTTCTCGGTGTTCACCAAGGTGATGGCGGTGGTAGCAGCTCATCTGCGCAGATCAGGGGTGCCAGTCTTCACCTATATCGACAACTGGCTGCTGAAGGTGGACCCACCGCAGGCTGTTGTCTCCCACCTCCACATTACGGCGGACCTCCTGCAGTCGCTGGAGTTCACTATCAACATGCCGAAGTCACACCTGACTCCCTCTCAGTTACTCCCTTTCATCATAGCTGTTCTGGACACAGTGCAGTTTCGGGCTTATCCTCCCAAGCAGCGAGTCCAGGATATTCAGGCTATGATACCGATGTTTCCGCCTCTATCCTGGGTTTTGATGAGACTGAATCTGAGGCTGCTGGGCCTCATGGCCTCCTGCACTCTTCTAGTGACACATGCCAGATGGCATATGCGGGCTCTGCAGTTGGACCTGAAGTTCCAGTGGGCGCAGCTTCAGGGGAATCTCTCCGCCATGGTCCATATATCAGAGGGAACTGCAAGGGACCTGCAGTGGTAACTAACAAACCGCAATTGGGTCAGAGGCAGACCCCTCAACCTTCCCAAACCAGAGCTCACAGTATCCTGGGTTGGGGTGGCATCTGGGAGAGGTGGAGATCAGAGGACTCTGGCGGAATCCAGACTCCACATCAACATGCTGGAGCTCTGTGCAATCCGGCTGGCATTGAAAACCTTTCTACCCTGCATCAAGGTAAGGCTGGTACAGGTGCTCACGGACAACACCAACGCTATGTGGTACTTCAATAAACAGGGTGGTGTGGTGCCGGTACCTTTTGCCAAGAGGCCCTGCGTCTCTGGACATAACTAGAACAGCAGGTCATTTCACTGGTGGTTGAACCCCTGGCAGGTTCCCTGAACGCCAGGGTGGACGAACTTCGCCGTCTTTGTCTAGTGGATCACGAATGGCGTCTTCACCCAGAGATGGCGTAAGGTCTTTTTTAACAGTGGGGAGAGCTTTCGGTAGATCTGTTTGCCTCCGCTGAGAACGTGCAATGTCAGCCGTTTTGTGCGCTAGAGTTTCCTAAGTGGCTCTCACTTGGAGACGATTTTCGACTCGAGTGGAGCTCAGGCCTCCTGTAAACCTTTACGCCCATACCACTGCTGTCCAGAGTTCTCAAGAAGATCAGGAACAACCGCGCCCTAGTCATCCTTGTGGCTCCGGACTGGGCATGGAGAGTCTGATATCCCGTGCTTCTGAACCTGAGCTTCGATCCTCCGATGAGGCTGCCACTTCGGGAGGATCTCCTGTCGCAGGAGCAGGGGAGGGTCCTCCACCCAAACCTGTCAACTCTTTGCTGCCTTGAATGGAGATTGAGCGGCGGCAGTTGATAGCTTTTGACCTTCCTCCCCAAGACTGTACTGTTATTGTGGCAGCCAGGTGTCCCTCCACCAAGACCGTATACACCTGCGGATTGAAAAAGTATGCATCATATTGTACAGAAAAGTCTATTGATCCTTTTTCTGCAATTTCGATTTTTATTTTGATCCTTGCCCAGCAGGGTTCTGCTCTGGGCACTCTGCAAGGGTATCTTTCTGCCCTGTCTGCCTTCTTGCGGCTGCCTGACCAACCCTCCTTATTTAAGTCTCCCATTGTAAATAGATTTCTAAAAGATCTTGTACATATGTTCCCACCTTCCCCTTTCGTTCTGCCTCAATGGGACCTTAATTTGGTTCTCACATTTCTGATGTGTGCTCCCTTCGAGCCTTTACACAATTGGAAAGTCCCCATCAGGCTGCTCACCATCAAAACAGCCTTTCTTGTGGCGCTTACATCGGCTAGGAGGGTGAGTGAGCTGCAGGCTTTATCATCCAAGCCTCCCTTTCTATCAGTTTTTCCTGACAAACTGTTGCTTCTCACTAGGGCCTTCTTTCCTGACGAAAGTGTCTCACTAGGGCCTTCTTTCCTAACAAAAGTGGTAACACCATTTCATGTGGGCCAATCTGTCACCTTGCCCACTTTCTACGCTCCTGCACATCCCTCTAAAGAAGAGGAGCAACTCTACAGTCTGACCCAAAAAGACTTTCTATCAGTTTTTCCTGACAAACTGTTGCTTCTCACTAGGGCCTTCTTTCCTGACGAAAGTGTCTCACTAGGGCCTTCTTTCCTAACAAAAGTGGTAACACCATTTCATGTGGGCCAATCTGTCACCTTGCCCACTTTCTACGCTCCTGCACATCCCTCTAAAGAAGAGGAGCAACTCTACAGTCTGACCCAAAAAGAGCCTTGTTGTTTTACCTTGTCGCACACGAGTTCCAGGTGGACGACCAACTCTTCGTGGGGGTATGTTGGTGCCAAGAAAGGTCAGGCGGTGCAGAAATGGACAGTCTCTTGATGGGTCATTCTTTGCATCAAGATCTGCTACGTCCTGGCAAAGAAGCAGCCTCCTCAAGGCATATGAGCTCATTCCACCAGAGCTAAGGCTGCAACCACTGCGTTAGCCTGTGGAGTTCCAGTTCTGGACATCTGTCAGGCAGCAACATGGGCGGCCCTGCACACGTTTACCAAGCATTACTGCCTGGACAGTCAGGTTCATAGGGACGGGCACTTCGCCCGTTCGGTCCTGCAGGACTTATTAGTTTAAATTTGTCCGCAGACCCACCTCCAGACATGGTATTGCTTGGGTATCTATTCAAAGGTAAGGAATCTGTGGCTAGATGTCTCTATCAGATGAACAAGTTACTTACCTTCGGTAACGCCTTTTCTGTATCTATTTGCAGATATCTTACCGACCCATCCTTCCCGCTGTGCAGACAGATTTCTAGGATCAGGGCGATCCCTTTCAGGGCCCTAGTTTGGACACACTAGTGTCAGTGCACTTCATGGCTCCATGCTTCTTGCGTGTACAGTCGTGAAAAGTAACTGACGTCAGTGCGCCGAGGTGGCGCCTATATAGGTGACGCGGAGGTCACCTCCGGCACCACCGACGCCATGCCGACCAACACCACCTACCAGCACGCATGGGTACTGCTCACGAAAAATCTTCCAGATAGTCTGACGCCTGGGGAAATTCAAAGCTAAGGGATCACCAGCCCCATTTACATCCCTGACTCCAACACGGAGGATCGTCGCCCAACGCCGACTGGAGCCATGCCTTCCATGGCGGAGCCTGAGCCTTATTCTAATGGCCAAAGACTCTGGGAAGAATGGAAGGGGTCACTGGACTCTGAAGAATATCAGCCTTATGAATCCTTGGACTGGTGTGAGGATCTGGGTGAAGCCAGTGGACTGGACACTTCTCCAGATACTGGCATGCTTTCTCCCCCTACCATGCCTATGGAGGAAGGAGCTTCATTCGCTATGGTGGTGCGGCGGTCGACTGAGGTCCTGGACCTTAGTTTGCCCTCAGTGGCAGTAAAGACTAATATCTTGGCGGAACTGCTTCAACCGGCAGTGTCCCCTTTCGAACTGCTTCTCACATTCAACGAAGCACTTACTGATGTCCTGCTTGGGACCTCGTCCAAGCCCAACACAGGGGCTCCTGTGAACAGGAAAATTGTCCACCGGCCCCGTGCCAGTAGACCCCAAATTCCTCACCGAGCACCCTACCCAGGAGAGCTTGGTGATCCAAGCCTCCACTTCACATGTACATCCTGGCACATTCCCAGCTGCTCCACCGGATTGTGAATCCTAGGACTGGACAATTTAGGCAAGTAAATGTTTTCTTTCACCAGCCTGGCATTGTGGTCGGTAAGCACTGCATGCCTTTTGGGCCACTATTCCCATGCCCTGTGAGACATGGTTGTGCAGGTGCTGCCAACAGTCCCGAAGGAGGCCCGGGCCGTGCTCTCACAAGCTGTTGCCGATGGAAGGGTTGCAGCTAAGTTCACCATTAGATGTGGACTAGACTTCACCGCCAATCAAAAGGGAGAGACCAGGAGCTATTGAAGGTCCAGCCACCCTTGTTCCTAACTCTAAATCTTCGTACAAATGTAGGGAGGCTGTTCCTGAAGCAGAAAATGTCAGGGAAAGGAAGGTTGGAAAATCAGTTGGTTCCGGGGAGTCTTCCTCTTTGGAAGATAAAGCCCTCATACACCCAAATGGTTGTCATGCTTCATCACTGGGCTTTTGCTCCTGGTGGGGCCCACGCTGCAATGCCCCATGGGACCCGCAAAAGGGCCCTCTGTCGGAGATCTTCACTTTTTGCAGTTTCGATGAGTGGAGGAATGTGAAAGTAGGGTAGTGTGTGAGATAGTGGATTAAAACTACCTGAGGTGTGCTATATACACTCTTTATTCTGGTAGCACCCTTGGTAGAGATAAAAACAGTGATGTGAGTATTATCATTCGGAAACTTATGAACCGTGTTTGTCCCACAGTGTTTTAATACTGAGGTTTCTTTAAATTTAGGTCAACATGTTTCACGCCTTTATGGTCCAAACGGGATCCGTGGCGTTTCTTCAGGACCAGATTATAAAACCTTTACCCTACGCTCCAGCGGGATATGCTTCTGAGGATTAGGAAAGCTAATTATGGATTCACTATACCTATATGTATGTTGAATCTGAACCTTTAAATCCAACCTATGCAAAGAGGAAAAAGGGGAGAAGTTTAAAATCAATATATGTAGGAGAATCCCTTCAAACATATAGGGTCATACTCCATGTAAGCAATGTTACTTTTCACATACCATTAGATTTAATGATATGTATGGTGAGTACTCTGATGTCGCTGCCTCGTGAATTTGTTAAAAACACACAGTGAATCAAGCCAGCGGTGTGACATATAAAAAAAAACGTGCATCTTTAAAAGCAGGACCAACATATAAACATACACATTTTCCTCGGCCTCATGGGTCTTATGGCTCCGCTGAGGGTACAGTAGAGATCTTACTCATCTGGTGTGTTGTAATTGACTCTTAGATTAAGGCAGAGGACCGCATCCTAGCTGCGGTATCTAAATTGAAGAAATCACTGATTGATATCGCAGGTAAGTTGAGATGCATCCGTAAGGAACGGGCTGTGTTGTTTTAGTCATTGTATTTAAGCTTATAAAGCGCTCAGCTACCCCCAACGAAGGTGTCCCAGCGCTAGCGGAGACAGTGGAAAGTGGGGGCAAGTTAGAGTTGTCGAGCCACAGTGTGCTAAGGGAGGCTGAAGAGCCAGGTCTTCAAAGCCTTCCGGAAGATAGATTCCGATTTGGCTTTTCTGATGTGATCCGGCATGGAGTTCCACAAGGTCGCGGTTTTGACGGAAAAGGACCGTCCTATTCTGGATTTAGAAAAACGGGGGGTGACAAGGCGCTCAAGGTGGTTTGATCTTAGGGTCCTTGACTGATTGTATTTGCGAACTCTCTTCTTTAGGTATTGCGGGCCAATATCGTTAAGTGCTCTGTATGCCAGAGTCAGTGCCTTAAATTCAGTTCTCCTTTTGACGGGCAGCCAGTGGAGACTACGCAAATGAGGGGAGATGTGGTTCCTTAGTGGGACGTTTCTAATAAGCCTGGCTGCCGCGTTCTGCACAGTTTGCAATTTCCTGAACAGGTATGCTGGCAGACCCAAGTACAGACTGTTTGCGTAGTCAAGCTGTGACGTAATCACCGCATGGACTATTGTTTTCCTGCAGTCCATTGGTAGGAAGTGAAGGAATCTCCGTAGGGCCTTCATCTTCCAAAAGCAGGACGAGGAAACATGGCCTATCTGGGTCTTGCATGACAAGGAGGTATCCAGTTTGAAACCCAGGTTCCTAGCAGAAGAGACTGGGAGGGGAGGGGGGTTGAGCTCTGCGGGCCACCAGAGGTCGGATAATGGGGGGGAGGGCTGATTGAAGAATAGCACCTCCGTTTTATCTGTATTCAACTTTAGGCAGTTAGCTGTCATCCATGCTGAGATGTCCATAAGACACTGCCTAAAGTGAGAAAATGCGGCCTCAGAGCAATCTTGGAAAGAAAACACGAGCTGCGTGTCATCAGCATATGAGATAACATCGACACTGTGTTGCTTTACCAGCGGGGCGAGGTAGACATTAAAAAGGGTCGGGCTGAGGGCCGAACCCTGAGGTACTCCACAAATCAAAGGGCGAGAGTTGGAAGTGTAAGGATGCAACCGAATTCTCTGGGAGCGGCCTTCTAGGAAGGAGCTGAACCAGGCTAAGGTAGTCCCCATCACTCCCAACTGTCTAAGCCTGTCTAAGAGGATCTTATGAGACACTGTGTCGAATACCGCCGACAGGTCCAATAACACCAGCATTGCACAGTTCCCCTTATCCATTGTCTCCCGGACAGTTTCTGCTACCTCGAGTAGTGCTGTCTCAGTGCTGTATCCTGCTCTGAATCCCGACTGAGAGTCGTGGAGTAGTTTATTGGATTCAAGAAACATGGATAATTGTTTCTGCACTTCTTTTTCGAGAATCTTAGCCGGTGCTGGCAGAAGGGAGATAGGTCTAAAATTTTTCAGTATTGCAGGATCTGCATTCTCCTTCTTGAGGATCGGTTGGACAACAGCGATTTTCCAACTAGATGGATAGATGCCAGTTTCCAACGAGGTGTTCCAGAGCTGGTTTAGGGCAGGGTTGAGCAGTGGTGCTAATATTTTAAAAAAACCTGGCCGGGCATGGGTCAAGTGGGGACCCGGATTTAGTTTTTCATTGATACTCACTTCGTTCTATGCAGATTCACGTCCAGGACCTTTCCGCTCTGCCCGTCTGTAGGTGAAGTTCCAGGCTGGGAGTGGCGGTTTTAGTCTGTTTTGCTTATGGCCGTCAGGTGTGCCAGAGTTCTGCTTGTTGCGCATGGGACGTGGGAGGTGCCTGCAAACTGCGGCGGCCATCTTTGAATATTCTGGTGTCTGTCTACTGTCTATGCAGTAGTCAGTTGAAAGCGTATAAGCAGTGGCCAAGAATGTTTCTAAGCTCACTGAATATCAGAAAATATTCTGTAGTTTTTATATTGGCGTCCCTGTCCAAGTAGGCATATGGGGTTTGGGGCTCACGTATTGTCCTGAATTTCCCGTGTGCTGTATGTAAATAACCAACTTGGTGTTTATGCATCTCCCCACAGTGATTAGTGGGTCTTGTTCTGATCATTATATGATGTTTATAATAGACACACTCAGACTACATGTGTGACTCTGTAAGACAGGTGGCTATGTGACTGGCCGAAATTAAGGCAAATTACGGCGGCAATCTTAACAGTGTGTCTAGTGTCAACTTATTACTAACATCCCACATATTGTAGTGGGATCGGGCCCCTGACTATGGAGTGTGCACTCAGGGGAATTGGTTATTGATTGGTTTGCAAAATCAGGAGGTCAAGTTAAATAGCAAGTGAGACTCAGTAGAGAGATTAGAGTGGCTATCTCTATTCCTAGTCCCTTGACCTCTGTATCATGTCCTCTTTCTTAGCTTAATTTGGGGACACCCATGGGAGTAAATGTGCTCAATATGCTTCTCGTCATGGGTCTTACACTGTTCTTAGTCATAGTTCTCTTGTGTCCTATTAGTCAACACCTTGGAGGCTTTTTTAGAAGGGGGGATTGCCCTGGTGGTGGGCAGTGTGTAGTCAGTTTTCTCTAACCAGGTCTGGCACTTATATCCTGCATGCGTGCCACAGTATTTCATCATTGAGCCCATCAATGTGGGTCTTTAGACGGAAAACCCATCATTGTTCCATGTTAAGCAATGCTCATTGGTCCCAACGTTCATTAGCTTCAAGAATGGTCCAATGTATATCATCAGGTGTATGGTTGAAAATCAGATAATGTACTGACATCTTCGTCGCACTGCGCTTGCATCGCACATTACTCCGATGTTCCATTTTACTTGCTTTTATGGGTTTAGTTGTCATACCTACATATTATAGGGTACAAGGACAAGTGATTAGGTTAACACAATTCTTTGTATTACAATTTGTGTGTCCTTTCTGTGTCCATGTGTGAGAGTCCAGGTTAATCTCTTTACTGGTTTCTGACTCACTAGGCAGAGCACATTTGTCGACAGTGGCCTTGCCACGCCTGGTTGAGTACTACATGCTTTTCTGGGGATGTCCACATATCACTCATGGACATGCCCTTTGATGGCTCCCATCTATTCAAACACAAGGCGGATTCAGCACTGGAACATTTTAAGGACAGCAGGGCTGCGGGCAGGTCCTTGGGCCTTTCCAAGGCCCCTCGTCACCCTCAATCCGCCTTTCGTGGCCATGGAAGGGGTGTACAACTTCGTCCTTACCCGCCCAACCACCGTGAACAAGCTTTGCAGCCTTGGCGTGGCCATTGACGAGATGCATACTGGCCCATGGGTCAAGTGGCCAGCGGTCGGTTCAGTCCACCTACCCCCTATCAGCTTAGGCCTCCAGACCCTCCTAGTCTGCCCGTTTACCATCATGGGCACACAGTGGGTGGCAGGATTCACCATCACTTGCACTACTGGCAGTCCATAACATCGGACAGGTGGGTTTTACAGATTGTCCATAGGGGCTACTCCCTTTCCTTTGAGACTACCCCTTCCTCAATGCCACCTACTAACGACTGATGGAGGACCCCCTATCTCTTCTCTGCCAGGAAGTGGCAGCTCTTTTGGCAAAAGGAGCCATAGAGAGAGTGCCGATGCCAGAAGTGGGTAGTGGCTGTTATTCCTGCTACTTTCTGCTGCCCAAAAAGGACGGAGACCTTTGTCCTATCCGCGACCTGCTCTCTCTCAACCGCTGCCTCAAGAAGGAAAAGTTCAGTTGGCTCACTCTTGGTCAGGTCCTATTTGCCCTGGACCCAGGAGTCTGGAATGTAGCGTTGGACTTGCAGGACTCCTATTTCCATTTTCCCATCCTGCCTGCCCACAGGCATTACCTGCGGTTCACCGTGGGCCACAAGCCCTTTCAATTCATTGTGTTCCCCTTTGGCCTCACCAGCGCCTCTCAGGTGTTCACCAAGGTGATCGCAGTGGTTGCAGGTCATCTGTGAAGATCAGGGGTGCTAGTCTTCTCCTATCTCGATGACTGGCTGTTGAAGGCGGGCTTGCCCCAGGCTGTCGTCTCCCACCTCCAGACTACGAAGGACCTCCTGCATTCGCTGGGGTTCACTATCAATGTGCCAAAGTCACACCTGACTCCCTCTCAGAAGCTCCCATTCATCGAAGCTGTTCTGGCCACGGTGCAGTTTCGGACTTATCCTCCTGAACGGCGAGTCCAGTACACTCAGGCTATATCGATGTATCTGAAAGAGACACGTTAGTGACAGATTCCTTACCTTAGAATATCCCCAGGTGTCAGGCTGGATCCGGAAAGTTTTTTGCGTAGCAGTACCCTTGCGCGGCGTCGTGCGGCTCCGCGTCCGTCGTCGGCGTCGTGATCGCCGGGATGAATTCGCGGGCAGTACTTAGACGCCGCCCCTGCGCGCTGACGTCAGTTCTTCTTTTTCCGCGCCAGTAAGCGCAGATCCGGGAAGAGCAGTGCCCTAGTCACTTTTTGACTATCCTTTTTTGTGAATTTTTTCACTGTTTCTTCATCGAGTCTTCACGACTCCTAAGGTGTCGTAGGGATGCCCGGCTTTAAGCCATGCGAGGCCTGTGGTCGCATGATGTCGATCACGGACCCGCATCTCGAGTGTCTCTTCTGTCTCGGCCGAGACCACGATACGAAGTCGTGCCCTGACTGCCGGAAACTAGATCCGAAGGCTTTGCGAGAGCGGTCTCGAAAGCTACTCGAGGTCCGGCAGTCGGCTCCGCGCCGCACCAAGCCCCGGTCCTGGGAGAGGTCGAGGGGCCGGTCGCGGAGTCCCCGCCGTTCGTCGGAGTCCAAGTCTTCGCGCTCCTCCGGTAAGTCGAAGCACAAGAAGTCTAAGAGGCGTCATCGCTCTAAGACTTCGCCTCGCCGGTCTCGCGACTCGGGTGAGGCCCCAGTCGGCACCATCCCCGCGGCCCCGGACATGCCTGTAGAGCCGCCCCCGAATTACCTGTTCTTTCCGGGTTCGGGGGCGACTCCGGCCGAAATACAGGAATTCCTGTCGGCCATGGCCCGCCTCTTCGGGCCTTCAGGTCCCTCCGGTGCGCCTTCGGGCCCCGCGGGCCCTGATGGGGTTGCCCCGGCGCCGCCGTCGACTCCGGTCCCGGCGCCGCCTGTCCCACCAGCCTTCATCCCGGCCTCGGCTCCGGCCCCGGCCTCGATCCCGGCTCCGGTGGTACCGCAACCCCCATCAACGCCTGTTGACCTAACCACGCCTCCGCCGACGCCGATGTCCCCGGTGCCGTTCCTGACGCCGTCCGGGGCTCCGGACGGCGTCGGTCCCCGGCTCTCTCCGGCTCCGGACATGGAGCCGGACCGACGTCGCTCGACGCCGGCTCCGGCGCCGATGAGACCTTGGGTCCCAAATGTAACTCCTCCTCCATATTTTGAACAAGAGGAGGACCAGGAGAGCTGGGAGGGGTCTGAGGACCCTCTCACACAACAGTGTGAGTTTGATCCGGACTGGGCTGAGGAACTTGGGGATGCCAGTGGTCTAGACACCTCCCCTGACACTGGCATGCTGTCTCCTCCCGTGGCTACGGAGGAGGGAGCTACTTTTGCAACGGTGTTGCGTAGAGCAGCTGGAGCCTTACATCTCCAGTTGCCTACTGTGGCCGTCAGGACTAACCTCCTGACAGAAGTGCTTCAGCCGGCGGCTTCCTCTTCGGAGACTGTGCTGCCGTTTAATGATGCACTCACTGACGTTCTTTGGGTGCCTGGTCCAAACCCACCACAGGGGCTCCTGTGGATAGGAACGTGGCCCGACGCCATCGCCCTGCTCCGGGCGACCCCTTGTTTCTCTCCCAACATCCCACCCCTGAGCGCTTGGTTGTCCAAGCCTCTGCCTCCCAAACCGCCTTCCCTACCGCCCCTCCGGATAGGGAATCCAAACGCCTGGACCAATTTGGGAAGAAGGCTTTTCTTCCTCCAGTGCTGGCTTGCGGTCCGTCAACACCGCTTGCCTTTTGGGCCGATATGCCCACTCCCTGTGGGATTCGGTGGCGGCTGTTTTGCCGCAGTGTTCTGAGGAGGTCCAGACACTGCTTACCCGCGCCATTGCGGAAGGGCGAGATGCGGCTAAATACACCATCCGTTGTGGCCTTGATACCGCCGACTCGCTGGGCAGATCGCTTGCGACGACGGTGGCGCTACGTCGCCGCGCCTGGCTGAGAACAACTGGTTTCTCGGGTGATGTCCAGAATACACTCATGGACATGCCCTTTGATGGAGTCGGTCTTTTTGGTTCGAAGGCAGACCATGCGCTGGAGCGGTTTAAGGACTCACGGGCTACGGCCAAGTCCCTGGGCCTTTCTGTTGTACGCCCTCCGCTCACCTCTGCTTTTCGCCCCTTTCGTGGCCACGGAAGGGGCGCCCAGTCACGTCAGCTGCCCAGCCACCGGCCCGCGCAGCAAGCGTCTACGCGTGGCCGAGGACGTGGATACCGCCGTGGCGGTTCGGGCAACCAGCGTGCGGGTCAGGCCACCACCTCCAACCTGTCCGCGGCCTCCAAGCCCTCCTAGTCCCTCCTTTCCGGTGCACAGCACGCCAGTAGGGGGCAGGGTCCGCCATCACCTTCACCACTGGCGTCCCATCAACTCGGACATGTGGGTCTTGGACATTGTCCGAAGGGGCTACTCCCTCCCCTTCGAGACCACCCCCCCAGCCATGCCACCTCAATTCCACCGCATGTCAGGGGATCACTTGGTACTTCTGCAGAAGGAAGTCACGGCCCTCTTGGCCAAGAGGGCCATCGAGCATGTTCCGACCCCAGAAGTAGGACGTGGTTGCTACTCCCACTACTTCCTGGTGCCCAAAAAGGACAAGGAGGACATGCGTCCTATCTTGGACCTCCGGAACGTCAATCGCTTCCTCCGGAAGGAGAAGTTCAAGATGCTCACCCTAGCTCAGGTCTTGACTGCCCTCGACCCTGGAGACTGGTTGGTAGCGTTGGACTTGCAGGACGCTTATTTTCACATCCCCATCCTGCCGGCGTTACCTGCGGTTCACGGTAGGCCTCGAGCATTTTCAGTTCACCGTGCTCCCTTTGGCCTTACAAGTGCCCCTCGGGTGTTCACGAAAGTGATGGCGGTTGTCGCAGCTCATCTGCGCCGGGCAGGGGTTCCAGTCTTCCCCTACCTCGACGACTGGCTGCTGAAGGCGGGCTCGTCCCAGGCAGTCGTCTCCCACCTCCAGACTACGGCCGAACTCCTGCACTCGCTGGGGTTCTCCATCAATGTGCCGAAGTCGCATCTGATTCCTTCTCCACAGCTCCTTTTCATCGGAGCAGTTCTGGACACGACGCAGTTTCGGGCCTATCCTCCCGAACGGCGAGTCCGGGATATTCAGGCTATGATTCCGATCTTTCAGCCTTTATCCTGGGTTTCGGTACGGATGACCCTGAGGCTGCTGGGCCTCATGGCCTCCTGCATCCTGCTGGTCACTCATACCAGATGGCATATGCGGGCTCTGCAGTGGGACCTGAAGTTCCAGTGGGCGCAGCACCAGGGCAACCTGTCCGATCACGTCCAGATCTCGGAGGGGACTGCAAAACAGTTGCAGTGGTGGCTCTCGAACCGGCAGTGGGTCATGGGCAGATCCCTCTCCCTTCCCCAGCCAGAGCACACAGTTGTGACGGACGCGTCCCTTCTGGAATGGGGCGGTCACATGGGAGAGGCGGAGATCAGAGGCCTCTGGTCTCCGGCGGAGTCCCGGCTCCATATCAACATTCTGGAGCTCCGGGCGATCCGACTTGCACTCAAGGCATTCCTTCCCTCTGTCAAAGGGAAGGCAGTGCAGGTGTTCACAGACAACACCACCGCCATGTGGTACTGCAACAAACAGGGCGGGGTGGGGTCTTGGACCCTTTGTCAGGAGGCTCTGCGCCTCTGGACATGGCTGGAACATCAGGGCATGTTCCTGATGGTTCAACACCTGGCAGGTTCCCTGAACGCCAGGGCGGACGAACCTCAGCCGCAGGTGCATGATGGATCACGAATGGCGTCTTCACTCGGAAGTGGCGCAAGGACTCTTTCTACAGTGGGGAGAGCCTTGGTTAGATCTATTCGCCACCGAAGAGAACGCGCAATGTCATCAGTTCTGCGCGTTGGAATTTCCAAGGCGGCACTCGCTCGGCGACGCCTTTCGTCGCGAGTGGAGTTGCGGTCTGTTGTACGCCTTTCCGCCTATACCACTTCTACCCAGAGTGTTGAAGAAGATTCGGCACGACCGGGCCCAAGTCATTCTTGTGGCTCCGGACTGGGCTCGAAGAGTTTGGTATCCCAAGCTACTCAATATGAGCGTAGATCCCCTAATCCGTCTGCCTCTTCGGGAGGATCTTCTGTCGCAGCAGCAGGGGACGGTCCTCCACCCGAACCTGTCCAGTCTACACCTGCTTGCGTGGAGATTGAGCGGTGGCAGTTGATTCCTTTCGACTTGCCTCCCGAAGTTTGTGATGTGATTCTGGCAGCCAGGCGTTCCTCCACTAAGGTGGTATACGCCTGCAGGTGGAACAAATTTGTGGCATGGTGCACAGCAAAGGCTGTGAATCCCCTTTCTGCCCCTCTTTCTGAGGTCCTTCTGTTCCTTCTCTCTCTGGCCCAACAGGGTTCTGCCCTGGGTACCATCAAGGGTTATCTTTGTGCTATCTCGGCCTTCCTCAGGCTCCCTGATCAGCCCTCCCTTTTCAAGTCCCCTGTTGTTAACAGGTTCTTAAAAGGCATTACTCACCTCTTTCCTCCTGTTCCGTTTGTGATGCCTCAGTGGGACTTGAACTTGGTTCTTACCTTTTTAATGTGCGCTCCCTTTGAGCCTCTACATAACTGTCCTCTTCGTCTTCTGACTCTGAAGACAGCCTTTCTGGTGGCCATCACCTCCGCTCGGCGGGTGAGTGAGCTCCAGGCTCTATCTTGCAAACCTCCCTTTGTCTGTTCATCCAGACAAGGTTGTTCTTCGGACGCGTCCGTCCTTCTTGCCAAAGGTGGTTACTGCTTTCCATATTGGGCAGACCATCACTTTGCCCACCTTCTTTCCGCCTCCGCATCCTTCCAGAGAGGAAGAGAGGCTCCACCGTCTGGACCCAAAACGTGCGCTCTCCTTCTATATTGACCGCACAAAACACTTCCGGGTGGATGACCAGCTCTTTGTTGGCTACGTGGGCGCCAAAAAGGTCGGGCGGTGCACAAGAGGACCATCTCCCGCTGGGTTACCTTGTGCATCAAGACCTGCTATTCTTTGGCGAAGAAGGAGCCTCCTGTTGGGCTGCGTGCCCATTCCACAAGGGCAACGGCTGCTACCACGGCCTTGGGCCGCGGTGTTCCGCTGCCGGTTATTTGTCAGGCAGCTACGTGGGCCTCGCTGCACACGTTTACAAAGCATTACTGCCTTGACAGTCAGGTCCGGAGGGACGGCTTCTTTGGCCGTTCTGTCCTCCAGGACTTCCTTGTCTGATCTTTGTTCGCAGACCCACCACTGGGGTTGGTATTGCTGGGGTATCTATTCTAAGGTAAGGAATCTGTCACTAACGTGTCTCTTTCAGATGCACAAGTTACTAACTTGTGTAACGATATATCTGTAAGAGACAGTAGTTAGTGACAGATTCCTTACCGCCCCACCCATCCTCCCCGTTCTGCGAACTGATTTCTAGGGTTAAGGACATCCCTTTCAGGGCCCTAGTATTTTTCAGACACCTATGTCAGCTTCTTGCATGGCTCTGCGTTCCTGGCGCGGAAAGTCGTGTACAGAACTGACGTCAGCGCGCAGGGGCGGCGTCTAAGTACTGCCCGCGACGTCATCGCGGCGATCACGACGCCGACGACGGACGCGGAGCCGCACGACGCCGCCTACCGACGCGCAAGGGTGTACTGCTACGCAAAAACTTTCCGGATCCAGCCTGACGCCTGGGGATATTCTAAGGTAAGGAATCTGTCACTAACTACTGTCTCTTACAGATATATCGTTACACAAGTTAGTAACTTGTGCATCTGTAAGAGACAGTAGTTAGTGACGGATTCCTTACCGCCCCACCCATCCTCCCCGTTCTGCGAACTGATTTCTAGGGTTAAGGACATCCCTTTCAGGGCCCTAGTATTTTTCAGACACCTATGTCAGCTTCTTGCATGGCTCTGCGTTCCTGGCGCGGAAAGTCGTGTACAGAACTGACGTCAGCGCGCAGGGGCGGCGTCTAAGTACTGCCCGCGACGTCATCCCGGCGACGACTGACGCGGAGCCGCATGACGCCGCTTACCGACGCGCAAGGGTACTGCTACGCAAAAAACTTTCCGGATCCAGCCTGACGCCTGGGGATATTCTAAGGTAAGGAATCTGTCACTAACTACTGTCTCTTACAGATATATCGTTACACAAGTTAGTAACTTGTGCTTCATACTATATCCTGGATTTCGGAGGCTGCTGGGCCTCATGGCCTCCTGCTGGTGACACATGCCCCTTGGCATATGCAGGCTCTGCAACGGGACTTGAAGTTCCAGTGAGCACAGCATCAGGGGAATCTCTCCAACATGGTTCAGATCTCAGAGGGCACTGCTAAAGATCTGCAGTGGTGGTTAACAAACCATGATTGGGTCAGCGCCAGGCCCCTCTCCCTTCCCCAACCAGATCTAACAGTAGTGACAGATGCGTCACTCGTAGGATTGGGCGCCATCTGGGAGAGGTGGAGATCAGAGGATTGTGGTCTCCGGTGGAATCTGGACTCCACATCAACCTGTTAGAGCTCCCAGTGACCAGATTGGCATTGAAAGCCTTTCTACCCTCCGTCCAGGGAAGGCTGATGCAAGTGTTCATGGACAACACCACCGCCATGTGGTGCTGCAACAAACTGAGCTGTGTGAGGTCGTGGACCCTTTGTCAAGAGGCCCTGCGTCTCTGGACATGGCTGGAACAGCAGGGCATATACCTGGTGGTTCAACATTTGGCGGGTTTCTCTGAACGCCAGTGCGGACGAACTCAGCTGCAGATGCTTCCTGGATCACAAATGGCATCTCCATCCGGAAGTGCCGCAAGGTCTCTTTCAACAGTGAGGAGAGCCTTGGTTTGATCTGTTCGCCACTGACCAGAATGTGCAATGTCAGCAGTTCCGTGCGTAGGAGTTTCCTAGGCGGCTCTCGCTCGGAGATTCTTTTCATCTTGACTGGAGCTCAGGTCTTCTGTATACCTTTCTGCCCATACCACTCCTGCCAAGAGATCTCAAGAAGATCAGGAATGACTGGGCCCAAGTCATCCTTGTGGCTCCGGATTGGGCACAGAGAGTCTGGTATCCCGAGCTTTTGGGCATGGCCATCGGTCCTCCGGTCAGCTGCCCCTTTGGGAGGATATGGGGAGGGTTCTCCACCCGAACCCGTCAACGCTCTGCCTTCTAGCGTGGAGATTGAGCAGCGACAGTTGACAGCTTTTGACCTTCCTCCTGAAGTCTGTAGCATTATCTTGGCAGCCAGACGTCCCTCCACCAAAACGATTTTTGCCTGCCTTTGGAGAAAATTTGTGGCATGGTGTACAGAAAGACAAATGGATCCAGTTTTTGCTCCCTTTCTCAGGTTCTCCTTTTCATCCTTTCCCTTACCCAGCAGGGCTCTGCTCTCTCTGAAGGGCTAACTTTACGCCAGCTTTTCTGCGGATTCCTGATCAGCCATTTCTCCTCCAATCCCCTATTGTAAATAGGCTTCTGAAAGGCTTACTACATTTGTTTCCCCTTTCTCCCTTAAGTATGCCCCACTGGGACCTGAATCTCGTCCTCACTTACCTCACAGCCCTTTAGTGGCCGCGGCTTCCACAAGCCTCGTGGGAGCCAGAGGGCTCCCCAATCCGTGTTCAATCTTCCCCCCCCCCCCCCCCAACCACAAAGCCTCTTTAGTTTTCCCTCCTACCATCATGGGCACCCGGTTGGTAGGATTCAGCACCACCTGTCCCAATGGCGTGGAGCCACTTCCGACAAATGGATGAATCTGACTGTCCAGCTGGGCTATGCCCTACCATTCCAACAGACCCCTCTACCTTTGCCACAGTCCACTGATCAGCAGACGTTGTGACAAGAAGTACAGGCTCTTCTGGAAAAAAGAGCTATTGAGGGTGCTGCCATCAGAAGTAGTTCGCAGTTGCTATTCCTGCTACTTCCTGGTGCCGAAAAAAGATGGAGGCCTCTGTCCTATTCTGGACCTTCCCCCTCTCGATTATTTCCTGAAGAGGGAAAATTCAAGATGCTCACTTTGGCTTAGGTACTGTCTGCCCTCAATCCTGGAGACCGGATAGGAGCACTGGACTTGCAGGATGCCTACTTCCATAACCCTGTCCTGCCTGCCCATATGCATTACCTTGCCCAGTAGACAAATAGCGTTATCAGTTCACTGTGCTACCCTTTGGCCTTACCTGCGCCTCTCGAGTGTTTACCAAGGTGATGGCAGTGGTTGAAGCACATCTTCGAAGTTCAGAGGTTCCAGACTTCCCCCTACCTCAATGACTGGCTATTGAAGGCAGGATCGCCCCAGGCTATGGCGGACCTCCTTTGCTGGGGTTCACTATCAATGTACCGAAGTCACACCTGACTCCTTCTCAGGCAGTCCCTTTCATCTGAGCTTTTCTGCAGTTTCAGGCATACCCTCTGGAACAGCGAGTACAGGATATCCGGGCTATGACTCTGATGTTTCAGCCTCTATCCTGGATTTCAGTGAGATTGACTCTGAGGCTGCTGGGTCTCAGAGCTTCCTATATCCTGTTGGTAAAACTTGCCTGTTGACATATGCAGGCTCTGCAGTGGGATTTGAAGTCCAGGTGGCAACAGCAGCAGGGGAATCTCTCTGACCTGGTCCAGATATCGGAGGGAAATGCAAAGGATTTGAAGTGGTGGCTCACGACTGTGATTGGGTTAGCGGCAGACCCTTCTCCATCTGGAGCTCACAGTAGTGACAGATGCGTCACTTCTGTGTTGAAGTGGCCATCTAGGAGAGGTGAAGATCGAAGGTCTCTGCTCTCCGGTTGAATCTCAGCTGTACATCAATCTGTTTGACCTTAGAGCAATTTGTCCTGGCATTGAAAGCCTTTTCTTGGCTGAAACATCAGGGCATTTTCCCGGTAGTTCAACATCTGGCAGGCTCTCTGATCACCAGAGCAGACATATGCAGCTGTTGATGCCTCGTGGATCACGAATGGCGTTCCATCCAGAGGCGGTGCAAGATCTCTTCACAGATTGGGGAGATCCTTGATTAGATCTGTTTGCAATGTCTGCCCTTCTGCGTGCTGGAGTTGCCAAGGCCGCTGTCGCTCAGACACATTTTGTCTCGAGCTCAGGACTCCTGTACACCTTGCTGCCAATACCACTCCTGTCCAGAGTTCTCAAGAAAATCAAAACTACCCGGGCCCAACTCATCGGCTCCAGATTGGGCAAGGACAGTCTGGTATCACGAACTCCTGCGCATGAGCATCTCCACCAGAGGTGGTTGATGTCATCTTAGTAGCCAGGTATCCCTAAAGAAAAACTCTGTACGCCTGGCATTGGGACATACTTTTGGCTTTGTTCGCCCTAAGTTGGCAGGGTATGCCCAGACGTGGGTTCCTTGCTCACTTTGCCACTGGAGTCAAGCTAGCCTGGCTGATGAGGGGGTTACCCCAAAACCGATCCCAGGATGCTTGTTTCCGGTCCAGGGAAGACCTGGCTTGGCAGTTCGGGCTGGACTGTTCCAATGAGGCACAGGGTCAAGACTGATTTGCATATACCTGGGTCTGAACTGGGGTGGCGAAGTGAGCTAAAGAAGGATGATGGATTCAACCCAGATCTGTGACTGGGGTTGAGTGTCTAAAAAGTTTCAGTGCTCCGTCCATCATCTCCTTGTGTTTGCTTTGTTCGCCCTAAGTTGGCAGGGTATGCCCAGACGTGGGCGCCTTGCTCACTTTGCCACTGGATTCAAGCTAGGGTCTGAACTGGGGTGGCGAAGTGAGCTAAAGAACAATGATGGATTCAACCCAGATCTGTGACTGGGGGTGAGTGTCTGAAAAGTTTCAGCGCTCCGTCCATCATCTCCTTGTGTTTGCTTGGTGCAATACTTGGCAGATAGACCCCCTCCGGGCAAAAATGTCTGATAGTTTTTTTGTCCCTAGCCTGTAAAGCTTTGCTCTGGGCACAGTTAAAGGGTACCTTTCAGCTCTTTCTGACTTTTTGCAGTTGCCGGATCAGCCTGTCACATTGGATCTTAACTTGGTCCTCACATTTCTGATCTGCATTCCGTTCGAGCCGTTTCACAGCTGTCCTTTGTGACTTCTCACCTTCAAGACAGTGTTCCACCTCTCCATACCATTGGTGCGGCATGTGAGTGATTTTCAAGCTCTCTATCAACCTGTCATACACCACCTTCTTCCCAGAGAAGCTGGTTTTCCGGACACAGGCTTCTTTCTTGCCTAAAGGTGTGACGCCATTCCATGTTGGCCAAGCATCACCATACCGACGTTCTATGCTCCGCCTTACCCCTTTAAGGAGGAGAG
Source organism: Calotriton arnoldi (assembly GCA_963921515.1). Classification (NCBI taxonomy): domain Eukaryota; kingdom Metazoa; phylum Chordata; class Amphibia; order Caudata; family Salamandridae; genus Calotriton; species Calotriton arnoldi. The sequence goes on along the minus strand of CAWUFW010002795.1, from coordinate 311,907 downwards.
ACTCCATGAGAGCTCTCAGCTTTTATACTGATTGTATCAAAGAACACGGAGTGGATGATCAGCTCATTGTATGGTTCTATGAAGTGGAAAAAGTCAAAGCTGTGCAGAAGAGGACCATCTCTTGCTGGATCATGCTTTGCCTTAGGATCTGCTACATACTGGCCAAAAAGCAGCATCCAGGAGTGCATGATCATTCTATCGGGGCCAAAGCTGCTGCCACTGCATTGGCATGCAGAATCCCTGTCCTGGATGTTTGTCTGACTGCTATGTGGGCATCCCTCCATCTGTTCACAAACTACTATTGTCTGGACAGTCAGGTTTGAAGAGAGAGGCATTTTGCCCCTTCGGTCCTGCAGGACTTTCTTGTTCGAGCCCATTCACAGACCCACCTTCAAATAGGTACTTCTTTGATATCTATTCAGAAGGTGAGGAATCTGCGGCTAGAAGTCTCTATCAGAATAACAAGTTACTTACCTTCACTAACATGCTCTCTGGTAGAAACCCGTATCTAGCCACAAATTCCTCAATGATTCTCCCATCCTTCCCGCTCTGTGATTGGACTCTATCCATTATTAAGATCCCAAGTCTAGCAGTTTGCACACTGGTCAGCCAGTTTGCTATTGGGGCTCAACGTCTGGTGGTAAAGACATTCTCAAACAGCTGTCATCAGCGTGCATGAGTGGTGCATAAATAGGCTCTGCAGATCATTCCCGGAGCAGAATGGCATCTGTGTGCATCTGCACAGTCCCACCCACCAGGGTGCAGAGATACTGCTGAAAAGTTTCCAGTCTGATGCCTGGAGAATATTCAGATGGTGAGGAATCTGAGGTTAGATAGAGTCTATACCAGAAAGAGAGTTCCCGAAGGGTAATCACTGCTACTTTAGTGGATGGCACAGTAGGTTCTGTGTCCACAAGTTGCATTTGACTTCCAGTGCCTGGGTATGCTTTCTACACCCATATATGTGGGTGTAAGTTAAATATGTCATTCGGGAATAGCCAATTTAACTATGTTTAGAGGGGAGCGCAGACACTTTACTCCTGGTTAGCAGGAAGTGCACAGAGTTCTAAAACAAGCAAAAATAGAGTTCAGGCGAGAACTCTGGGGTGACCATGGAGAAAAGCAGATTTCCTACACTTGGTATTCCACGATCTCTGTCTGATTCCTGCGATAGTGTAAGTTTGCGAATTTATGAATGCTGTATTTTTTATTGTTAAAGGTAAAAAAAAAAATCATAGAAAATGTCGCGCTCCAGCATGCAACTTTTTCTTCTTTAAATTGTTTTGCAATGTTAGATAGCAAATGGATTAACCGTTGTTGTGGAGGGAAAGTTGTGAGAAAGCATTTTTCACATTCCGATTTTTGTAGGTAGCAATGAGGATTTTAGAGTTTTAAGTCATGTAATTTTGGGCAGAACCTAGTGACTGTAAATGAGAAGATTTACAATGACTAATAACATCTGAAAGAGACACGTTAGTGACAGATTCCTTACCTTAGAATATCCCCAGGCGTCAGGCTGGATCCGGAAAGTTTTTTGCGTAGCAGTACCCTTGCGCGTCGGTAGGCGGCGTCGTGCGGCTCCGCGTCCGTCGTCGGCGTCGTGATCGCCGGGATGACGTCGCGGGCAGTACTTAGGCGCCGCCCCTGCGCGCTGACGTCAGTTCTTCTTTTTCCGCGCCAGTAAGCGCAGATCCGGGAAGAGCAGTGCCCTAGTCACTTTTTGACTATCTTTTTGTGAAATTTTTCACTGTTCTCTTCAACGAGTCTTCACGACTCCTAAGGTGTCGTAGGGATGCCCGGCTTTAAGCCCTGCGAGGTATGTGGTCGTATGATGTCCATCACGGACCCCCACCTCGAGTGTCTCTTCTGCCTCGGCCGAGGCCACGACACGAAGTCGTGCCCTGACTGCCGGAAACTTCATCCGAAGGCTTTGCGAGAGCGGTCTCGAAAGCTCCTTGAAGTCCGGCAGTCGGCTCCGCGCCGCAGCAAGCCCCGGTCCCGGGAGAGGTCGAGGGGCCGGACGCGGAGTCCCCGCCGTTCGTCGGAATCCAAGTCTTCGCGCTCCTCCGGTAAGTCGAAGCACAAGAAGTCTAAGCGGCGTCATCGCTCTAAGACTTCGCCTCGCCGGTCGCGCGACTCGGCTGAGGTCCCTGTCGGCACCGTCCCCGCCCCCGCGGCCCCGGACGTGCCTGTCGAGTTGCCCCCGCATTACCCGTCCTTCCCGGGTTCGGGGGCGACTCCGGCCGAAGTACAGAAATTCCTGTCGGCCATGGCCCGCCTCTTCGGGCCTCGAGGTCCCTCCGGTGCGCCTTCGGGCCCCGCGGGCCAGATGGGGTTGCTCCGGCGTCGCCGTCGACTCCGGTCCCGGCGTCGCCTGTCCCACCAGCCTTCGTCCCGGCCTCGGCTCCGGCCCCGGCCTCGACCCCGGTTCCGGTGGTGCCGCAACCTCCATCAACGCCGGTTGACCTAACCACGCCTCCGCCGACGCCGATGTCCCCGGTGCCGTTTCCGACGCCGTCCGGGGCTCCGGGCGGCGTCGTTCCCCGGTTCTCCCCGGGTCCGGACATGGAGCCGGACCGGCGTCGCCCGGCCGCCGGTTCCGGCGCCGATGAGGCCTTGGGTCCCTTATGTCCCTCCTCCTCCATCTTTTCAACCTGAGGAGGACCAGGAGAGCTGGGAGGGGTCTGACGACCCTCTCACACAACAGTGCGAGTTTGACCCGGACTGGGTTGAGGAACTTGGGGATGCCAGTGGGCTGGATACCTCCCCCGACTCTGGCATGCTGTCTCCTCCCGTGGCAACGGAGGAGGGGGCTAATTTTGCAACGGTGTTGCGTAGAGCTGCTGGAGCCTTAAATCTCCAGTTGCCTACAGTGGCCGTCAGGACTAACCTCCTGACTGAAGTGCTTCAGCCGGCGGCCTCCTCTTCGGAGCCTGTGCTGCCGTTCAACGATGCACTCACTGACGTTCTTTTGGGTGCCTGGTCCAAACCCACCACAGGGGCTCCTGTGGATAGGAACGTGGCCCGACGCCATCGCCCGGCTCCGGGCGACCCCCTGTTTCTCTCCCAACACCCCACCCCTGAGAGCTTGGTTGTCCAAGCCTCTGCCTCCCAAACAGCCTTCCCTACCGCCCCTCCGGATAGGGAATCCAAGCGCCTGGATCACTTTGGGAAGAAGGCTTTCTCTTCCTCCAGTGCTGGCTTGCGGTCTGTTAATACCGCTTGCCTCTTGGGCCGATACACCCACTCCCTGTGGGATTCGGTGGCTGATGTTTTGCCGCAGTGTTCTGAGGAGGTCCAGACACTGCTTACCCGCGCTATTGCGGAAGGGCGTGATGCGGCTAAGTATACCATCCGCTGTGGCCTTGATACCGCCGACTCGCTGGGCAGATCGCTTGCAACGACGGTGGCGCTGCGTCGCCACGCCTGGCTGAGAACCACTGGTTTTCAGGGGATGTCCAGAATACTCTCATGGACATGCCCTTTGATGGAGTCGGTCTCTTTGGTTCAAAGGCGGACCATGCGCTGGAGCGTTTCAAGGATTCACGGGCTACTGCTAAGTCCCTGGGCCTTGCTGTTGTGCGCCCTCCGCATACGTCTGCTTTTCGCCCCTTTCGTGGCCACGGAAGGGGCGCCCAGTCACGTCCACAGCCCGGCCAACGGCCCGCGCAGCAAGCGCCTTCGCGTGGCCGAGGACGTGGATACCGCCGTGGCGGTTCGGGCAACCAGCGTGCGGGTCAGGCCACCACCTCCAACCCGTCCGCGGCCTCCAAGCCCTCCTAGTCCCTCCTTTCAGGTGCACAGCACGCCAGTCGAGGGCAGGGTCCGCCATCACCTTCACCACTGGCGTCCCATCACCTCGGACAAGTGGGTCTTGGACATTGTCCGAAGGGGCTACTCCCTCCCCTTCGAGACCACCCCCAGCCATGCCACCTCAATTCCACCGCATGTCAGGGGATCACTTGGTGCTTCTACAGAAGGAAGTCACGGCCCTCTTGGCCAAGAGGGCCATCGAGCATGTTCCGACCCCAGAAGTAGGGCGTGGTTGCTACTCCCACTACTTTCTGGTGCCCAAAAGGACAAGGAGGACATGCGTCCTATCTTGGACCTCCGGAACGTCAATCGCTTCCTCCGGAAGGAGAAGTTCAAGATGCTCACCCTAGCTCAGGTCTTGACTGCCCTCGACCCCGGAGACTGGTTGGTAGCGTTGGACTTGCAGGACGCCTATTTCCACATCCCCGTCCTGCCGGCCCACCGGCGTTACCTTCGGTTCACGGTAGGCCTCGAGCATTTTCAGTTCACCGTGCTCCCCTTTGGCCTTACCAGTGCCCCTCGGGTGTTCACGAAAGTGATGGCGGTGGTCGCAGCTCATCTGCGCCGGGCAGGGGTTTCAGTCTTCCCCTACCTCGACGACTGGCTGCTGAAGGCGGGCTCGTCCCAGGCAGTTGTCTCCCACCTCCAGACTACGGCCGAACTCCTGCACTCGCTGGGGTTCTCCATCAATGTGCCGAAGTCGCATCTGATTCCTTCTCCACAGCTCCTTTTCATCGGAGCAGTTCTGGACACGACGCAGTTTCGGGCCTATCCTCCCGAACGGCGAGTCCGGGATATTCAGGCTATGATTCCGATCTTTCAGCCCTTATCCTGGGTTTCGGTACGGATGACCCTGAGGCTGCTGGGCCTCATGGCCTCCTGCATCCTGCTGGTCACTCATGCCAGATGGCATATGCGGGCTCTGCAGTGGGACCTGAAGTTCCAGTGGGCGCAGCACCAGGGCGACCTGTCCGATCACGTCCAGATCTCGGAGGGGACTGCAAAACAGTTGCAGTGGTGGCTCTCGAACCGGCAATGGGTCATGGGCAGATCCCTCTCCCTTCCCCAGCCAGAGCACACAGTTGTGACGGACGCGTCCCTTCTGGGATGGGGCGGTCACATGGGAGAGGCGGAGATCAGAGGCCTCTGGTCTCCGGCGGAGTCCCGGCTCCATATCAACCTTCTGGAGCTCCGGGCGATCCGACTTGCACTCAAGGCATTCCTTCCCTCTGTCAAAGGGAAGGTAGTGCAGGTGTTCACAAACAACACCACTGCCATGTGGTACTGCAACAAACAAGGCGGGGTGGGGTCGTGGACCCTTTGTCAGGAGGCTCTGCGCCTCTGGACATGGCTGGAACACCAGGGCATGTTCCTGGTGGTTCAACACCTGGCAGGTTCCCTGAACGCCAGGGCGGACGAACTCAGCCGCAGGTGCATAATGGATCACGAATGGCGTCTTCACTCGGAAGTGGCGCAAGGACTCTTTCTACAGTGGGGAGAGCCTTGGTTAGATCTATTCGCCACCGAAGAGAACGCGCAATGTCATCAGTTCTGCGCGTTGGAATTTCCAAGGCGGCACTCGCTCGGCGACGCTTTTCGTCACGAGTGGAGTTGCGGTCTATTGTACGCCTTTCCGCCTATACCACTTCTACCCAGAGTGTTGAAGAAGATTCGGCACGACCGGGCCCAAGTCATTCTTGTGGCTCCGGACTGGGCTCGAAGAGTTTGGTATCCCGAGCTACTCAATATGAGCGTAGATCCCCCGATCCGTCTGCCTCTTCGGGAGGATCTTCTGTCGCAGCAGCAGGGGACGGTCCTCCACCCGAACCTGTCCAGTCTACACCTGCTTGCGTGGAGATTGAGCGGCGGCAGTTGATTCCTTTCGACTTGCCTCCCGAAGTTTGTGATGTGATTCTGGCAGCCAGGCGTCCCTCCACTAAGGTGGTATACGCCTGCAGGTGGAACAAATTTGTGGCATGGTGCACAGCAAAGGCTGTGGATCCCCTTTCTGCCCCTCTTGCTGAGGTCCTTCTGTTCCTTCTCTCTCTGGCCCAACAGGGTTCTGCCCTGGGTACCATCAAGGGTTATCTTTGTGCTATCTCGGCCTTCCTCAGGCTCCCTGATCAGCCCTCCCTTTTCAAGTCCCCTGTTGTTAACAGGTTCTTAAAAGGCATTACTCACCTCTTCCCTCCTGTTCCGTTTGTGATGCCTCAGTGGGACTTAAACTTGGTTCTTACCTTTTTAATGTGCGCTCCCTTTGAGCCTCTACATAACTGTCCTCTTCGTCTTCTGACTCTGAAGACAGCCTTTCTGGTGGCCATCACCTCCGCTCGGCGGGTGAGTGAGCTCCAGGCTCTATCTTGCAAACCTCCCTTTCTGTCTGTTCATCCAGACAAGGTTGTTCTTCGGACGCGTCCGTCCTTCTTGCCAAAGGTGGTTACTGCTTTCCACATTCGGCAGACCATCACTTTGCCCACCTTCTTTCCGCCTCCGTATCCTTCCAGAGAGGAAGAGAGGCTCCACCGTCTGGACCCAAAACGTGCGCTCTCCTTCTATATTGACCGCACAAAACACTTCCGGGTGGATGACCAGCTCTTTATTGGCTACGTGGGCGCCAAAAAGGTCGGGCGGTGCACAAGAGGACCATCTCCCGCTGGGTTACCTTGTGCATCAAGACCTGCTATTCTTTGGCTAAAAAGGAGCCTCCTGTTGGGCTGCGTGCCCATTCCACCAGGGCAACGGCTGCTACCACGGCCTTGGGCCGCGGTGTTCCGCTGCCGGTTATCTGTCAGGCAGCTACGTGGGCCTCGCTGCACACGTTTACAAAGCATTACTGCCTTGACAGTCAGGTCCGGAGGGACGGCTTCTTTGGCCGTTCTGTCCTCCAGGACTTCCTTGTCTGATCTTTGTTCGCAGACCCACCACCGGGGTTGGTATTGCTGGGGTATCTATTCTAAGGTAAGGAATCTGTCACTAACGTGTCTCTTTCAGATGCACAAGTTACTAACTTGTGTAACGATATATCTGTAAGAGACAGTAGTTAGTGACAGATTCCTACCGCCCACCCATCCTCCCCGTTCTGCGAACTGATTTCTAGGGTTAAGGACATCCCTTTCAGGGCCCTAGTATTTTTCAGACACCTATGTCAGCTTCTTGCATGGCTCTGCGTTCCTGGCGCGGAAAGTCGTGTACAGAACTGACGTCAGCGCGCAGGGGCGGCGCCTAAGTACTGCCCGCGACGTCATCCCGGCGATCACGACGCCGACGACGGACGCGGAGCCGCACGACGCCGCCTACCGACGCGCAAGGGTACTGCTACGCAAAAAACTTTCCGGATCCAGCCTGACGCCTGGGGATATTCTAAGGTAAGGAATCTGTCACTAACTACTGTCTCTTACAGATATATCGTTACACAAGTTAGTAACTTGTGCATTTTGTTTTCATCACAGGGACCAAAAAGAAAAGCGGTTTCTGATTTCCGGTCTCCAGATGACAGCCCGGACAATTCTGAATGCAGTTTTCCATTAAAATACGCATATGGGGTGAATGCATGGAGATATTGGGTCAAAACCAGGATGTCGGATGACAAATCAGGATTTAATGAGCTTGCATTTAGTATGTATACTTCTCATCTGAATCTGATCTGCAATATATTATCAGTCATTAAAAAGTTTTTTTCAACTCGGATGATTTGATAGATTACTGTATCTCTGTTTCTCAAACAGGCATTGTTTTGAAGAAAAATGTACTCGGTCTGCTGTACATGTAATAGGGCTTTACCTTTACATTCATACTTGTGTATCCTTTAATGTTCCTTTTGAGTCTAGTAAATCTATCAAATTATGAAAGGGTTGAAGACTGGGAATTAGGAGCCTCGTAAGGTTACCATGTCCAGATAGTTATTCACATCGTAACACGTCTTATGTGGCATATATTTATAATTGTGTAAGAGGATGAACATGCCACAAGGATATTGTTTCCTCATAGGTTTTGTAGTAGACAGGCATGTAGTAATCCTTAATAATATTGCACTACTGCTGTAAATAACAGCTGGTACTATTCTCCAGTTAAGTGGTACTCAGTGTATTGATATTGTAAAAATGAAAGGGGGAATCCGCTCTGTCAGGTTTCAAGCCTTAAGCATCTGATTTCAGCTATATTTCACTAGTGCATGCTGAACGTACTTGTATATACACCTAGGCACAAATTGTGATAAAATAAAATTTGGTCTCTGTTGAAAAGCGAATTTTGGAAAAGATATTCTCAGATCTGTATATTTGAAGACAGTGATTAATATAAACTGGGTTTGGATGTGACTTAGAGCACAAAGATTCCCTCTAAAAATCACTCCCTTGTTTATACAACGTAGAGTTACATGGGGAATATTTGAGCACTACAGTGACATGCTATTAACCCATCAATCAGTGTGAGTACATACATCCTTTACTCAACACTGACTGGATAGTTCCTGCCCATAGTTCATGGCAATTGATCAAACTAAGCTTCATGTCCTGTGATTGTTTAGCTGGTTCAGTATGCCACTGAGCACTCCTGTCTGGCTCCCTTTGCCTGGTACTTTTGGTTATTCATTTCAGGGCTGGCATAGAAAGGGTTTGTTACTTGGCTGCTCAGTAGTAAACTCTTCGACGAAATTGAAAAGATGACAAAATATAATTGTGTGGATGTTCTCCAGCAAAGATTGGAGAAAAATAAGGGAAACATCGAAGGTTGCCCAATTTTTAGGAGAGCAGCAGAGTGGGCCTACTGTTTCAGCAGGAGACAAAAGAGCTTCTTGCAGTTCTGCATCCCTTATGTGACGGTGACCGAGATAGAGAGAGTTGGTACAAGCAGGGATCCCTTTCTTGTATAGTTACAGTTGATCTTCAGAGGGTGTGATCCAATGAATGCTCTTGACCCCTTTCGCAAGTGCGCTAATGCACTATGAACAGTGGAAGAGGGCAGAGTACTCGCCACGACGTGAGCATTTTCAGAATAAAGAATCTGTCTAGAATGATAGTGGAGGGGAAAGGAGGGACGTAATCGGAAAGCAAGCAATGAACATACATGCTCCTAAGGATGATTAGTGCATGGTTGGGAGAGCAAGCAAACATTACACATGCTCTTAAGGATGACTTGTGCTTTAGAGTGGCTCAACATAAATGTTAAAAAGGCTTGTGGCAAAATGAGAAACCTTGTACCATAGTCGGAATAGAAATTTTCCTAAAGCTATTTACATGAATACATTTTTAATAGGGGCGGCCACATATTGTGTTTAACAGAGTTGGGATCTGTTCCTGGTAAGGACCTATTCCAAATATAGTTCCAAAACCTTGCTCAACCAGGATTCAATGGAGAGGTACATGTAAGGGAAAGCAATGCAGAGAAACTTAATGTTGTGTGAGGACTACCTCGAAAATGAAAGTACTGAAAAATGTGTATTATTTTTCAGACTCTGTCTGTAACCTCATTGACAATGGAATAGATGCCATGTCGAAATTGCCTATTATCATGTAAGAAATCTTAAGCTTGCTGACAATAGTTCTGGTACTGGGCATTCTGGCATTGGGCATTTTCAAGGTTAGACACCTCACTAGTTATCATAGAATAATTGATCCCATCCTAACTTTGTATGTTTTTTTTCCTCTGCTTTCTTTTGGATATTCTCACAATAAGCATAGCCTCACCTTTTTATTCGCTTTCACTCCTGCTCGATTAAATGAAAGAGAGGCAAAATCCCAAATGGCCATACAAATTTAACATAATGACCGGCGGTAGCAAAAATGCAATCAAAGAAGAGCAGGAACTTTGCCGTTTTGCAAACCTAAATTGACAGATTGTTTTGCATGATCGAAAGCCCGAGCTGCCATGAACCTGGATTAGCAGGAACAGACTCTTTCCCATCCATATTAGCAGTCATTTTGAAAGAAATAATAGCTAAGGGGACAAGCTTTCAGTAATCATAAGAACATGCAAATCATTGCAGTTAACTCTTATATTTCAAATGTGTGTTTACTTAAAGAGCACCTGTTACACAGCATTGGCCTGATCTTTTGAGAGGTGTCAGTCTCACTGAGTTGAGGATTAAATGACACCCATCTTGAAATACTAGCTAGTGGATTTGACAGTGCAACGGTAAGAATACCTGCTGCTTTTATAATATCGAAAATAGAGTAGCAGACAGAGTAGTGAAGGTAAATTATACGATAGTAAGTACATTATTTGGTAAGCAGTGCTATAAGGCAGTCGGGCAGAGTTCTGGGTCATAGTGTCCTCCCAGACATGCTTGCTTCAGAGGAAGAAAACCAGGGGTGAGGGAAAATGGGAGGAAAAATACAAACCTTCCAAAATAAGTTACTTGACACAGTAAGCTAAAACAAAGTTAATATCAGGGAATGCCTGGTAATCACGAGGGGGTGAGCCTTATAAAATGTAATAAAGTAAAATTACCTTTTAAGTGGTTTTGTTACAAGAAAAGGTGGAACCCTAAATGCTTATGTCCTGTACAGCAGACATTTACATCTGGAGCTATATCTGAGGTACTGTATTGCACTAAAAATTCCTCAGTCTGGTGTGAAAACACTATCTTCCTTTTCAAAATCCACTATGTACATACAGTGAATCTCCCCCACTGCCTTCTTGTGGCACCTTTTTGTAATACAGAAATGTGCTAGAATGGCCTAAAAATTATTTACATTACTTACTATTTCAGTGTTTTTCATGATAGTCTTTTATGTCTTGCATGTGCAGCTTGAGGTTGGCAAATTCTCTATTTTGTTTTATCAAAAAGTAAAATGGGTGCTAATTTAGGGTGTCCAGATTTTCATAACGTAAAAACGGGCTAGCCATTGACATAGAAATAGGACTAAATGTTGGCACTAGTCAGTGCAGTCAAGTTAGTCCTATTTCTATGTCAGTGGTTAAATATATATATGTGTATATATATATATATCTCTATCTCTATCTCAATCAGGACAGACCTATATGGAACAAACCCAAGCATGGCAGAGGGAGTCTTTAATTTTTATGCTACGGACACACCACGGCCATGCTGGGGTGTGTTGCAAGGGCAGCTTTGTGATTTCGGCCTCAAGGGATGAACTCTGCAGGGGCTGATTCACCCCTCATTAAATCCTGATAAATGAGATCAGGCAGCACAGTAGGAGACTCTTTTAAACAAAACTCTGTCCCTGGTGTGAAGAGAGGGCCGGTGTGAACATGAGCCTTCACAGCACAGTGGTAAATGAGCATGCTCACCCGACCCTCTCACAAACCCGGGACGTGTATTTATTTTGTAAAAAAGTGTCTGGACGCGTATCTATTTTTGTAAAAAGTGTTGAAACGCCTGGACAGACCTCGAAAAACCGGGACTGTCTGGGCTAATCCAGGACGTCTGATCACCCTATGCTAGTTTGTAGTGCTACGGGCCGTGAATGTCTGCTGTGCATCCACTGCCTTTTGTCACTAAAAGTAGGTAGACCACGTGGAAGGGCAAGAATACACACACAGGGAGAACCCATCGAGGGAAATGGAGAACACGCCCTTTGAGTTATACCCTAAGTGCCACAAAGGTTTGCTCAACAAGACAACCATCTAGTCTGTAACCTTTGCTTTGTGAGAGATCACAGCACCGAGGGCTGCAAAGCTTGCACCAAATTTCTCCCAAAGATGCTGAGACTAGGGGGAAGCAAAGGCAGGCACACTATACCACCATGCAGACACAAAAGAAAGAGAGGAAAGTCAAAACACAAAGAACCCCATGGATCCCGTTGCAGGATACTAGTGGAGGGCATCCGCTGGAGAGAAACTCGATGTCAAAAGACTAGTGAGAAAGGGCAAAGGAACTGATATAAGTTGAGGCCATGTCTCCAAAGAAATGACTGCTGACCTCAATCGACGAGAAGACGCTCGAAGTCAAGAGGAAGAAAAGAAGGCTCGAGGCCGAAAAGGCCGCGATTCTCCAAGAAAAGGTATTTCAAGGCATCACTTCGAGAATCCTGAATCCCTTTGAAGGCTTTGGGGGAACAGAATCAAGAGGAGACAGAGCAGTTTCAACTCGAAACAGCAACCACTCCAGAGCTGCAAGAGGGAGAACAAGAAATGTTCATTGAAGATCAGGAGCTTGAGGACCAGGCAGCCTTTCAGAACGCTGACCGCATCGCTGATCAGTGTCAAGACCTCGACACAAGCTCACCAGAGGAGGGAGTTTATGCATACCCTTCGAGACCATCTCCTCCAGAAGACATTGCCAAGTACAATTTTGTGGTTAAAAGGGCAGTGGACAAGTATGGAGTCCAGCTCGAAGAAGAGAAAGTGCAGACATGCTTTCTTCTTAAAACCATCTGACCCTCACAAAGCTAAACCCAATATCTCCCTGCCCTGCCCACATTCTGGATCAGGGAAGAGAAACTTTCAAAGAACCAGCAGACTGAAAGGCTGTAACCCTGATTGCTGAAGAAAAGTACAAACACTCCTCCAAGAACCCACTATAAATCTGGGGAAATGCAGTGGCAAATTCAATCATTTTGGTCAAAGCAAATGAGGAGAACTAACATTTCCACATTCATGGGCCCACCTCCAGAGAATGAGAGCAAGAGAGTACTAATGGTGGGGCAAAAAATGGAGAGAGGTGTAGTGACACAGTGGAGGATCACTAATTCAAATACCTTCCTAAATCGATACACCCACCATCATTGAGAAGAACTGATGAAACAACTTCCAGAGCAGTTCCAAAGGGGGGTTGGCGGTAGTGGGACCATCGCCAAAACGTGCTTGACATCTGCTTACTATGCCAAAACAGATAGTAACAGGCACAGCCTTGAGGAGGCACGCCTGGCTAATGGGTGTCAGGGTTCAAGAGCAAGGCATAGACAAGCTTCATTAATATCCCTGTCACCAGGGAACAACTGTAAACATTGGATGACAAACTGCAATAGCTTAAGAAAGAGGACACTGCCAAAGACATGGAGGCTTTGCCGTTTTGAGGTCACCAGCGGAGAGGGGCAACCCTCATGAGGAGACCGGCGGGAAGGGGAAGTTTCCAGAGCACAACACCACAAATATCCTTCCAACATGCAGGGCAACAGCAGTTGTCAACGCAACAGTGGCAACCCCAAGGAAACCAATGCCAGCCCTTTCGGGGCAGAACAAAAGGGAGAAGCCAGCCCTCCAAAGGAGCAAGCTACTCAACTAAGCGACTCCACTTACCAGCTTCCCCTCCACACAACACCATTTGGGGGGTAGAATAGAGGCCTTCTTTCAGGAGTGGAGGCTAGTCACTTCAGCCAAGTAGATCCTCAACATCGTCCAGCATGGTTATTGCATAGAACTTATAAAGAAGCCACCAGAGATCAAACCAAAGAAAATATCACACTTGAAAGAAGAGAGACGGTGCCTGGAACATGAAGTGCAGGAACTCTTGCAAAGGTGGGCAATGGAGAGAGTGCCCACAGCATAAATCAATCAAGGAAACTACTCAGAGTACTTTCTTTTCCCAAAACCGGACAATTCTCTAAGACCAATTCTGGACATCCGCTTTTTAAACAAATTCATAAAAATACAAAATTTCAAAATGAACACACCGCAAGAGGTCATTCTTCAGCTTCAGGAAGAAAATATGGCAACCACAGACCTAAAGGATACTTACTTGCACATCCCCATGAACCCCAAGCACAAAAAGTACCTCTGGTTCGTAGTCAACCAAAACCACTACCAATTCAGAGTACTCGCCTTCTGAATCAAATCCGCACCCAGGGCTATCGCAAAATGTCTAGCCGCAGTGGCGGCCTACCTAAGGAGGAAAGGCATACATGTTCCTAGGTGCCTGGCTAGTCAAAGCAGCCTCTTTCTCACTGCAAGAAGAACATCGGGACAGTCATGGATGCCCTCCACAGACTTGGATTTATGATCAACCTAGAAAAGTTGTCAATGAAACCGGAGAGATGAAAGTTTTCCTGGAAGCAAGAATTAACACAGTGGAGGTGAAAGCCTTTCCTACCCTTAAGAGGATTCAGGCAGTCACAGAACAGGCTTGACACTACCGTGAGGCCTGTGGGAAAAATGATGGGCATGATGGCCTCTAGCATCCCTCTGATCCTACATGCAAGACTACATATGAGACCACTTCAGGAGTGGAATCAAAACCAATGGTCACAACAACGTGGAGTTGGGAAGATCTAGTGGTTGTAACAGAGAAAGTACAGGAAGAAATGGTCTGGTGGAATGTGGACAACATAAGTCAGCAGACTTTTCATACATCCAACTCCTACAGTGACGACCACCATGGATGTGTCCCACAGTAGCTGGGAGATCACATGGGGAAACTGAAAATCAGAGGGCTATGGAAAATGGAAGAAGCGATCCAACACATAAATGTCCTGGAACTAAAAACTGTCTTCCTGGCCATAACGGCTTTTCAGACAGAAGTGAGAGGAAAGGCAGTGCAAATCCAGATGGGCAACACAACCACAATGTTCTACATTAACAAGCAAGGAGGGACAAGTTTGCATGTGCTGTGAAAACTAGCCCAGGAAATTTGGAGATGGGCCATTTAGAGAGGAATAACCTTGAAAACAATACACCTGCCCGGCATAGAAAAAGGATAAGCAGACAGGCATTCGTATCACATGAATGGGAACTAAATGAGCATTTGCTTTGAGGTCTTCCGGCAGTGAGGCAAGACAAACTTTGTTCTCAGACCTGGTGGAGATGGCACAGGGAAACATAAAAAAGCTACAGGCAAAACACAACCTCCTTTACTTGCAGGGAGGCAAAATCCACCAACGGAAGCAACAGCCTCAGCCTTGTGGCCTGGCTCCTGAGGGCAAAGTTTGGATACTTGTACCTTTTAAAATTATACATAGACTTTCTAAAGAAAGATAGAAGGCCAATTAAAAGAAAATACTACACATCGAAGTCACAGAGGTTACTCCTGTGGTGCAGAGTCAAAAAGCTGCCCTACAACAGAACAGAAGACCTGCTAGATCACAGTTAGACATATGCTTTCGTTAAAAGTACATCTGCTGGTAGTAGTAACCTACACAAGAGGACACATATGGAGAAGCTTCTTCATGACGGCAGTTATTAAAAGGGTTCTAGAAAAAGCAAATATAATCGCTCCACGCAGATTAGCACCAATGCCACATGTAAAACCTAAACCTGTTATTAACACAACCACTAAAGGTACCATTTGAACCGCTACAAAAGGCACATTTACGGTTCCTGACCTTAAAGACTGCCTTCCTAATCACAATCACAACACTGCGCAGGGTGAGCGAGCGGCAAGAGCTAACCACCCAGGAGACCCAGCCTGCAAATACACAAGGACCGAGTAGTCATGCAGACCCACCCACGCTTTTTCCCAAAGGTATCACAGTTCTACATGAACCAAATAATCCTGGTCCCGGGCTTCTTCCAGCAACCAAAAACACAAGCCGTAAGAACTCTGCATATGCTGGATGTACGCAGGGCGGTGATGTACCATCTAGAAAAGACATGAGAGGTCAGAATGGGAAGCCAGTTCTTCGTATCATTTGCAAATTCAAAGAAGGGCTCGCCAGTGACAAAGGGCACCATCCCAAGGTGGATAGTACAAACAATCCAGGAAAAAAGCCACCATGGCCTTCCTAACAAAAGTGCCAATAAGCGGCATATGTATGGCAGCCACATGGTCATCAGTCCACACCAGGGGGTCTCCAACCTTTTCTGTAGTGAGAGCTACTTCTAATCAGGGAAAATCCTCATGAGCTACTGAAGGCCAAGCAACTCGCGCATTGTTACCAGACACCCCCATGCCCTGCTTCATTGACTTTAAGCCTAATGTCCATAGAGCCAGTTACTATGGTGTGAACAAAATACTTTGGTTAGGGGCCCTGTGACAGGGAAGCGATGTATCAGTGAGCGTGGTATTTGGGGATTTATGAACATGTGTGCGTATTAATGGTATATATTTTATGGGTGACTGACAGCCAGTGTCGTATGTACTTGCTGCACAGGACATACCTTTTGCCATATGTGGCACCGTTACATGTATAACACAAATACACAATCATTTTTTTTTATGGGAGAAATAAAGTGTAGAAAAATGTTCATATTATGGAACATTTTTCTGCACTTTAAATTTCTCTTATTTAACAATTCCTGTATTTTTTTGTTATAAATATGGCATAGTGTCTACTGGCCACTGGGCGTAAGATGCCTGCTGTTTGTAAATGCAACACTTTGAAATGGGAGAAATTGAAAATGAAGAGTTACCTTAATCATTAAGGTAACTTTTCATTTTAATTGTATCCCATTTAAAAGGTTTCAGAAACAAATGTTTTTTTCATAGCTTCAATATTGAGTTGACATGATTTTTATTTAGGAGTTAAATACCTCAGTGCTTCATTTGTTCACCTCTGTGCCCCAGCCTGGGTCATAAATCTGACTGAGAACGGCTCGTTATCAGGCCCTGCTATCTGCAGCCTGATAATAATAATAATGTAAAATATACACAGCCTTCCCTTAACATTAAAAGGAAAATATGACCTTGTGCTTATTTAAAATATTAACTGAAGGCTGTGAACTACTCTGAAGGTGTCTGGGAGCTACTGGTAGCTCGCGATCAACTGGTTGGAGACACCTAATCCACACCTTCACAAAGCACTAGTGTGTGTACATCCAGGTGAACAAGGAGTCATGTGGGACAGAAGTACTAAAACACCTGTTTGCAAGCTCAAACTCATTTCGACCCCACCTTCAAGAGTGACCAAAGATGCCTCCACAAAACCAATGCACAGCATGTGAATCTAGAAAAGATTCACTCGACAAAATGAAATGGTTATTTAACAGAAGCAGTAGTTTTGCAGCTTCAAGAATTTTCTGGATTCACGTGCGACCCTCTGCCTCGCCAGGAAATGTGGTGCTACAAAGATGGGAAGAAACTGCGATGCGTTGCAAACAATAAAAGTAAGCCAATAAAGACAAAAGTCACCAAGGGAAAATATAATCTGAAGATGGCGACCACGCACAGTGGCACAAATGTTTTGCACATATGGGTTCTGAGTGACATCCGATAGACAGTGATGATCAAACTCGATTTGCCTGCCACTCAGATTCTCAAGATGAAAAATTCCCTGTTTTTGAAAGTTTACCCTTCTATAGTTTTACGTTGTAGGCGGCACTGAAAATCAACTGCTCCTCTGTCGAACATGTACGCAGGAGCAGAGGAGCAGAGGAGTAGTGGGGAAACCATATATAACATGAAAAAAGTACCAAAAAAACCCTGGCCTCATGCCACCCAGCCCATCACCTTCTGCGCAATCCCACCCCCTCCCATTCCAAAGCTGTGTTCTTCGCACTCACAAAGAGTGGAGAGCAAGATAGAAGGCAGGTGAGGCTACCATTCCGTTGCCGTGCTCTGGTCTTTGGAGAACCAGGTGTGTTGGTGGAACAGAGAGGAGGCAAGTGCCTCCCCTTTGATCTATTCTAACCCACTCCCTGATGTTTTATGGGATCCGTGAGTACACTGAGTCTAGGTTGCAAATGCAGCGACCCTGCTACCCCACCCATGACCATTAAAAACAAGCATTTGCAATGCAATAGGGTTCGCATTTGTGAGAGTTAGAGCTATTGGCATTGTAAATGACAATGCCTTTTGTCTGTGTTTTGGATAAGGACTTTGAAAAACACAAAAAATATTGGCCTCCTCTGAGGCCTGGTGAAAAGCCAAAAGTCAGAAACTGCAGCTGTGCGTCTGCCTTTGGAGGAGGAAGTTGAGTGAAAAAGGGACGGCAGACATGAGAGGGCAGAGAGACAAATATATGGGGACAGACTGGTGAGGAGAGAGAAAAGGCTAAGAATAGAGAAGAGAAAAGGAGTGCACAAGGGTGAAAATTTAGAACAGAGAGAAAAGGCAATAAAAAATTAGTGTGAAAGATAGTGAGGAGAAAGAAGTCGATAGAGATGAAATAGGAAGTGAAAAATACATAAGGGGAAAGAAGGATATCAAAGGGCAAAAATAAGGATATGAAAGTGACAGGAGATGGCAGAGTCAGAAATCAAAAAAGACAACTTATAGATGAGAGATGAAGGGCATAGAGTGTACAGTGAAATTAAATGGGGGTTTGAGAAAAGGAGGGTAGGATGTGGGAGAGGGGGATAGAATGAGGAACTAGGGGAGAGAGAAGAAATGGGGAAAGAAAAAGGAGATGGTAAATCGGGACTAGAACAAAACTTAAAAGTGAGAAGGAGATAAGGAAATGTGATAAAGATGGTAAAGAGAGACTGAGTGGAACGTGGTAGAGAGGAGAGAGAATGAATGAAGGAAGGTGTAAAGAGAGGAATGAAGATATGGAAGAGAGGAGAGACAGGTAGAATGGGGATCATAGAGCCACATAAGAAGTGGCATTAGTGCAGTGGATGCAGTGGCACTGTGCTCAGGGATACAAGGAGCCCACTGCGGCCCAATCATGGTTATTTTCAATATCCAGACAGTGGGAAAAGGGGGCCATGTTTCTGGATCACATTGGTTCACATAGCACCTACTACCCTTCCGACAGACCCATCGCTGTGCAAAGGGACTGCTCACACTAGTAAATGTTGGGAGGAGGCCTGCATAACTTCTCTTTTTTTTAATTGTAATTCACAATGAGCTGGCATTGCGACCCGAAAAGAGACAGGGGTTGCACGGCCACAGAGACTGTGGTATGCTGTGATTGAATTAAACCACCTAAGGACAACAGCAGGGCATGCAGCCCCTGCAGGCTCGGCAAGGGGACACCAGGGCAGCTAGCAGAGGGGGCTGGCACACTGTCCTATGTACAGTCTATGCTCTCTTTAACGGCACAGGCACCATGACTGTGTCTCACCTGGCCACTCGTGTTGCCAGGTCTGAAATCCAAAACAGGCACACTCCCCCTGAAAAGAAGCCCAAAACAAGCACACACCCTACCAAAAGAAATACAAAACAGGCCCAGCCCACACAAATGCGGATTGAGAACATTCAAGTCTGATGAAACAAAAAAACAATGTCTTGCCAATTTATAACAGAGCTTCTTGAAACTATATTTAGAAAGCATTGAAAGCTCAAACATTCTCCATTCTTTGCAAATGTAACCTCTGCAAGGTACTTGCAGCACAGATTCTAAGCAGCCCAAAACGGGAACGGGCGGATTGCGGTCATAGTGCATTAGAAGAAGCAGAAGGGGAGGGGGGCAAGCAGCGACCTGGTAGGGGTGGTGGGGGCGGGCAAGCAGTGTTAGAGGAGGTTATGGAGCCAGGTAGAGGTGCAGCGCTGGGGCAGGAACAATATATCACAATGGATCTCAAAGCGGAGCGACTGAAAAAATAACAAGGACTTCAGTCCTGCTTCTTGTCTGTTGGTGCTGAAGTATTTGAAACTCAGATGCACTCATGTTCCGATACCCGACTCATTAGCCACCCAGATGCTTTTACGGAGTAGCTTTCTTCGGAGTAAACCGCCATAGTAGCCCCACTGGAATCAAGACCACACAACAATACAGCTACAGGCAGCACAGGACAAGGCTGCATCACACCAACAAATGTGTCACGAGATAGAAAAGCTCAATTGTAACAGAGTGGAGCTCTGTGAATGCAGTAGCAGGACCAGGGAATCCGGCAACAAGCCCTAGCCCACTCAGCTACCAGTGCTGGGACAGCGGCGCTCGCGCTCCCCTCAGACAGGTGAGACATGGGGGAAAGGGGGACCATCACAAAACGGCGGTTAGAGAAGGAAGGAGGGACACCCACAGATGTGTTATATTCCCATATGGTGCTCTTCTGGGGTTTGTGCAGTTCCGTGTTTGGCTCTTTATTAAATGTTAACGTGGTTTGATTCGAGAATATTGGGCTTGAGCGATTGCGAACGGAAAGAGAAACAGAGCGACAGAGGAGACTGAGGTTGAACTGTCTCGTTACCGAATATCTTTATTAAATGTGTAATAAATATTTTTACACTTTTATCGCTGCATCTTCATTTCAACAGGGTAACAATAGTGAGGTCCAGCATGCACCTAATTATACTCATGGGGTGTAGCACAGTGCAACACTATGTAAATATGCAAGCGTTCCTACTTAATACTTAAAGGGCACATGCTGTAGCAGGACCGCCCTTTAGCAATGGGGCCAGGCCTACAGACTCCAACATGGCGACAGTAGAGAGAGCGGCGAGGGCACTGCAGGAGGAAGGAGAGGGAGGTGGGGTGCAAAGAGCTGGTGAGGTGGGCCCCTAGTGCATCAGTCAGTAAAGGCGAATGCGCATGAGTCTAGATTAGTTATACAGGATTGGCCAGAAACGAGACTATTGTGTGACGTTAAATATATCCTTGCGCATGACGGACGTCCACCGTTACAAATCACTACTGTAGCGATTTTCTCAGCGCATCTGCAATGCGTGGAAATTAATGTAAATAGTTGTGGCCACGATTCTCTTTGCGCGGCGGGGGGCGGAAACAGGTAGCCTCGTACACAGCAAATGTAATGAGAGAAGAACATAATTTGCAGCCCAGCTCACAAATGCCCACAGTCAAACACGAGCAGGCACGAACCAAAAAGTAGTCCCAAAAGGATCACATAAACACCTAAAGCGTAAGGATACAGTTCTTTACTGGTGCTCCGTGGAAGGAACCCGTAAACAAAAATGCACGCCTTCAACAAATCGGAATAAAGAATGACTGACTGACAATGCAGGCAGCTAATAGCAAGAAGATGGGCGGAGTAGAAGCCCACAGACTGATTACAGCAGGTCTTGAAGAGACAGCGCATGCACTGCCTAGGCTTGGCCTAAAAAAGGAATGAGCTGGTAGTACTCAGAGAGAAGACAGTTTTGCCAACTTGTATTTGTACAGTAATTTTTCCTTCATTAAAAAGGAAAAGTTGTGGCAGCAGAATCGAGATTCATTTGAGAAAAAGTCCCAATTGGGTTATCTCTCAAGAGCACTGGCCTACTAACTACAAGGGTAAGAAGGGACTAGTCTTTTCACAGATTTGTTTTCCTAACCCACTATTTAGGAAAATGTTCCAAAAGGGGTGGAGACAAGAGTGAGAAATAAATGTTCGAGGCATATGAGCTGTAGATCATAAGCTTTAGCATAAATCGCCATCTGGTGTTGGGCTCGGATGTTTGCACTTTGTTTTTCTTCGAAGAAGTGTTTGTAGCCACGAGGTAGGTGACTCCTCCTTACGATGATAGTGCGCATGGGCATCGACTCCATCCCCAGAGTTCGGATGTGTATTGCTGCGCTCCGGTTCGGTATCTTCCTCGAACCTTTTCGACGTGCAATCCTTACCACTCGACGGTAGTGTTTTCGAACGCGGCTTCCCTTTCGATGCGCA
This sequence comes from Calotriton arnoldi, assembly GCA_963921515.1. Classification (NCBI taxonomy): domain Eukaryota; kingdom Metazoa; phylum Chordata; class Amphibia; order Caudata; family Salamandridae; genus Calotriton; species Calotriton arnoldi. The sequence goes on along the minus strand of CAWUFW010002795.1, from coordinate 290,766 downwards.
TCTTAAAATCCAAGAACTTCGATCGGTAGCTTCGACGCTGGCCGTGAGGCCTACCCACGCCAGCAGTCCATGGAACGGACTCCATTTAAGAAATGCCCCGGGTGTGGTGCTAAGTTCCCACACACGGACCTGCACGAGGTCTGTAACCTCTGCCTATCCCCGGAGCATGAAGAAATCAACTGCGAGGCCTGTCGATCATTCCGATCGAAGAAAACCATTCGTGACCGTCGGGCTCGACGTCACGATATGCGACGCGGCACTAGTCCGGTGCCAGACATCTTCGGAGAAGAGTCTGAATTCCAACAGCTCTGCGCCGAACAAGAAGAAGAAATCTCCGTGTCTGAAGCCGACGACTCCGACATGGAAGAAGACTTGAATGTCACTCCAGCTCAATGAACAGTGAGTAACAAGCCCCAAGTGCCCACAAAAACAACAAAGGCTCCAGTATCACCTTCGCCCTCGGGCCCAGGGCGACACCGTGAAAACATTTCAGATGCCCCGCCCTCGGGCCCGGCTATGAAACATAGGGATAAGCCTTCCGGCTCGGGATCGAGCCGGCCCCATTCCGGTGCTGAACCCACATCTTCGGCACCGAAACCCAAGACCAAGCATGTGCCTCACGCTTCGCTGCCGGCACCGAAGACATCTTCGGCACCGAAAGACTCGAATCCGAAACCACATAAAGCCTCGGAGCCGACACCGGCTAAACCCAAAGCCTCTGAGCCAACACCGGCTAAACCCAAAACTTCGGAGCCGAAACCACATAAAGATAAACCTTCGGAGCCGAAACACTCTGCACCGAAAGGCTCGGAGCCGAAGAAGCACACACAGTCAAAGACCCTCCTCTAAAAGCTTCAAAGACTAACCCTGTAAAAAAAAACCTCTGAAACAAAACAGAAGGACAAAGACACCCCATCCAAAGAACTTCCTCCACAGGACCATTTGGATCCAAAACAAAAACAATTACATATCGACCCTAAAACTGGACACCTTCTATCAACGCTTCCTAAAAAACGGAAGCTGGATCTTCCAGAGGACTATCATATACCCCTGAAGAAAAAAGACATGGGTACTAACCCCTCTCCCCCTTACATACCTCCCTCTCCTCCACCTCTTGATCCCAACTTATTCATTTCACCATCAAACTCACCACCACCAAATTTCTCACCTGAGCCACAGGATGACAATGATGGGGATGGGGATGTGGAAGACGATCAGGGCAACATACAGACCCCTGGGATGATTACGATAAAGATCCAGACCATAATAATGATCCCGATCTGTATCCCTCCAGACCATCACCACCCGATGACAATATTGGCTTCGCAAAGCTTATTAACAGAGCTGCTCAGTACCATGGGGTGGAACTACATACTGATCCCCTAGAAGAGGATTTCTTAGTGGAGACATTCACTCCCTCCCAAAAATCCACTAATACTTTACCCATGCTCAAAGGCATGATAAAACACGCCCACAAAGTATTCAAAGACCCTGTTAGAGCTAGAATACTTACGCCAAGGGTGGATAAAAAATATAAATCCGCTCCTACAGACCCAGTCTACATCAGAGGCCAGGTACCCTTAGACTCTCTTGTTGTCTCTAACGCACGCAAAAGAGCTGATTCGCAAACTACAGGCGACGCCCTTCCTACTGACAAGGAGTCAAAGCTTATAGACGCTTCAGGCAAGAGAATCGCATCACAAGCTGCTAATCATTGGTGTATTGCCAATGCTCAAGCGCTTTTAGCGCGCTATGATAGAGCTTACTATGACGAGCTGGAAAAACTAATGCAGCATTTACCAGAACAGTACAAAACTAAAGCTAACGACCTCATCCAAGAGGGCAAGCTCATAACAAACACTTCTATTAAATGCGCCCTGGATGCGGCTGATACAGCATCTCGTGCCATTAACACCAGCGTTTTACTACGCCGGCACGCTTTGCTTCGAATCTCCGGATTCAAGCAAGAAGTACAATCATCAATACTTAATCAGCCTTTTGATCAGGAACACCTTTTTGGCCCAACAGTCGATTCTTCATTAGAAAAAATGAAAAAAGACACCGAGACTGCCAAGTCCATGGGGGCCTTACAACTACCTTCTAATAGATGCTCCTTTCGTCACTCCTTTTACAGGGGTGGCTCAAAAACAATGGCGTCAGAAAATTCCTCCTCTTACAAAAGTCCCAATCAATCTTCCTCCTCTAGAGGATATTTTCGGGGAGGGTACAGAGGAAATAACAATAAAGGAAGAGGCAGAGGTAACTCCAACCGCACTTCCCCTGCCACCAAACAGTGACTTCCCTCCACTACCCCCCGATCATTCCACTCCTGTCGGGGGACGTCTCTCACAGTTCCTACCTGTCTGGAATTCCATCACAACAGCCAAGTGGGTAAGACAAATTATCCAGTATGGTTATTGCCTGGAACTTACCTCCACTCCCCCAAATATTCCCCCAAACATCGTGCAATGTCCTCAGAACATCTCACCCTCCTAAAAAAGAGGTTCTCTCCCTGTTACAAAAACATGCAATAGAACCAGTCCCCATAACTCATCAGGGCAGGGGGTTTACTCTCTATTTTTAATTCCAAAAAGGACGGCTCTCTCAGGCCAATATTTGACCTCAGACAGCTCAACCTCTACATTCAGTCAGACCATTTCCACATGGTCACTCGCCAACTGGTACTCCCATTACTTCAACAAGGCGACTTTCTTTCCACTTTGGATTTAAAGGACGCCTACTTCCATATTCCCATTCACCCAGCTCACAGGAAATATCTCAGGTTCGTGGTGGATGGTCAACACTACCAGTTCAAAGTCCTCCCATTCGGAGTAACCACAACACCCAGAGTTTTCACCAAGTGTCTAGCAGTAGTTGCAGCTCACTTAAGAAGACAACACATTCACGTGTTTCCTTATCTGGACGATTGGCTCATAAAGGCCAACTCACAACACACCTGTCTTCAACACACCCACAAGACAATTCAGTTGCTTCACCACTTGGGATTCACTGTAAACCTCACCAAGTTCCACCTCCAACCGTCCAACACACAAATATATCTAGGAGCTACAATAGACACTTGCAAAGCTCTAGCATACCCCAACCCAGTCAGAATGAATACGCAACATGCAGGCTCTAATATCACAATTTCAACCTCAACACTCATTACCAGCTCGAGTGTTCATGCAATTAATCGGGATGATGGCCTCTTGCATTCTAATCGTCCCTTATGCAAGACTCCGAATGCGTCCCCTACAGGAATGCTTCGCACGTCAGTGGAACTAGGCTCAAGGTCTGTTAACCGATCTGGTGTTGGTCGACAGCCGCACACATCGCTCTCTGCAGTGGTGGAACACACAAAACCTTTCCAAAGGACGGCCGTTCCTCGACCCGGTTCCACAGATAGTGCTAACGGCAGACGCATCGCTCACCGGCTGGGGGGCTCATCTTCAAAATCATACCATTCAGGGCATGTGGACTCTACAACAAAAACAGTTCCACATAAACCACCTGGAACTACTGGCAATTTTTCTAGCATTAAAAGCCTTTCAAGTTCATATGCAAGGCTGTCTTAGTCCGTACGGACAACATGACAGCAATGTACTATATAAAAAAACAAGGAGGGACACATTCCCTACAGCTCTCGCGACTCGCTCAAACCATATGGAGATGGGCCATACCTCAAAAGATATATCTCCTTGCGGAACACCTTCCAGGAGTGGACAATCACATCGCAGATCTGCTCAGTCGTCAACAACAACAGATCCACGAATGGGAATTACATTCTCAAGTTCTCCTTCCATTCTTTCAAATGTGGGGCTACCCAGAAATGGATCTGTTCGCCACACACCAGAACGCAAAATGCCCAAACTTCGCGTCCAGGTATCCACACCCATTGTCCAAAGGCAATGCGCTATGGATGAACTGGTCAGGGACATTTGCTTACGCTTTTCCTCTTCTCCCGCTCATTCCATTAGTGGTTTGGAAGCTACAACAGCATTCCCTCACAATGATCCTGGTTGCTCCCACATGGGCTCGACAACCGTGGTTCACAACCCTGTTGGAACTATCTGTAGTTCCTCATCAAAAACTACACCTCTCACCCAAGCTTCTCACTCAGAACCATGGAGAGATAAGACATCCAGATCCCAGTCGACTCAACCTTGCGATCTGGCTCTTGAAATCATAGAGTTTGGCTATCTTAATCTCCCCCCAGACTGCATGAACGTCATTAAAGAGGCTAGACGTCGTACCAGAAGAGCATGCTACGCAGCAAAGTGGAAACTATTTGTAATTTACTGTACAAACAATCAAATCAATCCACTAGATGCTTCCATTCAAAACATAATTTGCTATCTCTTACACCTACAACGCTGTAACTTAGCATACACATCTATACGATTGCATCTCACTGCAATAGCCGCTTATCTACAAAACAGACAACACTTGTCTTTGTTTACAGTGCCCGCTATCAAAGCATTTATGGAAGGACTCAAAAGAATCATTCCCCCTAGAGTTCTACCCTCTCCAGTTTGGAACCTTAATATTGTCCTTACAAGACTTATGGGCCCACCGTTTGAGTCTCTGCACAAGTGTGAACTACAGTTCCTCACTTGGAAGGTAGCTTTTCTTATAGCCATCACATCTCTTAGAAGAGTTTTTGAACTCCAGGTACTAACCATACAAGAACCATTTTTACAAATTCATCACAACAAAGTGGTTCTTAGGACCAATCCAAAAGTTTTTACCTAAAGTTGTTTCTGCCTTTCACCTGTCTGTTGAACTACCAGTGTTTTTCCCTCAACCAAACTCAGTGGCAGAACGTGCTCTTCACACACTAGATGTTAAAAGAGCAATACTTTATTACATTGAAAGAACTAAATCTTTTAGGAAAACCAAACAACTCTTTGTTGCTTTTTCACCACCGCATAAAGGCAATCCCATTTCAAAAACTGGTATTGCACGATGGATAGTTAAATGCATCCAAATATGCTACAGTAAAGCCAAACGCACATTAACTATTCCCCCTAGAGCGCATTCCACACGCAAACTAGGGGCTTCTATGGCATTCTTAGGGAATATACCCTTAGATGACATATGTAAGGCTGCAACTTGGTCTACACCTCACACATTCACAAAACACTACTGTGTAGATGTGCATGCAAAACAACAAGCTAGTGTGGGCCAGGCTGTATTAAGAACACTTTTTCAAACCACTGCAACAGATACAGGTTAGCCACCGCTACTGAAATAACAGCTGAATAGTCTATGCTAAAGCATATGATCTACAGCTCATATGCCTCGAACGGAAAATGCTACTTACCCAGTATGCATCTGTTCTTGGCATGTAGAGCTGTAGATTCATATGCACCCACCCGCCTCCCCGGGTACCTTTTATCTGCTGCAGTATTATCTTACTTAGATACAACACACATGGACATCTCTTTCTATTCTTACTAACTCCATCATCACCCTTTATGGCGAAAACAATCTGGGGATGGAGTTGATGCCCATGCGCACTATCATCGTAAGGAGGAGTCACCTACCTCGTTACTACAAACACTTCTTCGAAGAAAAACAAAGTGCAAACATCCAAGCCCAACACCAGATAGCGATCTATGCTAAAGCATATGAATCTACAGCTCTACATGCCAAGAACAGATGCGTACTGGGTAAGTAGCATTTTACTTTTCATTGTCTTTATGTTCCAAGCACTCCCTTAAACACACTAGCCAAACTACTTTTTATGTTTCTTCTAATTAGTAAGCCTCATGTGAAATCTATTGTTTTTAATATAAACCTAGAAGGGGCTTACATTAGCCCCCTCTCTTTCCTAGCTTTTCATTGGTTCCTGTGCTAGCCACGTACTTTTCCACCATTTCTATTGGCTGTAGCATATTTCCCTGCATTTACCAATGCTTGTTCCTCGTCTGCTTCTCTTATCAGTATCCCGTAGCCAAAATACTGTTAACATCCGCTTTGGTGGAACTATTTTTCATAAAATGTTGCCTCTTTCTGCTTTTTTGTCTTGCAGCAGATTTATATAGTGCAACTTATCACCCGGAGAGATTAAGGGGCACATGCATCAAGCCATTTTCTGTTCACAAACGGAAAAAGGCCATTTCTAATACATCAAAGGCTTGACATTCGCAGTTCAGGTAATCGCAATTATTTGCGATTACCTAAATTGCGAATGCATTTGCGATTCCCTAATGGCAATGCATGTAGCCTTTCCTGAATGCGAACTGTGCATTTAGGAAACGCTAATTACCATCAACCTCAAGTTGATGATGATTTGTGCATGCTTTGAAAAATGCACAAAAATGCATTTTTCAAAGTGCCATGTGTTTGCTTTACATGTGCACTCTTACCTTTTTTGGGGGGGTGCTTCAGGGGGGCCTTAGGCCCCCGGGCACCCTTTGATTTGCAATTTGCGATTATCGATTTGGTAATCGCAATTTGCTAATGCATTACTATTCGTTCCTATGGGCCTGTAGTCCCAAAAGAATGAATGGAGTCACATTAGCTAATAGCGATTTGCAATTTCCGAATCGCTATTAGCTAATGTTAAGGAATCGCAAATTATTTTGTGATTCCTACATGCATAACTATTTGCGATTAAGTAAAAATCGCTATTTTAGAATCGCAAAATGTATGCTTGATGCATTTGCCCCTAAGTGATTTGCCCAGAATCACAGGATGTTGCGCCGCCAAGACTCGAACCGGAATCCCCAGCTTGCGATTCAGCAGCTCTTGCCGCTGCGCCACATCCTCTCCACTCCTGTGGTACTTGTTGATTACTACCGCGTCTGAGGTCCACTAAAAGCCCTGGGTGCGACACAATACCTGGGTACACCAGAAAGTACGAACTATTTAGAAAGAAGGAAAAGTTTAAAGAAAAGGCAGTCCGTTAAAAACGTCAAATTCCAGCTCCTTAATCCGCTGGATTAAAAACTGCATTCACGGTTTGTTTTCCATAAACCTGTTCAGGAGAATGTTAATGTTTTCATGTGGGCTGCAGGTGTAATGTGTCTCTGCGAGGGGCGGAGGGAGAAAAGCACACTTGTGAGAAAGCAGCATCAGCGAGGAGAAACGCTCCATACAGAGAAAAAAAATAGCACAAGCGGAATACATGTCAGTTCTCGTGCCTGTGTGTCTGAGGTGGCCCGCAGTGCAGCGAGTCGGGAGCCTGCTCCCGTTTAAAAATAGGAAAAATCGCTAGATGCACAGACTCACTGGTGAAGATGTCTGCTAGGTCATGCGCTCCATGTGCCACCTGAAAGTTCAACGAGGGATAGCTTTCTGCTCTAATTTATAAGGCACGTACTGGTATAGACCCCGGTGGCGTACGTCAAAATACTGCCTCTCTCCTGAGGGTCTCCTAACACCGGAATCAGGCTGGACACTTCACAGATATATGGAGGTCTTCTGTAGATCTGCACAGCAGGACTGCACTCTCTGTTGTTTTGTTGTTGCGCACTGCCCTCAAAAAGCCACAAGGTCGTGCAACAGGTTTCAGTGGCATTCTAGACACGCAGCTCTAACGTGCGGTTTTACCGATTTATTGCATGAATGTGATGTCTGAATATATTTCCATACCAGTTTTGGGCAGGGCTTCACTAGCCTTGCAGGACACATGGGAAACCCCCTGGTAACTTGGTTGTCAGGCGATGCTTTTGAGGGTGGATTAATTGTTGGGCCCTCAGCAGTCTGGTCCCAAGAGACTGGTACACAAATTTCTTAAAGATATATACATGATTTGCTGCTGAGGAAAAATTATGTATTTGGGTGACTGTGTCAGACCCTGAAGTGCTGAAACATTTCATAAGTTCTTCCTTGAAACTGCCTGTGCTGCCTACAATGTTTTGGCAAATAAATTTGGAAAGTGGTGCTTTGACACCAGAATCTCTGGCAGACGGCAAGGGTCATTTATTTATGTATTTATGTATTCATTAATTTATTTAGCTATTTGTAACGCGCTGTACGTCCCCTTGGATTTAAATCAGACTGTGTTTTATGAGCCTTCACTGCATGCTTTTTAGGTATCACATCCTATACAGTGTATGAGCTGTCAGTTCCGAGACGTATTTGTTAGCTTACACTTTTCGCTTTCTGAGGCACTTAATTTTTAGGTTGCGCCTGCTCAGCGCTTGCGCTGTGCTTGTGAAATCTATTGTTTTTAATATAAACTAAAAAGGGGCTTACATCCTCCCCCTCTCTTTCCTATCTTTTTTATTGGTTCCTGTGCTAGCCACGTACTTTTTCTCCATTTCGCTTGGTTGTAGCATATTTTCCTGCATTTACCAATGCTTGTTCCTCGTCTGCTTCTCTTATCAGTTTCCCGTAGCCGAAATCCCTTTAACATTTTTTCATAAAGTTTTCCTCTTTCTGCTTTTTCATCTTGCAGCACATTTATATAGCGCAACTTATCACCCAGAGAGATTAAGTGAATTTCCCAGAGTTACAGGATGTTGTGCCGCCGAGACTCAAACCAGGATCCCTTGCTTTTGAGTCAGCAGCTCTGCCCGCTGCGCCACATCCTCCCCACTCCAGTACTACTTGTCAAGGAGCTTTTTCCTTTGTCCCGGATGGTGTTTGATAAAAACAGCTTATTATTCATCCCATAGCGAAACTGATGCATTACCAATGCTTATTTATAGTCATTGAAGTACTGAACTCAAGCTCACAGCTTTTGAGGAAAATGTTACCAAACCGAACTCTGTCACCAATTTAGCAAGCGTGTGCACATTGTCTTATCAATAAAATAAGACATGGTTCACGAACACTGTATGCCACAAAAGAGTTCAAAAGACTACTAAGGTAGAATATATAGCTAGAAATCAAGAGTATGTTCTGGAACCATGCTAACATTCTGTACTCTTATGCCTAAAAGTTTTCAGCGACACAGTTAAATTAAGACGAGCTCCATGCATGGCTTGAAATATACACTCTGAAAGAATGATTCTTTTTACGGTGAATCCTATCCACCGGACACAGATTTCATTTTGATATTTTCATATGAAGTTGTTCGAATGGGCACGCCCTTCTTGAGTCTTTTAGGTCGAGCATTCGAGACCTCTTGTATATATTTTAGTATATACTTATTATATACTTCTATGTGTATGCACTTAGTGGGCTCTGGAGATCAGCCCTGTGACTTGTCTGCTTCCGCTTAGGGACTTTTTTTCTGTTCAACTGCCTCTATTTTCTATTTAACTTTCTTGATAGAAAACGACCAGCAGAGGTCAGTAAAATACCAGAATCACTTTAGCATTCTCTAGATTCCAGTCCATAGAAATTGTCTTCCAAGAGCACCGGTAGACAATATTATTTTTTTCAAATCTTGTATTTTCAGTGATATGACCACCGAAGGCCCTGATTTTATATTAAAAACAGAGCTCTGGACTATACCATTTCCTGCTGAAAGGCAATATTTCTCTCCATGTGTTCCCATACTTGGCGTGTCACGCAGTTGGGTGCTTACTTTCCCTCCATGTTAAAGAACAGTAGATGTTTCAGCACCCAGGCTAATGTGCTGCATAGCTAAATACATATAAGGTCCCAAAGGCGAGACCGATTGCATTGCAAATGCTTGTTTTCTTGTGTCGGACTTCATAAGAATACATGTTTTAAAGCTGTCTCTCCTTGCACGCTTCCCTCCCCCGCTGCTCTCTCTATGGCTTCTGTAAGGTGTTTTGTTTATTCTGCACTCGCTTTTACCAGTTCTCCTTTGGTTTTTGCAACGGTTTTTGAGGCACATTTGTATACATGAAAATGTTTGTTTTGATTAGAGGTTGCTTTTCACAGGCAGTGCTTCACTAGCTGCCACTGCATGCCTTACAACGGGATGCCAGAAGATGTCGTTTTGTTCTACAACTGCTAACATTTGTAGGTCAATTAGCCCGTGAAAAGAGCTTGGTGTTGTCTTTATAGCATGCCAATAAACATCCCTGGCCAGTGTGCTGCTTGACCAGGGGCCCGAACACAGACTGAAATATATAAATTCTCCAAATGTTTGCTGTTAATGGGATTTGTTCCTCTAACACAAAACAAATCGCACAAGAAGACGTTGCAGTGATTTACAGATCAGTTTAGTTTTCTATTGTGATGCCTTTCCTTTGGATGCTTATGTACGGTGAGCATGCATTCCTTTGACCTCTTGGAATGTGCTTTTCACTATGTACAACAATTTAGCATAAGTTGGATACCTCAGTTACTTTAATTTATTGTTTGGCAGTTGAATATGCTAAGTGTTGCCTTTCTGCATTTAATACAATAATTGTATAAATGCATATTGTTTTGTTTTCATAAGGCTAGCTTCTTTCCCAACCCATACAATGTTGCACATGTGCCTTTTAAAAAAAAGAAAAACATAATAAAATATTAAGCTTTCCTTGTTGGTTTTGGACCCTTCATGTAAGGGAGACTATGTACTGTTTTTTCGAACGCCTGTGTTCTTTCTAATAAACCCCACATGTATTGGATTATTAGGAACCCTATATAAAATAGTACATGGCGTATGCCGCGGACAATGGAGCCTGCAGTAAACAGCAGCTCAGTGGTCACATCCACCACATGTCTATGCATGTTTATTAGGTTGTATGCCTCTACCACGCAGATGCCTTTACAAAGCAAGGTACGTATTTTTAAGATACGTATGTACTATATAGGGGGAACCCCCCTGTTTTTTTTACGATTTGACTCCTAACCTGCCCTTTACCACTAGCCACCTTAAAAACTAAAATCACCTTTATCACCCTTTAACACAACCCACCCTCTAACCCTAAAATGACCCTTTCTACCCTTTCCCACTACCCATCCCTAAACCATCAATTTCGCCTTACCGTTTTGTGTGTATATATATATATATATATACATATATATATATATATATATATATATATATATACACATATATATATATACACATACAACAAGACTCCCCCCCCCCACAAAACTTTAACAACAGAATCAAGTAGAGAGATGGGTCTATAACACAGTGGACTATCCCTGTCCCCTTTTTTAAACACTGGGGCAATATATATATATGTGTGTATGTATATATGTGTATATGTATATATATATATATATATATATATAGAGAGAGAGACATTTGAAGGATCCATTGTGCTATAGGAGGGCCTCATTCCAAGAACTTAAAGCAATAAAAGACCATGTATTTATGGAATTGGCGCAGTGGAAAAGGGATGGTCTGCTCAGCAAACATGAGTATAACTTTCTTAGAAATGATCATCCTATCACTCCCACGATATATTTCATCCCTAAAGTCCACAAGAGAGTGACTCCAATGCCTGGACGTCCATTTATTTCAGCCCAAAGAGGCCTCCTGGAGTCAATGTCAATATATGTGGACTTTTATTTACATGAGTTTGTAGAAAATCTTCCTTCTTTTATTAAGGATACAGGGCATTTCCTTACTAAACTACGAACTGTTATTTGGAATGAGAATTACCATTTTATAGTTATGGATATATGCTCCCTGTATACAAGTATACACCATGTTGATGGTTTAAATGCTGTGAAATATATCTGAAAGAGACACGTTAGTGATAGATTCCTTACCTTAGAATATCCCCAGGCGTCAGGCTGGATCCGGAAAGTTTTGCGTAGCAGTACCCTTGCGCGTCGGTAGGCGGCGTCGTGCGGCTCCGCGTCCGTCGTCGGCGTCGTGATCGCCGGGATGACGTCGCGGGCAGTACTTAGGCGCCGCCCCTGCGCGCTGACGTCAGTTCTTCTTTTTCCGCGCCAGCAAGCGCAGATCCGGGAAGAGCAGTGCCCTGGTCAATTTTTGACCATAATTTTTGGTGATTTTTTCACTGTTTTTCCAACTTTAAGGTGTCGTAGGGATGCCCGGCTTCAAGCGATGCGGCGCCTGTGCGCGGATGATGTCCGTCACCGACCCGCATTGAGAGTGTCTCTTCTGCCTCGCCCGAGGCCACGACACCGAGTCTTGTCCCGAATGCCAGGCCCTCAACCCGAAAGCTTTGCGAGAGCGGTCTCGAAAGCTCCTCGAGGCCCGGCATTCGGCTCCACGGAGGCCCCGGTCGCGTGAGAGGTCCAGGGGTCGCTCGCGGAGTGCACACCGGTCGTCGGCGTCGAAGTCTTCTTCGTCCGGTAAGTCTAAGCACAAGAAGTCCAAGAAGCATCGTCGCTCTCGGACTTCGCCTCGCCCGGTCTCGCGACTCGGCTGAGGCCCCTCCCGGCACCGTCCCCGCGGCCCCGGACTTGCCTGTGGAGTCGCCCCCGCCATACCCGCCCTTCCCGGGTTCGGGGGCGGATCCGGCCAAGGTACAGGAGTTCCTGTCGGCCATGGCCCGCCTCTTCGGGCCTTCAGGCCCCTCCGGTGCGCCTTCGGGCCCCGCGGGCCCTGATGGGGTTGCTCCGGCGGCTCCGGCCCCGGCGTCGCCCGTGCCTCCAGCCTCGATCCCGGCTCCGGCTTCGGCCCCGGCCTCGATCCCGGCTCCACAACACCCATCGACGCCGGTCGACCTCACACACCTCCGCCGGCGCCGATGTCTCCGGTGCCGTTCTCGACGCCGCCCTGGGCTCCGGGCGGCGTCGTCCCCAGTTCCTTCCGGCTCCGGACATGGACCCGGAGCGACGTCGCTCGACGCCGGCTCCGGCGCCGATGGGACCTTGGGTCCCAAATGTCCCTCCTCCTCCTTATTTTGAACCAGAGGAGGACCAGGAGGACTGGGAGGGGTCTGATGACCCTCTGACGCGCAACTGTCAGTATGATGAGGACTGGACAGAGAGTCTAGGGGAGGCCAGTGGTCTGGATACTTCCCCTGACACTGGCATGCTGTCTCCTCCCGTGGCTACGGAGGAGGGGCCAATTTTGGTACGGTGTTGCGTAGGGCTGCTGGGGCCTTACGTCTCCAGCTCCCTACTTTGACGGTCAAGCCTAACATCTTGACAGAGGTGCTTCAGCCGGCAGCCTCCTCTGCGGAGACTGTGCTGCCGTTTAACGACGCCCTCACTGACGTTCTTTTGGGCGCCTGGTCCAAGCCCAACACAGGGGCTCCTGTGGATCGGAACGTGTCACGACGCCATCGCCCCGCTCCGGGCGACCCCCTGTTTCTTTCTGTCCACCCCACTCCTGAGAGCTTGGTTGTCCAAGCCTCCGCTTCCCAAACCGCCTTCCCTACCGCTCCTCCGGATAGGGAATCCAAACGCCTGGATCAGTTTGGGAAGAAAGGTTTTTCTTCCTCCAGTGCTGGCTTGCGGTCCGTTAACACCGCTTGTCTTTTGGGCCGATATACCCACTCCCTGTGGGATTCGGTGGCGGATGTTTTGCCCCAGTGCCCTGAGGTGGTCCAGGCACTGCTTTCCCGCGCCATTGCGGAAGGAAGGGATGCGGCCAAATACACTATCCGTTGTGGCCTTGACACCGCCGACTCGCTGGGCAGGTCCATTGCAACGACGGTGGCGCTCCGACGCCACGCCTGGCTGAGAACCACTGGTTTTCAGGGGATGTCCAGAATACTCTCATGGACATGCCCTTTGATGGAGTCAGTCTTTTTGGGTCCAAAGCAGACCATGCGTTGGAGCGCTTTAAGGACTCACGGGCTACTGCCAAGTCCCTGGGCCTTTCTGCTACACGCCCTCCGCTGCCTTCTGCTTTTCGCCCCTATCGTGGCCACGGTAGGGGCGCCCGTTCACGTCAGCAGCCCAGCCACCGGCCCGCGCAGCAGGCGTCTTCGCGTGGCCGAGGACGTGGATTCCGCCGTGGCGGATCGGGCAACCAGCGTGCGGGTCAGGCCACCACCTCCAACCCGTCCGCGGCCTCCAAGCCCTCCTAGTCCCTCCTTTCAGGTGCACGGCACGCCAGTAGGGGGCAGGGTCCGCCATCACCTTCCCCACTGGCGCACCATCACCTCGGACAGGTGGGTCTTGGACATTGTCCGAAGGGGCTACTCCCTCCCCTTCGAGACCACCCCCCAGCCATGCCACCTCAATTCCACCGCATGTCAGGGGATCACTTGGTGCTTCTACAGAAGGAAGTCACGGCCCTCTTGACCAAGAGGGCCATCGAGCATGTTCCGACCCCAGAAGTAGGGCGTGGTTGCTACTCCCACTACTTTCTGGTGCCCAAAAGGGACAAGGAGGACATGCGTCCTATCTTGGACCTCCGGAACGTCAATCGCTTCCTCCGGAAGGAGAAGTTCAAGATGCTCACCCTAGCTCAGGTCTTGACTGCCCTCGACCCTGGAGACTGGTTGGTAGCGTTGGACTTGCAGGACGCGTATGTCCACATCCCCGTCCTGCCGGCCCACCGGCGTTACCTTCGGTTCACGGTAGGCCCCGAGCATTTTCAGTTCACCGTGCTCCCCTTTGGCCTTACCAGTGCCCCTCGGGTGTTCACGAAAGTGATGGCGGTGGTCGCAGCTCATCTGCGCCGGGCAGGGGTTTCAGTCTTCCCCTACCTCGAGGACTGGCTGCTGAAGGCGGGCTCGTCCCAGGCAGTCGTCTCCCACCTCCAGACTACGGCCGAACTCCTGCACTCGCTGGGGTTCTCCATCAATGTGCCGAAGTCGCATCTAATTCCTTCTCCACAGCTCCTTTTCATCGGAGCAGTTCTGGACACGACGCAGTTTCGGGCCTATCCTCCCGAACGGCGAGTCCGGGATATTCAGGCTATGATTCCGATCTTTCGGCCTTTATCCTGGGTTTCGGTACGGATGACCCTGAGGCTGCTGGGCCTCATGGCCTCCTGCATCCTGCTGGTCAATCATGCCAGATGGCATATGCGGGCTCTGCAGTGGGACCTGAAGTTCCAGTGGGCGCAGCACCAGGGCAACCTGTCCGATCACGTCCAGATCTCGGAGGGGACTGCAAAACAGTTGCAGTGGTGGCTCTCGAACCGGCAATGGGTCATGGGCAGATCCCTCTCCCTTCCCCAGCCAGAGCATACAGTTGTGACGGACGCGTCCCTTCTGGGATGGGGCGGTCACATGGGAGAGGCGGAGATCAGAGGCCTCTGGTCTCCGGCGGAGTCCCGGCTCCATATCAACCTTCTGGAGCTCCGGGCGATCCGGCTTGCACTCAAGGCATTCCTTCCCTCTGTCAAAGGGAGGGTAGTGCAGGTGTTCACAGACAACACCACCGCCATGTGGTACTGCAACAAACAGGGCGGGGTGGGGTCTTGGACCCTTTGTCAGGAGGCTCTGCGCCTCTGGATATGGCTGGAACATCAGGGCATGTTCCTGATGGTTCAACACCTGGCAGGTTCTCTGAACGCCAGGGCGGACGAACTCCAGCCGCAGGTGCATGATGGATCACGAATGGCGTCTTCACTCGGAAGTGGCGCAAGGACTCTTTCTACAGTGGGGAGAGCCTTGGTTAGATCTATTCGCCACCGAAGAGAACGCGCAATGTCATCAGTTCTGCGCGTTGGAATTTCCAAGGCGGCACTCGCTCGGCGACGCTTTTCGTCGCGAGTGGAGTTGCGGTCTGTTGTACGCCTTTCCGCCTATACCACTTCTACCCAGAGTGTTGAAGAAGATTCGGCACGACCGGGCCCAAGTCATTCTTGTGGCTCCGGACTGGGCTCGAAGAGTTTGGTATCCCGAGCTACTCAGTATGAGCATATATCCCCCGATCCGTCTGCCTCTTCGGGAGGATCTTCTGTCGCAGCAGCAGGGGACGGTCCTCCACCCGAACCTGTCCAGTCTACACCTGCTTGCGTGGAGATTGAGCGGCGGCAGTTGATTCCTTTCGACTTGCCTCCCGAAGTTTGTGATGTGATTCTGGCAGCCAGGCGTCCCTCCACTAAGGTGGTATACGCCTGCAGGTGGAACAAATTTGTGGCATGGTGCACAGCAAAGGCTGTGCATCCCCTTTCTGCCCCTCTTTCTGAGGTCCTTCTGTTCCTTCTCTCTCTGGCCCAACAGAGTTCTGCCCTGGGTACCATCAAGGGTTATCTTTGTGCTATCTCGGCCTTCCTCAGGCTCCCTGATCAGCCCTCCCTTTTCAAGTCCCCTGTTGTTAACAGGTTCTTAAAAGGCATTACTCACCTCTTCCCTCCTGTTCCGTTTGTAATGCCTCAGTGGGACTTGAACTTGGTTCTTACCTTTTTAATGTGCGCTCCCTTTGAGCCTCTGCATAACTGTCCTCTTCGTCTTCTGACTCTGAAGACTGCCTTTCTGGTGGCCATCACCTCCGCTCGGCGGGTGAGTGAGCTCCAGGCTCTATCTTGCAAACCTCCCTTTCTGTCTGTTCATCCAGACAAGGTTGTTCTTCGGACGCGTCCGTCTTTCTTGCCAAAGGTGGTTACTGCTTTCCACATTGGGCAGACCATCACTTTGCCCACCTTCTTTCCGCCTCCGCATCCTTCCAGAGAGGAAGAGAGGCTCCACCGTCTGGACCCAAAACGTGCGCTCTCCTTCTATATCGACCGCACAAAACACTTCCGGGTGGATGACCAGCTCTTTGTTGGCTACGTGGGCGCCAAAAAAGGTCGGGCGGTGCACAAGAGGACCGTCTCCCGCTGGGTTACCTTGTGCATCAAGACCTGCTATTCTTTGGCCAAGAGGGAGCCCCCTGTTGGGCTGCGTGCCCATTCCACCAGGGCAACGGCTGCTACCACGGCCTTGGGCCGCGGTGTTCCGCTGCCGGTTATCTGTCAGGCAGCTACGTGGGCCTCGCTGCACACGTTTACTAAGCATTACTGCCTTGACAGTCAGGTCCGGAGGGACGGCTTCTTTGGCCGTTCTGTCCTTCAGGACTTCCTTGTCTGATCTTTATTCGCAGACCCACCACCGGGGTTGGTATTGCTGGGGTATCTATTCTAAGGTAAGGAATCTATCACTAACGTGTCTCTTTCAGATGCACAAGTTACTAACTTGTGTAACGATATATCTGTAAGAGACAGTAGTTAGTGATAGATTCCTTACCGCCCCACCCATCCTCCCCGTTCTGCGAACTGATTTCTAGGGTTAAGGACATCCCTTTCAGGGCCCTAGTATTTTTCAGACACCTGTGTCAGCTTCTTGCATGGCTCTGCGTTCCTGGCGCGGAAAGTCGTGTACAGAACTGACGTCAGCGCGCAGGGGCGGCGCCTAAGTACTGCCCGCGACGTCATCCCGGCGATCACGACGCCGACGACGGACGCGGAGCCGCACGACGCCGCCTACCGACGCGCAAGGGTACTGCTACGCAAAACTTTCCGGATCCAGCCTGACGCCTGGGGATATTCTAAGGTAAGGAATCTATCACTAACTACTGTCTCTTACAGATATATCGTTACACAAGTTAGTAACTTGTGCTTTTGGGCGAAAAGGAATATTCAGTTCTCTAAGCACAATGACATGTTACTAAGGATGATAGAACTGTGTCTTTTGAACAATTTCTTTTTGTTTGATAAAGAAGTGCATCAGCAGTTGCGTGGAGTAGCCATGGGGGCATGCTTCTCCCCCAGCTATGTGTGTTTACACGTAGGCTGGTGGGAGGAGCATGTCCTCAGGTGCATCCATAGGGAAGTGTACACCGCCCATGTGCTTGAGTGGTGGCGATTTATTGACGATGTTTGCATAGTGTGGCAAGGTTCTAAAGAGTCTGCACAAGATTTTGTTAATGCCATCAATATTAATGATTTAAATCTTGAATTTACGGCCACCATAAGTAGTGAGAGGATTGAGTTTCTAGATGTGGAAGTATATATTGAAAATAATATGATTGAGACTAAACTCCACAGGAATAGTACGGCGGGAAACTCAACCTTACACGCAAGCAGTTCGCACCCTAGACACCTCATAAGAAGCATTCCATATGGGGAATTTTTAAGAATAAAAAGAATTTGCAGTTCAGAGGCAGACCTTAACTTTTGTCAAACTGAATCTTTACATAGATTTCAAGCTCGTGGCTACAAAACTAATGAGCTACAAGCCGCATTGCTTAAAGCAAACAACATTAACAGTGTAATGGGAACAACGAGTACAGGGCTGGAAGTATTACCCACAGAAGGTAGGAGATTCAATAACTCAGAGAAAAAGGAGGAAACAGTCAGGCTCATAACCACATACAGCCGGCACGAAAAACAAGTGAGAGGCATTATAAACAAAAATTGGCCGATACTTAAAACGGACATGACGCTTCTCCCAATTCTCCAAGAGGTACCGGCAATTACCTTTAGAAGGGCACCCTCTATGAGGGATGCATTGGTAAAGACAAGCCCTGAGGTATTGACTCTCAAAAACTGGCTCTCTAATAGGACAGGATTTTACAAGTGCAGTTTTTGTAGAGCTTGTAAATTTGGGGTAAACAAGCAAGAGTACAGCAATGCTTTTAGACCTCATCCTATAAAAATCAGTGGTATGTTTACATGCAAAACTGAGTTTGCGTTGTACGTCCTGAAGTGCTCATGCCATTTACAGTATGTGGGCAGTACCAAATTGCAAGTTTTTAATCGCATATTACAACATCTGCGAGCTATAGTTAACTCGGATCCCAGTTACCCAGTTGCTCGGCACTTTAAGCTCGTTCACAATAACAACCTTAGTAATCTGAGCTATTTTGTAATTGATTCAGTGCCTAGATCTATAAGAGGTGGTAATAGGGAAAAAAAGCGAAGACAGTTGGAGACACAATACATCATACAACTAGATACTAAGATGCCAGATGGCCTTAATACGGGAGAGGACTTACACAATTTCTTATAGATGATCATATATGAAAAAACATCTATTTCCCCCGTATTTTTGTCACTCTAGATTTATGTATTCCTTCTGATGGGTATCCGGCACTAATATATAACATGACATTTTTCCCTATTCCCCTACTGGATTGATTTTAGCCGGATTTTAGCCCTGTTTTTACCTTGTTTTACCGGTTTTATCGGTTTTACTGGGTGTCAGTGGGGCATGGGTTTGGTGATTTTAATTGAGTTGTGGGAAGGTCCTGAATAATGAAATCTAGTACTGATGCACTTTATTTAAAAGTTTTGAAATGATGTAACCCCATTTAGTCTATTACTGTTGTTGTTTTTGCCTATTTGCACTGTGATATCTGAAAGAGACAGATTCCTTACTTTAGAATATCCCCAGGCGTCAGGCTGGATCCGGAAAGTTTTTGCGTAGCAGTACCCTTGCGCGTCGGTAGGCGGCGTCGTGCGGCTCCGCGTCCGTCGTCTGCGTCGGGACCGCCGGGATGACGTCGCGGGCAGTACTTAGACGCCGCCCCTGCGCGCTGACGTCAGTTCTTTCTTTTTCCGCGCCAGTAAGCGCAGATCCGGGAAGAGCAGTGCCCTAGTCATTTTTTTACTAAGTTTTTTGGGTGATTTTTTTCACTGTTTTCTCGAAGTCTCTCGACTCCGAAGGTGTCGGTAGGGATGCCCGGCTTTAAGCCATGCGACGCCTGTGGTCGAATGATGTCGATCACAGACCCGCATCAGCATTGTCTCTACTGCCTCGGCCGCGACCACGACACGAAGTCGTGTTCCGACTGCCGGGCCTTGCATCCGAAGGCTTTGCGAGAGCGGTCTCGAAAGCTCCTCAAGGTCCGGCAGTCTGCTCCGCGCCACGCCAAGCCCCGGTCACGTGAGAGGTCGAGGGGCCGGTTGCGGAGTCCTCATCGGTCGTCGGGGTCCAAGTCTTCGCACTCCTCCGGTAAGTCGAAGCATAAGAAGTCGAAGAAGCGTCATCGCTCGACGACTTCCCCTCGCCGGTCTCGCGACTCGGCTGAGGGTCCTGTCGGCACCGCCCCCGCGGCTCCGGGAGTGCCTGTGGAGCCGCCCCCGCATTACCCGTCCTTCCCGGGTTCGGGGGCGACTTCGGCCGAGATACAGGAATTCCTGTCGGCCATGGCCCGCCTCTTCGGGCCTCAAGGTCCCCCCGGTGCGCCTTCGGGCCCCGCGGGCCATGATGGGGTTTCCCCTGCGCCGCCGGCGACTCCGGTCCCGGCGCCGCCTGTAACACCAGCCTCGGGCCCCGGCCTCGATCCCGGCTCCGGTGCTGCCACAACCCCCATCGACGCCGGTTGACCTGACGACACCTCCACCGGCGCCGATCTCTCCGGTGCCGTTCCCGGCGCCGCCCGGGGCTCCGGGCGGCGTCGTTCCCCGGTTCTCTCCGGATCCGGACATGGCGCCGGACCGACGCCGGCTCCGACGACGCTGGGACTTTGTGTCCCACATGTCCCTCCTCCTCCTTATTTTGAACCTGAATTGGAGGACGGAGATAACTGGGAGGGGTCTGAGGACCCTCTCACTGCCCAATGTGAGTATGATCAGGACTGGACTGAGGAACTTGGGGATGCCAGTGGGCTGGACACCTCCCCTAACTCTGGCATGCTGTCTCCTCCATCCGTGGCAACGGAGGAGGGAGCAAACTTTGCAACGGTGTTGCGTAGAGCAGCTGGGGCCTTAAACCTCCAGTTGCCTACAGTGGCTGTCAGGACTAACATCCTGACGGAAGTGCTTCAGCCGGCGGCTACCTCCTCGGAGCCACTGCTGCCGTTCAACGAGGCGCTTTCAGACGTTCTTTTGGGCACCTGGTCCAAGCCCACCACAGGGGCTCCTGTGGATAGGAACGTGGCCCGACGCCATCGCCCTGCTCCGGGCGACCCCCCGTTTCTCTCTCTACACCCCACCCCTGAGAGCTTGGTGGTCCAAGCCTCTGCTTCCCAAAGCGCCTTCCCTACCGCTCCCCCGGATAGGGAATCCAAACGCCTGGATCAATTTGGGAAGAAGGTCTTTTCTTCCGCCAGTACTGGCTTGCGGTCAGTCAACACCACTTGCCTCTTGGGCCGATATTCCCACTCCTTGTGGGACTCGGTGGCGCAAGTTCTGCCCCAGTGTCCTGAGGAGGTCCAGACACTGCTTTCCCGCACCATTGCGGAGGGAAGAGATGCGGCAAAGTACACCATCAGATGTGGCCTTGATACCGCCGACTCGCTAGGCAGATCGCTTGCGACGACAGTGGCGCTGCGCCGTCACGCCTGGCTGAGGACCACTGGTTTCTCGGGTGATGTCCAAAACTCTCTTATGGACATGCCCTTTGATGGAGTCGGTCTTTTTGGTACAAAGGCAGACCATGCGCTGGAGCGCTTTAGGACTCGCGGGCTACAGCCAAGTCCCTGGGCCTTTCTGCTGTGCGCCCTCAGCAACAGTCTGCTTTTCGCCCCTTTCGTGGCCACGGAAGGGGCGCCCAGTCACGTCCGCTGCCCAGACAGCGGCCCGCGCAGCAAGCGTCTTCGCGAGGAGGTGGCTCCCGCCGTGGCGTGTCAGGCAACCAGCGTGCGGGTCAGGCCACCAACCCCGTCCGCGGCCTCCAAGCCCTCCTAGTCCTTCCTTTCAGGTGCACAGCACGCCAGTAGGGGGCAGGGTCCGCCATCACCTTCACCACTGGCGTGCCATCACCTCGGACAGGTGGGTCTTGGACATTGTCCGAAGGGGCTACTCCCTCCCCTTCGTGACCATCCCCCCAGCCATGCCACCTCCATTCCACCGCATGTCAGGGGATCACTTGGTGCTTCTTCGAAAGGAAGTGGCCGCCCTCTTGGCCAAGAGGGCCATCGAGCGCGTTCCGACCCCAGAAGTAGGACGTGGTTGCTACTCCCACTACTTTCTGGTGCCCAAAAAGGACAAGGAGGACATGCGTCCTATCTTGGACCTCCGGAACGTCAATCGCTTCCTCCGGAAGGAGAAGTTCAAGATGCTCACCCTAGCTCAGGTCTTGACTGCCCTCGACCCTGGAGACTGGTTGGTAGCGTTGGACTTGCAGGACGCATATTTCCACATCCCCGTCCTGCCGGCCCACCGGCGTTACCTGCGGTTCACGGTAGGCCTCGAGCATTTTCAGTTCACCGTGCTCCCTTTTGGCTTTACCAGCGCCCCTCGGGTGTTCACGAAAGTGATGGCGGTGGTCGCAGCCCATCTGCGCCGGGCAGGGGTTCCAGTCTTCCCTTACCTCGACGACTGGCTGCTGAAGGCGGGCTCGTCCCAGGCAGTCGTCTCCCACCTCCAGACAACGGCCGAACTCCTGCACTCGCTGGGGTTCTCCATCAACGTGCCGAAGTCGCACCTGATTCCTTCTCCACAGCTCCTTTTCATCAGAGCAGTTCTGGACACGACGCAGTTTCTGGTTTATCCTCCCGAACGGCGAGTCCGGGATATTCAGGCTATGATTCCGATCTTTCGGCCTTTATCCTGGGTTTCGGTACGGATGACCCTGAGGCTGCTGGGCCTCATGGCCTCCTGCATCCTGCTGGTCGATCATGCCAGATGGCATATGCGGGCTCTGCAGTGGGACCTGAAGTTCCAGTGGGCGCAGCACCAGGGCAACCTGTCCGATCGCGTCCAGATCTCGGAGGGGACTGCAAAACAGTTGCAGTGGTGGCTCTCGAACCGGCAATGGGTCATGGGCAGATCCCTCTCCCTTCCCCAGCCAGAGCACACAGTTGTGACGGACGCGTCCCTTCTGGGATGGGGCGGTCACATGGGAGAGGCGGAGATCAGAGGCCTCTGGTCTCCGGCGGAATCCCGGCTCCATATCAACCTTCTGGAGCTCCGGGCGATCCGACTTGCACTCAAGGCATTCCTTCCCTCTGTCAAAGGGACGGTAGTGCAGGTGTTCACAGACAACAACACCGCCATGTGGTATTGCAACAAACAGGGCGGGTTGGGGTCGTGGACCCTATGTCAGGAGGCTCTGTGCCTCTGGACATGGCTGGAACATCAGGGCATATTCCTGATGGTTCAACACCTGGCAGGTTCCCTGAACGCCAGGGCGGACGAACTCAGCCGCAGGTGCATGATGGATCACGAATGGCGTCTTCACTCGGAGGTGGCGCAAGGTCTCTTTCAACAGTGGGGAGAGCCTTGGTTAGATCTGTTCGCCACCGAAGAGAACGTGCAATGTCAGCAGTTCTGCGCGTTGGAATTTCCAAGGCGGCACTCGCTCGGCGACGCTTTTCGTCGCGAGTGGAGTTGCGGTCTGTTGTACGCCTTTCCGCCTATACCACTTCTACCCAGAGTGGTGAAGAAGATTCGGCGCGACCGGGCCCAAGTCATCCTTGTGGCTCCGGACTGGGCTCGAAGAGTTTGGTATCCCGAGCTACTCCGTATGAGCGTCGATCCCCCGATCCGTCTGCCTCTTCGGGAGGATCTTCTGTCGCAGCAGCAGGGGACGGTCCTCCACCCGAACCTGTCCAGTCTACACCTGCTTGCGTGGAGATTGAGCGGCGGCAGTTGATTTCTTTCGACTTGCCTCCCGAAGTTTGTGATGTGATTCTGGCAGCCAGGCGTCCCTCCACTAAGGTGGTATACGCCTGCAGGTGGAACAAGTTTGTGGCATGGTGCACAGCAAAGGCTGTGAATCCCCTCTCTGCCCCTCTTTCTGAGGTTCTTCTGTTCCTTCTTTCTCTGGCCCCACAGGGTTCTGCCCTGGGTACCATCAAGGGCTATCTTTGTGCTATCTCGGCCTTCCTCAGGCTTCCTGATCAGCCCTCCCTTTTAAAGTCCCCTGTTGTTAACAGGTTCCTAAAAGGCATTACACACCTCTTCCCTCCTGTTCCGTTTGTAATGCCTCAGTGGGACTTGAACTTGGTTCTTACCTTTCTCATGTGTGCTCCCTTTGAGCCTCTACATAACTGTCCTCTTTGTCTTCTGACTCTGAAGACAGCCTTTCTGGTGGCCATCACCTCCGCTCGGCGGGTGAGTGAGCTCCAGGCTCTATCATGCAAACCTCCCTTTCTGTCTGTCCATCCAGACAAGGTTGTTCTTCGGACGCGTCCGTCCTTCTTGCCAAAGGTGGTTACTGCCTTCCACATTGGGCAGACCATCACTTTGCCCACCTTCTTTCCGCCTCCGCATCCTTCCAGAGAGGAAGAGAGGCTCCACCGTCTGGACCCAAAACGTGCGCTTTCCTTTTATATCAACCGCACACAACACTTCCGGGTGGATGACCAGCTCTTTGTTGGCTACGTGGGCGCCAAAAAGGTCGGGCGGTGCACAAGAGAACCATTTCCCGCTGGGTAACCTTGTGTATCAAAGCCTGCTATTCTTTGGCTAAGAAGGAGCCTCCTGTTGGGCTGCGTGCCCATTCCACCAGGGCAACGGCTGCTACCACGGCCTTAGGCCGCGGTGTTCCGCTGCAGGATATCTGTCAGGCAGCTACGTGGGCCTCGCTGCACACGTTTACCAAGCATTACTGCCTTGACAGTCCGGTCCGGAGGGACTTCCTTGTCTGATCTTTGTTCGCAGACCCACCACCGGGGTTGGTATTGCTGGGGTATCTATTCTAAGGTAAGGAATCTGTCACTAACGTGTCTCTTTCAGATGCACAAGTTACTAACTTGTGTAACGATATATCTGTAAGAGACAGTAGTTAGTGACAGATTCCTACCGCCTCACCCATCCTCCCCGTTCTGCGAACTGATTTCTAGGGTTAAGGACATCCCTTTCAGGGCCCTAGTATTTTTCAGACACCTATGTCAGCTTCTTGCATGGCTCTGCGTTCCTGGCGCGGAAAGTCGTGTACAGAACTGACGTCAGCGCGCAGGGGCGGCGTATAAGTACTGCCCGCGACGTCATCCCGGCGGTCCCGACGACGGACGCGGAGCCGCACGACGCCGCCTACCGACGCGCAAGGGTACTGCTACGCAAAAACTTTCCGGATCCAGCCTGACGCCTGGGGATATTCTAAGGTAAGGAATCTGTCACTAACTACTGTCTCTTACAGATATATCGTTACACAAGTTAGTAACTTGTGCATTTTGCACATGAGCGGGTCAATGACCTTATGCTCTAGTACAAACAGTATGAATTGTTTGATACTGTCTCTGATGTTCCAGTATGCATTATCGCATAAAAAACACTGCAAAGGCACTTTAAGATCTCAGAAATAAGATTACAGGCAGTAGCACAGCCAACTTTTAATATTTTTGTTTATTTATAGTTGTTACAAAATTGCATCAATTATGTCGTAATAATTGATTGGATTGGGAGCACCTTACTAGCACTTGCACTTTAGTTTTGTAGTATTTGCACATGTTCGAGTAGACACTCTATTTGCTCATAGGCAACTCTATACTGTTTAATGAAGGTACCGTGCTTTAATAGCGGCTCTACAAAGACTATCCCGTTTTGGGCACTTGCCCAGTATTGAAAATGCATAATTTTGTGCTAAATATGTGGAGTCTTTTAAGCTGATAAACTATTAAGTTATTTATGTATTTATTCAAATTTAATTATGTTGATGCGCAGTGTGTATATGTGGTTATGAATTTGTATTCACAAACACGATATAACTCTATGATCTGTGCTCATGCATTGGTACAACAAGAATAGTATTTTGTCGAATTTCATTAAAAGAGTGGGAGGGGTCAATCCCTCTGGGTGTCACTATATAACTATGTCACGGGTCCGGGCAAGTCATGTGATCAAGACCGGGGAAACCCGGTCGAAACGCGTCATGCTGTGGAAACTGAAATAAAAGCACAAAGAAACCTGAATCGTTGTGGTCCGTACCTGATTTTTCCAAGGAGAAGTTTGCAGTCAGGAGTGTGTTTAACTCATGTATATATATAGATTCATTGATGATATCTTCATAGTATGGAAAGGCAGTGAAATGAGTGCTTCCAATTTCATCAGAGATATCAATGAAAATAATGTTAACCTTAAATTCACATCGAATATAAGCAATAAGTCAGTAGAGTTCCTTGATGTGCAAGTGTATATTGCTGAAATGAAGATTGAAACAACATTGCATAGAAAGAGTACAGCCGGTAACACTACTTTCCATGCACATAGTGCTCACCCAGAACATCTAATAGCAAGTATCCCGTTTGGGGAATTCATAAGGTTAAAAAGGATTTGTAGCACAGAAGATGAACTGGCTAAAAATATGGAAAAATCCATCTTAAGATTCAAAGCAAGAGGATATACTAATAAAATATTGAGAGAGGCAGCCAATAAAGCTAAAAGTAGAACAAGGGAATCCCTCCTGTCACAGTATAATGAAAAAGATATGAATACAGAAATAGAAAATGAGAACATAATAACATCTCTACCAGATCTTAGGGAAGAAAAGGAGGCTGCCAGACTTATAACTAGATTTAGCAGCCAGCAAAGACAAATAAAAGCTATCATAAAGAAAAACTGGCCCATTGTTATGACTGATGTTGGTCTGGCCCCTAGATTACCAGCAGTACCATCTATTACATTTAGAAGGGCGCCGTCCATGAGAACGCAACTGGTGAAAGTAAGCCCTGAATTAAGTCTGGCTACTTCTTGGCTCAAACCACAAAATGGTTTTTTCAAATGCTCATCATGCAGAGCCTGCAAATTTGGAGTGAACACCACACATTATGAGACAGCCTTTGACACCAAAAAGATAGAGATCAAAGGGAACTTCAATTGCAGAACGGAATTTGCTGTATATATTCTCACGTGCACTTGTGGCTTACATTATGTAGGTAGTTCCAAGCTGCAAGTGAGAATTCTGCAGCACTTAAGGGCTATTGTTAATAGCGATGTAACATACCCTGTAGCCAGACATTTCAAGGCAATACACAATAATAAACTTGAATGTCTCAAATACTTTGTGGTTGATTCAGTTCCGAGTCAGAGAAGAGGAGGGAATAGGGAGAAACTACTGCGCCAGCTAGAGACACGCTTTATACTGGAGCTGGACAGTAAGACTCCGAATGGGCTAAACAACAATGAGGATATGCACAGTTACCTATAATTAATTTTATTGAGTAAACTTAGTATTCTAGAACAGAGGTTTTAGTTATGTAATCAATTGACTCCATATTCAGTCCGCCGTGTATTTTAACTTAATTTATAAAATACAAAAACATTTTTACAAAAGAAAAACTACGGTCTTAAAAAAAAAAAATGTTATATAAAAAACTTTTAGATCTCACCTCAATATAATTTTTAGAATTGCACTACTTTTTGCACAGTAGCACTTTTTTTCATAAGTAATTGGCACTTTAAACAATATAAAGCACATCAGCACTTTAATGTCGCAGACAACATGTTTACAGTTATTACTGCTGCTATCTAATTTTAGTGTTTTAAACAGCCTTTTTGAAATCCAAAATAATTTTTATGTATTTATACAGATATAAATGTACCAATTGACCAAATGTGAGAATTAATGCATTTAAGCAGATATAATTACTACAAGCAATCAGGGTATTTTTGTAAAATTGTATATACCAGGCAGACAACATATATTTTTCTACAGTATAAATGAAATTATTAACATATGCTGCTGCAACACAATACATTAGTGTAAGATTGCATATATTTATTTATTTATGTATATTTATATGTTGGTATTATGATCAAATGCCCAGCTAGTATGTACATAAATGTATGGTCTATTAAAATTGGAGGTAAGGCGGTTGAATTCCTACTTTGGGTTCACGCACAATGGAATTGAAAGCAGCAACGAAATAAAGTCTGTTTGCTATGTTCACACTATGATGTCACTGGGAGGAGGTGGTATGTAGCAAAGGCGGAAACTGATTGTATCCATGTGATCAAGGTAACGGCTGTTACCGAAACGCGTTATGGCTGCCTAAACGTTAAATAAAACTATTTTTGGCGTACCTAAAAGTGGAGTTCGTGCCCTTCCATCGCGACTGCAAGGAGAAAGAGTGAAAGGAGGGGCGCTGCTTGTTATTTTGGAGATATATATATATATATATATATATATATATATATATATATATATATATATATATATACATACATACATACATATGCTCCCTCCTTAGCACTTCAGAGCAGACAGCTGTCTCCCTCTAGTATATAATGGGGGGCAAGACTTAGCTAACAGCGAGGAAGTATAGCCTCCTCAAGGGGTATCCTGTCTTGTATTTACTCTGGCTGAAGTAAAAAAGGGAATTTTGGGTTTATCCAAAAACAAGGCACCAGGTCCTGATGGGATCCCCGGATGTATACCTGAGTGATATTGACACCTGGGTTCACGTCTTAACAAATGTTTTGAATGCTGCTGTGAAGGAATCCCCCCTCCTTTTCTGGGCTTCTGCAGTTATTGCCCCAGTGTTTAAAAAAGGGGACCGGGATAGTCCACTGTGTTATAGACCCATCTCTCTACTTGATTCTGTTGTTAAAGTTTTGTGGGGGGGTCTTGTTGGATAGACTAACAGCCTAGTCCCAAGATAATATATTATCTGACCCTCCAATACAGTTTTAGACTGGGACGATCAACTATTGACCAGTGCTTGAATCTCTAATTTTAAAGAAATACACTGTGGCCCAAAAGGGATCTCTCCAGTTGGCCTTCATGGATTTAACCTCTGCCTTTGACCGGGTTAACCATGACAAACTTTGGAGAATTATCTTGGACATGGGGGTCGACCAGGACATAGTTTACTTCTTAGGGGACCTCCATGCTTACACTTTGGCATCAGTTAGACATACCTCGGTTTCTCACTGCACTGATAGCTTTGGAATCAGGTGCGGTGTTAGGCAGGGATGTATTATGGCTCCCCTTGTATTCACCCTATATGTAAATTAACTTGAAAAAGTATTGGTGGAGGGGGGTATAGATTGTCCGCAAGTAAAAGGTCAGCCTCTGCCTGTCATGCGTTATGCGGACGCCGCTGTACTTATGGCCAAAACGACTAGAAGCCTGCAAGTCCTTATAAATTCTTTTGTGGGCTTTATGGAAGAGCTAGATCTTAGCACCAACATTAGTAAGTTTCATGTGATGGTTATTGGTCCAAAAGACACAAACCTTTAAGATTGGTACGCGGACCCTGAAGCAGGCTAAAGCCTTTCCATACCTGGGCGTTTTGTTTGATGTTAATTTGCATTGGAGCCCTTTCCTTAATGGGAAGCTGTCTGACCTTGACAGGACTAACGCCGCAGTCTGTAAATTTGCTACCAGACTGGGTAGGAAACCGTTTAGCGTCCTGTTATAAGTTACTGTGCTAAAACTGTATCCAAAGCCACCTATGGGAGTGCTATTTGGGGCTATGTAAAGCATGACTCATTGCAGGTGGCCGAAAATACATTTTTGAGACGCCTCTTTTGTGTCCCCCAGAGTACGCTCTCCTATATAGTGCATGAAGAGTTGGGTCACTTACCCTACTGATGTTTTATCTCGTTGCCCCCTGTTGTGTTGGGTCAAAATATGGACTAAGGGAACACAACTAAACAGAGTGGTATTACTGGATTGTTTATCCCTTGAATTTGCCTTGCAAATTAAAAGGCTCAAGTACATCAAGGTATCGCTGACGAGTATAGGAAGGGTGGATCTATTTATTTGCCCTGACAAGATTGTAAAGGCAGATCGTGGTTGTGTTAGAGACAACTGTTTAAGAGACAGATTACTCAAAAGAGAATCTGTGGTTCTCCAAAAGGTGTCGGGCAAGGGGATCTGTTATTGAAAACCCACCCATCCACATAACCTTATCTCACTGTTTCCAACTCTAGTCACGATCGTTTTTTTGCTGACCAGATTTAGGTTCTCAACGAATTGCATTCCCTCGGGGCTGGCATGAGACATCTTCTCTAGCAGACTGCGACCTGGTGTCTCCGCAGGATAATATGCATTCAACCTTGCTTTGTAAATTTTATGACATTCCAAGGAAGACCTATTTAATCCCTCTTCTTAAGGTGCGAGATTTTAAACAAGTGCGTCCTGCTGTTTTGTTTTTAGAAATGTTGTTTGTGGACATGGTTTTTCATGTTGCTAGTTTTTTTTAACAACTGCTGTGAGATTTCGGAATTCGAGGAGGGATTAATTGTCGTTCTGTCCAGCTGTATGAATTGTTGATCTTTTATGTATTTTAACGACTTTTAACCTTTTGGATGGTTTTTATTCTAATGTGTATCTGCTGTATGTTATGTGCTTATATTTTTTTTATTATAACCAAATAAAGCAAATTTTGGGTGTTATAAATAATGGAATTTTTAGCTTTTTTACAATTTGTATGCTTGAATGTTTTAATAGATTTTAAATGCCGGAAATCAGGTCTTATGCTTACATTTGTAATTATATTTATTTTACATTTATGCATATATTTATTGCATATTTATGTATTTATTGGATGAAATGTATGCTATTTGCACATGGTGAACCTTTTGTTGAAGCGCTTTTAGTGTTACAAATACTATATAGTATTTTTTTCATGTCTATCCAGCAGTCACCTGTTTTGATTTGCACTAGCACTTTAAATGAGGGTTAAAAAATATGCAACGCGTCAGGTGATCAAGGCCCAGGTGGGGCTGAAACGCGTAATGGCGGAGATGCAGGGCAATTAAATAAAATTCGACTGCACAAGGAACTTTGGGTCCGCGTTCGTCTGTCCGAATGAGTGGAAGCTTCTAGACTAAGTCAGCGATATATATATATATATATATATATATATATATATATATATATATTATCTACTGGCGGTCGCCAGTAGATAGTTATAGTTACAACCTATTATCCATAGGAAATCCGCGACATTCTATTTGAAATAACTCTCTTGCCGGTTGACGTATCTTCGCGAAATTTTCAAACTTTGTGGCCCGCTCCGGTCCGCTCCTACCCTGAAAGTCTCGGGGGATTCGTCAAGCGGGGGCCGAGAAAAAGGGGGGTCCCAAAACGCGTTTTCCCCATGCATTTTTCCATAGGAAACTTTAGACACGGCTACAGCCCGAACTGCTGAACGGAATTACACCAAATTTGGCAAAGAGGTAGTTCTTGGTTCAAAAAGAACCCTTTTGTTAAATGGTGTAAATCCGTTCAGTAGTTGCTGAGAAAATGAAAAGTAAAAAGATAGTGATATCTATGGCCGAGTAGGGTCCGCGTACCCTCAGCGCACCCTGCGCGCACCGTCCCGATCACGAGCTGCATGTTAATTGGCTGTCAACATTCCGATTCAGGAAATGTTGGCAGCCATTTTGTCCCTCGGTAGAACCGAGGGACAGAAACAAGTGCGCAAAGCGCACAAAGGGGGCAGGGTAGAAACACCCTGACCCCTAGGTTTGCTCAGGGGTCCCACAAGGACCCCCTGGGCAAAAAAAAAAAAAATGTTTTTTAAAAATCGGCAGGATGCGCTCAGGGTGCGCGAATCCAGCCGGGAAAAAAAAAAATCGAAGCGCGGTCCTCCGCGCTTCGATGTTAATTGGCCCCCGGGTGGCCCAAGTCCCGGGGGCATGGTGGGGGGGGGATAATGTAATGTGTGGGGGGCCTCAAAGGGCCCCCCAAGCCCCGGGGACCGCCACCCCCCGGGGCTTTTTTTTTTAAATGGTGCAGGAGGGCTCTGAGCCCTCCCGCAGCCCCGGGGACCACCACCTCCCCGGGGCTTTTTTTTAATAAATTAAAAAACCTGTGTGGGGGGGCTCCAGCCCCCACACGCCCCGGGACCGCCACCTCCCCGGGGCACTAAACATTTAAATATGGGGGTCCGTTACGGACCCCAGAGCCCCGGGGACCACCACCTCCCGGGGCTTTGAACTGAATGGGAGGGGGCCGCGCGGCCCCCTCCTGGAGCCCTTGATGGCCCTGGGGACCACCACCCCCAGGGCCGGCTCCTGCAGTGTCCCGGGGTGCCTACCCCCGGGACACTGTAGTTTGCTATGGCAGGACGGGAGCCTCGCGGCTCCCGTCCTGTCATAGCAAACTGCTTTGGATATTGGAAGAGAGAGCAGGGAAACCTGCTCTCTCTTCCAATATCCAAAGCACATTGCTTTCCACATGGGGAGCTGCATCTTAGCAGCTCCCCATGTGCAAAGCAATGCCGGCTCCCAAGGGACGCGGGGAGCCGGCGGGTCTGTGGGGGGATTGGGGACCCCCCCACAGTCCCCAACGAGAGGGCCAGCCCCGGGGGATGGGGTCCCCGGGGCAAGTAGTGGCCCGGGAGGGGAGCCACGCGGCCCCCCTCCCCATAAAATTTAAATAAATTATTTTTTAAAAAAAGGAAAGGCCGGCCCCGGGGGATGGGGTCCCCGGGGCCTTAAATGGCCTGAGTGGGGCCACGCAGCCCCCCTCCATTGAAAAACAAAAAAAACGAGGCCATGCCCCGGGGGATGGGGTCCCCGGGGCCAATACAGGCCCAGGGAAGGGGGGTCACGCGGCCCCCTTCCCGTTTTTTTTTTTTTTTAAATTTAATTTAAAAAAAGGGGTAAGGCCCTGGGGGATGGGGTCCCCAGGGCATAAGAATTTGAAAAAAGAAGGGGGGCCACACAGCCCTCCTTCAGGGGGGGAAACATTTTTTTTTTTTTTTTAAACGATCGGGCCCGCAGGCCCCGCCCCTTCCTTCACCACTCTGCAAACGCGCCCCCTGGCGCGTTTGCAGAGGGGGAACGAATTCCCCTTGAATACTGGGGGTCCCTGGGGGCCAACTAGCCCACCAGGAACCTCCAGTATGCGCCAGGGGGCTGCGTTGCAGAGAGGTGTACAGATGCCACGCCCCTTTTTACACCTCTGCAACGCAGCTCTGTGGCGCTTTTTGGAGGTATATGGTGGGCTAGTTGGACTCTGGGGACCCTCAGAATTCAAGGGGACTTAATCCCCCAACTTAAAACGCGCCACGGGGCGTGTTTGCACTGTGGTGAAGGGAGGGGGCGGGGCTTCAGGTGACATGTGTGCAAACAGGCCCCGTGGCGCGTTTTAAGATGGGGGATTAAATCTCCTTCAATCCTGAGGGTCCCTGGTGGCCAACTAGCCCAACAGGTACATCCAGAAAGCGCCACAGAGCTGCGTTGCAGAGAGGTGTAAAAAGGGGTGTGGCCTCTCTACACGTCTCTGCAACGCAGCCCCCTGGCGCATATTGGAGGTTCCTGGTGGGCTAGTTGGCCCCTAGGGACCCTCAGGATTCAAGGGGACTTAATCCCCCAACTTAAAACGCGCCACGGGGCGCGTTTGCACAGATGTCACCTCAGGCCCCGCCCCCTCACTTCACCATTGTGCAAATATTCTTCAAAAATCATCCGAAATACGAATTCCGATTTACTCACCTGTTATAAGGAGAGACCTCAGTGCTGCATCTTTCAGTCCAGTACTGGTCCTGAAAAGTAATTTTAACCGTACTTACCAGTAACTTGATTTTCCTTCCATAGGCTAACATTGACTGGTTTCACTTGGAAATTCTTCTAAGTGTGGAGTTTTGGAACTTTAAAATATTCATCTAAAATCAGCCAAAATACGAATTCCGATTTACTCACCTGTTATCAGGAGAGACCTCAGTGCTGCATCTTTCAGCCCAGTACTAATCCTGAAAAGTAATTTTAACCGTACTTACCAGTAACTTGAATTTCCTTCATAGGCTAACATTGACTGGTTTCAATTGGAAATTCTTCTAAGTGTGCAGTTTTGGAACTTTATAATATTCCTCTAAAATCAACCAAAGTACGAATTCCAATTTACTCACCTGTTATCAGGAGAGAACCCAGTGCTGCATCTTTTAGCCCAGCACTGACCCTGAAAAGTAATTTTAACCGTACTTACCAGTAACTTATATTTTCTTCCATAGGAATCCATTGTCTGGTTTTCAGCAGAAAAGTTTCAAAGTGTCGATTTTCACAAACTACAAATATTCCTTAAAAATCGCCTGTATGACTTAAACGCATTCTTTCAACTGTTTACAGGAGATGCACCAGTGCTGGATCCAGGATCCAACACTGAGTAAGAAAAAGTAACGATAACAGTTTTTACCTTCTAGGTGAATTTCCTTCCATAGGATAACATTGGTGATTCTATGAGAAAAAGTTTCTAAGTGTCAACTTTTAAAGTACAATAATATTCCTTAAAAATCACGACTGTAACCAAAACGCTTTTACTCAACTGTTTACAGGAGATGTGGCAGGACTGAATCTAGGATCCAGTCCTGTGGTTAGAAAAGTAATCCATAAAGTAACTAATTGCATTTAACTAGAAATTCACATTGAGCTGAATGTTGCATTGTGTTTGAAAATGTGTTGCCCATTGCAACAACTGTAACTACTGTACTTAAGTCTATTGCCTATGTGCAAACTATTTAAACTAAAGTAATTCATTCTGAGAAAGTATTTTTTGTAATGTATAATGTAATTACAATGTAATTTAAAAAATAAAATATGTAAAAAAAATTGTTTCTAAAAATGTAGTAAATCAGTATTAAAAAAATTTATATAACAATTAATACATTTAAAAATTGTCATTTACAAAACCTTTGAAATTCACTGAAAAAACCGTAGGTTTCAGACATGTTATAGTTACAAATTAGCATTTAAAAAACCTTTGAAATTCACTGAAAAAACCGTAGGTTTCAGACATGTTATAGTTACAAATTAGCATTTAAAAAACCTTTGAAATTCACTGAAAAAACCATAGGTTTCAGGGACGTTATAGTTACAAATTAGCATTTAAAAAACCTTTGAAATTCACTGAAAAAACCATAGGTTTTAGGGACAGTTATAGTTAGTTGGACATTGCACTCGTACAAAACCCGTGAAATTCCCCCGTTATAGTTAGTCCAGCTAACTATAACTCGCGCCCCCGCAATGCACTGCTGATGACGTCACATATTACATCACTCATGACATGGTCAGTGACATCACTGATGACATCACTGATGACATCTCAAATGACATCACTGATGACATCTCAAATGACATCACTGATGACATCATCCATGTGATAATTTCATGCATCTTCTCACACCCTAATATAACTTTTGATACACCCACTCTAAATTACAGACTGCCATTCGCAAAACCATAGACACTCCAACACCAAAAACTACATACCAACTCACTGATTCTTAGGTCTACACACACATCCACTCACTCACCTGTACAGTCACTCATACTTAGTCACTCAGTACAGGACTATCATATGCTCTCATACACCTATATAAACACTCACACACCGCCACTCATCCATAGAGGTACTCGCACACCTAGTCAGTCATGCAAAAAATTAATCACACACCCATTTACTCACCTATACAGTTATACACACACCAGCTCACTTACTCATACAAATACTAGCACATTCTTACGCTCTGATACAATAACTGATACAATCACACACGCATCCATACAGCCACTCTCACAATAACACACTCTCACTTATAGCCATTTAAATACTCTAACACACATATATACTGCCTTTTACATATGTAGTTACTCGCACATGTACCACTGAGATATACATTCACTCACTAACACACCCATACACACACTCACCCACCCAAGCAGTCCATCACAGATGCACTCTTGAAATCATGCACCCAGTGAATCACACCCCACCCACACACACCCCACCCACACAAACACTCAGGCAGCCATACAGATACTCAGAGAACCAATCAATAACCCATATAGACACTCATGTAGCTAATCGCAAATCCATGCATCCACTTACACACCAACAAACAGACGGATACAGACATTCGCACAGTTTAGTCACTAACCCATGCATTCAGTAAGATACGTTTAATCACTCACTTGTAGAGTCAGTCACTCACGTACTAAATCATCCATTCAGACACTTATACACCCACTCATTCTTCAATACGCCTTTCCCTATATATATTAAACATATTTAAACTTTACAGAAACACACAGTCACTGGATGATGTCATCAGTGATGTCATTTGAGATGTCATCAGTGATGTCACTGACCATGTCATGAGTGATGTAATATGTGACGTCATCAGCAGGGCATTGCGGGGGCGCGAGTTATAGTTAGCTGGACTAACTATAACGGGGGAATTTCACGGGTTTTGTACGAGTGCAATGTCCAACTAACTATAACTGTCCCTAAAACCTATGGTTTTTTCAGTGAATTTCAAAGGTTTTTAAATGCTAATTTGTAACTATAACGTCCCTGAAACCTATGGTTTTTTCAGTGAATTTCAAAGGTTTTTTAAATGCTAATTTGTAACTATAACATGTCTGAAACCTACGGTTTCTTCAGTGAATATATATATATTAGGCGATTGTTTAAAATGGATTACGCGGCAGCCTGGCGCACCATCTCGGAAGGAAGAGAGGCTTTGGTGGGAACGGTTCCGCACCAAAAGCACAGCTGTTGAGGCATACAATAATCAGCAACGAATCCGGAGAAAGCCCTACTAAAGGGAAAGAAATACATGCTGTAATGGAAGTCTACAGAAACCACTGAGGGTCCAAAAAGGCTCGTTATGGACTCAATAATCCAGCATGCATCACACGAAGTTTGTACTAAATAAACGCCCACTGTGGGAAGGTACTTTACATAAATAGCATGCAGAGCACTCTGAGACTTTCTATCAGCTGCCCATGAGGAAGAGGTCCTAACCTTGAAACGCGTCGGCAAGTGAAGTTTAAAGAACCGGACGAAGTTTGTTGGTTGCCAATTTTTAATAAACCCTTCGGTTTTCAGCAGCCTGTCGAGTGCGTTCCAGAAATGCTTAGGGCGATTGTTTAAAATGGATTACGCGGCAGCCTTGCCGTGCTGGCGCACCATCTCGGAAGGAAGAGAGGCTTTGGTGGGAACGGTTCCGCACCAAAAGCACAGCTGTTGAGGCATACAATAATCAGCAACGAATCCGGAGAAAGCCCTACTAAAGGGAAAGAAATACATGCTGTAATGGAAGTCTACAGAAACCACTGAGGGTCCAAAAAGGCTCGTTATGGACTCAATAATCCAGCATGCATCACACGAAGTTTGTACTAAATAAACGCCCACTGTGGGAAGGTACTTTACATAAATAGCATGCAGAGCACTCTGAGACTTTCTATCAGCTGCCCATGAGGAAGAGGTCGTAACCTTGAAACGCGTCGGCAAGTGAAGTTTAAAGAACCGGACGAAGTTTGTTGGTTGCCAATTTTTAATAAACCCTTAGGTTTTCAGCAGCCTGTCGAGTGCGTTCCAGAAATGCTTAGGGCGATTGTTTAAAATGGATTACGCGGCAGCCTTGCCGTGCTGGCGCACCATCTCGGAAGGAAGAGAGGCTTTGGTGGGAACGGTTCCGCACCAAAAGCACAGCTGTTGAGGCATACAATAATCAGCAACGAATCCGGAGAAAGCCCTACTAAAGGGAAAGAAATACATGCTGTAATGGAAGTCTACAGAAACCACTGAGGGTCCAAAAAGGCTCGTTATGGACTCAATAATCCAGCATGCATCACACGAAGTTTGTACTAAATAAACGCCCACTGTGGGAAGGTACTTTACATAAATAGCATGCAGAGCACTCTGAGACTTTCTATCAGCTGCCCATGAGGAAGAGGTCGTAACCTTGAAACGCGTCGGCAAGTGAAGTTTAAAGAACCGGACGAAGTTTGTTGGTTGCCAATTTTTAATAAACCCTTAGGTTTTCAGCAGCCTGTCGAGTGCGTTCCAGAAATGCTTAGGGCGATTGTTTAAAATATATATATATATATATATATATATATATATATATATATATATATATATATATATATATATATATATATATATATATATATACAAAAGAAGCAGAGAACTCTGGGTAGTTCTCAAGTTTAGGTGGAAAGCAGCTCCTGTATAGAGCACTCTCAACACCAGCGACACTCTAGATCTGCTCACCTCAAATGTCTGCTTTTCTATCAGTCTTTAAGCATAGGATTAGCACAGTGCTATCCACGCCGAGATAGAAATGGACAAAGTCTTTTGCCATTTCTACAGCAAAATCTTTAAGCATAGGACTAGCACAGTGCTGTCCTTGCCGAGCTGTAAAATGACAAAAGCCATTTACCACTCAAGGCACAGTATTACAGCTTTGAATTGGTAAAATACCAACCAAGCCAACCTGAAATGAGTAAAAGCAACCCCTGACAGTGTTTCGCTCTAATTAGAGCTCTTCAGAGAGGTATAGCTTTGTCCAGACACAAGGGAGCACCTTGCCAGGTAGGTCGCTCCCCCACCACACAGCTCCGCCTGTGCTGTCTGCCCGCTGCTCCTGTAGGTAAGATCGCCCTCCGCTTGTGGCCCCGGTGCCAGTTTTGTCTGCTTGTCTCCCCTTTTCCTTTCTGTGCCCCTCGCTGCCCCACTGTTGTTGTGCCCGTGATTTGCCTGCTCTCCCCCCCGTTTTTCCTTCTGTGCCCCTCGCTGCCCCACTGTTGTTGTGCCCGTGATTTGCCTGCTCTCCCCCCCGTTTTTCCTTCTGTGCCCCTCGCTGCCCCACTGTTGTTGTGCCCGTGATTTACCTGCTCTCCCCCCCGTTTTTCCTTCTGTGCCCCTCGCTGCCCCACTGTTGTTGTGCCCGTGATTTACCTGCTCTCCCCCCCGTTTTTCCTTCTGTGCCCCTCGCTGCCCCACTGTTGTTGTGCCCGTGATTTACCTGCTCTCCCCCCGTTTTTCCTTCTGTGCCCCTCGCTGCCCCACTGTTGTTGTGCCCGTGATTTACCTGCTCTCCCCCCCGTTTTTCCTTCTGTGCCCCTCGCTGCCCCACTGTTGTTGTGCCCGTGATTTACCTGCTCTCCCCCCGTTTTTCCTTCTGTGCCCCTCGCTGCCCCACTGTTGTTGTGCCCGTGATTTACCTGCTCTCCCCCCGTTTTTCCTTCTGTGCCCCTCGCTGCCCCACTGTTGTTGTGCCCGTGATTTACCTGCTCTCCCCCCGTTTTTCCTTCTGTGCCCCTCGCTGCCCCACTGTTGTTGTGCCCGTGATTTACCTGCTCTCCCCCCGTTTTTCCTTCTGTGCCCCTCGCTGCCCCACTGTTGTTGTGCCCGTGATTTACCTGCTCTCCCCCCGGTTTTCCTTCTGTGCCCCTCGCTGCCCCACTGTTGTTGTGCCCGTGATTTACCTGCTCTCCCCCCGTTTTTCCTTCTGTGCCCCTCGCTGCCCCACTGTTGTTGTGCCCGTGATTTACCTGCTCTCCCCCCGGTTTTCCTTCTGTGCCCCTCGCTGCCCCACTGTTGTTGTGCCCGTGATTTACCTGCTCTCCCCCCGTTTTTCCTTCTGTGCCCCTCGCTGCCCCACTGTTGTTGTGCCCGTGATTTACCTGCTCTCCCCCCGTTTTTCCTTCTGTGCCCCTCGCTGCCCCACTGTTGTTGTGCCCGTGATTTACCTGCTCTCCCCCCCGTTTTTCCTTCTGTGCCCCTCGCTGCCCCACTGTTGTTGTGCCCGTGATTTACCTGCTCTCCCCCCGTTTTTCCTTCTGTGCCCCTCGCTGCCCCACTGTTGTTGTGCCCGTGATTTACCTGCTCTCCCCCCGTTTTTCCTTCTGTGCCCCTCGCTGCCCCACTGTTGTTGTGCCCGTGATTTACCTGCTCTCCCCCCGTTTTTCCTTCTGTGCCCCTCGCTGCCCCACTGTTGTTGTGCCCGTGATTTACCTGCTCTCCCCCCCGTTTTTCCTTCTGTGCCCCTCGCTGCCCCACTGTTGTTGTACCCGTGATTTACCTGCTCTCCCCCCCGTTTTTCCTTCTGTGCCCCTCGCTGCCCCACTGTTGTTGTGCCCGTGATTTACCTGCTCTCCCCCCGTTTTTCCTTCTGTGCCCCTCGCTGCCCCACTGTTGTTGTGCCCGTGATTTACCTGCTCTCCCCCCCGTTTTTCCTTCTGTGCCCCTCGCTGCCCCACTGTTGTTGTGCCCGTGATTTACCTGCTCTCCCCCCGTTTTTCCTTCTGTGCCCCTCGCTGCCCCACTGTTGTTGTGCCCGTGATTTACCTGCTCTCCCCCCGTTTTTCCTTCTGTGCCCCTCGCTGCCCCACTGTTGTTGTGCCCGTGATTTACCTGCTCTCCCCCCGTTTTTCCTTCTGTGCCCCTCGCTGCCCCACTGTTGTTGTGCCCGTGATTTACCTGCTCTCCCCCCGTTTTTCCTTCTGTGCCCCTCGCTGCCCCACTGTTGTTGTGCCCGTGATTTACCTGCTCTCCCCCCGTTTTTCCTTCTGTGCCCCTCGCTGCCCCACTGTTGTTGTGCCCGTGATTTACCTGCTCTCCCCCCGTTTTTCCTTCTGTGCCCCTCGCTGCCTATCGCCATTCCCGCCGCTGCGTCCCCTGCGGCCCCGCCCCCCTGACTGCCCATTCGCTGCCCCTGCCTCCCGCCTCCCAGCTGCTCCTCCCTCCCACCTCCCCATAAATGGCGGCCGCTGCACGGTGAGGAGAGCGACCCTTGACCTTGCCAGGTAGGTCGCTCCCCCACCACACAGCTCCGCCTGTGCTGTCTGCCCGCTGCTCCTGTAGGTAAGATCGCCCTCCGCTTGTGGCCCCGGTGCCAGTTTTGTCTGCTTGTCTCCCCTTTTCCTTTCTGTGCCCCTCGCTGCCCCACTGTTGTTGTGCCCGTGATTTGCCTGCTCTCCCCCCGTTTTTCCTTCTGTGCCCCTCGCTGCCCCACTGTTGTTGTGCCCGTGATTTGCCTGCTCTCCCCCCCGTTTTTCCTTCTGTGCCCCTCGCTGCCCCACTGTTGTTGTGCCCGTGATTTACCTGCTCTCCCCCCCGTTTTTCCTTCTGTGCCCCTCGCTGCCCCACTGTTGTTGTGCCCGTGATTTACCTGCTCTCCCCCCCCGTTTTTCCTTCTGTGCCCCTCGCTGCCCCACTGTTGTTGTGCCCGTGATTTACCTGCTCTCCCCCCGTTTTTCCTTCTGTGCCCCTCGCTGCCCCACTGTTGTTGTGCCCGTGATTTACCTGCTCTCCCCCCCGTTTTTCCTTCTGTGCCCCTCGCTGCCCCACTGTTGTTGTGCCCGTGATTTACCTGCTCTCCCCCCGTTTTTCCTTCTGTGCCCCTCGCTGCCCCACTGTTGTTGTGCCCGTGATTTACCTGCTCTCCCCCCCGTTTTTCCTTCTGTGCCCCTCGCTGCCCCACTGTTGTTGTGCCCGTGATTTACCTGCTCTCCCCCCGTTTTTCCTTCTGTGCCCCTCGCTGCCCCACTGTTGTTGTGCCCGTGATTTACCTGCTCTCCCCCCGTTTTTCCTTCTGTGCCCCTCGCTGCCCCACTGTTGTTGTGCCCGTGATTTACCTGCTCTCCCCCCGTTTTTCCTTCTGTGCCCCTCGCTGCCCCACTGTTGTTGTGCCCGTGATTTACCTGCTCTCCCCCCCGGTTTTCCTTCTGTGCCCCTCGCTGCCCCACTGTTGTTGTGCCCGTGATTTACCTGCTCTCCCCCCCGTTTTTCCTTCTGTGCCCCTCGCTGCCTATCGCCATTCCCGCCGCTGCGTCCCCTGCGGCCCCGCCCCCCCTGACTGCCCATTCGCTGCCCCTGCCTCCCGCCTCCCAGCTGCTCCTCCCTCCCACCTCCCCATAAATGGCGGCCGCTGCACGGCCGCGCAGCGGACGTGCGCAGCGGGCGCGCCGCTGGCGCGCCGAAGGCGCGCCTAAGGCAAGCCCGTCTGCGCCCGTCCGCGACTGGACCGCGCCCAGCGCCAGAACCCCTGGATCCCACCGATGCAACACCACTCGACGGACCTACGACGCCGCCACACTCACCGCACTCAATGCCGGCCGGAACCCTGCCTGCTACCGAGCCTCACCGAGACGCACCCACGGACCCTTCACCTGCCAAACCTGCCGGTTCACCTGCCCCCTGACGTGCACCACCTCCGCCAAGTCGAGCAACAGCAGCAACCACCTGAAATGCATCCTGCTGAACACCCGCTCCGTCCACAGGCACGCCGTGGAACTCTGGGACCTGCTCGACGCAACAGCACCGGACATCGCCTTCCTCACCGAAACCTGGATGAACGCCTCCTCAGCGCCTGACATCGCCATAGCCATCCCGGATGGATACAAGATCACCCGGAAGGACCGCGTCAACCAGACGGGAGGAGGCATCGCCATCGTACACAAGAACACCATCCGCATCTCGACTAACTCCGACGAGACCTTCACCGCCGCCGAACACCTACACTTCCAGATACACACGGACCCCAAGACCACCCTCCGAGGCACCCTCATCTACAGACCCCCGGGACCACGCACACTATTCAGCGAAGACATCGCAGACTTCATCAGCCCGCACGCCATGCCCTCCGCCGACTACATCCTCCTAGGGGACCTCAACTTCCACCTGGAGAACAACAACGACAGAAACACCACCGCCCTGCTGGACAACCTCGCCAACCTCGGACTCAAGCAACTGGTGAACACGCCCACCCACTACGCCGGCCACACGCTTGACCCCGTCTTCTCGTCCAGCAAGCACATCTCCTTCAGCCACGCCACCGGACTCCACTGGACCGACCACAGCTGCGTCCACTTCAGCTTCAGAAAGACTGCGACCCACCACCACCCGCAACAGGCTCCCCGCCGGAGCTGGAGCAAGATCACCGCCGAGCAGCTCACCGCCTCCCTCAGCCAGAACACACCCACCGACACAACGGACCCAAACGAAGCAGCCAGCAACCTCGCCAAGTGGCTGACCGCCTGCGCCGACGACCTCGCACCACTAAAAACCCTCCCAGCAGACCCGGAAGCAAGAAAACCCCTTGGTTCACCAACGAACTCAAGGAATCCAAGAAGAACTGCCGCACTCTCGAGAAAACCTGGCGACTCGTCCAGACCACAGACAACAGGACCGCCCTCAAGCACGCCACCCGCAAACACCACCAGCTGATCCGTGCCACCAAGAAGTCGGCACTCAAAGAACGACTGGACAACAACGCCCATGACAGCAAGGAACTTTTCAGCATCGTCAAAGAGTTCTCCAACCCCAGCGCCGGAAACAACGACATCACCCCCTCGCAAGACCTCTGCAACTCACTCTCCGCGTTCTTCCACCGCAAGATCACCGACATACACAACAGCTTCGACGCACAAACAACGCACCCTACCGCCGAACCAATGCCCGCCACCACCACCCTCTGCAACTGGACCCCGATCAACACCGAAGACACCACCCGCACGATGAACTCCATCCACTCCGGATCACCAACCGACCCCTGCCCACACCACGTCTTCAACAAAGCCGACGCCACCATCGCACCCCATCTCCGGGACATCATCAACTCCTCCTTCCACACCGCCACCTTCCCGGAGAGCTGGAAGCACGCCGAGCTTACCGCCCTCCTGAAGAAACCAACGCCGGACCCCACCGACCTCAAGAACTACCGCCCCATCTCGCTCCTTCCGTTTCCGGCCAAAGTCATCGAGAAGACCGTCAACAGACAGCTTGCCGCCTTCCTCGAGACGAATGGATCCCTCGACCCCTCGCAGTCCGGGTTTCGGGCCAACCACAGCACCGAGACCGCCCTTATCGCAGCCACCGACGACATCAGAACCCTAACCGACAACGGGGAAACAGCTGCCCTCATCCTCCTGGACCTCTCCGCGGCGTTCGACACCGTCTGCCACCGCACCCTAGTGAAGCGCCTCAGCAACATCGGAATCCGAGAGAAAGCACTGGAATGGATCATCTCGTTCCTCGCCGGAAGAACCCAGAGAGTCCGCCTCTCCCCGTTCAGATCCGAAGCCACCGAAGTCATCTGCGGCGTTCCACAAGGATCCTCACTCAGCCCGACCCTCTTCAACGTCTACATGAGCCCCCTCGCAGCCATCGCACGCCGACACAACCTCAACATCATCTCCTACGCCGACGACACCCAGCTGATCCTCTCCCTCACCAACGACCCCACCACCGCCAGAGCCAACCTGCACGACGGGATGAGAGACGTCGCCGACTGGATGAGGAACAGCCGCCTTAAACTGAACTCAGACAAGACGGAAGTCCTCATCCTGGGCTCATCACCCTCCGCCTGGGACGACTCCTGGTGGCCCCCGGCCCTGGGCACCGCACCCAAGCCAACGGACCACGCACGCAACCTGGGCTTCATCCTGGACTCCTCCCTATCGATGACCAGACAAGTCAACGCCGTCTCATCTTCATGCTTCAACACCCTGCGCATGCTCCTCAAGATCTTCAGATGGATCCCCACTGAAACCAGGAAGACCGTCACCCAGGCACTCGTCACCAGCCGACTGGACTATGGGAACACCCTCTACGCCGGAACCACAGCCAAACTTCAAAAGAGACTCCAGCGCATCCAGAACGCCTCCGCACGACTCATCCTGGACATCCCCCGACACAGCCACATCACCGTACACCTGAAAGACCTGCACTGGCTCCCCGTCAGCAAGAGAATCACGTTCAGACTCCTCACCCACGCACACAAGGCCCTCCACGACCTGGGCCCAAAGTACCTCAACGACCGCATGTCCTTCTACACGCCCACACGCCAGCTACGATCAACCAGCCACGCCCTCGCCACCGTACCACGCATCCGCAGAACCACCGCCGGAGGAAGATCCTTCTCCTACCTGGCGGCCAAGACCTGGAACTCCCTCCCCACTCACCTTCGGCGAACCCAGGACCATCTCGCCTTCAGGAAGCAGCTCAAGACCTGGCTGTTCGAGCAGTAACTTACCCCCTCCCCCAGCGCCTTGAGACCCTCCCGGGTGAGTAGCGCGCTCTATAAATGCCGTGATTGATTGATTGATTGAGTATAAGTCTGCTCACCTCAAATGTCTGCTTTTCTATCAAAGTCTTTAAGCATAGGATTAGCACAGTGTCTGGACAAAGCTATACCTCTCTGAAGAGCTCTAATTAGAGCGAAACACTGTCAGGGGTTGCTTTTACTCATTTCAGGTTGGCTTGGTTGGTATTTTACCAATTCAAAGCTGTAAAACTGTGCCTGGAGTGGTAAATGGCTTTTGTCATTTTACAGCTCGGCAAGGACAGCACTGTGCTAGTCCTATGCTTAAAGATTTTGCTGTAGAAATGGCAAAAGACTTTGTCCATTTCTATCTCAGCGTGGATAGCACTGTGCTAATCCTATGCTTAAAGACTTTGATAGAAAAGCAGACATTTGAGGTGAGCAGATCTAGAGTGTCGCTGGTGTTGAGAGTGCTCTATACAGGAGCTGCTTTCCACCTAAACTTGAGAACTACCCAGAGTTCTCTGCTTCTTTTGCATAATTTATTCGTCACTCTGTGCCTGAAAGGGTATTTTTTTTATATATATATA
The DNA here is from genome assembly GCA_963921515.1 of Calotriton arnoldi. Taxonomy (NCBI): domain Eukaryota; kingdom Metazoa; phylum Chordata; class Amphibia; order Caudata; family Salamandridae; genus Calotriton; species Calotriton arnoldi. Next base: position 245,890 of record CAWUFW010002795.1, on the reverse strand, counting down.
TATATATAATCTCAATAGTAAGTCTAAGTATATATACTTACATCAAATATACGTACCTTGCATGGTAAAGGCATGCGTGGTAAAGGCTTTTTTCTGTTTATCATTGTTTTAGGATGGCATTCTTTTTTGTAGCCTAGACTATCTTATTTAGTCATAGTCACAAGACTACCTAATAAGAGATATATTTTTTTTTTAACGGAGAGCTTTATTTAACTGTTGTATTTTGCATGACAGTGTTGTAGCAAGTGCTTTGTAGGTTGTATTTATTATTTATTTTTATTTTTTCATTTTTGTTATTCAAACTATATATATGGAGACCCAGTTGAACGTGGTTGCCGAAACGCGTCGGTAGTGGTCAGTTGGTGTAGACCACAGTATTCTGGCACATTCATTTACTGAATAAATAAAAAATATCATATTTGTCAGAAGTCCTGGAGAGTCCTGTATCATCTTTCTCCATCTGTGCCGCTGCATGGTGGGCCGAGTCAATTATAGCAATATATAGCTATATATATATATATATATATATATATATATATATATATATATATATATAGCTATGCCTGTGGTCTCCAAATCATCAGTAGTGCAGCGCTGCACGATATTGGAAACAAACCTCCACAAAGGTAAAAGAAAGTCACTGCACTCCGAGGTAGTTTAGGTTGCAAGGTTTAATTTGTCAGAATGGAGGGAAAACACATCAACGTATTACGACATTTTCCATGCCTTTATCACGACGTTGATCGTCAGTTTCAAGGTGCATAATATACAAAGTGGAAAAAGTAGTGTGGAAGCACACAGTAAACAATGTAAAAGGACAACGCCTGTGAAGATTCATATCTGAAAGAAACACATAGTGATAGATTCCTTACCTTAGAATATCCCCAGGCGTCAGACTGGATCCGGAAAGTTTTCGTCAGCAGTACCCCTGCGCGTCGGTAGGGGCGTCGTGCGGCTCCGCGTCCGTTGTTGGCGTCGTGGTCGCCGGGATGACGTCGCAGGCGCTACTTAGACGACGACCACGCGCACTGACGTCAGTTCTTTCTTTTTCCGCGCCAGCAAGCGCAGATCCGGAGAGAGCGGTACCCCTAGTCTTTTTTTTTTTACTACGTTTTTGAGATCATTTTCTCACCCTTTTCGAGTTGATTCGACTCCTGGTGCAGTTGGGGATGCCCGGGTTTAAATCCTGCGAGGACTGTCATCGGATGATGTCGGTGACGGACCCGCACCGCGTGTGTCTCTTCTGCCTGGGGCGCGACCACGACCCCAAGTCGTGCCCCGACTGCCGGTCCATGGTGCCGAAGTCTTTGCGGGAGCGGTCCCGAAAGCTGCTTGAAGCCCGGCAGTCGGCTCCGCGCCGTGAGAGGTCCCGGTCCAAAGGGAGGTCAAGGGACCGTGCGCGGAGTCATCATCGGCGATCGTCGGGATCGAAGTCTTCGCACTCGGGGTCAGGTAAGGCGAAGCACAAGAAGTCGAAGAAACGTCATCGTTCTCCGACTTCCCCTCGCCGGTCGCGCGACGCGGCTGAGGGTAAGGGTGGTGCCACCCCTGCGGCTCCGGCGGAGTCCATAGCGTCGCCGCCCGACTACCCGCCCTTCCCGGGGTCGTCGGCGACTCCGGCCCAGATACAGGACTTCCTGTCGGCCATGGCTCGCCTCTTTGGGCCGTCGGGTCCCGCCGGTGCGCCTTCGGGCCCCGCGGTCCCGCATGGGTGTCCTCGCGTTTCCTCGCCGGCAGCCCCGGCGTCGCTGTCGGCCCCAGCGCCGCAGGACACCCTTGGATCCAGGCCTGGATCCCGGTCGACGCCGGTTGACCTTGTTACGCCTCCACCGACGTCGACTCCACCGGCACCGATCCTGACGCCGCCCGCTCCTCGGGACGACGTTGACCTCAGATTCAGCCCCGATGTGGACGCGGCGTCGTTCTCGACGCCGTTTGGTGATTTCTATCCCCATGTCCCTGCTCCTTACTTTAGGCCTGTTGAACAGCCTGCGGAGTAAGGGGAGGACTGGGAGGGGTCGGACGACCCTCTCGCTGCAGCCTGCGAGTCTGAACAGGACTGGGCTGAGGAATTGGGGGACACCAGTGGTCTGGATACCTCACCAGACCTTGGCATGCTGTCTCCTCCTATCGTGGCTACGGAGGAGGGAGCCAGTTATGCAGTGGTGTTGCGTAGGGCGGCGGAGGCCCTACACCTCCAGCTCCCTACTGTGGCCGTCAGGACTAACCTCCTGACAGAGGTGCTTCAGCCAGCAGCTACTTCTGCGGAGCCGCTGCTGCCCTTTAATGAAGCCCTTTCGGACGTTCTTTTGGGCACTTGGTCCAGGCCCACCACAGGGGCTCAGGGAACAGGAACGTGGCCCGACGCCATCGCCCGGCTCCGGGTGACCCCATTTTCCTCTCCCAACACCCCACTCCCGAGAACTTGGTTGTCCAAGCCTCTGCTTCCCCCACCGCCTTCCCTTCCGCCCCGCCGGATAGGGAATCCAAGAAGCTGGATCAGTTTGGGAAGAAGGTTTTCTCTTCCTCCAGCTCTGCGCTGCGGTCCGTGAACACCGCATGCCTCTTGGCTGTTATTCCCACTGTCTGTGGGATACGGTGGCGAACGTGCTGCCTCAGTGTCCGGTGGAGGCCCGGCCTGCTCTCGCCCAGGCTGTTGCAGAGGGGAGAGACGCAGCGAAGTTCATGATCCGTTGTGGTCTAGACACCGCCGACTCACTGGGCAGATCCATTGCAACGACGGTGGCGGTTTGCCGTCACGCCTGGTTGAGAACCACTGCATTTTCAGGGGATGTCCAAAACACCCTTATGGTCATTACCTTTGATGGCCGTCGCCTCTTCGGCGACAAAGCAGACAGCGCATTGGAGCGGTTTAAGGACTTACGGGCTACGGCCAAGTCCTTGGGACTCTCTGCAGTCCGCCCTCCTCCGCCTTCTGCTTTTCGCTCCTTTCGTGGCACCGGAAGGGGCGCCCCGCAGCGTTCGCAACAGAGCCACAGGCCGGCGCAGCAGTCATCCCAGCGCGGACGCGGGTTCCGCCGTGGCGGACAAAGGGGCCAGCGGGCGGGTCAGTCCACCACCACCCCGGCCACCACTGCCTCCAAACCTTCCTAGTCCGAACTTTCAGGCCCATCAAACGCCAGTGGGCGGCAGGCTTCGCCATCACCTCCCCCACTGGCGCACCATCAATCTGAAAGAGACACGTTAGTGACAGATTCCTTACCTTAGAATATCCCCAGGCGTCAGGCTGGATCCGGAAAGTTTTTTGCGTAGCAGTACCCTTGCGCGTCGGTAGGCGGCGTCGTGCGGCTCTGCGTCCGTCGTCGTGGTCGGCGGGATGACGTCGCGGGCAGTACTTAGACACCGCCCCTGCGCGCTGACGTCAGTTCTTCTTTTTCCGCGCCAGTAAGCGCAGATCCGGGAAGAGCAGTGCCCTAGTCACTTTTTGACTATCCTTTTTGTGAATTTTTTCACTGTTTATTCAAACGAGTCTTCACGACTCCTAAGGTGTCGTAGGGATGCCCGGCTTTAAGCCCTGCGAGGCCTGTGCTCGCATGATGTCGATCACGGATCCGCATCTCGAGTGTCTCTTCTGTCTCGGCCGAGACCACGACACGAAGTCGTGCCCTGACTGCCGGAAACTTCATCCGAAGGCTTTGCGAGAGCGGTCTCGAAAGCTGCTCGAGGTCCGGCAGTCGGCTCCGCGCCGCACCAAGCCCCGGTCCCGGGAGAGGTCGAGGGGCCGGTCGCGGAGTCCCCACCGTTCGTCGGAATCCAAGTCTTCGCGCTCCTCCGGTAAGTCGAAGCACAAGAAGTCTAAGCGGCGTCATCGCTCTAAGACTTCGCCTCGCCGGTCTCGCGACTCGGCTGAGGCCCCAGTCGGCACCGTCCCCGCGGCCCCGGACATGCCTGTGGAGCCGCCCCCGAATTACCCGTTCTTTCCGGGGGCGACTCAGGCCGAAATACAGGAATTCCTGTCGGCCATGGCCCGCCTCTTCGGGCCTTCAGGTCCCTCCGGTGCGCCTTCGGGCCCCGCGGGCCCTGATGGGGTTGCCCCGGCGCCGCCGTCGACTCCGGTCCCGGCGCCGCCTGTCCCACCAGCCTTCATCCCGGCCCCGGCCTCGATCCCGGCTCCGGTGGTGCCGCAACCCACATCGGCGTCGGTTGACCTAACCACGCCGACGCCGATGTCCCCGGTGCCGTTCCTGACGCCGTCCGGGGCTCCGGACGACATCGTTCCCCGGTTCTCTCCGGCTCCGGACATGGAGCCGGACCGACGTCGCCCGACGCCGGTTCCGGCGCCGATGAGACCTTGGGTCCCAAATGTCCCTCCTCCTCCATATTTTGAACAAGAGGAGGACCAGGAGAGCTGGGAGGGGTCTGACGACCCTCTCACGCAACAGTGTGAGTTTGACCCGGACTGGGTTGAGGAACTTGGGGATGCCAGTGGTCTAGACACTTCCCCTGACACTGGCATGCTGTCTCCTCCCGTGGCTACGGAGGAGGGGGCTAATTTTGCAACGGTGTTGCGTAGAGCTGCTGGAGCCTTACATCTCCAGTTGCCTACTGTGGCCGTCAGGACTAACCTCCTGACAGAAGTGCTTCAGCCGGCGGCTTCCTCTTCGGAGACTGTGCTGCCGTTTAATGATGCACTCACTGACGTTCTTTTGGGTACCTGGTCCAAACCCACCACAGGGGCTCCTGTGGATAGGAACGTGGCCCGACGCCATCGCCCTGCTCCGGGCGACCCCCTGTTTCTCTCCCAACATCCCACCCCTGAGAGCTTGGTTGTCCAAGCCTCTGCCTCCCAAACCGCCTTCCCTACCGCCCCTCCGGATAGGGAATCCAAACGCCTGGACCAATTTGGGAAGAAGGCTTTTTCTTCCTCCAGTGCTGGCTTGCGGTCCGTCAACACCGCTTGCCTTTTGGGCCGATATACCCACTCCCTGTGGGATTCGGTGGCGGCTGTTTTGCCGCAGTGTTCTGAGGAGGTCAAGACACTGCTTACCCGCGCCATTGCGGAAGGGCGAGATGCGGCTAAATACACCATCCGTTGTGGCCTTGATACCGCCGACTCGCTGGGCAGATCGCTTGCTACGACGGTGGCGCTACGTCGCCACGCCTGGCTGAGGACAACTGGTTTCTCGGGTGATGTCCAGAATACACTCATGGACATGCCCTTAGATGGAGTCGGTCTTTTTGGTTCAAAGGCAGACCATGCGCTGGAGCGGTTTAAGGACTCAGGGGCTACGGCCAAGTCCCTGGGCCTTTCTGTTGTACGCCCTCCGCTCAGCTCTGCTTTTCGCCCCTTTCGTGGCCACGGAAGGGGCGCCCAGTCACGTCAGCTGCCCAGCCACCGGCCCGCACAGCAAGCGTCTACGCGTGGCCGAGGACGTGGATACCGCCGTGGCGGTTCGGGCAACCAGCGTGCGGGTCAGGCCACCACCTCCAACCCGTCCGCGGCCTCCAAGCCCTCCTAGTCCCTCCTTTCCGGTGCACGGCACGCCAGTAGGGGGCAGGGTCCGCCATCACCTTCACCACTGGCGTTCCATCACCTCGGACAGGTGGGTCTTGGACATTGTCCGAAGGGGCTACTCCCTCCCCTTCGAGACCACCCCCCCAGCCATGCCACCTCAATTCCACCGCATGTCAGGGGATCACTTGGTGCTTCTACAGAAGGAAGTCACGGCCCTCTTGGCCAAGAGGGCCATCGAGCATGTTCCGACCCCAGAAGTAGGTCGTGGTTGCTACTCCCACTACTTCCTGGTGCCCAAAAAGGACAAGGAGGACATGCGTCCTATCTTGGACCTCCGGAACGTCAATCGCTTCCTCCGGAAGGAGAAGTTCAAGATTCTCACCCTAGCTCAGGTCTTGACTGCCCTCGACCCTGGAGACTGGTTGGTAGCGTTGGACTTGCAGGACGCTTATTTTCACATCCCCGTCCTGCCGGCCCACCGGCGTTACCTGCGGTTCACGGTAGGCCTCGAGCATTTTCAGTTCACCGTGCTCCCCTTTGGCCTTACAAGTGCCCCTCGGGTGTTCACGAAAGTGATGGCGGTGGTCGCAGCTCATCTGCGCCGGGCAGGGGTTCCAGTCTTCCCCTACCTCGACGACTGGTTGCTGAAGGCGGGCTCGTCCCAGGCAGTCGTCTCCCACCTCCAGACTACGGCCGAACTCCTGCACTCGCTGGGGTTTTCCATCAATGTGCCGAAGTCGCATCTGATTCCTTCTCCACAGCTCCTTTTCATCGGGGCAGTTCTGGACACGACGCAGTTTCGGGCCTATCCTCCCGAACGGCGAGTCCGGGATATTCGGGCTATGATTCCGATCTTTCAGCCTTTATCCTGGGTTTCGGTACGGATGACCCTGAGGCTGCTGGGCCTCATGGCCTCCTGCATCCTGCTGGTCAATAATGCCAGATGGCATATGCGGGCTCTGCAGTGGGACCTGAAGTTCCAGTGGGCGCAGCACCAGGGCAACCTGTCCGATCACGTCCAGATCTCGGAGGGTACTGCAAAACAGTTGCAGTGGTGGCTCTCGAACCGGCAATGGGTCATGGGCAGATCCCTCTCCCTTCCCCAGCCAGAGCACACAGTTGTGACGGACGCGTCCCTTCTGGGATGGGGCGGTCACATGGGAGAGGCGGAAATCAGAGGCCTCTGGTCTCCGGCGGAGTCCCGGCTCCATATCAACCTTCTGGAGCTCCGGGCGATCCGACTTGCACTCAAGGCATTCCTTCCCTCTGTCAAAGGGAAGGTAGTGCAGGTGTTCACAGACAACACCACCGCCATGTGGTACTGCAACAAACAAGGCGGGGTGGGGTCGTGGACCCTTTGTCAGGAGGCTCTGTGCCTCTGGACATGGCTGGAACATCAGGGCATGTTCCTGATGGTTCAACACCTGGCAGGTTCCCTAAACGCCAGGGCGGACGAACTCAGCCGCAGGTGCATGATGGATCACGAATGGCGTCTTCACTCGGAAGTGGCGCAAGGACTCTTTCTACAGTGGGGAGAGCCTTGGTTAGATCTATTCGCCACCGAAGAGAACGCGCAATGTCATCAGTTCTGCGCGTTGGAATTTCCAAGGCGGCACTCGCTCGGCGACGCTTTTCGTCACGAGTGGAGTTGCGGTCTATTGTACGCCTTTCCGCCTATACCACTTCTACCCAGAGTGTTGAAGAAGATTCGGCACGACCGGGCCGAAGTCATTCTTGTGGCTCCGGACTGGGCTCGAAGAGTTTGGTATCCCGGGCTACTCAGTATGAGCGTAGATCCCCCGATCCGTCTGCCTCTTCGGGAGGATCTTCTGTCGCAGCAGCAGGGGACGGTCCTCCACCCGAACCTGTCCAGCCTCCACCTGCTTGCGTGGAGATTGAGCGGCGGCAGTTGATTCCTTTCGACTTGCCTCCCGAAGTTTGTGATGTGATTCTGGCAGCCAGGCGTCCCTCCACTAAGGTGGTATACGCCTGCAGGTGGAACAAGTTTGTGGCATGATGCACAGCAAAGGCTGTGAATCCCCTTTCTGCCCCTCTCTCTAAGGTTCTCCTGTTCCTTCTTTCCCTGGCCCAACAGGGTTCTGCCCTGGGTACCATCAAGGGCTATCTTTGTGCCATCTCGGCCTTCCTCAGGCTTCCTGATCAGCCCTCCCTTTTCAAGTCCCCTGTTGTTAACAGGTTTCTAAAAGGCATTACACACCTCTTCCCTCCTGTTCCGTTTGTGATGCCTCAGTGGGACTTGAACTTGGTTCTTACCTTTCTTATGGGCGCTCCCTTTGAGCCTCTACATAACTGTCCTCTTCGTCTTCTGACTCTGAAGACTGCCTTTCTGGTGGCCGTCACCTCCGCTCGGCGGGTGAGTGAGCCCCAGGCTCTATCATGTAAACCTCCCTTTCTGTCTGTCCACCCAGACAAGGTTGTTCTTAGGACGCGTCCGTCCTTCTTGCCAAAGGTGGTTACTGCCTTCCACATTGGGCAGACCATCACTTTGCCCACCTTCTTTCCGCCTCCGCATCCTTCCAGAGAGGAAGAGAGGCTCCACCGTCTGGACCCAAAACGTGCGCTTTCCTTTTACATCGACCGCACACGCCATTTCCGGGTGGATGACCAGCTCTTTGTTGGCTACGTGGGCGCCAAAAAGGTCGGGCGGTGCACAAGAGAACCATCTCCCGCTGGGTAACCTTGTGTATCAAAGCCTGCTATTCTTTGGCTAAGAAGGAGCCTCCTGTTGGGCTGCGTGCCCATTCCACCAGGGCAACTGCTGCTACCACGGCTTTGGGCCGCGGTGTTCCGCTGCGGGATATCTGTCAGGCAGCTACGTGGGCCTCGCTGCACACGTTTACAAAGCATTACTGCCTTGACAGTCAGGTCCGGAGGGACGGCTTCTTTGGCCGTTCTGTCCTCCAGGACTTCCTTGTCTGATCTTTGTTCGCAGACCCACCACCGGGGTTGGTATTGCTGGGGTATCTATTCTAAGGTAAGGAATCTGTCACTAACGTGTCTCTTTCAGATGCAAAAGTTACTAACTTGTGTAACGATATATCTGTAAGAGACAGTAGTTAGTGACAGATTCCTTACCGCCCCACCCATCCTCCCCGTTCTGCGAACTGATTTCTAGGGTTAAGGACATCCCTTTCAGGGCCCTTGTATTTTTCAGACACCTATGTCAGCTTCTTGCATGGCTCTGCGTTCCTGGCGCGGAAAGTCGTGTACAGAACTGACGTCAGCGCGCAGGGGCGGCGTCTAAGTACTGCCCGCGACGAAATCCCGGCGACCACGACGCCGACGACGGACGTGGAGCCGCACGACGCCGCCTACCGACGCGCAAGTGGTACTGCTACGCAAGAACTTTCCGGATCCAGCCTGACGCCTGGGGATATTCTAAGGTAAGGAATCTGTCACTAACTACTGTCTCTTACAGATATATCGTTACACAAGTTAGTAACTTGTGCATCTGAAAGAGACACGTTAGTGACAGATTCCTTACCTTAGAATATCCCCAGGCGTCAGGCTGGATCCGGAAAGTTTTTGCGTAGCAGTACCCTTGCGCGTCGGTAGGCGGCGTCGTGCGGCTCCGCGTCCGTCGTCGGCGTCGTGATCGCCGGGATGACGTCGCGGGCAGTACTTAGGCGCGCCCTGCGCGCTGACGTCAGTTCTTCTTTTCCGCGCCAGTAAGCGCAGATCCGGGAAGAGCAGTGCCCTAGTCACTTTTTGACTATCTTTTTTGGTGAATTTTTTCACTGTTTCTTCAACGAGTCTTCACGACTCCTAAGGTGTCGTAGGGATGCCCGGCTTTAAGCCCTGCGAGGAATGTGGTCGCATGATGTCGATCACGGACCCGCACCTCGAGTGTCTCTTTTGTCTCGGCCGAGACCACGACACGAAGTCGTGTCCTGACTGCCGGAAACTTCATCCTAAGGCTTTGCGAGAGCGGTCTCGAAAGCTCCTCGAAGTCCGGCATTCGGCTCCGCGCCGCACCAAGCCCCGGTCCCGGGAGAGGTCGAGGGCCGGACGCGGAGTCCCCGCAGTTCGTCGGATTCAAAGTCTTCGCGCTCCTCCGGTAAGTCGAAGCACAAGAAGTCTAAGCGGCGTCATCGCTCTAAGACTTCGCCTCGCCGGTCTCGCGACTCGGCTGAGGTCCCTGTCGGCACCGTCCCCGCCCCCGCGGCCCCGGACGTGCCTGTCGAGTTACCTCCGCAGTACCCGCCCTACCCGGGCTCGGGGGCGACTCCGGCCGATATACAGGAATTCCTGTCAGCCTTGGCCCGCCTCTTCGGGCCTCAAGGTCCCTCCGGTGCGCCTTCGGGCCCCGCGGGCCCTGATGGGGTTGCTCCGGCATCGCCGTCGACTCCGGTCCCGGCGTCGCCTGTCCCACCAGCCTTCGTCCCGGCCTCGGCTCCGGTCCGGCCTCGACCCCGGCTCCGGTGGTGCCGCAACCCCCATCGACGCCGGTTGACCTAACCACGCCTCCGCCGATGTCCCCGGTGCCGTTTCCGACGCCGTCCGGGGCTCCGGGCGGCGTCGTTCCCCGGTTCTCTCCGGGTCCGGACATGGAGCCGGACCGGCGTCACCCGACGCCGTTTCCGGCGCCGATGAGACCTTGGGTCCCTGATGTCCCTCCTCCTCCATATTTTCAACCTGAGGAGGACCAGGAGAGCTGGGAGGGATCTGATGACCCTCTCACACAACAGTGCGAGTTTGACCCGGACTGGGTTGAGGAACTTGGGGATGCCAGTGGTCTGGATACCTCCCCTGACTCTGGCATGCTGTCTCCTCCCGTGGCAACGGAGGAGGGGGCTAATTTTGCAACGGTGTTGCGTAGAGCTGCTGGAGCCTTGCATCTCCAGTTGCCTACAGTGGTCGTCAGGTCTAACATCCTGACTGAAGTGCTTCAGCCGGCGGCCTCCTCTTTGGAGACTGTGCTGCCGTTCAACGATGCACTGACTGACGTTCTTTTGGGTCCCTGGTCCAAACCCACCACAGGGGCTCCTGTGGATAGGAACGTGGCCCGACGCCATCGCCCTGCTCCGGGCGACCCCCTGTTTCTCTCCCAACACCCCACCCCTGAGAGCTTGGTTGTCCAAGCCTCTGCCTCCCAAACCGCCTTCCCTACCGCCCCTCCGGATAGGGAATCCAAGCGCCTGGATCACTTTGGGAAGAAGGCTTTCTCTTCCTCCAGTGCTGGCTTGCGGTCTGTTAATACCGCTTGCCTCTTGGGCCGATACACCCACTCCCTGTGGGATTCGGTGGCAACTGTTTTGCCGCAGTGTTCTGAGGAGGTCCAGACACTGCTTACCCGCGCCATTGCGGAAGGGCGTGATGCGGCTAAATATACCATCCGCTGTGGCCTTGATACCGCCGACTCGCTGGGCAGATCGCTTGCAACGATGGTGGCGCTGCGTCGCCACGCCTGGCTGAGAACCACTGGTTTTTCAGGGGATGTCCAGAATACACTCATGGACATGCCCTTTGATGGAGTCGGTCTTTTTGGTTCTAAGGCAGACCATGCGCTGGAGCGTTTCAAGGACTCACGGGCTACTGCTAAGTCCCTGGGCCTTGCTGTTGTGCGCCCTCCGCTCACGTCTGCTTTTCGCCCCTTTCGTGGCCACGGAAGGGGCGCCCAGTCACGTCCACAGCCCGGCCAACGGCCCGCGCAGCAAGCGCCTTCGCGTGGCCGAGGACGTGGATACCGCCGTGGCGGTTCGGGCAACCAGCGTGCGGGTCAGGCCACCACCTCCAACCCGTCCGCGGCCTCCAAGCCCTCCTAGTCCCTCCTTTCAGGTGCACAGTACGCCGGTCGGGGGCAGGGTCCGCCATCACCTTCACCGCTGGCGTTCCATCACCTCGGACAGGTGGGTCTTGGACATTGTCCGAAGGGGCTACTCCCTCCCCTTCGAGACCACCCCCCAGCCATGCCACCTCAATTCCACCGCATGTCAGGGGATCACTTGGTGCTTCTACAGAAGGAAGTCACGGCCCTCTTGGCCAAGAGGGCCATCGAGCATGTTCCGACCCCAGAAGTAGGGCGTGGTTGCTACTCCCACTACTTTCTGGTGCCCAAAAGGACAAGGAGGACATGCGTCCTATCTTGGACCTCCGGAACGTCAATCGCTTCCTCCGGAAGGAGAAGTTCAAGATGCTCACCCTAGCTCAGGTCTTGACTGCCCTCGACCCCGGAGACTGGTTGGTAGCGTTGGACTTGCAGGACGCCTATTTCCACATCCCCGTCCTGCCGGCCCACCGGCGTTACCTTCGGTTCACGGTAGGCCTCGAGCATTTTCAGTTCACCGTGCTCCCCTTTGGCCTTACCAGTGCCCCTCGGGTGTTCACGAAAGTGATGGCGGTGGTCGCAGCTCATCTGCGCCGGGCAGGGGTTTCAGTCTTCCCCTACCTCGACGACTGGCTGCTGAAGGCGGGCTCGTCCCAGGCAGTCGTCTCCCACCTCCAGACTACGGCCGAACTCCTGCACTCGCTGGGGTTCTCCATCAATGTGCCAAAGTCGCATCTGATTCCTTCTCCACAGCTCCTTTTCATCGGAGCAGTTCTGGACACGACGCAGTTTCGGGCCTATCCTCCCGAACGGCGAGTCCGGGATATTCAGGCTATGATTCCGATCTTTCAGCCTTTATCCTGGGTTTCGGTACGGATGACCCTGAGGCTGCTGGGCCTCATGGCCTCCTGCATCCTGCTGGTCAATCATGCCAGATGGCATATGCGGGCTCTGCAGTGGGACCTGAAGTTCCAGTGGGCGCAGCACCAGGGCAACCTGTCCGATCACGTCCAGATCTCGGAGGGGACTGCAAGACAGTTGCAGTGGTGGCTCTCGAACCGGCAATGGGTCATGGGCAGATCCCTCTCCCTTCCCCAGCCAGAGCACACAGTTGTGACGGACGCGTCCCTTCTGGGATGGGGCGGTCACATGGGAGAGGCGGAGATCAGAGGCCTCTGGTCTCCGGCGGAGTCCCGGCTCCATATCAACCTTCTGGAGCTCCGGGTGATCCGGCTTGCACTCAAGGCATTCCTTCCCTCTGTCAAAGGGACGGTAGTGCAGGTGTTCACCGACAACACCACCGCCATGTGGTACTGCAACAAACAGGGCGGGGTGGGGTCGTGGACCCTTTGTCAGGAGGCTCTGCGCCTCTGGACATGGCTGGAACATCAGGGCATGTTCCTGATGGTTCAACACCTGGCAGGTTCCCTGAACGCCAGGGCGGACGAACTCAGCCGCAGGTGCATGATGGATCACGAATGGCGTCTTCACTCGGAAGTGGCGCAAGGACTCTTTCTACAGTGGGGAGAGCCTTGGTTAGATCTATTTGCCACCGAAGAGAACCGCAATGTCATCAGTTTTGCGCGTTGGAATTTCCAAGGCGGCACTCGCTCGGCGACGCTTTTCGTCACGAGTGGAGTTGCGGTCTATTGTACGCCTTTCCGCCTATACCACTTCTACCCAGAGTGTTGAAGAAGTTTCGGCACGACCGGGCCCAAGTCATTCTTGTGGCTCCGGACTGGGCTCGAAGAGTTTGGTATCCCGAGCTACTCAGTATGAGCGTAGATCCCCCGATCCGTCTGCCTCTTCGGGAGGATCTTCTGTCGCAGCAGCAGGGGACGGTCCTCCACCCGAACCTGTCCAGTCTACACCTGCTTGCGTGGAGATTGAGCGGCGGCAGTTGATTCCTTTCGACTTGCCTCCCGAAGTTTGTGATGTGATTCTGGCAGCCAGGCGTCCCTCCACTAAGGTGGGTATACGCCTGCAGGTGGAACAAATTTGTGGCATGGTGCACAGCAAAGGCTGTGAACCCCCTTTCTGCCCCTCTTTCTGAGGTCCTTCTGTTCCTTCGTTCTCTGGCCCAACAGGGTTCTGCCCTGGGTACCATCAAGGGTTATCTCTGTGCTATCTCGGCCTTCCTCAGGCTCCCTGATCAGCCCTCCCTTTTCAAGTCCCCTGTTGTTAACAGGTTCTTAAAAGGCATTACACACCTCTTTCCTCCTGTTCCATTTGTGATGCCTCAGTGGGACTTGAACTTGGTTCTTACCTTTTAATGTGCGCTCCCTTTGAGCCTCTGCATAACTGTCCTCTTCGTCTTCTGACTCTAAAGACAGCCTTTCTGGTGGCCATCACCTCCGCTCGGCGGGTGAGTGAGCTCCAGGCTTTATCTTGCAAACCTCCCTTTCTGTCTGTTCATCCAGACAAGGTTGTTCTTCGGACGCGTCCGTCCTTCTTGCCAAAGGTGGTTACTGCCTTTCACATTGGGCAGACCATCACTTTGCCTACCTTCTTTCCGCCTCCGCATCCTTCCAGAGAGGAAGAGAGGCTCCACCGTCTGGACCCAAAACGTGCGCTTTCCTTCTATATCGACCGCACAAAACACTTCCGGGTGGATGACCAGCTCTTTGTTGGCTACGTGGGCGCCAAAAAGGTCGGGCGGTGCACAAACGAACCATCTCCCGCTGGGTTACCTTGTGCATCAAGACCTGCTATTCTTTGGCTAAGAAGGAGCCTCCTGTTGGGCTGCGTGCCCATTCCACCAGGGCAACAGCTGCTACCACGGCCTTGGGCCGCGGTGTTCCGCTGCCCGTTATTTGTCAGGCAGCTACGTGGGCCTCGCTGCACACGTTTACAAAGCATTACTGCCTTGACAGTCAGGTCCGGAGGGACGGCTTCTTTGGCCGTTCTGTCCTCCAGGACTTCCTTGTCTGATCTTTGTTCGCAGACCCACCACCGGGGTTGGTATTGCTGGGGTGTCTATTCTAAGGTAAGGAATCTGTCACTAACGTGTCTCTTTCAGATGCACAAGTTACTAACTTGTGTAACGATATATCTGTAAGTGACAGTAGTTAGTGACAGATTCCTTACCGCCCCACCCATCCTCCCGTTCTGCGAACTGATTTCTAGGGTTAAGGACATCCCTTTCAGGGCCCTAGTATTTTTCAGACACCTATGTCAGCTTCTTGCATGGCTCTGCGTTCCTGGCGCGGAAAGTCGTGTACAGAACTGACGTCAGCGCGCAGGGGCGGCGCCCAAGTACTGCCCGCGACGTCATCCTGGCGATCACGACGCCGACGACGGACGCGGAGCCGCACGACGCCGCCTACCGACGCGCAAGGGTACTGCTACGCAAAAACTTTCCGGATCCAGCCTGACGCCTGGGGATATTCTAAGGTAAGGAATCTGTCACTAACTACTGTCTCTTACAGATATATCGTTACACAAGTTAGTAACTTGTGCCTTAGGACAGGTGGGTTTTAGAGATAGTCCGGAGGGGCTACTCCCTCCCCTTCGAGACTACCCCCTCCCCTTCGAGACTACCCCCCCAGCCATGCCACCTCAATACCACCGCATGTCGGGGGATCACTTGGTGCTTCTTCAGCAGGAAGTTGCGGCCCTCTTGGCCAAGGGGGCCATCGAGCGCGTTCCGACGCACGAAGTAGGTCGTGGTTGTTATTCCCACTACTTTGTGGTGCCCAAGAAGGACAAAGGCCTGCGTCCTATCTTAGACCTCCGGAACGTCAATCGCTTCCTCCGCAAAGAGAAGTTCAAGATGCTCACTCTCGCTCAGGTCTTGTCTGCTCTCGACCCACAAGACTGGATGGTAGCGCTGGACTTGCAGGACGCCTATTTCCACATCCCAGTCCTGCAAGCCCACCAACGTTACCTGCGGTTCACTGTAGGCCACGAGCACTTTCAGTTTACCGTGCTCCCCTTTGGCCTTACCAGCGCCCCTCGGGTGTTCACCAAGGTGATGGCGGTGGTCGCAGCTCATCTGCGCAGATCAGGGGTCTCAGTCTTCCCCTATCTCGACGATTGGTTGTTGAAGGCGGGCTCGCCCCAGACAGTCGTCTCCCATCTCCAGACTATGGCCGACCTCCTGCACTTGCTGGGGTTCTCCATCAATGTGCCGAAGTCGCACCTGATTCCCTCCCAGAAGCTCCTCTTCATCGGAGCGGTTCTGGACACGGTGCAGTTTCGGGTCTATCCTCCCGAACAGCGAGTCCGGGATTTTCGGGCTCTGATTCCCATCTTTCAGCCCTTGTCCCGGGTTTCGGTCAGAGTGACTCTGAGGCTGCTGGGCCTCATGGCCTCCTGCATCCTGCTGGTCAATCATGCCAGGTGGCATATGCGGGCTCTGCAGTGGGATCTGAAGTTCCAGTGGGCGCAGCATCAGGGGAACCTGTCAGATCACGTCCAGATCTCGGAGGGCACTGCACGACAGTTGCAGTGGTGGCTCACGAACCAGCATTGGGTCGACGGCAGATCCCTCTCCCTTCCCCAACCGGAGTACACAGTGGTGACTGATGCGTCCCTCCTGGGATGGGGCGGCCACATGGGAGAGGCGGAGATCAGAGGCCTCTGGTCTCTGGCGGAGTCCCGGCTCCATATCAACCTTTTGGAGCTGCGGACGATCCGGCTTGCACTGAAGGCATTCCTTCCCTCTGTCAAAGGGAAGGTAGTGCAGGTGTTCACAGACAACACCACTGCCATGTGGTACTACAACAAACAGGGCGGGGTGGGGTCGTGGACCCTATGTCAGGAGGCTCTGCGCCTCTGGACATGGCTGGAACATCAGGGCATGTCCCTGGTGGTTCAACACCTGGCAGATTCTCTGAACGCCAGGGCGGTCGAACTCAGCCGCAGGTGCATGCTCGATCACGACTGGCGTCTTCACTCGGAGGTGGCGCAAGGTCTCTTTCAGCAGTGGGGAGAGCCTTTGTTAGATCTATTCGCCACCGAAGAGAACGCGCAATGTCATCAGTTCTGCTCGTTGGAATTTCCAAGGCGGCACTTCTTCGGCGACGCTTTTCGTCACGAGTGGAGTTGCGGTCTGTTGTACGCCTTTCCGCCTATACCACTTCTGCCCAGAGTGCTGAAGACGATCAGGCGCGACCAGGCCCAAGTCATTCTTGTGGCTCCGGACTGGGCTCGAAGAGTATGGTATCCCGAGCTAATCAGTATGAGCATCGATCCCCCGATCAGACTGCCTCTTCGGGAGGATCTTCTGTCGCAGCAGCAGGGGACGGTCCTCCACCCGAACCTGTCCAGCCTCCACCTCTTTGCGTGGAGATTGAGCGGCGGCAGTTGATTCCTTTCGACTTGCCTCCTGAAGTTTGTGACGTTATTCTGGCAGCCAGGCGTCCCTCTACTAAAGTGGTATACGCCTGCAGGTGGAACAAATTTGTGGCATGGTGCACAGCAAAGGCTGTGGATCCCCTTTCTGCCCCTCTTTCTGAGGTTCTACTGTTCCTTCTTTCTTTGGCCCAGCAGGGTTCTGCTCTGGGCACTATCAAGGGCTACCTTTCTGCTATTTCGGCCTTTCTCAGGATCCCTGATCAGCCCTCTCTTTTCAAGTCCCCTGTTGTAAATAGGTTTCTTAAAGGCATTTCACACCTTTTTCCTCCTATTCCTTTCATGATGCCTCAGTGGTACTTGAATCTGGTTCTGACATACTTGATGTGTGCTCTCTTTGAGCCCCTTCACAACTGTCCTCTTCGTCTTTTAACTTTAAAGACTGCCTTCCTGGTGGCCATCACTTCCGCTAGGCGGGTGAGTGAGCTCCAGGCTCTTTCTTGTAAGCCTCCTTTCCTTTCCGTCCATCTTGACAAGGTTGTGCTCAGGCCCCGTCCTTCCTTTTTGCCAAAAGTGGTTACGGCCTTTCACATTGGGCAGACTATTACCTTGCCCACCTTTTTCCCGCCTCCGCATCCTTCCAGAGAGGAAGAGCGGCTCCACCGTCTGGACCCAAAACGTGCGCTTTCTTTTTATCTCAACCGCACACAGCAGTTCCGGGTGGATGACCAGCTTTTTGTTGGCTACGTTGGCACCAAGAAAGGTCGGGCGGTCCATAAAAGAACCATCTCCTGCTGGGTTGTCTTGTGTATCAAAGCCTGTTACTCTTTGGCTAAAAAAGAACCTCCGGTGGGGCTGCGTGCTCACTCCACCAGAGCTACTGCAGCCACTACTGCATTGGGACGTGGTGTCGCCCTGCAAGACATATGTCAGGCAGCCACGTGGGCCTCGCTGCACACTTTAACCAAGCATTACTGCCTGGACAGCCAAGTCCGGAGAGACGGCTTCTTTGGCCGTTCTGTTCTCCGTGACTTTCTGGTGTGATCTTAGTTCGCAGACCCACCACCGGGGTTGGTATTGCTGGGGTATCTATTCTAAGGTAAGGAATCTGTCACTAACGTGTCTCTTTCAGATGCACAAGTTACTAACTTGTGTAACGATATATCTGTAAGAGACAGTAGTTAGTGACAGATTCCTTACCGCCCCACCCATCCTCCCCGTTCTGCGAACTGATTTCTAGGGTTAAGGTCATCCCTTTCAGGGCCCTAGTTTCATTGCACCAGTGGTCAGTATCTTGCATGGCTCTGCGTTCCTGGCGCGGAAAGTCGTGTACAGAACTGACGTCATCCCGGCGACCACGACGCCAACGATGGACGCGGAGCCGCACGACGCCCCTACCGACGCGCAGGGGTACTGCTGACGAAAACTTTCCGGATCCAGTCTGACGCCCTGGGATATTCTAAGGTAAGGAATCTATCACTACTAATGTTTCTTACAGATATATCGTTACCGAAGGTAACTAACTTGTTCATCGGCACCATTTTGAAAGGCGCAAGCCTTGCATTGTCATTCATGTAAAACATGTTATATAACAGTGTATCAAAGTTGTAGGAAAACTTAATGCATACAATTCATCACTTATATTCAACAAATGCAGTTATGCCCCAAATTAGTTTTGTCATGCCCACATACGTGCTAAAATGCATAATTAAAAAATAAGCTCAACCTGCATGTTGCATCACAATGCAGAGCCCAAAATGGCCATAAGATACTGGCTGTGTGGATTGACAAGAGTTGTATAATGAAGTACACTGATATGAAAAATAAATTAAATTAGTAAATGCAAATAAATACTGTAAAGGTTTATGCACCAATAATACATAAGTGTGACATAGGAGCAAATGTGGCTTTCTACCAATCAGCCTAATGCTTGTGATCCTATGATCAACTAACTGAATTATACAGACCCAGTGGCTACAAAATTCAACAGGTTAGCTCACTTAAAGCAACTTCCAAAGATCGGGGTGGTACGTGTCCAAAATGTCATCTGATTCTTCCCCTTATGGATCACTCCATTAGCCGCCCAGTAAATGAGAAAGGAGTGACAAAAAAGATAGTAGACTCTGCCCCCCTTAAATGTTTACTCCTAAATGCAAGGTCGTTGATTAAGCACAGTATGGAATGTGCATTGTTTATTGAGGAACATAATATCAAGCTGGCCTTCATAACTGAGACCTGGTCAGATAAAGCCTCAGGACCCGACCTAGTTAAAGCCACACCCCCAGGCTTTCTCTTTTACACACAAGATAGACCAAATGGGAGGGGTGGAGGACTGGCAGTCATATATAACAACGCCCTGGAGCCTTCCTTTCTCACAGCCTCCAATCTGGCCTGTGAAGCTTTGTCGCTTAGTGTACGTACCTCCTGCCATGATACATTCAATGGGATCCTTCTTTACCGCCCCCCTGGCCCCAGAGGTGGTTTTTTTTTTAGTCCATTGGAACGCTACTAGAGGAGGGACTCTGCTCCAACTCTTTTACAGTAATGGGGGATTTTAATTTTTATCTCGAGGATCACAAAGACCCCGATACCACGAGGTTGCGACAAGTGATGGGTGGTGGGGATCTTAAGCAGCTGGTAGAAGGCTCCATCCATATAGCAGGACACACTTTTGATGGAATTTATTCCAACAGTCCCATTCTGACCTGCACAGCGGTGCTGCCACTCCCTTGGACAGATCACTCCGCCATTCTATTTGAATTGTCACGACCTACTTATCCTCAATGCAAATCAGAGCCCAAGGAAAAGATAGCTACAAGGGCCTGGAAAGACATCAATAAAACAGAGGTAGGAAACCTACTCAAAGCAACAGCCCAGAACTTTCCTTCGAGAGTTGACGATGCTACTGCTGCTTATATGGAATGGATAGACGCCGCATGCAGCAAACTTGCTCCGGTAAAATTGTGGACTCCCAAGCGGGCCCATCCATCAGCCCCCTGGTATTCAGAAGAATTAAGAAAGCAAAAACATGCCTGTAAACGGCTAGAGCGAGCTTGGAGTAGAGGCTACAATAAGATTGATAAAGAGGTGTACAAATCAAGTCTCACTCTTTATAAAAAAAACTACTCCTGGACACTAAAAGGATGTTTGTTTCGGAGCAGATCAATCGGGCAAAATCCTCCTCTAAAGTACTTATCTGAAAGTGACACGTTAGTGACAGATTCCTTACCTTAGAATATCCCCAGGCATCAGGCTGGATCCGGAAAGCTTTTGCGTAGCAGTACCCTTGCGCGTCGGTAGGCGGCGTCGTGCGGCTCCACGTCCGTCGTCGGCGTCGTGATCGCCGGGATGACGTCGCGAGCAGTACTTAGACGCCGCCCCTGCGCGCTGACGTCAGTTCTTCTTTTTTCTGCGCCAGTAAGCGCAGATCCGGGAAGAGCAGTGCCCTAGTCCATTTTTGACTAAATTTTTGGTGATTTTTTCACTGTTTCTTTTCGAGTCATCTCGACTCCTAGGTTGTCGGTAGGGATGCCCGGATTCAAGCCATGCGACGTCTGTGGTCGAATGATGTCGATCACAGACCCGCACTTAGAGTGTCTCTACTGTCTCGGCCGAGACCACGACACGAAGTCGTGCCCTGACTGCCGGGCCTTACACCCGAAGGCTTTGCGAGAGCGGTCTCGAAAGCTCCTCGAGGTCCGGCAGTCGGCTCCGCGCCGCACCAAGCCCCGGTCCCGTGAGAGGTCGAGGGGCCGGTCGCGGAGCCCCCGCCGGTCGTCGGAGTCCAACTCTTCGCACTCCTCAGGTAAGTCGAAGCACAAAAAGTCTAAGAAGCATCATCGCTCTAAGACTTCGCCTCGCCGGTCTCGCGACTCGGCTGAGGCCCCTGTCGGCACCAGCCCCGGACGTGCCTGTGGAGTCGCCCCCGCATTACCCGTCCTTTCCGGGTTCGGGGGCGACTCCGGCCCAAATACAGGAATTCCTGTCGGCCATGGCCCGCCTCTTCGGGCCTCAAGGTCCCTCCGGTGCGCCTTCGGGCCCCGCGGGCCCTGATGGGGTTGCTCCGGCGTCGCCCGTCCCGCCAGCCTTGATCCCGGCCTCGGCTCCGGCCTCGATCCCAGCTCTGGTGGTACCGCAACCCGATCGACGCCGGTTGACCTAACCACGCCTCCGCTGGCGCCGATGTCCCCGGTGCCGTTCCGGACGCCGCCCGGGGCTCCGGGCTGCGTCGTTCCCCGGTTCTCTCCGGTTCCGGACATGGAGCCGGACCGATGTCGCTCGACGCCGGCCCCGGCGCCGATGAGACCTTGGGTCCCAGATGTCCCTCCTCCTCCATATTTTGAGCCAGAGGAGGACCAGGAGAGCTGGGAGGGGTCGGAAGACCCTCTCACACAGCAGTGTGAGTATGATCAGGACTGGGCAGAGGAACTTGGGGATGCCAGTGGTCTGGACACTTCTCCTGACTCTGGCATGCTGTCTCCTCCTTCCGTGGCTACGGAGGAGGGAGCAAATTTCGCAACGGTGTTGCGTAGAGCAGCTGGAGCCTTGCACCTCCAATTGCCTACTGTGGCTGTCAGGACTAACCTCCTGACGGAAGTGCTTCAGCCGGCAGCTACCTCCTCGGAGCCATTGCTGCCGTTTAATGATGCACTGTCTGACGTTCTTTTGGGCACCTGGTCCAAGCCCACCACAGGGGCTCCTGTGGATAGGAACGTGGCCCGACGCCATCGCCCTGCTCCGGGCGACCCCTTGTTTCTCTCTCAACATCCCACCCCGAGAGCTTGGTTGTCCAAGCCTCTGCCTCCCAAACCGCCTTCCCTACCGCCCCTCCGGATAGGGAATCCAAACGCCTGGACCAATTTGGGAAGAAGGCCTTTTTTCCTCCAGTGCTGGCTTGCGGTCCGTCAACACCGCTTGCCTTTTGGGCCGATATTCCCACTCTCTGTGGGATTCGGTGGCGGCCGTTTTGCCCCAGTGTTCTGAGGAGGTCCAGACACTGCTTACCCGCACCATTGCGGAAGGTAGGGATGCGGCAAAGTACACCATACGTTGTGGCCTTGATACCGCCGACTCGCTGGGCAGATCGCTTGCAACGACGGTGGCGCTGCGTCGCCACGCCTGGCTGAGAACAACTGGTTTCTCGGGTGATGTCCAGAATACACTCATGGACATGCCCTTTGATGGAGTCGGTCTTTTTGGTTCCAAAGCAGACCATGCGCTGGAGCGTTTTAAGGACTCACGGGCTACTGCCAAGTCCCTGGGCCTTTCTGTTGTGCGCCCTCCGCTAACCTCTGCTTTTCGCCCCTTTCGTGGCCACGGAAGGGGCGCCCAGTCACGTCCGCTGCCCAGCCACCGGCCCGCGCAGCAAGCGTCTTCGCGTGGCCGAGGACGTGGCTCCCGCCGTGGCAGGTCGGGCAACCAGCGTGCGGGTCAGGCCACCAACTCCGCCCCGTCCGCGGCCTCCAAGCCCTCCTAGTCCTTCCTTTCAGGTGCACAGCACGCCAGTAGGGGCAGGGTCCGCCATCACCTTCACCACTGGCGTGCCATCACCTCGGACAGGTGGGTCTTGGACATTGTCCGAAGGGGCTACTCCCTCCCCTTCGAGACCACCCCCCAGCCATGCCACCTCAATTCCACCGCATGCCAGGGGATCACTTGGTGCTTCTGCAGAAGGAAGTCACGGCCCTCTTGGCCAAGAGGGCCATCGAGCATGTTCCGACCCCAGAAGTAGGACGTGGTTGCTACTCCCACTACTTTCTGGTGCCCAAAAGGACAAGGAGGACATGCGTCCTATCTTAGACCTCCGGAACGTCAATCGCTTCCTCCGGAAGGAGAAGTTCAAGATGCTCACCCTAGCTCAGGTCTTGACTGCCCTCGACCCTGGAGACTGGTTGGTAGCGTTGGACTTGCAGGACGCTTATTTTCACATCCCCGTCCTGCCGGCCCACCGGCGTTACCTGCGGTTCACGGTAGGCCTCGAGCATTTTCAGTTCACCGTGCTCCCCTTTGGCCTTACAAGTGCCCCTCGGGTGTTCACGAAAGTGACGGCGGTGGTCGCAGCTCATCTGCGCCGGGCAGGGGTTCCAGTCTTCCCCTACCTAGACGACTGGCTGCTGAAGGCGGGCTCGTCCCAGGCAGTCGTCTCCCACCTCCAGACTACGGCCGAACTCCTGCACTCGCTGGGGTTCTCCATCAATGTGCCGAAGTCGCATCTGATTCCTTCTCCACAGCTCCTTTTCATCGGAGCAGTTCTGGACACGACGCAGTTTCGGGCCTATCCTCCCGAACGGCGAGTCCGGGATATTCAGGCTATGATTCCGATCTTTCAGCCTTTATCCTGGGTTTCGGTACCGATGACCCTGAGGCTGCTGGATCTCATGGCATCCTGCTGGTCGATCATGCCAGATGGCATATGCGGGCTCTGCAGTGGGACCTGAAGTTCCAGTGGGCACAGCACCAGGGCAACCTGTCCGATCACGTCCAGATCTCGGAGGGGACTGCAAAACAGTTGCAGTGGTGGCTCTCGAACCGGCAATGGGTCATGGGCAGATCCCTTCCCCAGCCAGAGCACACAGTTGTGACGGACTCGTCCCTTTGGGATGGGGCGGTCACATGGGAGAGGCGGTGATCAGAGGCCTCTGGTCTCCGGCGGAGTCCCGGCTCCATATCAACCTTCTGGAGCTCCGGGCGATCCGACTTGCACTCAAGGCATTCCTTCCCTCTGTCAAAGGGAAGGTAGTGCAGGTGTTCACAGAGAACACCACCGCCATGTGGTACT
The DNA here is from genome assembly GCA_963921515.1 of Calotriton arnoldi. NCBI lineage: Eukaryota > Metazoa > Chordata > Amphibia > Caudata > Salamandridae > Calotriton > Calotriton arnoldi. The sequence continues at coordinate 222,553 of CAWUFW010002795.1, read as the reverse complement.
GCAACAAACAAGGCGGGGTGGGGTCGTGGACCCTCTGTCAGGAGGCTCTGCGCCTCTGGACATGGCTGGAACATCAGGGCATGTTCCTGATGGTTCAACACCTGGCAGGTTCCCTGAACGCCAGGGCGGACGAACTCAGCCGCAGGTGCATGATGGATCACGAATGGCGTCTTCACTCGGAAGTGGCACAAGGACTCTTTCTGCAGTGGGGAGAGCCTTGGTTAGATCTATTCGCCACCGACGAGAATGCGCAATGTCATCAGTTCTGCACGTTGGAATTTCCAAGGCGGCACTCGCTCGGCGACGCTTTTCGTCGCGAGTGGAGTTGCGGTCTGTTGTACGCCTTTCCGCCTATACCACTTCTACCCAGAGTGTTGAAGAAGATTCGGCGCGACCGGGCCCAAGTCATCCTTGTGGCTCCGGACTGGGCTCGAAGAATTTGGTATCCCGAGCTACTCAGTATGAGCGTCGATCCCCGATCCGTCTGCCTCTTCGGGAGGATCTTCTGTCGCAGCAGCAGGGGACGGTCCTCCACCCGAACCTGTCCAGCCTCCACCTGCTTGCGTGGAGATTGAGCGGCGGCAGTTGATTCCTTTTGACTTGCCTCCCGAAGTTTGTGATGTAATTCTGGCAGCCAGGCGTCCCTCCACTAAGGTGGTATACGCCTGCAGGTGGAACAAGTTTGTGGCATGGTGCACAGCAAAGGCTGTGAATCCCCTCTCTGCCCCTCTTTCTGAGGTTCTTCTGTTCCTTCTTTCCCTGGCCCAACAGGGTTCTGCCCTGGGTACCATCAAGGGCTATCTTTGTGCCATCTCGGCCTTCCTCAGGCTTCCTGATCAGCCCTCCCTTTTCAAGTCCCCTGTTGTTAACAGGTTCCTAAAAGGCATTACACACCTCTTCCCTCCTGTTCCGTTTGTGATGCCTCAGTGGGACTTGAACTTGGTTCTTACCTTTCTCAGGTGCGCTCCCTTTGAGCCTCTACATAACTGTCCTCTTCGTCTTCTGACTCTGAAGACAGCCTTTCTGGTGGCCATCACCTCCGCTCGGCGGGTGAGTGAGCTCCAGGCTCTATCATGCAAACCTCCCTTTCTGTCTGTCCATCCAGACAAGGTTGTTCTTAGGACGCGTCCGTCCTTCTTGCCAAAGGTGGATGCTGCCTTCCACATTGGGCAGACCATCACTTTGCCCACCTTCTTTCCGCCTCCTTCCAGAGAGGAAGAGAGGCTCCACCGTCTGGACCCAAATCGTGCGCTTTCCTTTTATATCAACCGCACACAACACTTCCGGGTGGATGACCAGCTCTTTGTTGGCTACGTGGGCGCCAAAAAAGGTCGGGCGGTGCACAAGAGAACCATCTCCCGCTGGGTAACCTTGTGTATCAAAGCCTGCTATTCTTTGGCTAAGAAGGAGCCTCCTGTTGGGCTGCGTGCCCATTCCACCAGGGCAACGGCTGCTACCACAGCTTTAGGCTGCGGTGTTCCGCTGCAGGATATCTGTCAGGCAGCTACGTGGGCCTCGCTGCACACATTTACAAAGCATTACTGCCTTGACAGTCCGGTCCGGAGGGACGGCTTCTTTGGCCGTTCTGTCCTCCGGGACTTCCTTGTCTGATCTTTTATTCGCAGACCCACCACCGGGGTTGGTATTGCTGGGGTATCTATTCTAAGGTAAGGAATCTGTCACTAACGTGTCTCTTTCAGATGCACAAGTTACTAACTTGTGTAACGATATATCTGTAAGAGACAGTAGTTAGTGACAGATTCCTACCGCCCACCCATCCTCCCCGTTCTGCGAACTGATTTCTAGGGTTAAGGACATCCCTTTCAGGGCCCTTGTATTTTTCAGACACCTATGTCAGCTTCTTGCATGGCTCTGCGTTCCTGGCGCGGAAAGTCGTGTACAGAACGGACGTCAGCGCGCAGGGGCGGCGTCTAAGTACTGCCCGCGACATCATCCCGGCGATCACGACGCCGACGACGGACGCGGAGCCGCACGACGCCGCCTACCGACGTGCAAGGGTACTGCTACGCAAAAAACTTTCCGGATCCAGCCTGACGCCTGGGGATATTCTAAGGTAAGGAATCTGTCACTAACTACTGTCTCTTACAGATATATCGTTACACAAGTTAGTAACTTGTGCTTTAAAACACTAGTTAAACTCACTGCCCCCAATACGTCTAAAATACAGAGCAGTCCCGAATTATGTGAGAGTCTCGCCTCCTTTTTTCAGCAAAAGGTGGAAGCCATCTTTTCCTCATTTACACATACACAGAAAGAGGATACTGAGGCATCAGCCAGGGCGGTGCCCATTGGAGCCAAAATAACATCAATACTAGATAGCTTCACACCATTAGAGACCCAAGATTCGATTAAACTTTTGATGTCGATCCGGTCAGGATCCCCTTTGGATCCTTGCCCTGCGTCCGTGATTAAACAAACCCCCGAGATTATTGGGACAGCCCTTACCCCCCTGTTCAATACTATCTTCAACTCGGGTCAGTTCCCCAAAAAAATGGAAAATGGAATTTTTTCTTCCATTGCTTAAAAAACCAAACCTCGAACCCAAGGATCCGAATAGCTATAGACCCATTTCGCGCCTCCCCCTACCGGCAAAAATGATTGAGAAAGCCATGAATGTTCAACTGAGCCTGTTCCTTCAGACTAACAATATCCTAGATCCAACACAATATGGCTTTAGAGCTGAACATAGCACAGAGCTGGCCTTGATTAAATCCACAGAGGAGGTAAGAGAGGCTTTGGACCAGGGAGGCGCCATGATATTGATCATATTGGATCTCTCGGCAGCCTTCGAAACGGTTCATCATAAGGTTTTGATGGACCGCCTATCAGAAGGTGGGGTACAAGGCACTGCCTGGAACCTCTTGAAATCCTTTCTTACCGACAGAACACAAACGGTGGACTTGGATAAAGATAGGTCAAAGCCTTTCTCCCTTCCTTGTGGGGTACCTCAGGGGTCGTCCCTTAGCCCTACACTTTTTAATGTATACGTGTCCCCATTGGCGGCCCTGATAAGATCATTCGGGTTCCAATTGACATCTTACGCGGATGACACGCAAATAGTGCTGTCCCTCCAGCGTGGCCAAGAAGCTGAAACTAGAACAAGATGTCATGACTGCATGAAAGCCATTTCGGGGTGGATGTCCTCGAACTGCCTGAAACTTAACTGTGGAAAAACAGAGGTTATTATATTTGATAACAATTTAAACCTCTGGACGCCTAACTGGTGGCCGGAAGAATTGGGAACTTTCCTAGAACCGACTAAGAAAGTGAAAAATCTGGGGGTCATTGTGGACAATAGTCTCACTTTCGGGGACCAGATAAGTGGGGTTGTCTCAGAAAATGGCTGTACTGCCCTCAGGCCATCCTCATGTTGAATGCTCATATAAAGCGAGGAAATATCTAAGCTCATCATCAACATATCCTCCTCCCATGTGACATCAAAAATTCTTTAAGGAATTCCGTCATATCTTTAATTTATGAAGTAAGGTTACGTACTAGAGGTTACAAAAAGTGGTGTATGTATATATTTTTGAAGAGCCTACCAATAGCGGCTATCATTGGCCTCTCTGGTGGCTTTGCTAGATTCTTTTGAATCTTTGGAATAAAATATAACACTTGCAGTCTAGGGTCATTAATTGTAAGGAACTTGTTCTCATCCCAATTTAATATTTCTGCCTCTCTCCATTCAATCAGTTGGCTAGAGAAGTCTTCTTTAACTTTTAAGTACCCAGTTCTGGATATCCTTGTGTAACATTGCACCTTTGCAGTATTTATTTGTATGTATTCCTTATTTAATTTATTTTGCATGTCGGTGTACTGTATTATACAACTCTTGTCGATCCACACAACCAGTATCTTATGGCCTTTTTGGGCTCTGCAATGTGATGCAACATGCAGGGCAATATTGATTGTGAATGATGCAGTTTAGCGCAAGCTCTGTAAATACATGGAGACTGCTCTTTAGCAGTACAGAGTGTTTTTCCACTGGGGCATGAAGACACTAATTTGGGGCATAATTGCATTTGTTGAATATAATTGATGAATTGTATGCCTTGAAGTTTTTCAACAACTTTGATACACTGTTGTATTCAGTATTTTGCATAAATGACCATGCAAAACTTGCCCCGTTCAAAATGGAGCTGATATGCATCTTCACCGACTTTGTCCTTTTACATTGTTTACTGTGTGCATTTCACTACGTTTTTGTTGTGTTTAGTAGTTCACTTTGTATTTGTATTGTATATGCTCGTGCTCTCGCACCTTGTATTGGTCTCGCGACCTGCCTCGCACTGTCTCCCTGGTCGCGAGCCCTCGCCTAAGGTTCTGTGACGTCCACCCGTTCTTGAATGGAACCTTGGGCAAGGGTGGCGGTTGGAGAGACAGTTGGAGGCGAACTGTTGTACCGAGAAGACGCTTTATGGTGTCAGGGCATTTTCCACAATAAAGACTACTTCACTTACCTGCTGATCTACGAGTGGTCTTTACAATCTTGGCGACGAGTTGCCCTGACACCACGACGGACCCGCGTGGGTCTCCTGTGCACCTTTGCCTGCTCAGAGGTTACTTCCTTCACGGTCTTCATCCTACAGGTGTGCCGAATCGCTGCTCTAATTGTGCGGTGATTGCCTCCAGTTCCTCGGAGTCATCTACTTCAGCTGTACACGGTGAGATCTGCGCCAGCTGAGAATTGCTGCTTCCCCTCAGCGCGACTGCATTGCCACTACTTCTTGCCTCAGCGCGACTGCTTCACCGCCATCCAGTGCGCTTGGCGGCGCCTTTGCTGTGGCTTACTCTCTTCTAGTGGACGGACCTCTGGTGTTCACCCCGCGCTACGCTTCGTCAGCGCCTCCCCTCAGACTCCTCCTTGAGGCCATACTGCACACATCAAATTCAGAGTGACGTCACTGAACCGCATATGCGTCGGCCATTTTACATTGAGCTACCCGTCCCTCACGCAGCGGCCATTTTAGTACATCTGTTACCGACGATTACTCTGCTTTTCAACAGTGATGCGCACACTTTAAAGCGTATCTTCTCCTCTGCAATTATTTTACACAGTGCGTTTTACACATTGTCACCAGTTTACAAGTTCCTTCAGTGATGCACACACTACCGAGAGCATCTCTTCATCAGTGATGCGCACACTTTAAAGCGCATCCAGCCTTTTTCACCCTATATTATCACCTATTCATCCATTCTCTGCCTGTTATTATACACAGTGCATTTTACACACCGTGATAACTACGCTTTGGAATTACTTCAGTGATGCGCACACTACTTTGTGCATCTGTCAAGCACTACTCTTTCAAAAAATGTATTAATTCTTCTTCAGTTACCTGCATATTGTGACGATCCACATTTTGTGACACTTCAGTGCAATTGTACCTCCTGCATCATTGCACTACGAAACCTGTTATTCCCAGCTAAGTGTATAGCTCCTTTCCCATTCGCTGTTACTCACAGCTTTGTTTCTTGGCTCTATTTAGCCTGTTAGTGCATCACAGCTTGAATATCTGTTCCTCTTCATCATTTTTTTTTTTAACTACTTCTTACCTCTTAATTCCTTCTACTCCCTATTCTCCTCTTCCCTCTTACTTTCCTTCACTCTCCTTGCAATGGCTTCAGGTAACATTTGGAATCTGTCCCCTCCACAACCTTTCATCCCCACGTCAAGTGATACTTCTCTCAAATGGGAAGAATGGCGTGAATACTTAGAAAACTACATCTCTACATTTGACGACAATGAGGATCTAACTCCTGAAAGGAAGAAGAAAATTTTACTACACTTTTTGGGCGCACAAGGAATAAAAATTTATAATCGTATTAATAAGAAACCCAGGCCTGCGGATCAAGGTGATGTTTACACCAACGCTCTTGAAGATTTATCTAATTACTTCAAACCCACTGTCTGTGTATCAGTTGACAGATTCAAATTTTTCCATCGCAAACAAAGTCCAGAAGAATCAGTCGAAGATTTCGTTGCTCCACTCAAAAATTTTGCGTTATCCTGTCGCTTTGGCACACTGCACGACGAATTCATTCGCGATCAAATTGTAATGCGAGCTGCCAATCGCAACATCCAAGAAAAATTGTGGGCTAAAGGGGAATCTTCTCTTCAAGAAGTCATTGACATTGTCAAGAGTGCAGAATTGACTGGGAGTTGTGCCAAAGCGGTCCTTTCAGAAGATAAAAACGAAACCAATGTGGAGGAACAACCTGTGGTCGCAAGAGTCAAGAACTGTAAAAGCACGGTTCAAAAACCCAATCCAGATTCTTCGCAGAAGAAGGATTTTGCTCCCAAAACTAGATTAACTGGGAACAGGAAATGTTTTAGGTGTGGTAGCAAGTTTCACTTGGCAAATGATAAGACATGCCCCGCACTTAAACAGAAATGTACAAAATGTGGTGTTATAGGTCATTTTTTCAAAATGTGCCAAAGTAAACACAAAAAGAACTCTAATGTAAAATTCATTGTACCGGAAGACCAAGATGATGTATATATTCTTCTGATGATGAAGATATGAATCTCTTTGTTTTACAAGTTGATGAGAGTATACTAAATGTGAATGGCAAAAGTAAGAAACCTATGTGTGATTTGAATATTGGTGGGGTGGATATCTTCATTGTAGCAGACTCTGGTTCACCGTATACCATTATCTGAAAGAGACATGTTAGTGACAGATTCCTTACCTTAGAATATCCCCAGGCGTCAGGCTGGATCCAGAAAGTTTTGCGTAGCAGTACCCTTGCGCGTCGGTAGGCGGCGTCGTGCGGCTCCGCGTCCGTCGTCGGCTTTGGGATCGCCGGGATGACGTCGCGGCCAGTACTTAGACGCCGCCCATGCGCGCTGTCGTCAGTTCTTTCTTTTTCTGCGCCAGTAAGCGCAGATCTGGAGAGAGCAGTGCCCCAGTCATTTTTTGACTGAACTTTTTGTGACTTTTTGTCACTGTTTTCTCGAGTTGTTCGACTCCCGATGGTGTCAGTAGGGATGCCCGGCTTCAAGCCATGTGACGCCTGTGGTCGAATGATGTCGATCACGGACCCGCATCAGGATTGTCTCTACTGCCTCGGGCGCGACCACGACCCCAAGTCGTGCCCTGACTGTCGGGCCTTGCATCCGAAGGCTTTGCGAGAGCGGTCTCGAAAGCTCCTCGAGGTCCGGCAGTCGGCTCCGCGCCAATCAAAGCTCCGGTCACGAGAGAGGTCGAGGGGCCGGTCGCGGAGTCCTCCAAGTCTTCGCACTCCTCCGGTAAGTCGAAGCATAAGAAGTCTAAGAAGCGTCATCGCTCGACGACTTCCCCTCGCCGGTCGCGCGACTCTGCTCAGGGTCCCGACGGCACCGTCCCCGCGGCTCCGGGAGTGCCTGTGGAGTCGCCGCCGCATTACCCGCCCTACCCGGGTTCGGCGGCGACTCCGGCCAAAATACAGGAGTTCCTGTCGGCCATGGCCCGCCTCTTCGGGCCTAAAGGTCCCCCCGGTGCGCCTTCGGGCCCCGCGGGCCCTAGTGGGGTTCCTCCTGCGGCTCCGGCCCCGACGCCGCCCGCAACACCAACCCCGGCCTCGGCCCCGGCTCCGGTGCTGCCGCAACCCCGGTCGACGCCGGTTGACCTCACGACACCTCCACCGGCGTCGCCTTCCCCGGTGCAGTTTGCGACGCCGCCCGGGGCTCCGGACGGCGTCGTTCCCAGGTTCTCTCCAGACTCGACGCCGGACCGACGTCGCTCGACGCCGGCTCCGGTGCCGCTGGGACCTTGGGTCCCTCGTGTCCCTCCTCCTTACGTTGAACCTGATTTGGAGGACGAAGACACCTTGGAGGGGTCTGAGGACCCTCTCACTGCCCAATGTGAGTATGATCAGGACTGGGCTGAGGAACTTGGGGATGCCAGTGGTCTGGACACCTCTTCTGACGTTGGCATGCTGTCTCCTCCTTCCGTGGCAACGGAGGAGGGAGCAAACTTTGCAACAGTGTTGCGTAGGGCAGCTGAGGTTCTGCACCTCAAGTTACCTACCGTGGCTGTCAGGACTAACATCCTGACGGAAGTGCTTCAGCCGGCGGCTACCTCTTCAGAGCCACTGCTGCCGTTCAACGACGCACTTTCGGACGTTCTTTTGGGCACCTGGTCCAAGCCCACCACAGGGGCTCCTGTGGATAGGAACGTAGCCCGACGCCATCGCCCTGCTCCGGGCGACCCCCTGTTCCTTTCCCAACACCCCACCCCTGAGAACTTGGTTGTCCAAGCCTCTGCCTCTCAAAGCGCCTTCCCTACCGCTCCCCCGGATAGGGAATCCAAAAAACTGGATCAATTTGGCAAGAAAGTTTTTTCTTCCACCAGTGCTGGCTTGCGGTCTCAACACCACTTGCCTTTTGGGCCGATATTCCCACTCCTTGTGGGATTCGGTGGCGCAGGTCCTGCCCCAGTGTCCTGAGGAGGTCCAGGCACTGCTTTCCCGCGCCATTGCGGAAGGAAGGGATGCAGCAAAGTATACCATCCGATGTGGCCTTGATACCGCCGACTCGCTAGGCAGATCGCTTGCGACGACAGTGGCGCTGCGCCGTCACGCCTGGCTGAGGACCACTGGTTTCTCGGGTGATGTCCAAAGCACGCTTATGGACATGCCCTTTGATGGTGTAGGCCTTTTTGGCACCAAAGCAGACCATGCGCTGGAGCGCTTTAAGGACTCGCGGGCTACAGCTAAGTCCCTGGGCCTTTCTACTGTGCGCCCTCCGAAACAGTCTGCTTTTCGCCCCTTTCGTGGCCACGGAAGGGGCGCCCAGTCAAGTCCGCTGCCCAGCCACCGGCCCGCGCAGCAGGCGCCTACGCGTGGCCGAGGACGTGGCTCCCGCCGAGGCGGGTCGGGTAACCAGCGTGCGGGTCAGGCCACCACCTCCGCGGCCTCCAAGCCCTCCTAGTCCATCCTTTCAGGTCCACAGCACGCCAGTGGGGGGCAGGGTTCGCCATCACCTTCACCACTGGCGTGCCATCACATCGGACAGGTGGGTCTTGGACATTGTCCGAAGGGGCTACTCCCTCCCCTTCGAGACTACCCCCCCAGCCATGCCACCTCAATACCACCGCATGTCGGGGGATCACTTGGTACTTCTTCAAAAGGAAGTTGCGGCCCTCTTGGCCAAGGGGGCCATCGAGCGCGTTTCGACCCCAGAAATAGCGCGTGGTTGTTACTCCCACTACTTTCTGGTGCCCAAAAAGGACAAGGAGGACATGCGTCCTATCTTGGACCTCCGGAACGTCAATCGCTTCCTCCGGAAGGAGAAGTTCAAGATGCTCACCCTAGCTCAGGTCTTGACTGCCCTCGACCCCGGAGACTGGATGGTAGCGTTGGACTTGCAGGACGCATATTTTCACATCCCCGTCCTGCCGTCCCACCGGCGTTACCTGCGGTTCACGGTAGGCCTCGAGCATTTTCAGTTCACCATGCTCCCCTTAGGCCTTACCAGCGCCCCTCGGGTGTTCACGAAAGTGATGGCGGTGGTCGCAGCTCATCTGCGCCGGGCAGGGGTTCCGGTCTTCCCCTACCTCGACGACTGGTTGCTGAAGGCGGGCTCGTCCCAGGAAGTCGTCTCCCACCTCCAGACTTCGGCCGGACTCCTGCACTCGCTGGGGTTCTCCATCAACGTGCCAAAGTCGCACCTGATTCCTTCTCCACAGCTCTTTTTCATCGGAGCAGTTCTGGACACAACGCAGTTTCGGGCCTATCCTTCCGAACGGCGGGTCCAGGATATTCAGGCTATGATTCCGATCTTTCGGCCTCTATCCTGGGTTTCGGTACGGATGACACTGAGGCTGCTGGGCCTCATGGCCTCCTGCATCCTGCTGGTCGATCATGCCAGATGGCATATGCGGGCTCTGCAGTGGGACCTGAAGTTCCAGTGGGCGCAGCATCAGGGAAATCTGTCCGATTCCGTCCAGATCTCGGAGGGGACTGCAAGACAGTTGCAGTGGTGGCTCTCGAACCGGCAATGGGTCATGGGCAGATCCCTCTCCCTTCCCCAGCCAGAGCACACAGTTGTGACGGACGCGTCCCTTCTGGGATGGGGCGGTCACATGGGAGAGGCGGAGATCAGAGGCCTCTGGTCTCCGGCGGAGTCCCGGCTCCATATCAACCTTCTGTAGCTCCGGGCGATCCGGCTTGCACTCAAGGCATTCCTTCCCTCTGTCAAAGGGCAGGTAGTGCTGGTGTTCACAGACAACACCACCGCCATGTGGTACTGCAACAAACAAGGCGGGGTGGGGTCGTGGACCCTATGTCAGGAGGCTCTGCGTCTCTGGACATGGCTGGAACATCAGGGCATATTCCTGATGGTTCAACACCTGGCAGGTTCACTGAACGCCAGGGCGGACGAACTCAGCCGCCGGTGCATGATGGATCACGAATGGCGTCTTCACTCGGAGGTGGCGCAAGGACTCTTTCTACAGTGGGGAGAGCCTTGGTTAGATCTATTCGCCACCGAAGAGAACGCGCAATGTCATCAGTTCTGTGCGTTGGAATTTCCGAGGCGGCACTCGCTCGGCGACGCTTTTCGTCGCGAGTGGAGTTGCGGTCTGTTGTACGCCTTTCCGCCTATACCACTTCTACCCAGAGCGTTGAAGAAGATTTGGCGCGACCGGGCCCAAGTCATTCTTGTGGCTCCGGACTGGGCTCGAAGAGTTTGGTATCCCGAGCTACTCAGTATGAGCGTCGATCCCCCGATCCGTCTGCCTCTTCGGGAGGAGCTTCTGTCGCAGCAGCAGGGGACGGTCCTCCACCCGAACCTGTCCAGTCTCCACCTCCTTGCGTGGAGATTGAGCGGCGGCAGTTGATTCCTTTCGACTTGCCTCCCGAAGTTTGTGATGTGATTCTGGCAGCCAGGCGTCCCTCCAGTAAGGTGGTATACGCCTGCAGGTGGAACAAGTTTGTGGCATGGTGCACAGCAAAGGCTGTGAATCCCCTTTCTGCCCCTCTTTCTGAGGTTCTTCTGTTCCTTCTTTCTCTGGCCCGACAGGGTTCTGCCCTGGGTACCATCAAGGGCTGTCTTTGTGCAATATCGGCCTTTCTCAGGCTTCCTGATCAGCCCTCCCTTTTCAAGTCCCCTGTTGTTAACAGGTTTCTTAAAGGCATTACACACCTCTTTCCTCCTGTTCCGTTTATAATGCCTCAGTGGGACTTGAATTTGGTTCTTACCTTTTTAATGTGCGCTCCCTTTGAGCCTCTGCATAACTGTCCTCTTCGTCTTCTCACTCTGAAGACTGCCTTTCTGGTGGCCATCACCTCCGCTCGGCGGGTGAGTGAGCTCCAGGCTCTTTCGTGCAAACCTCCCTTTCTGTCCGTCCATCCAGACAATGTTGTTCTTAGGACGCGTCCGTCCTTCTTGCCAAAGGTGGTTACTGCCTTCCACATTGGGCAGACCATCACTTTGCCCACCTTCTTTCCGCCTCCGCATCCTTCCAGAGAGGAAGAGAGGCTCCACCGTCTGGACCCAAAACGTGCGCTTTCCTTTTACCTCAACCGCACACAACAGTTCCGGGTGGATGACCAGCTCTTTGTTGGCTACGTGGGCGCCAAGAAAGGTCGGGCAGTACACAAGAGGACCATCTCCCGCTGGGTAATCTTGTGTACAAAGCCTGCTATTCTTTGGCTAAGAAGGAGCCCCCTGTTGGGCTACGTGCCCATTCTTCCAGGGCAACAGCTGCTACCACGGCTTTAGGCCGTGGTGTTCCGCTACAGGATATGTCAGGCAGCTACGTGGGCCTCGCTGCACACGTTTACCAAGCATTACTGCCTTGACAGCCAGGTCCGGAGGGACGGCTACTTTGGCCGCTCTGTCCTCCGTGACTTCCTTGTCTGAATCTGTTCGCAGACCCACCACCGGGGTTGGTATTGCTGGGGTATCTATTCTAAGGTAAGGAATCGGTCACTAACGTGTCTCTTTCAGATGCACAAGTTACTAACTTGTGTAACGATATATCTGTAAGAGACAGTAGTTAGTGACAGATTCCTTACCGCCCACCCATCCTCCCCGTTCTGCGAACTGATTTCTAGGGTTAAGGACATCCCTTTCAGGGCCCTAGTATTTTTTCAGACACCAATGTCAGCTTCTTGCATGGCTCTGCGTTCCTGGCGCGGAAAGTCGTGTACAGAACTGACGTCAGCGCGCATGGGCGCCGTCTAAGTACTGGCCGCGACGTCATCCCGGCGATCGCTGAGCCGCACTACGCCGCCTACCGACGCGCAAGGGTACTGCTACGCAAAACTTTCCGGATCCAGCCTGACGCCTGGGGATATTCTAAGGTAAGGAATCTGTCACTAACTACTGTCTCTTACAGATATATCGTTACACAAGTTAGTAACTTGTGCATTAATACAAATGTTTGGGTAGGAAAGTTTGTACCTGTCTTAGGACAACATTTAGTCAATCCTGACATTTCTCCCAAAACGTTCACTGGGGAACCTATCGATGTTTTAGGATACAGGGAACTATGTTTCCAATTCAAAGACCGACAAACACTTAGTAAATTGTATGTTTCTGCTGTCGGTCCTTCAGTACTTGGTTGGATGGACCAAGGAAAATTGGGCATAATTCTAGACCCAAATAGCCCAGATCCTGTGCTTTCTTTACAATCCGAAGATGAGTATAAGAACTTTATTGTTAAAAGGTTTCCTCGAGTGTTCTCTGACAAGATTGGAAAATTAAAAGGTTTCCACCACAAAATTAAACTGAAAAAAGATGCGGTTCCATGCGTACACAAATCCAGAAATATTCCTTTCTCCATCAGAGGCGAAGTTGAAACTGAACTCCTCAAACTACAAAAATCTGGCATAATCGAACCAGTCGAGTCAGCCGAATGGGTCGCACCCTTAGTTTGTGCTAAAAAATCCAATGGTAAACTCCGCTTATGTGTGGACCTCCGTGATCTTAACAAAAACATCCTCATTGATCAGTTCCCTTTACCCAAGATCAGCGAGATGTTGTCACACACTAATGGCATCAAGTGGTTTTCCACAATTGACCTCACTGCAGCATACCATCAGGTCGCACTACACCCGACAGCAGATGCCTCACCACCTTTGTGACACCCTTGGGGTGCTTTAGATTTAAAAGGGTACCTTTCGGATTGGCCTCTGCCGCGGCCATGTTCCAGAGACTAATGCAGATACTTTTTAAAGATGAGCCCAACCTTCTAATTTTTCAGGACGATATAATGATCATGGGAGCCAACAGAGAGGAACATGATACCAAACTAGCTAAAGTGTTAGGCATCCTAGAAAACCATGGTCTCACTGCAGATATTCGTAAATGTAAATTCGCAGAGACCAGTGTCACATATTTAGGACACGAAATTTGTGGGGAGGGCATCAAACCAAAAAATGAACTTTTGTCCGCAATAAGAGAAGCCCCCTCCCCAAAAAACAAAGATGAGGTTAAAGCCTTTCTAGGTCTCTCAGAATTTTACGCTGTTTGTTCAAGATTTTTCATCGAAAACCTTCATTCTAAGACAACTTATTAAACAAAGGAATAAGTTTGAATGGTCTAGAGGTTGTGAAGAAGCTTTTACCAGAATCAAGAACGACATTTGCAATGCTCCACCCCTACAGGGATTTCACCCCTCCTTACACAGCATAGTCACCACAGATGCCAGTGGTAGAGGTCTTGGAGCTGTTTTGAGCCAAATCGATGACATTGGCAATGAAAGAACCTTCGCATTTGCCTCACGCTCCATTACACCTACTGAAGAAAGGTACTCCGTGATAGAGCGTGAGGCTCTGGCATGCGCATGGGGCTTAGAACACTTTAGGCAATACATATGGGGGTATCATGTCACTCTTAGAAGTGATCATAAACCCCTTGTCAAGGTCCTCACCACCAAGGGTCTACAAAGTGCCTCTCCTCGCCTTGCACGTATATCAGTCAGAATGATGGACTTCAATTATGATGTACAATATGTCCCAGGTGTCGAGAACACTGTTGCCGACTGTTTAAGTTGATTACAACTACCGTATATGGGTGAACCCACCTCTGATATTGAATTATTCTGTGTAGCTAACATATTAGAAGAGATACCCTGTATTTCCCAGTCTGAATGGTTGTTAGCCCAAGAGGATACCACCACTTTATGCGAAGTGAGAAAGCATATCAAAGATGGTTGGCCCATTAAAAGAGATGTACCCACCCATTTACGCACTTTCTGGGAGTTAAGGCTTGAATTGTCATGTGAAGGAGGCCTTATCCTAAGTAATGGAAAAGTCACACCCCCAGTTTCCCTTCGGTCCAAACTTCTTGACATTTTCCATGAAGGACATTTAGGCATTGGCAAAACTAAAAGTAGAGTAAAAAATTCCTACTGGTGGCCAGGGTTAGACCTTGAGATCGAAAGAAAAGTAAGAAACTGCCCTGCTTGTGAGAACTCTGACAAATCCCAACGTACATTTAGACCACCCCTGCAACCTCTTTCCAGCCCCAGCGTGCCCTGGACCAGATTAGGTAAGGACATTTGTGGCCCCATCTGGGAGAACGGTGAGCAAGCATTTCTTATTGTACTGGTTGACCATTTTTCTAAATGGCCTGAAGTAGAAATTGTACTTAATGCGGATGCTCAAACCATTATTAATTTCTTGCAAAAGCTATTCTTAAGTGCATTGTAACTGACAATGGTCCCCAATTTATCTCTGATGTTTTCAAAAAATGTGTCAAAGATAATGGTATTTCTCATAAAACCACATCTCTGTACCACCCGGCTGATAATTGTGCAGTAGAAAGGTTCAACCAGGTCATAAAAGGCATTATACAACTTGCCAACCACAACGACCTTTCTTGGAGGAAGGAATTGGTACACAACCTGTGGGCTTTTCGAGTTACACCCTGCGAGTCCACCGGCTCTAGCCCCTTTGTGTTGTTGAGAGGTAGGACACCCATCACAAAAGATAATGTAGGGTGGTTAACTCCCAAGAAAGTGGGTTGGTCCATAGAAAAGATTAAAGAGAAAATTTCACACTCCCAACTGACCAGTAAGAAGTATTACGATTCCAAACATGCCTGTAAACAACCAAGGTCCTATTAACATTCACATAGGTGACAAAGAGTAAAAAAAAGTGCTTTTTATTAAAAAGGGGCAAAGCCACTTTTCACAGCCCTTGGCAGTCAAGAAAATATTCTGCAATTCAGCTCTCTTAAGTGACGGGAAAATGTGGCTTTTTTCGTCATTATCCTTGTGCAGAGAGGATGGGACAACAGCTCTTCAGCAAACTAATCCAGAGTGCTACAGACCCTCTACCTCCTCCAGTTACGATTGGCTTCTGGATGATGACACCAGTAGGGATTGCAACCCTGAGGAGACTGTCGTCACACCTCCATTTAACATAGGTGTCCCGAGGGATGATGACGCCCAGAATGACCATAGTAGCAACTCACCTAATGAGGATTCCCATGATAATACACTACATGACCTCGTCACCAATAGAGTAAGTGACACACAAAGCGCTGACGAGTATGACACTGTACAAGGTAGTTCTCCTCACCATGATTCTCACGTTAGAGGGGCAACTGCGAAGGAACCTGTTGTGAGCAGACACGGCAGAGAAGTCAGACTGCCCGGAAAGTTACGCGATTTTGTATGTGATTAACCCTCTTCTGCATCCCATTGTTATAGCTTTCGTGCATTCCTTGGTTCCCTGACCTCCTCTTCCCCCACCACCATCCCACCCTGGTTGCACTTCTTTTTATATTTTGATAAAAAGGAGATGTGTTGTGTTTAGTAGTTCACTTTGTATTGTATATGCTCGTGCTCCCGCACCTTGTATTGGTCTCGCGACCTGCCTCGCGCTGTCTCCCTGGTCGCGAGCCCTCGCCCAAGGTTCTGTGACGTCCACCCGTTCTAGAATGGAACCTTGGGCGAGGGTGGCGGTTGGAGAGAGTTGGAGGCGAACTGTTGTACCGAGAAGACGCTTTATGGTGTCAGGGCATTTTCCACAATAAAGACTACTTCACTTTCCTGCTGATCTACGAGTGGTCTTTACAGTTTTCCACTTTTTTTTTTTTACAGAGTTTTATATAGCGCGAACTTGACCCGAAGGTATCAGGTATCAGAGCGCTTTACATAGCACCAGTTGCGTTACATGAGGACACATTCATTTTTTGTTAGGCACGGGGAGATTAAGTGATTTGCCCAGAATCACAGGATGTTCAGCGTCATTGCCGAGACTCGAACTCGGTTCCCCAGATTCGAGGTCGACCGCCCTAGCCGTTAGGCCAACTCCTCTCCCCGAAACTGAGTATCAACGTTGTGACAAAGGCGTGGCAAACGGCAATACACGTTAAAGGGTTTTTCCTCCGCTCTGACGGATTAAACCTTGCAACCTAAACTACCTTGGAGTGCCGTGACTTTCTTCTACCTTGGTGGAGGGTCGTTTTATTTATATATATATATATATATATATATATATATATATATATATATATATATATATACATACATACATATCTATATATACATACATACATATCCGCCGTGGTTTTTCACCCCCGCCTGCAGCCAGCTCATCTTTTTTTTTTTTCTTTAATTAAAAAAACATTTCAAGCTCACTTTTAAAATAGTGCTTTTATGCTCCTTTTTTAAAAAAAGTGTTGCTCCTTCTCGGATCAGTAAATTAAAAGACAAAACAGTGTCCTTTGTATGTACGTGCATGTATGTTGAACGCATTTGCGTGCCTACAAAATGATGCAACAGTCTCGTCATTAGGTCTGTTCATTTGTTTTCCGGCATGATGCACAGCAGCTGCAATGCTGTTCAGCATGGCTAAAAACATTAATAGAGCCAGTAGGTCTCATAGGCGAGACCTATTGGCTTTGCCAATGGTTGCTCTTTTTTTCCACTATATCTCTAAGCCTATGATGTCCTGGCTGTGGGTGTGCCATGACCCATCAGAAGAGGTTATCTTGTCAGCTGATCATGTGAATGACAATTGTCATTGACTTTTGTAGATTATGCAGCTGATTTGGGAAGTGTTGTGGGCACCAGTGGTTATACATGAAGGTGTCGGTGACGTGATCCTTTTTCTTCAGACCCTTGATCATGCATACCACATTGCCCATAAGGGGGTGAAGGGTCAGTGTGGAGTCTGTGGGACAGTAAAGGAAGGTATCTGAAAGAGACACGTTAGTGACAGATTCCTTACCTTAGAATATCCCCAGGTGTCAGGCTGGATCCGGAAAGTTTTTGCGTAGCAGTACCCTTGCGCGTCGGTAGGCGGCGTCGTGCGGCTCCACGTCCGTCGTGATCGCCGGGATGACGTCGCGGGCAGTACTTAGACGCTGCCCCTGCGCGCTGACGTCCGTTCTTCTTTTTCCGCGCCAGTAAGCGCAGATCCGGGAAGAGCAGTGCCCTAGTCAATTTTTGACTAACTTTTTGTGAATTTTTCACTGTTTCTTTATCGAGTCTTAACGACTCCTAGGTGTCGTAGGGATGCCCGGCTTCAAGCCATGCGACGCCTGTGGTCGAATGATGTCGATCACAGACCCGCATCTGGAGTGTCTCTTCTGTCTCGGCCGAGACCACGACACGAAGTCGTGCCGTGACTGCCGGAAACTTCACCCGAAGGCTTTGCGAGAGCGGTCTCGAAAGCTACTCGAGGTCCGGCAGTCGGCTCCGCGCCGCACCAAGCCCCGGGAGAGGTCGAGGGGCCGGTCGCGGAGTCCCCGCCGGTCGTCGGTGTCCAAGTTTTCGCGCTCCTCGGGTAAGTCGAAGCACAAAAAGTCTAAGAAGCGTCATCGCTCTAAGACTTCGCCTCGCCGGTCTCGAGACTCGGCTGAGGCCCCAGTCGGCACCGTCCCCGCGGCCCCGGACATGCCTATGGAGCCGCCCCCGCATTACCCGTCCTTTCCGGGTTCGGGGGCGACTCCGGCCGAAATACAGGAATTCCTGTCGGCCATGGCCCGCCTCTTCGGGCCTCAAGGTCCCTCCGGTGCGCCTTCGGGCCCTGATGGGGTTGCTCCGGCGTCGCCGTCGACTCCGGTCCCGGTGCCGTCTGTCCCACCAGCCTTCATCCCGGCCTCGATCCCGGCTCCGGTGGTACCGCAACCCCCATCGACGCCGGTTGACCTAACCACGCCTCCGCCGACGTCCCCGGTGCCGTTCCTGACGCCGTCCGGGGCTCCGGACAGCGTCGGTCCCCGGCTCTCTCCGGCTCCGGACATGGAGCCGGACCGACGTCGCTCCACGCCGGCTCCGGCGCCGATGAGACCTTGGATCCCAAATGTCCCTCCTCCTCCATATTTTGAACCTGAGGAGGACCAAGAGAGCTGGGAGGGGTCTGAAGACCCTCTCACACAACAGTGTGAGTATGATCAGGACTGGGCTGAGGAACTTGGGGATGCCAGTGGTCTAGACACCTCCCCTGACACTGGCATACTGTCTCCTCCCGTGGCTACGGAGGAGGGAGCTAATTTTGCAATAATGTTGCGTAGAGCAGCTGGAGCCTTACATCTCCAATTGCCTACTGTGGCTGTCAGGACTAATCTCCTGACGGAAGTGCTTCAGCCGGCAGCTTCCTCCTCGGAGACTGTGCTGCCGTTTAACGATGCACTCACTGACGTTCTTTTGGGTGCCTGGTCCAAGCCCACCACAGGGGCTCCTGTGGATAGGAACGTGGCCCGACGCCATCGCCCTGCTCCGGGCGACCCCTTGTTTCTCTCCCAACATCCCACCCCCGAGAGCTTGGTTGTCCAAGCCTCTGCCTCCCAAACCGCCTTCCCTACCGCCCCTCCGGATAGGGAATCCAAACGCCTGCACCAATTTGGGAAGAAGGCTTTTTCTTCCTCCAGTGCTGGCTTGCGGTCCGTCAACACCGCTTGCCTTTTGGGCCGATATACCCACTCCCTGTGGGATTCGGTGGCGGCTGTTTTGCCGCAGTGTTCTGAGGAGGTCCAGACACTGCTTACCCGCGCCATTGCGGAAGGGCGAGATGCGGCTAAATACACCATACGTTGTGGCCTTGATACCGCCGACTCGCTGGGCAGATCGCTTGCGACGACGGTGGCGCTACGTCGCCACGCCTGGCTGAGAACAACTGGTTTCTCGGGTGATGTCCAGAATACACTCATGGACATGCCCTTTGATGGAGTCGGTCTTTTGGGTTCAAAGGCAGACCATGCGCTGGAGCGTTTTAAGGACTCACGGGCTACTGCCAAGCCCCTGGGCCTTTCTGTTGTACGCCCTCCGCTAACCTCTGCTTTTCGCCCCTTTCGTGGCCACGGAAGGGGCGCCCAGTCACGTCAGCTGCCCAGCCACCGGTCCGCGCAGCAAGCGTCTTCGCGTGGCCGAGGGCGTGGATACCGCCGTGGCGGTTCGGGCAACCAGCGTGCGGGTCAGGCCACCACCTCCAACCCGTCCGCGGCCTCCAAGCCCTCCTAGTCCCTCCTTTCAGGTGCACAGCACGCCAGTAGAGGGCAGGGTCCGCCATCACCTTCACCACTGGCGTCCCATCACCTCGGACAGGTGGGTCTTGGACATTGTCCGAAGGGGCTACTCCCTCCCCTTCGAGACCACCCCCCAGCCATGCCACCTCAATTCCACCGCATGTCAGGGGATCACTTGGTGCTTCTGCAGAAGGAAGTCACGGCCCTCTTGGCCAAGAGGGCCGTCGAGCATGTTCCGACCCCAGAAGTAGGACGTGGTTGCTACTCCCACTACTTTCTGGTGCCCAAAAGGACAAGGAGGACATGCGTCCTATCTTGGACCTCCGGAACGTCAATCGCTTCCTCCGGAAGGAAGTTCAAGATGCTCACCCTAGCTCAGGTCTTGACTGGCCTCGACCCTGGAGACTGGTTGGTAGCGTTGGACTTGCAGGACGCTTATTTCCACGTCCCCTTCCTGCCGGCCCACCTGCGTTACCTACGGTTCACGGTAGGCCTCGAGCATTTTCAGTTCACCGTGCTCCCCTTTGGCCTTACAAGTGCCCCTCGGGTGTTCACGAAAGTGATGGCGGTGGTCGCAGCTCATCTGCGCCGGGCAGGGGTTCCAGTCTTCCCCTACCTCGACGACTGGCTGCTGAAGGCGGGCTCGTCCCAGGCAGTCGTCTCGCACCTCCAGACTACGGCCGAACTCCTGCACTCGCTGGGGTTCTCCATCAATGTGCCGAAGTCGCATCTGATTCCTTCTCCACAGCTCCTTTTCATCGGAGCAGTTCTGGACACGACGCAGTTTCGGGCCTATCCTCCCGAACGGCGAGTCCGGGATATTCAGGCTATGATTCCAATCTTTCAGCCTTTATCCTGGGTTTCGGTACGGATGACCCTGAGGCTGCTGGGCCTCATGGCCTCCTGCATCCTGCTGGTCAATCATGCCAGATGGCATATGCGGGCTCTGCAGTGGGACCTGAAGTTCCAGTGGGCGCAGCACCAGGGCAACCTGTCCGATCACGTCCAGATCTCGGAGGGGCTGCAAAACAGTTGCAGTGGTGGCTCTCGAACCGGCAATGGGTCATGGGCAGATCCCTCTCCCTTCCCCAGCCAGAGCACATAGTTGTGACGGACGCGTCCCTTCTGGGATGGGGCGGTCACATGGGAGAGGCGGAGATCAGAGGCCTCTGGTCTCCGGCGGAGTCCCGGCTCCATATCAACCTTCTGGAGCTCTGGGCGATCCGACTTGCACTCAAGGCATTCCTTCCCTCTGTCAAAGGGAAGGTAGTGCAGGTGTTCACAGACAACACCACCGCCATGTGGTACTGCAACAAACAAGGCGGAGTGGGGTCGTGGACCCTCTGTCAGGAGGTTCTGCGCCTCTGGACATGGCTGGAACATCAGGGCATGTTCCTGATGGTTCAACACCTGGCAGGTTCCCTGAACGCCAGGGCGGACGAACTCAGCCGCAGGTGCATGATGGATCACGAATGGCGTCTTCACTCGGAAGTGGCGCAAGGTCTCTTTCTGCAGTGGGGAGAGCCTTGGTTAGATCTATTCGCCACCGAAGAGAACGCGCAATGTCATCAGTTCTGCGCGTTGGAATTTCCAAAGCGGCACTCGCTCGGCGACGCTTTTCGTCGCGAGTGGAGTTGCGGTCTGTTGTACGCCTTTCCGCCTATACCACTTCTACCCAGAGTGTTGAAGAAGATTCGGCGCGACCGGGCCCAAGTCATCCTTGTGGCTCCGGACTGGGCTCGAAGAGTTTGGTATCCCGAGCTACTCAGTATGAGCGTCGATCCCCCGATCCGTCTGCCTCTTCGGGAGGATCTTCTGTTGCTGCAGCAGGGGACGGTCCTCCACCCGAACCTGTCCAGCCTCCACCTGCTTGCGTGGAGATTGAGCGGCGGCAGTTGATTCCTTTCGACTTGCCTCCCGAAGTTTGTGATGTGATTCTGGCAGCCAGGCGTCCCTCCACTAAGGTGGTATACGCCTGCAGGTGGAACAAGTTTGTGGCATGGTGCACAGCAAAGGCTGTGAATCCCCTCTCTGCCCCTCTTTCTGAGGTTTTCCTGTTCCTTCTTTCACTGGCCCAACAGGGTTCTGCCCTGGGTACCATCAAGGGTTATCTTTGTGCCATTTCGGCCTTCCTCAGGCTTCCTGATCAGCCCTCCCTTTTCAAGTCCCCTGTTGTTAACAGATTCCTTAAAGGCATTACACACCTCTTCCCTCCTGTTCCGTTTGTGATGCCTCAGTGGGACTTGAACTTGGTTCTTACCTTTCTTATGTGCGCTCCCTTTGAGCCTCTACATAACTGTCCTCTTCGTCTTCTGACTCTGAAGACAGCCTTTCTGGTGGCCATCACCTCCGCTCGGCGGGTGAGTGAGCTCCAGGCTCTATCATGCAAACCTCCCTTTCTGTCTGTCCATCCAGACAAAGTTGTTCTTAGGACGCGTCCGTCCTTCTTGCCAAAGGTGGTTACTGCCTTCCACATTGGGCAGACCATCACTTTGCCCACCTTCTTTCCGCCTCTGCATCCTTGAAGAGAGGCTCCACCGTCTGGACCCAAAACGTGCGCTTTCCTTTTATATCAACCGCACACAACACTTCCGGGTGGATGACCAGCTCTTTGTTGGCTACGTGGGCGCCAAAAAAGGTCGGGCGGTGCACAAGAGAACCATCTCCCGCTGGGTAACCTTGTGTATCAAAGCCTGCTATTCTTTGGCTAAGAAGGAGCCTCCTGTTGGGCTGCGTGCCCATTCCACCAGGGCAACGGCTGCTACCACGGCTTTAGGCCGCGGTGTTCCGCTGCAGGATATCGGTCAGGCAGCTACGTGGGCCTCGCTGCACACGTTTACCAAGCATTACTGCCTTGACAGTCAGGTCCGGAAGGACGGCTTCTTTGGCCGTTCTGTCCTCCGGGACTTCCTTGTCTGATCTTTGTTCGCAGACCCACCACCGGGGTTGGTTTTGCTGCGGTATCTATTCTAAGGTAAGGAATCTATCACTAACGTGTCTCTTTCAGATGCACAAGTTACTAACTTGTGTAACGATATATCTGTAAGAGACAGTAGTTAGTGACAGATTCCTTACCGCCCCACCCATCCTCCCCGTTCTGCGAACTGATTTCTAGGGTTAAGGACATCCCTTTCAGGGCCCTAGTATTTTTCAGACACCTTGTCAGCTTCTTGCATGGCTCTGCGTTCCTGGCGCAGAAAGTCGTGTACAGAACTGACGTCAGCGCGCAGGGGCGGCGTCTAAGTACTGCCCGCGATGTCATCCCGGCGATCACGACGACGGACGCGGAGCCGCACGACGCCGCCTACCGACGCGCAAGGGTACTGCTACACAAAAACTTTCCGGATCCAGCCTGACGCCTGGGGATATTCTAAGGTAAGGAATCTGTCACTAACTACTGTCTCTTACAGATATATCGTTACACAAGTTAGTAACTTGTGCATTGCTAGTACCTAGATGCTAGATTACAGGTGATTGTGCAGCTATTTTGAAGTTGCTTTCAGGAATGCTTTCACTTTCTTCAGTAGGGAGGTCAGGTACCAGGCCATCTTAGTTTTCTTGGCAATTTGTTTCTTGAGTCTGAAGTCAATGTCCAAGTTGAATCTGGATCGCCTATTAGTGACAGTGGGATGGACACTGAAGAGGCAGAATCTCTTCAGGGACCTTGAGTTAAGAACAATTCTGTAGCTCACTATGTAAACAAAATGTAGTGATAACATGGAGGCCAATGAGGGTGGTGAGAAAGATGGTATGGAGCCCTTAGCTGACTCCTTTATGACTGTTAACTTGAGAACCACGTAAAGAAATTGCAGTGTTTGCAATGGAATGGACGAAACAAACTAAAGAGCTGGGAACGCATGTTGTGGCATGAAAGAATATACTAAAAATATACAATTGATTCTTTTAAACCTGAAGATAGTCTCTCCCTACCCCCAAATTTCAAATCACCTGAAAGATTTCAGTGTTGGGAAGCATGGTCGCTGGCTACTATTAGCTAGGTACACTATTGGACTTTCTATTAAAGCAAGGTTATCAATTATTTTGTTGGTAGGTATTATTGGGGCTAAGCTTAACCTTCCTGAGTTTTAAGATGGCATTTGGAGTTATTGAGGAACAGATCTCTGGATGGTGTTCTGCCCTTCTGGGCAAGCGCAAGTGTGGGGGATGGGAAGGTAAGGGATATAGATTGTACTGGGATCCCTTCAAAACCTGGCAGTTTAAGTGGGGATGATGAAGTACGATACATCATGTCATAGGGGGTTGCTGAATGGAATATCTCTATACATAATGTGTATTTAGAGCCCAAATGTAGAAGGCTTGCCTTTACACCTGACTTTTGTGTACATTGTGTTTGCCACATATGGAAATATTTTATTACAATTGATTTTTTGATGGTGAGATTATCATCTGCTGAATCCACTGTACAGACACTTGGAGGCAAACACCTGAAGAAGAAAATGGTTGATCTTGGCCTCATATGTCTAGAGAACATGAAACTTATCCAAGTGAGAATTCTCCTGTTTCTCCCCCAATACATGATATTTATTTAGGTTAGGTTACTTTAGTATTGATGGGAAGACAAGTAGAATGTGTCAGGGGCTCATCACCGAAGTAGGATACTGTTGGATCACTCGCCCTAACCAGCTGACACAGGAATAATGCCCCAATCATCCGAGAACCCTTACATGGAGACTTTTCCTAGTGGCCCTCAAAGACACTGTTTGCTTTGTGGCACTGAGGGAAGGGATTACACAATATTTTGGGGAAAGCATGGGCTCCTGTGAGCATAGATCCACAGCATGGGAAGTCATTGAAGTAGTGACTAGGGTTTATACATTTGCAAGAATCACAGGAACTCGCTGGCAGCTCGAGAAGTATGCCTTTGAACAAGAAGCACAGTTGCCCCAGTGAACAAACATAATTGATCGAAGGAGTGATCAATGACATTAATCACTAAATGGACATTTTGACCACTGTAATGGAAAGGTGCAAACAAAATTCTGCAAACTACGTAAAGGCAATTTCTGCACAGGGAAGGGACCAAAGCTAGAAGCCTGGTTAATTAGGTATGAGATCCGCCCTCCAAGAATCACAGGGAGGCAGAACAGTGTACATGATAGAGGGCATGAGTCTTGTTTCTAAAAGAACTCCTGGAGGTGTTAAAAAAAAAAAAAAAACCTCAGCCATTTGATTGTTCAGCGGAGAACATAAGGAAGAGACCAGAAGGTATAACACTACACAAGTTAATGATGCTGCATTGTGAACTGTTGGAAAGGCTGTTCGATAGGATGAACGTGACCTCTCAAGCTAGAGTAGTCTCCAGGAAGTGGCATGCTTTAGGCTAACTTTATAATGGCTGTACAAGGGGCCTACTGGTCAACAAATTGATGGGGATCTTAGTATAATTAGTACCGTCAGCTGTTCTCCCCTTATCCCTACCAATGAGGGAAGCCTTAATAGGAATGGTGCTAAGACTAAAATGCGTACTGCCTCTTGTAGATAACAAACACAGATGCCAAGATACTCAGCGACGTCCTAGTTAATAGACTTTTACAGGTAGTACCCTCAATAAGTTAAAAGTAACATACAAGGAAGGGGGCTTTGCAAGTGCCAGACATCAAACAATACTACTTGGCATCACAGCTGTCCTTCGTGGTTATGTTGTGAACGATAGAATGGTGTGTTAATAGTGAGCTGCTTAGCATGGTACTGGGCCTATCAAAGGAAATGCTTTTTTTAAAAAGGGGACAAGAAGCTCCGACATATAAGCCTTTGAGGGAGGGATCAATAGGAGCAGACCATGAGATCTTGCCCTGCCCAATGCCATGCACTGAACACACCCCCATTTAGGTGCCTACCACACACACTTAATCCAAATTGAAATGTCGTGGAGTAGCGGGGGTGCCCGCAGCCATTGGAGATCTGTACATAAACATGAAAGTCATAAGATTTTAAAGAGCAGGCAAGGCTTTCTACGTGGGCCTGAGTCGCTTTATGCAATGTAGCATACCTGCGAAAGCATCCATGGATACAAGGGGTATATTCCCAAAAAAGCCAAAGAGATGTAACATGCTAACTGCATTGATTGACACAAGTCAAGTGGGCAGTCCCAAGAATAGGTAAGGTGCTTTGTGCAGCTATGCTAATGAAGACACTCCTAGTGAAAATAAGTGATACTGGTATTGTAGGGAGGCAATTTTGGAAAGAAATTGTGACAAGGTGCTGACACACAAGGTCTTATGCAATGCTAGGGTTTGGTTAATTAAATTCCACATTCTTAATTATACATGTTACACCCTCAATCCTTCTCAGAATAGAGCTAAAGAAATCTGATGGATGCTCAAAATGTAAATCGGGGGGGGGTAAAGAGGCCAAAATGGTCACGCTTACAGAATTTGTGCAGTAGGCAGATATAAAGAAGCAACAGATAAATATTAAACCAGCTGCATGCCTGTTGGGTACATCCTCTATTAAAACTAAACTCAAGTTGCATGAAATGGCCTCATGGTGCACCTTGTTACTGGTCAAAAGGACAGTATGCACAGAACTCCCTATAGTAAATGGGCTAGAACAAAGATAGGGTGGATTAGACCATGATGGAGGCAGTCTGCCTTAAAGTGGTACGCAAGGATGACAAAACAGCGGTAGATTTAGCAGATTGAGGGGTATGTATACTAATTTGACTGTCTCTCCCTGATGTGCTGCATCATAGAACATGCTGAGTGTCACACCTGAACGTGGATGAATGGTAATAATCAAACTTTCAGTTGACCTAATGAGTAAGGATATATTGACATGCTTGGAATGAATAATGTATATAAAAAGGACATGGTAATCCAAAGGTCGAGAGGGACCAGAGTATCGAACCGTAAAATCTCAATGGTCCCTCCCAGGAGCAAATCTATTAATATGACCACACGCTGCATATAACAGAAAAAATATCAAAGACATATTTATATGAATCTAAAGTGAATGAAACGGCTCAATGCAGTTAAAAAGGTGCTGTACACAATAATTCATTTAGTTGTCAAAAGAAAAATCACATTAATGGCCAAAACACAATACACAGTCCGCGGGTAACTAAGGTATACATCAGGCCACAGACTTCCCTCATAGGTAATGATAAATGTCCAATGGTTCAATTAAAGACCACCTATGGAAAGTTGATGTTTCAAACTCTGTATACTGAGCAAATGTTCATCCTCTGGACCAAACAATATATAACCATCTGAGAATTGTAAAAATCAAAAGATAGAAACATCCATTAATGGTAAGATAGTACACAGTGAGCAATAATGACTATCTGATAGAGACTTCTAGTCGCAGATTCCTTACCTTTGAATTTCCCAGGCGTCAGACTTAATCTGTAAGATTTTTCATGAGCAGTACCCCGGTGCTACGGTAGGTGGCGTTGTTCTGCTCCGCATGTGTCATTGGCATTGTCCATGCCAAAAGTGATGTCTGTACTACCTAGGCGCGCTGACGTCAGTTCTTTTCTTTCCCCGCCAGCCAGCGCTGATCTGGAGAAGTGCTACCCCTTCAGTCACTGTTTGACTTGAATTCTTTCGACTTTTTGTCAACTCTTTTTAGGTTTTTTCCTCCTGGTGTGGCAGAGATGTCCTCTAGGAAAGCCGGCTTAAGGCCCTGTGGAGCCTGTTATCGACCGATGTCTGTGACGGAGCCGCATCTTGTATGCCTGTGGTGTCTCGAGCGCGACCACGACCCGAAGTCGTGCTCCAACTGCTGCGCAATGAGTCCTAAACACTTGAGGTCCCAGGGGAAGGTGCCGGGAGTGGTCGCGGAGTCCGAGATCCTCGCCCCACTCCAAATCTTCAGGTCATTCGGGTAAGTCTCGACACAAGAAGTCATCGAAGAGGTCTTAGACTTCTCCTCGTCTGTCAGCTGACAAGACAAGGGAGCGTCGTCATTCAAGGCCTGGCTCCACGATAGTCTGCGCCTGGGCCGACTCCGCGTCTCCTTTATTTTCCAGGAGCGACCCCCGCCAACTAAGAGTTTTATGGTCTTCCCTGATGCCAACGATCCCCATTCTGATCCTCGACTCTGATACGGAGCTGGAGGGACGCTGCCTGATGCCGTATCTGGCGATCACAGGAGCCTTGTCTCCTAGATTGGAGCCTGAGACCTGTTCCTTTGGGTTAGGACTCTGGGAGGAATGGGCGGGTCGCTGGACCCTGAGGAATACCAGCCATATGAAGAAAATCCTAACATGAGCTGAAGTGAGGAGCTGGGTAAAGCCAGCGGACTGGATACTTCTCTAGATACTGCTATGCTTCCTCCCCCTGCCATGGCTACGGAGGAGGGAGCTTCTGATGCAGTGGTGGTGCAGAGGGTGGCTGAGTGCCTCGACCTTCAATTGCCCTCAGTGGCAGTCAAGACTAATCATTCAGAACCGCTATTCCCGTTCAATGACTCCCTAACTGATATCCTTTTGGGGACTTGGTCCAAACCCTACACAGGGGCTCCTGTGTATGCTGATGGCCCCACCAACCCAACCCATTCCCTCTGGTATAACTCTGGTCTCCAGCAGAATCCGAACTTCACATCAACCTGCTGGAGCTCCATGCAGTCCGACTGGCATTGAAAGCCTTCCTACCGTCCATCAAGTGATGCTAGTGTAGGTGTTCACGAATAACACCACCGCCTTGTGGTACTGCAACAAACAGGGCGGGTTGGGGGTCATATACCTTTTGTCAAGAGGCTCTGCTTCTCTAGACATGGCTGAAACAGCAGGGCATATCCCTGGTGGTTCACCACCTGGCAGGCTCTCTGAACGGTAGAGCGGTCTGACTCAGTTGTCGATGCCTAGCGGATCACGAGTGGTGTCTCCGACCGGCGGTGGCGCAAGGTCTCTCAACAGTGGGGAGAGCCTTGGTTAGATCTGTTCGCCTCCGCCGAGAACTTGCAGTGTCAGCAGTTTTGCACATTGGAGTTTCCAAGGCGGCTCTTGCGCAGAGATGCTTTTCGTCTCAAGTGGAGCACAGACCTCCTATACGTCTTTCCGCCGATACCACTCCTGCCCAGAGTTCTCAAGAAGGTCAAGAACTGCTGGGCCCAAGTCATCCTTGTGGCTCCAAGTTGGGCACGGAGAGTCTGGTATCCCAAACTACTGAGCATGGCCATCGTACCTCCAATCTGGCTGCCCCTTCGGGAGGATCTTCTGTCGCAGCAGCAGGGGAGGCTCCTCCATCCAAATCTGTCCAATCTCCGCATTCTTGCGTGGAGATTAAGCGGCACCAGTTGACAGCCTTCAACCTTCCTCCCGAAGTCTTTACCGTCATCTTGGCAGCCATGCGTCCCTCCACCAAGACGGTATACGTATGCTGTTGGGAAGAATTTGTGGCATGGTGTGCGGAAAATGACATGGAGTTTTATTCTTCATTCGTTCCCTTGCCCAGCGGGGCTCTGCTCTGGGCAGTCCTAAGAGATATATGTCTCCTCTTTCTGCATTTTTGTGGCTGCCTGATCAACCCTCTCTGTTCAAATCCCCTATTGTACATAGGTTTCTAAAAGGTCTTGTTCATTTCTTCCCTCCTTACCATTTAGCATGCTTCAGTGGGACCTTAATCTGGTGTTAACTTTGATGTGTGCTCCTTTCGAGGCGTTTCATAATTGTCCCCTCAGGTTTCTGACTATTAAAGCAGCCTTCCTTGTGGCTATTACATCTGCTGTAGAGTAAGTGAGCTGCAGGCCTGGTGAGCTACGCCGCCTTACTTCTCAGTCAATCCTGACAAACTGGTGCTTTGCGTAAGGGTCTCCTTTCTCTCGAAAGTAGTTACTCCATTTCACGTAGTCCAATCCATCACTCTGCCTACATTTTACGCTGTTCCACATCTCTCTAAAGAAGAGGAGCGACTCCACCGCCTGGAACCAAAAAGAGCATTGTCATTCTACCTTAACCGCAGACAAGTTCCGGGTGTACTACCAGCTCTTCATGGGGTACGTTGGTGTGAAGAAAGGCCGGGCTGTGCAGAAACAGACCATCTCCAGATGGGTCATGCTCTGCATTAAAATCTGCTACGCATTGGCCAGGAAGCATCCTCCAAAAGATTTGTGAACTCATTCCACCAGAGCTAAAGCTGCGACCACTGATTTAGCTTGCAGAGTTCTGGTTCTGGTCATCTGCCAGGCAGCAACATGAGCTTCCCTTCACACGTTCACCAGACAGTCAGGTCCATAGGGAAAGGCACTTTGCCCATTCGGTCCAGCAGGACTTCCTTGTTTGAAACTGGTCCACATACCCACCACCTGGGATGGAATTGCTTGGTTATCTATTCAGATGTAAGGAATCTGCAGCTAGAAGTCTCTATCAGATGAACAAGTTACTTACCTTCGCTAACACCTTATCTGGTAGAGACTATAGCTAGCCGCAGATTCCTTGCCGACTCACCCATCCTCGCCGCTCTGCGAACAGATCTGTAGGGACAGGGCTGATCCCTTTCAGGGCCCTACTTTTTCCCCACCAGTGGTCCGTGTTCTTCATGGCTCTGCGCTTCTGGCGCGGAGAGTTGTGAAAAGAAACTGACGTCATTGCCACTAGGTGCCACCTATATATGTGCCATGGACGTCACTTCCGGCGTGGATGACACCTACGACGCACATGGAGCCGAATGACACCACCTACCAGCGCACAGGGGCTTGGCTCACATAAAATCTTCCTGATCCAACCTGACTCCTGGGAAATTCAAAGGTAAGGAATTTGCAGCTAGATATAGTCTCTACCAGATAAGGCGTTACTGAAGGTAAGTAACTTGTTCAATAAGTAAAGAGAAAAAAAATCTCACCCAACGTCTGATTAGTCAAACACTTCAGGCAAAATCATTTACTGTTTTTGGCAAAGGGAGAAATAAATGAGCCATACACCAAAATGGAAACCTCTTAATGGACCCATGATCTAGAATATAGGAAGCAGAAGAGTACTTGTTAGGAAAATCGACTCCCAACATTCCTTAAGTGTGGAGACTGTTATATACCAACAATAATCCTTGGGGAGTGTAGGAAAGTAGGATCTGCTTTCATGGTTACCCCCACTTTTTGCTGGCGTTACTCTGTTTTATAACTAGTCTGACTGGGATCCTGCTAACCAGGACACCAGTCACTGTGCTTTCTCCCTAAATTGGACTGTGGTAAGTACTTTGGTACATTCCCAATTGGCTGCTGGTGTACCCTCCTAAGTCCCTAGTATATGGTACTAAGATACCCAGGGCATAGGTACACCAGAGGTCTCCCATGGGCTGCAGCATGTACTGTGCCACCCATGAGAGACCACTCAAACTGTGACTACAGGCCTGCCTTGGCAGCCTGTGTAAGCTGTGCTAGCACCACTTACGACAGATATAAGTTTCCTTATATCTGAGGTCACTGCACTTAAAACCTATAAGTCACCCCTAAGGTAAACCTTTCAATCCTGAAGGCAGGGTGCTAGGTTATATGTGTGAGGGTGCCCTGCACGAGCAGGACAACCCCCTACAAACCCCGGAGTCGATTCTCCAGGCTTTGTAAGTGCAGTCAGCCATTTTGATAAATATAGTGGCCATGCGTCCTTACGCGATGGCTAACTATATATTGGCCGTGCCGAACCTGTGCATGTTTGGTATCAAACATGTTGGAATCATACCCAAACACCATTACCATTGTTGGAGGTGTGATTCCAGGCACCAGGTGGCTCCTCAGGGAAGCCCCCAGTGCTCCTGGTAACAGCCTTCCAGGGTCTGCCAGCAAGCTAGTGCTGCTGCCATCCCCTGACACGATTCTGTTGCTGAGCTGAACTTGCACAGGGGAAGGTAGAAGAATAGGTTTCCTGTCACAGGGAGGTGTGACCACCTCCCAGACAGGACTTAGTGTATTGGGCTGGGGTGGGGGGCGCTTGCCTGCGCCACCAGACTGCTTTGAAGGGCACATTTGGTGCCCTCCTTGCATACGCCAGTTTAAGCCAGTTCAGGGAGCCCTTGGCTTCCGCTCTGGCGCGAAACTGGACAAACGACATGGGAGTATCCTCCCCTCTTTCCAGCCCCTCCTCTGGGAGGGACCCTTGATTCGTCCTAACCCTTTCCCTAGGGTACTCAAGTGCTTACCTGTGGATGGCTCTTCAGATTCGTGGGACAAGATTCAAACCCGAAACCACTTCCACTTCGACCGTCTGGGCACCGTGGACTTCGCTGGACTTCGCCTGGAACCGAGACTGCACCAAGGAAGACTCCTGCTTCTTCTGGTCTTGCTGTTCTGCAAGTCGTCTTCGTCGTCTGTGCCTGTGCTTCATCCAAGTTCCTCTCAAGTCCTGTGGGCATCAAAGACACCCGAAGGAATTTCACTTGGAGTGAAGGAGTCACTCCCCTGCATCTGCAAGCACTGCAACGAAGCTGACCGGTCGTCTGCTCCTGACGTTCTGCGGACTCTGAAAGGCTCAGCAACACAGGTGGTGGTTCTGGAACTCCCTCGAGGCCTGACCTGTCCTCTCAGCAAGTATGAGGCCAGTATCCCTCGTCGGAACCGCTGGAACAGAACCCCTATGCTCCACGTCGACTTGCCGTTACCAAGGCTTGTTGACTCTGTACTCCAGAGATCTTCGGGCTACAAGAAGCTCCAGCCTCCAGCATCTCTTCCTGCCAAGATCTCCGTCCTCACTGCATCTTCTGCACTGTGGGCCTGCAACTTTGGTGAGCTGCTTAAGGTCCTCCTGTGCCTTCGGCCTGTGGGTCCTCTTGAGGGTCTTCTTTGGCTTCGGTAGGCTCCCCTGCTTGCTCAAGGCCTCCTCTGACTCTCCTGCAATTAGTGAGTCCCTTGGACCTTGCTGGTCCCAGTGCTGCACCTTTTTTGTTTACCACGTCTTTTGCTGCTGCCTAGGCTTGTTGGTGCTCGGTCTGGACACCCACCCCCTGGTTCTTGACTTCTGACGTGGGACAGCTCGTGAATGGCTACTGGTCTTCCACAGCGTCGCCTGGTCCTCACAGCTGCAGTGACATGGTAACCGTCACTCCTGCATCTTCCATCATAGGTGGTCATTGCTCTAGCGTGCCTCCTGGTCACCTCCGAGTGGCATAGACCCTGTCCCCTCTGCTTGCAGGTTCTTCTCAACAAGAATCCATCCTTGGATTCCACCGGACTCTTCCACCTTCTTCGCCAGTGGCATCTTTCCAGATCCAGTCCAGACCCTCACTGCACCAGGACCAAGCAGCCGTCGAGTGATGTCAGCATCATTGAGACCCACTTCATGAGTGGCCCAGCTGCCTTGATTTCTCCTCTGCCAGCTGTTTATCCCTGACCTCGAGGTGCATCTTTGCGCGCCTAGCCGACCTAACCACTCTCCACCTGGCCCGGGTCCCGATGAACCAGCTGTGCTCCCTTGCAACCTAAGCCCCTGTTTGGTAGCTCTGGACTTTCCCGCAAGTCCGCCCGTGCAGCCTATTTCCAGGTGGCCCCCCTTCATCGTAGCGCGCCAGCTATCAGCCTCACCAGCACCCTACTCCCGGTAGAATCCAGGCGGTTCCTGATGAACTGCTGGTAGTACTTTGGACCTTGGCGCACTACAACTTCAAACCCTAAAGGTGAACCCCTGAAACCAACTTTACCTATCTTTATGCATCTTTGACGTATCCTCCCATAGGATTGCATTGTGCGTAAAAACGCACAGGTTTGAACATTTTACTTGCCTGTCAATATTGCTATTGAAAACAGTACTTACCTTTTGAACGAAATTCCTGGTTTTAAAACGTATATAAATAGAAGTGTTATTTTTCAAATTTAGTCTCGGATTTATTCTTTGAGTGTGTCTCATTTATTGCCTCTGTGAGAACAACAAATGCTTAGCATAACCCTCTGATAAGCATAACTGCTCGCCCACACTACCACAAAAGAGAGCGTTCGTATTATCTACTTTAGCCTCTGTAAACCAATTGGGGACCCAGTGGACTTTCTGCACAGTGTACTTCTTTTTAGTACACTAAATAGAGAGCCAGCTTCCTACATTGGTGGATCAGTGGCGGGGTCTACGACTTTGCGTTTGCTTTGTTGATGCCACTTGGTCAATAAGTGACTATACGAGTAAATCCAAAGATTGCCTTTAGTTGACTTTGGGCCACTTGAGGCCCAGCCGAATTGTGTGGATCCCTGCAGGTGCGGGCTGAGGTGGGACTCTGTCCCCCCGCATTCTCTGCGGCACGGGAGGCAGGGCCAGCCCTCCTGAAGCCGTAAAGGCAGTGACTCACTCCCACAGAGCGAGACGCGCGCGGGCGCTCCCAGGCGAAGCCCTGCGGTCGATCAAGGCGGGACTGGGACCCCCCCTTGTGGTCCCACCATAGGAGGGACGCCAAAAGTTTGGGGACGTGGAAAGGTACTGTGCAATTTTCAAGGCAGACTCTTTTTTTAAGGACACAAATTCTTTTGTTTTTCATTTCCACCATATTGGATTAAACCTTGTGGTTGGGATGAGGAAATGCAAGACAAACCTAGCACCTCCGGTCACCGGCTCCACCCTTGATCTTTCTACAGCGGGCTGTCGGAGTTTTAAACAAAGAAATAGAACTGGCTTTACGTAGGATGCTTCTTTTCTCATTCCCCCCCCACACACACACACACACACACACACACATGGTTGCAGTTCAAGAGCTGACAAAGGGAGGGTCCGAGGTTCAGCAAGTGGCTCAACCAGTAGTTCCTCTATCCCCCATTGTTGTCTGTAACCATCCTTCCAGCCACCTTCAAACTGGAACGCAGAATCTGAAAGAGACACGTTAGTGACAGATTCCTTACCTTTAGAATATCCCCAGGCGTCAGGCTGGATCCGGAAAGTTTTTTGCGTAGCAGTACCCTTGCGCGTCGGTAGGTGGCGTCGTGCGGCTCCGCGTTCGGCGTCGTGATTGCCGGGATGACGTCGCGGGCAGTACTTAGACGCCGCCCCTGCGCGCTGACGTCAGTTCTTCTCCGCGCCAGTAAGCGCAGATCCGGGATGAGCAGTGCCCTAGTCAATTTTTGACAACATTTTTGGTGATTTTTTCACTGTTTCTTTTCGAGTCTTCTCGACTCCTAGGTGTCGGTAGGGATGCCCGGCTTCAAGCCATGCGACGTCTGTGGTCGAATGATGTCGATCACAGACCCGCACTTAGAGTGTCTCTACTGTCTCGGCCGCGACCACGACACGAAGTCGTGCCCTGACTGCCGGAAATTACACCCGAAGGCTTTGCGAGAGCGGTCTCGAAAGCTCCTCGAGGTCCGGCAGTCGGCTCCGCGCCGCACCAAGCCCCGGTCCCGTGAGAGGTCGAGGGGCCGGTCGCGGAGCCCCCGCCGGTCGTCGGAGTCCAAGTCTTCGCACTCCTCGGGTAAGTCGAAGCACAAACAGTCTAAGAAGCATCATCGCTCTAAGACTTCGCCTCGCCGGTCTCGCGACTCGGCTGAGGCCCCTGTCTGCACCGTCCCCGCCCCCGCGGCCCCGGACGTGCCTGTGGAGCCGCCCCCGCATTACCCGTTCTTTCCGGGTTCGGGGGCGACTCCGGCCCAAATACAGGAATTCCTGTCGGCCATGGCCCGCCTCTTCGGGCCTCAAGGTCCCTCCGGTGCGCCTTCGGGCCCCGCGGGCCCTGATGGGGTTGCTCCGGCGCCGCCGACGACTCCGGTCCCGGCATCGCCTGTCCCGCCAGCCTTGATCCCGGCCTCGGCTCCGGCCCCGGCCTCGATCCCGGCTCCGGTGGTACCGCAACCCCGATCGACGCCGGTTGACCTAACCACGCCTCTGCCGGCGCCGATATCCCCGGTGCCGTTCCTGACACCGCCCGGGGCTCCGGGCGGCGTCGTTCCCCGGTTCTCTCCGGCTCCGGACATGGAGCCGGACCGACGTCGCTCGACGCCGGCTCCGGCGCCGATGAGACCTTGGGTCCCAGATGTCCCTCCTCCTCCGTATTTTGAACCAGAGGAGGACCAGGAGAGCTGGGAGGGGTCGGAAGACCCTCTCACACAGCAGTGTGAGTATGATCAGGACTGGGCAGAGGAACTTGGGGATGCCAGTGGTCTAGACACTTCCCCGGACACTGGCATGCTGTGTCCTCCCGTGGCTACGGAGGAGGGAGCAAATTTCGCAACAGTGTTGCGTAGAGCAGCTGGAGCCTTGCCCCTCCAATTGCCTACTGTGGCTGTCAGGACTAATCTCCTGACGGAAGTGCTTCAGCCGGCAGCTTCCTCCTCGGAGACTGTGCTGCCGTTTAATGATGCACTGACTGACGTTCTTTGGGCGCCTGGTCCAAGCCCACCACAGGGGCTCCTGTGGATAGGAACGTGGCCCGACGCCATCGCCCTGCTCCGGGCGACCCCTTGTTTCTCTCTCAACATCCCACCCCCGAGAGCTTGGTTGTCCAAGCCTCTGCCTCCCAAACCGCCTTCCCTATACCGCCTATCCGGATAGGGAATCCAAATGCCTGGACCAGTTTGGGAAGAAGGCTTTTTCTTCCTCCAGTGCTGGCTTGCGGTCCGTCAACACCGCTTGCCTTTTGGGCCGATATACCCACTCCCTGTGGGATTCGGTGGCGGCTGCGGCCAGCGTGCGGGTCAGGCCACCAACTCCGCCCCGTCCGCGGCCTCCAAGCCCTCCTAGTCCTTCCTTTCAGGTGCACAGCACGCCAGTAGGGGGCAGGGTCCACCATCACCTTCACCACTGGCGTGCCATCACCTTGGACAGGTGGGTCTTGGACATTGTCCGAAGGGGCTACTCCCTCCCCTTCGAGACCACCCCCAGCCATGCCACCTCAATTCCACCGCATGTCAGGGGATCACTTGGTGCTTCTGCAGAAGGAAGTCACGGCCCTCTTGGCCAAGAGGGCCATCCAGCATGTTCCGACCCCAGAAGTAGGACGTGGTTGCTACTCCCACTACTTTCTGGTGCCCAAAAAGGACAAGGAGGACATGCGTCCTATCTTGGACCTCCGGAACGTCAATCGCTTCCTCCGGAAGGAGAAGTTCAAGATGCTCACCCTAGCTCAGGTCTTGACTGCCCTCGACCCTGGAGACTGGTTGGTAGCGTTGGACTTGCAGGACGCTTATTTTCACATCCCCGTCCTGCCGGCCCACCGGCGTTACCTGCGGTTCACGGTAGCCCTGGAGCATTTTCAGTTCACCGTGCTCCCCTTTGGCCTTACAAGTGCCCCTCGGGTGTTCACGAAAGTGATGGCGGTGGTCGCAGCTCATCTGCGCCGGGCAGGGGTTCCAGTCTTCCCCTACCTCGACGACTGGCTGCTGAACCAATAGTCCTGCCTGGCCTATAGAAAAATCCCAGTGGAAGGGCAACTATCCCCGATATTCCCATTGTCGGGCGGGGTGCAGCCTCAAGAAGTTTGCCCACTTGCCAAGGGTTATTGAAGTTAACCATCATTCAGTCGTCCCCCCCTCCCCCTTCCACGGTTTCCTGTCCTTACCTACCCAGCTTACTCTACGGGCTATGGAGTCTGCTACCCTTTACTACAGGGCAAAGGTACACTAAACCAATGTACCACCTTGTTCTTGAGTTCTTAATATGATCCACCCCTAGGGGTGGAGCAGGGAGGGACATTCCCTAAAACAACTACATAGGGGGTTGCTTCTGGGGGCAAGTTAAGCTCGCCCCCTAACTTAATGTGAAGCCCATGAGGCTGGCCAGCCCTGTCAGCACCCAAGAGACGGGGTAAGTAACTGCACCTGATACTCCACCACATCATCATGGTATAGGAGCAACAAGGCTGGGACAACATGAGGTGACCCGGGCTCCCTCTCCTGACAAGAGGACTCAGGTGTCCCGGCTCCCAACTGGTCCCACACCCCACCCTCCCCTTGTTAATCAAGGTAAGTATCTCTACGACCCTCTCTTCAATGTGTAAAAGTCTCACCAAAATTGGGTCTAATTTGTTATTTAACATTGACTCCAAGTCTTTGAGCAATACACTATTACTAGACGAGCCCCCCTCCTCATCCGTTGAAATAGTAGTAGAACGACCACCCGGCTTGGACTCAACAAGAGGCTGGGCAGTTTTCCTTTTCCTCTTGCGCCTCGGGCTGGCCACCGATGTGAGAGTTATGGAGTTACCTTCACCATTCCTGTAGGTGTCTTCCCCCTCAGCCGAGCTTCCTTTTGCCCCCCAGATGGATCAAATCAAAAGGAGGCCCCTCCAAGCCAGAACTTTCCGGTGACACAGTGGGGAGAACGAGGGGCCTGTCCCTGTCCAAAGAGAGTCTCATTTCGTCCAGCTCTATTTTCTTGGCTAAAGCCCCCACTGCTCGGTGGAGGAAGCCTTCTTTGGGATTGACACGAGGGGCTACAGATGGGGGCAGAGTTTTGGTGGGTGGACCTTCCTTTTTCCCCATCTTCACCGCACCTTTTTGCACCGATAGCCCTTTGGTCAAGTTAACCCCACTCAAAAATAGCGGGGCACAGTCCCCAAGAAGATGACCCAACGGTCCAGTCTAACCAGCCACACACAGAGTTAAGCGAAAGAAACAGTACCTAGTTCTCGGCGCAAAAATATGGCTCTAAATACATCCACTGATTCACGGCACTCAAAAATTGGACCAACGGGGGTGGCTTCCTGCTCCAGTCGTGCTGCGTCACGTCTTCAGACTCCTCCACTCAATCTACTGCGCTTTTTATGCTGTTTTGCACATTGTATCGCTCGATAAGGGTTCGATTTCTACGCCCAATCCTTTTACATAGCCTTTTTATTTCATATAAAGACGGATTAGGATATTTACAATCCTTAGCCTCCCCAGAAATCTGTCATGCAATACTCAGTTACAACAAACTTAGGAAATCTTATCCGATGTAAAATCTTTTTTTTTTTTTTAAACGTGGTACACCTGCCGATTTTTGATTTTTAAAATCTTTTATTGATTGTATTTTTTAATATGAATTTTTTATTTATAATATGTGCTTTTATGACCAGTATCTGGTCGAATAAAGATTTTGTGACTTGACTTTAGTTAAAATTGCATTTTTCTTGACTGGTCTATTTGTTTCTAAATTTCTAAAATTAACTGTTAGGGTCTTGGTTAAGTCCCTGAAGTTTAAAACTGTTTAGAATTTAAAACTTACTTTAGTTAGGTATGAAAAACTTGTTAGGATTTTTTTTTCCAGCTCTAAAAAGTTCTCAACTTTAGTTTGCTAATGAGTACCACAGGGGATGCGGCTAAGGAGCTTGACCTTACCTGCAGCTGAAATATGTTCAGTTAAGGACCCTCTGTAAAGGGTACCAAATAAAAGCTGGCTCACACCCCACCACTGCAACGCTTCAAAGAAGCTGTTGGCAGACTATGAGCTGGCCCATTCTTTAGATGGAAACGCCAACACTGAGAACCAGGGTGGAACCAGTGAGAAGTAAGACCCCCCATATTCCCCCACTGGAGGGAGAGGATTCAGCACCTCCACCCCAAGACCAACCCAAAGTACCAATTCTGCCTCTAGTGGGGAGGGCTCAGGTCGCTCAAGATACACCGAGGATCTCCCAGAGTAGGAGATCCTTCTGGAGAGATTGGCCCACAGAATAGCCCTGCAGGACAAGATATTGGCCATAGAAAGGGCAAGGGCAGACATGGATTTAGCACCATTGAATGCTGGCAGCAACCTAATACCTGGGGACCGAGAGTAAACCTTTGACCCTAAAATCCCCAAAGGATTGTCTCAAAATATACAGATGGTGATGACATCACAAAATGGTTCACAGCATTCGAAAGAGATTGTGGTATGAGGAAGGTCAGCCAGAAGCATTGGGGCTCTCTCCTTTGGGAGCTGTTCTCTGGTAAGTGCAGGGATAGACTCCTGACACTGACAGGGGCAGATGCTGAGTCCTATGACCACATGAAGGGTACCCTGATTGAGGGCTTTGGACCCGCCTCTGAAGAATATAGGATTAAGTTCAGGGGGGACCCAAAAAACATCGAGTCAGTCTTAGGTTGATTTTGTAAACTTTTCAAGACTCTAGGTGGTTGGTTGGAAGGAAGCCAGGTGCATGACTGATAGGCTGCATAATTTGATTATAAAAGAACATCTGTTGAGTAACTGTTTCTGAAAAGTTGCACCAATACTTAGTAGACCTGTTTCCAACTTCTACCCAAGAATTGGGAAAGAAGGCGGACCACTGGGTCAAGACTGGGTTGACAAAAACTACCACTGGTGGGGGTGACCAAAATAAAGGGGTTACTAAGCCTCTCCAGGAGAAAGAGGGTGAACTGCCCAAGGATAAAAGTAAATAATTTTGTAAAGGCCCCCAACAGCCTGCTAAGGAGGGAGGGCCATAAAACTCTCTACAACCAAAAACTGGGTACCAAGGTAAGAATTGGGATCCCAAAAAGGCATTTTGAAGGTTTTTTATAGCGCGAACATGACCCTTGCGGGTATCAGAGCGCTTTACAGGGGGAGACATAGGGCAAAGTACGAGGTATGCCATTAATGTCTCCAGATATAGATAGTTACAGAAGTGTATGCATTGAGACATAAAATACGAAAATATCAAAATCAGTGGAGGCCAACATCCGTTATGAGTGTCAGTTCGTTGTTCATGTAAGTTTCCTCATGAGTAGAGATTTTACTTCATTCTTGAAAGAGGCCGCAGAGGGATTCAGTCTGGTTTCTGGGGGCAATGCGTTCCAGATCCTTGAGACAATTCCAGAGAAGGCTCAGTTTTATGTCTTCTTTTTGGCAAATCTTTGTGGTTTCAGAAGAAGAGTGCTGGAACTTCTGCAGGATCTATCCCCACATGAGAGCACCAATTTCTGGGCCAGATATCTCGGGGTCTTGTAGTGAATTCTTGCTTCAAATGGGAGCCAATGAGAGCTCTGAAGTCAGGGGAAATGTGGCAGTTTTTTTAGAACCCATGATGAGTTTGGCAGCCGAATTGAGGGAGGCTCTTAGAGGGGCCATTGTGGACCTGAAAAGTCCGCAAAGAGTTGCACTTACATAATATAGTCTGGGGATTACTAGAGCTTGTACTTCCAATTTAAAGTCATAAGAGGGAAGGAAAGGTTTTAATTTTCTCAGGATGCCCATCTGTATGTTTGCTCCTTTTGTTGCTGCACTTATATGTTTATGCATGTTTAGATTTCTGTCAAGTGTTATTCCCAGCGATCTCGCTGAGTCGATAACTTGAGGCTGGCAGTTGAGCGCTGTAAGTTGTTTAAGCCATTCCTCTGTAATGTATGTTTGATTGGGAGGAACAATTAGGAGGAATTCAGTCTTGAGGGTGTTTAATTTCAGGTGGTTTTCAGCAAGCCAAAGCTGTGTTTTTTGTAGAGTTGAATTAAGAGATCTGATGTCTTCCGGGGAAGAGACCTTTAGGTACAGTTGTGTATCCTCTGCGTACATGTGATAATGAATGTTGGAGGAGCTGAGAATTTCGGTAAGAGGTTCCATGAATAGGTTAAAAAGAGTGGGTGAAAGTGGCATGGTGTCAAAACTGTAAACAGACTGGACACAAAACTGGAGACTGTGCCTGTTCCCACAAAAAGAATCCCCCTAGTACTGTTCCAGTTAGCACTGGAATAGCAAGTCTCCAGGTGGGATCCCTAGTGTGCCCTGAGCAAATCAGAATGCACACAGAAGCTACACTAGTCCCTGAGGGTGGGGTGAGCCCTGCATCCTTAGCTGTTTG
Source organism: Calotriton arnoldi (assembly GCA_963921515.1). Classification (NCBI taxonomy): domain Eukaryota; kingdom Metazoa; phylum Chordata; class Amphibia; order Caudata; family Salamandridae; genus Calotriton; species Calotriton arnoldi. Next base: position 181,513 of record CAWUFW010002795.1, on the reverse strand, counting down.
GCCTACTAATATGGGAAAATTCAAACAGCCCTTGATTAATGGATTATGGTAGAAGCCCTGCGAGATACAGGTGCCAGTGTCACCATGGTGACTGAAAAACTGGTTTCTCTAGGACAGTACCTGAATGGACAGACTTATCCAGTCACCAAAGCTGATAATGTCACTAAGATCCATCCCATGGCATTGGTGTCCTTAGAATGGGGAGGGGTTACTGACCTGAAACAGGTAGGGGTCTCTTCTGCAATCCCGGTTGAATGTCTGCTGGGAATGATCTGGAGTCCTCAGCTTGGGCTGAGGACGAGCTTAGGTCCCATGCAGCCATGCTGGGAATTCGTGAATGGGTGTGCGTAAAAACCCGAGCGCAGAGCAAGGCCCAGGGTGAAAAAGAAGTGTTGGAGCCTGAAATGATGGACCAACCCTCCAAGAGTAAAGGTAAAAAGACTGGGAAACCAGCTTCTGAACAGCCACCAGCTTATGTCCCCTCTCTTCAGGGAGAGGACATGTCAGCCCCAGATGGAACTGAGCCCCAGGAACTGGGGCCGTACACGGCAGAGCTCCTAGGCCCAGGCGGGCCCTCTAGGGAAGGGCTTTGCCAAGGGCAGAGGACCTGTCCTACTCTTGAAAGCCTGAGACAGCAAGCTGCTGCACATCAACAGGGAGATGTCAGTGACTTCCACAGGACCTATTGGGCGGAAGGACTCCTGTTCACTGACCAGAGTCCCCAAACCTGGTGCCTCCAGGAGAGTGGTAGTGCCTCAGCAGTTCAGAGAATTTCTCCTCACATTGGCCCATGACATCCCCCTAGCAGGGCATCCTGGCCAGAGTATAACTTGGAGCAGGCTTGTCAGCCACTTCTACTGGCCAAAGATGCCCCTGACAGTGAAGGAGTTTTGCGACTCCTGTGCCAACTGCCAAGCCAGTGGCAAAGCAGGTGGCCACCCAAAGGTCCCCTTAATTTCACTCCCAGTGGTTGGGGTGCCCTTTGAAAGGGCAGGGATTGACAGTGTCGGTCCCCTTGGCCCTCCACTGCATCAGGATATAGATTCATGCTGATAGTAGTAGTTCTTGCTACCAGGCAATTCCCCTTAGGATTACAACTGCTTCTGCAGTGGCTAGGGCCCTCATTGGTATCTTTACCCGGATGGGTTTCGCTAAGGAAGTGGTGTCAGACAGAGGTACAAACTTCATGTCTGGCTACCTGAAGCACATGTGGACTGAATGTGGAATGACTTACACTTTCACTACCCCATATCACCCACAAACTAACGGCCTGATTGAGAGATTCAACAAGACCATTAAAGGCATGACCATGGGACTCCCCGAAAAACACAAAGGAGGTGGGATGTTCTTTTGCCATGCCTGCTTTTCGCTTACAGATAAGTGCCACAGAAAAGTATGTTTCCCCCCTTTGATCTTCTGTTTGGCCATCCTGTGAGGGGACCACTTTGTCTGTTTAAGGAAGGCTGGCAGAGACCTCTCAAAAGAGCCCAAACGATAATGTGGACTAGGCACTAGGCCTACTTTCCCAGATGGCAGAGTACATGGACAAAGCAAACCAAAATCTCGAGGCCAGCCAAGAGCTTCAAAAACTCTGGTATGACCAAAAGGCTGCCATGGTGGAGTTCCAACCAGGGCAGAATGTATGGGTTTTGGTGCCTGTGGCACCTAGGACCCTCCAGGACAAATGGAGTGGTCCTTTGCCTTTCCGTGAAAGGAAAGCTGAGGTCACCCCTAGGTTGCCCTTGGCACTAGCAGGAACCCCTAAAGGGTCATCCATGTTAACATCCTTAATCTTTCCCACAACAAAGTTGAAATGACTATGTTGATGGTCCCTGATGAGGTTCAGGAACCAGAGAGTGAACCTCTCCCTGACCCCCTCTCCAGGTGCCCCAACGATGGGTCGTTAGATGGAGTGTCCGATTTGGACACCCTTTCTGCCCAACAGCAAGCTGACTGCAGGCATGTCATGGAGCAGTATGCTGGGCTCTGCTCCTTAACCCCTGGACAGGCACACTGGTGTACCCATGATTTGGACACTGGAAACAGCTTGCCTGTCGCAAACAAGATCTATCAGCAGTCTGACCATGTTAGGGGAGAGCATCAAAGCTGTAGTAAGCAAGATGTTGGAGTTAGGGGTTAATGAACCCTCTGACAGCCCCTAGTCTAGCCCAGTGATCTTAGTCCACAAACCTCACTCCAAGGGTGGGAAGCCACAAATGCGGTTTTGTGTGGACTACACAGGTCTCAATGCTCTCACCAAGACAGATGCTCACCCCATACCCAAAACTGATTAGTTGAAAATCAAATTGGGAGCAGCCAAATTTCTCAGCACCTTTGACTTGACATCAGGGTAGTGGGAGATTGGCATGGCTCCATGGGCAAAGGAAAAGGCAGCATTCTCCACTTCAGTTGGACATTATCAGTTCACTGTTAGGCCCTTTGGCTTAAAGAATGCCCCTGCCACCTTCTAAAGGTTAGTGAACCAAGCCCTTGCTGGGCTGGAAGCTTTTAGTGCAGCATATCTTGACAATATTGCGGTCTATAGCTACACCTGGCAGGATCACCTGATCCTCTTTGGCACGGTTTTGCAGGCCCTGCAGACTGCATGCCTCACTATCTAGGCATCCGAATGGCAGATAGGGCAGGGAACAGTTGTATGCTTGGGGCACCTTTTAGGTGAAAGCCAAGTTCAACCCTTACAACCCAAAATCCAGACCATTCTGGATTGAAAAGCTCCAACCACTCAGACTCAAGTTAGGGCATTCCTTGGCTTGACTGGGTATTGCAGGAGGTTTGTGAAGGGGTATGGTTCCATTGTGGCACCCCTCACTGAACACCTCCAAGAAAATGCCTAAAAAGGTAAACTGGACAGTTAGTTGTCAAAAGGCATTTGACACCCTGAAAGAGGCAATGTGCTCAGCACCCATTCTCAAAGCTCCAAATTACTCTAGAAAGTTCATTGTGCAGACTGATGCCTCTGAGCAAGGGATAAGAGCGATCCTATCCCAAGCCACCGATGATGGCCATGACCAGCTTGTTGCTTTTATAAGCAAGAGGTTACTCCCCAGGGAACAGCGTTGCTGTGGTTTGGTCCCTGAAGAAGCTGAGACCATGCTGGTTTGGTACTCACTTCCTTTTCAAAACTTGTAGGTGGTCCATCTCCCTACAGGGAATGGGCTTTACAGTTAAACCGAATGCAGATAGTCTTTCCAGGTTCTTCCTCTTAGACAATGAAGACTTTCTTGGGATAGGTTAGTCTTAACCTCTTTCGTTTGGGAGGGGGGGGGATGTAGGAAAGTGCCCCTTTTGACATGGTTAACCCCCACTTTTTGCCAGGTATCTGGTGCAATTTTGACTGAAAGTGTACTGGGTTCCTGCTAACCAGGTCCCCATTACCAGTGTTCGTTTCCTAAACTGTACCATTGTTCCACAATTAGCTCACCTGTAGGATCCTTGTAAGTCCTTAGTAAGTGGTACCCCTGTTACCTAGGTCCTTGGACCTAAAGAGGGTCCCTAAGGGCTGCAGCACGAATCGTGCCACCCTAAGGGGCCCCTCACCAAGCTCATGCAAACTGCCATCGCCTCCTGCGTGTCTTGGTGCAGAAAAAACCAGAGTCGACGTGGCACACACTCCTGTGTGCCATGCCAGCAAAACACTGCATGTAATATAGGTAAATCTGAAAGAAACACGTTAGTGATAGATTCCTTACCTTAGAATACCCCCAGGCGTCAGACTGGATCCGGAAAGTTTTCGTCAGCAGTACCCCTGCGCGTCGGAAGGTGGCGTCGTGCGGCTCCGCGTCCGTCGTTGGCGTTGTGGTCACCGAGATGACGTTGCGGCAGCTACTTAGATGCCGCCCTCGCGCGCTGACGTCAGTTCTTTCTTTTTCCGCGCCAGCAAGCGCAGATCCGGAGAGAGCGGTACCCCCAGTCATTTTTTGACTGAGTTTTTGAGGCCTTGTCTCTGTTGTTTCAAGTCGATCGACTCCTGGTGCCGTAGGGATGCCCAGCTTCAAGTCCTGCGAGGAATGTCATCGCATGATGTCGGTGACGGACCCGCACCGCGTGTGTCTCTACTGCCTGGGGCGTGACCACGACCCCAAGTCGTGCCCCGACTGCCCGGCCATGGCGCCGAAGACTTTGCGGGAGCGGGCCCGAAAGTTGCTTGAAGTCCGGCAGTCGGCTCCACCATCGTTCGTCGGGATCGAAGTCTTCTCACTCGGGGTCAGGTAAGACGAAACACTCTAAGAAGTCGAAGAAGCGCCGTCGCTCTCCGACTTCCCGTCGCAGCTGAGGGTGCGGGTGGTGCCGCTCCGGCAGAGCCTACGCAGTCGCCGTCTGCCTACCCGCCCTTCCCGGGTCCGTCAGCGACTCCGGCCCAGCTGCAGGAATTTCTGTCAGCCATGGCTCGCCTCTTTGAGCAGTCGTGTCCCTCCGGTGCGCCTTCGGGCCCCGCGGGCCCGACTGGGGGTCCTTGCCTTTCACTGCCGACAGTTCCGGTTCCGCTGTCGGCTCCGGCCCCGGTTGACCTTGTAACACCTCCACCGACGTCGGCCCCTCCGGCACCACTTCCGACATCGCCCGTCCCACCGGACGTCGTCGTCCCCGGTTTCAGCCCCGAAGTGGACACGGCGCTGGAACGGCGTCGCTCGATGCCGATTCCGACACCGATGGGACCCTTCAATCCCTATGTCCATCCTCCTTATTTTCGGCCTGTTCATCAGCCTTCGGAGGAAGGGGAGGACTGGGAGGGGTCTGAGGACCCTCTCACAGCACAGTGTGAGTTAGACCCGGACTGCGCAGAGGAACTGGGGGATGCCAGTGGTCTTGATAGCTCTCCTGACCTTGGCATGCTCACTCCTCCTACTGTGGCTACGGAGGAGGGTGCAAGTTACGCCGTGGTGTTGCGTAGGGCGGCCGAGGCCCTCCACCTCGAGCTCCCTACAGTGGCCGTCAGGACTAACCTCCTGACAGAAGTGCTTCAGCCGGCAGCTACCTCTGCGGAGGCACTGCTGCCTTTTAATGATGCACTTTCTGACGTTCTTTTGGGCACCTGGTCCAGGCCCACCACAGGGGCTCCTGTGGATAGGAACGTGGCCCGACGCCATCGCCCGGCCCCGGGCGACCCCCTTTTCCTCTCCCAACACCCCACCCCTGAGAGCTTGGTTGTCCAAGCCTCTGCGTCCCCGAGCGCATTCCCTACCGCACCTCCGGATAGGGAATCTAAGAAACTGGAACAATTTGGGAAGAAGATTTTCTCTTCCGCCAGTTCAGGTCTGTGAACACCGCATGCCTCTTGGGCCGTTATTCCCACTCTCTGTGGGATACGGTGGCGCAAGTGCTGCCTCAGTGTCCGGAGGAGGCCCGGACAGTGCTCTCTCAGGCTATTGCTGAAGGGAGAGATGCAGCAAAGTTCACGATTCGATGTGGCCTTGACACCGCCGACTCGCTGGGCAGGGCGATTTCCACGACAGTGGCGCTCCGTCGCCACCCCTGGCTGAGGACTACTGGTTTCTCGGGGGATGTCCAGAACACCCTGATGGAGACATGCCCTTTGATGGCATTCGCCTTTTTGGCAACAAGGCAGATAGTGCGTTGGAGAGCTTTAAGGACTCGCGGGATACGGCCAAGTCCCTGGGCCTTTCCGCCACGCGCCCTCCTCCGCCTTCTGCTTTTCACTCCTTTCGTGGCCACGGAAGGGGCGCCCCGACACGTTCGCTTCAGAGCCACAGGCCTGCGCAGCAACAGTCTCAGCGCGGCCGCGGACGTGGGACCCGCCGAGGCAAGTCAGGGGGCCAGCGGGCGGGTCAGTCCACCTCCACCCCGGCCACCACTGCCTCCAAACCTTCCTAGTCCGGTCTTTCAGGCCCATCAAACGCCAGTGGGCGGCAGGATTCGCCATCACCTCCCCCACTGGCGCACCATCACTTCGGACAGGTGGGTTTTACAAATAGTCCGAAGGGGCTACTCCCTTCCCTTTGCGACTACCCCTCCAGCCATGCCACCCCAGTACCACCGCATGTCGGGGGATCACTTGGCACTTCTTCAACAGGAAGTCGCGGTCCTCTTGGCCAAGGGGGCCATCGAGCGCGTTCCAGCGCCAGAAGTAGGACGTGGTTGTTATTCCCACTACTTTCTGGTGCCCAAGAAGGACAAGGGCCTGCATCCTATCTTGGACCTCAGGGACGTCAATCGCTTCCTCCGGAAGGAGACGTTCAAGATGTTAACTGTGGCTCAGGTCTTATCTGCCCTCGACCTTGGAGACTGGATGGTAGCGTTGGATCTGCAGGACGCATATTTCCACATTCCCGTCCTGCCGGCCCACCGTCGTTACCTGCGGTTTACGGTAGGCCACGAGCACTTTCAGTTTACCGTGCTCCCCTTTGGCCTTTCCAGCGCCCCTCGGGTGTTCACGAAAGTGATGGCGGTGGTCGCAGCTCATCTGCGCAGATCAGGGGTTCCAGTCTTCCCCTATCTCGACGACTGGCTGTTGAAGGTGGGCTCGCCCCGGACAGTCGTCTCCCACCTCCAGACTACGGCCGACCTCCTGCATTTGCTGGGGTTTTCCATCAATGTGCCAAAGTCGCACCTGATTCCCTCTCAGAAGCTCCTCTTCATCAGAGCGGTTCTGGATACGACGCACTTTCGGGTCTATCCTCCCGAACGGCGAATCCAGGATATTCAGGCTATGATTCCGATCTTTCAGCCTCTATCCTGGGTTTCGGTCAGGATGACCCTGAGGCTGCTGGGCCTCACGGCCTCCTGCATCCTGCTGGTCACTCATGCCAGATGGCATATGCGGGCTCTGCAGTGGGACATGAAGTTCCAGTGGGCGCAGCATATGGGGAACCTGTCCGATTACTTCCAGATCTCAGAGGGCACTGCACACCAGCTGCAGTGGTGGCTCACAAACCGGCATTGGGTCAATGGCAGATCCCTCTCCCTTCCCCCAACCGGAGCACACAGTGGTGACGGATGCGTCCCTCCTGTGATGGGGCGGCCACATGGGAGAGGCGGAGATCAGAGGCCTCTGGTCTCCGGCGTAGTCCAGGCTCCATATCAACCTTCTGGAGCTTCGGGCGATCCGACTTGCTCTGAAGGCATTCCTTCCCTCTGTCAAGGGAGAGTAGTGCAGGTGTTCACAGACAACACCACCGCCATGTGGTACTGCAACAAACAGGGCGGGGTGGGGTCGTGGACCCTATGTCAGGAGGCTCTGCGCCTCTGGACATGGCTGGAACATCAGGGCATTTCCCTGGTGGTTCAACACCTGGCAGGTTCACTGAACGCCAGGGCGGACGAACTCAGCCGCAGGTGCATGATGGATCACGAATGGCGTCTTCACTCGGACAGAGGCAAGCCCGTCTGCGCCGAGACCGGGCCCAGGGCCAGACATGCTGCTTCTCCATGTCAAAAACAACTTCTTTCAAGAGACCTCATATTATCTTTAAATAATGTCTCAGCTAAATGCCATCAGTCTCTAAATGCTGCAAATTGGGAGGGACCTATCAGTTATAATAACTGTAAAAAGGTTTTTAATTGTATACAATCACCTATACCCTTGGAGAAGGATACACGTAGAAGTCTACGTGGTGGCCTCATAAATGCAAGATCAATGTGCAAGCATGCACTTCATATTTTCGATCTTATAGTTGACGATGGACTGGACTGCCTTTTTGTAACCGAGACATGGTTGAAAGCCTGGTGCAGCCCAGACATCGTGAATACACTTCCCCCGGGATATCTTATCCAAAGGGCAGATAGACCAGAGCAACGTGGGGGTGGTCTCGCAATTATTTATCGCGACACCCTTAGGTGCACAATAGAGCAGCTACCTGACCTGAAAGGAGCAGAGAGCATTAGTTTTTGTATCCAGCTACATGACTCCTTCTCCTTTGCAGGGGCATTAGTTTACCGCCCTCCGGGACAGCATAACGAGTTTTTAGAAAGTATTGGTGATGTGATTAGTACCCTTGCTCTTAGGTTCTCCAATTTCACTCTACTAGGTGATATTAATTTACATCTTGACTCCCATAAGGACCCTGGTGCAACTCGTTTCAAGGAGGTAATGGATGTCTTTGGCCTGCAACTACTCTCGCTGTCTGCCACACACAACGCAGGCCATATTTTGGACTGCATATGCTCTAATTTAAATACCCTTAAAGTGAAGTCCCCTGTTACGCAAACCTGGACCGACCATAAATTAATCCCCTTTGAATTTCTGATAAAGGATAAGGCCTCAGTCAAGGAAAAAACTAAAATCCAACAACAGGACAAAGTTAGCTGGAAAGCACTTATGGGGCTTCCAGACCTCGTCCCTAAAGCCATCATGGGTAGACCCAACTTGGTTGGTGACCCTATAACTGACACCCACCTCTATGGGAACTGGTTGCTTGAACTAAAAGATCAGTTGACACCTACAATTACACCACATAGGCCACCAAAAAAGAAATCCTCTGCACCATGGTTTTCGCTATCCCTGAAGAACTGCAAGCCCAAGTCAGAGTACTAGAACGTAGATGGCGCCGGAACTATGATAGGAATGACCTTAATACTTATAAAATCGCACGCAGAAAATATCATGCCTTGATCAAAGCTTCAAAAAAAACCTTTTATACTGAGGCTGTTAAAAATTCCAAAAACAAACAGAAGGAGATCTTCAAAATAGTTCATCTGTTCACAAATCCGAATAGTCTACTTCAAGAGATCCCTCCCTCACAGAGCCTCTGCAATAACATAGCAGATTACTTTGAAGAAAAAGTCCTGACACTTATAAAAGACTTCTCTTCCATAAGAGAACCTTTGTAGACACAGATACCACCTGTATGAAAACCTTTCAACCTATCACGATGGAGGAATCACGGCTGGCCATCTTATCCACCAAATCAGGTTCCCCTTTCGACCCCTGCCCCCCCACTCTGTTACATGCCCTCATTGATGTTGTAAACCCCATTATCAATAATATTATAAACTCTTCGATTCTCACAGCTAAGATTCCAACAGAATGGAAACTTGCGGCAGTAAAACCTCTCCAGAAAAAGCAACTGGCTGATCCCACGACCCTCTCCAACTTACGACCCATCTCGCTTCTACCCACTCTGTGTAAGTTAACTGAAAAATTTGTTAATAAACAACTTACCACGTTTTTAGAGGAAACAAATGTATGGCACGCCAATCAGTCAGGTTTTAGAGCCCAACACTCGACTGAATCTGCCCTTTTGTACACTGCAGAAACCTTACGAGCTGCCCTGGATCAGGGAAAGAAAGCAGTCCTGGTGCTGCTTGACTTGTCCGCGGCTTTCGATACGGTCTCACATACCATTCTGCTAGACCGTCTTGCATCATACAGCGTATCCGGGAATGTCCTAGAGTGGATTAAGAACTTTCTGCAAGATCGGCGCCAAGTTATCACGCTAGGACAATATAACTCAGAAGAAAAAGCACTTATATCAGGTGTTCCCCAAGGATCGAGTCTGAGCCCAACCCTTTTCAATGTATATATGTCCCCCTTGATGAAACTAATATCGTCCTTCAAGATCAATACCATCTCATATGCGGACGATACTCAGCTTATCCTGGTCCTGGATAACGACACTACTAAGGCGGAAGAAAATCTCAGGAAATGTCTTTCAGCAACCTTTAAATGGATGAGTAACAACCATCTGAGGTGTAACTCGGAAAAAACAGAGATCCTGCCATTTGGCAAACAAAATACCTTTGTGCCTAAACTTTGGTGGCCAGAAGATGCCACCCCCCCTCCTAATACAATAAATGCAGCTAGAAATTTAGGAATACAATTTGACACCACACTATCCTTCAAACAGCAATCCTTGGCAGTTGCGGGCACATGTTTCCATCTTATAAAAAGTCTAAAGACATTCTTTGACTTGCTCCCCTTCTCAGCCAGGCAAACCGTTGCTGTTGCACTCATTACATCTAGACTGGACTACTGTAACAGTCTTTATGCAGGAACTAATAAATCAGTCTTGCACAAGCTTCAGATGGTCCAGCACGTGGCTGCCCGGCTAGTATTGAAGTGGCCTAGGAAATCATCTGCCTCTGCTGCATTAGACATCTTACATTGGTTGCCAGTCCACAAACGTATTCTGTTTAAGGTCCTTATTATTACCTTTAGGGCCTTTCATTCACGTGGCCCACAATATCTTCAAACTAGCTTTAAACGCTACGTTCCCTCCCGTAGCCTAAGATCATCCAATGCAAATCTACTGACCATTCCAACTTTTAGATTGGTGTCAAAGGGAGGAAAATCACTTGTAGTCATAGGCTCAAAGGCTTGGAATCAACTCCCATCTCAGCTCCGTCAGATTGTTTCCGAGTCTGTCTTTAGGAAGGCACTTAAAACTTGGATCTACAGTGCACCAGATACACTATGCAAAACTCTGATCTAAACACCTATCTCCCCTCTGGCATGAGTAGTAAACCAGTTTTTTTTTTTCCATCTTTGGTTTTCCGTAACAGCGCCAAGATGCTCCTTGGAGTGATAGTAGCGCTTTACAAGTATGCATTTACATTACATTTTACATTACATGGCGCAAGGTCTCTTTCAACAGTGGGGAGAGCCTTGGTTAGATCTATTCACCACCGAAGAGAACGCGCAATGTCAGAAAACTCCAAGGACTCAGGATACAGGCAGATCCGTGACCCCTGCCCACTCTGCACTCGACGCCTACGGTCCGAGTCGGAGTGGCTTACCTCTCCAGTGACATCTCCCCAGCGATCTAGACCTCCACTTCATCGGCGACTGACCTCTCCTGGACCCCACAAAGTCAACTGCAGCCTCAACACGAAGGGTCCCCCTGACCGCGACCGGCCCCGGTAATAAAAAATCCGGCACCAAAAGGCACCCCTGCATTCTCAGCCCCCTGACCTTGGGGAGCCCAGCTAACTGTGGGCAGGCCTGGCCCTGCATCCCAACTTACCTGTCCAGCCAGTGGTCACCTTCATCCTGGCTCGAGTCTGCAGCCTTTTTGTGCGACCGAGATTCTCCATTCGTATGCATTGGGCGCCCAATGCTGATCTGCACCCTGCCGCCCCTGTGCCGCTGATGATGTAGCTTTAGTGCTGCCTTGTGGCTCACCTTAAACCCCCGGGCCTGTGCCCTGAAACCACGTGTACCTACCTGCAACCAGCACCTCTTGTGGGTGCCCCAGTCTCCATTGACTACCATTGGGCCCAGTGACCTTTGCACCCGGCTGCCCCAGTGCTGCTGGTGGTGCAGTACCTACCTTAAACTGAACCCTGCCCAGTGTTGTTCCAAACCCCTGAGGACTGGAAGTGTAAGTCGTGTATTTACCTGTTTACGCATATACCCGTTTCCTCCCATAGTATTGCATTGCATTTACTCCTATTGCATTTAAAAGTCTATCTTTTACAAATGCTAAGTTCTACTGTTTCTGGTTGACAATACAAAAAGTATTTCTATGACTAAAGCATTCTTACTGCCTTGCAAAACAATTCCTAGTGCATGTTGAAAAGTATTACTGCTATTCTTTAAACTGTTACCTTCCTGCAAATTAGTTCCTCTTGGTTCTAAAAATAAAACAACAAAGTAATACATTTTTATGCAAAATAGTTGGTCTTGGTTTCAGTCTTTGAGTGTCTGTAATCATTTCTTGCCTGAGTGTGTACAACAAATGCTTAACACAGCCCTCTAAGCCTAACTGCTCTACCACAAATAGAGCTATCTGAAAGAGGCGATTAGTTATAGATTCCTTACCTTAGAATTACCCCCAGGCGTCAGACTGGATCCAGAGAATTTTTCTTCAGCAGTACCCCTGCGCGTCGGTAGGTGGCGTCGGTCGCCTCCGAGTTCGTCGTTGGCGTCATGATCGCCGGGATGACTTTGCGGTGTCTACTTGAACTCCGCCCCTGCGCGCTGACGTCAGTTCTTTCTTTTTCCGCTCCAGCCAGCACAGATCCGGAGAAAGCGGTGCCCTTAGTCACTTTTTAACTAAAGTTTTTTCAACTTTTGTCGACGTCTTTTTGAGTTGTTCGACTGCTTGTGCACGTAGGGATCTCCCATTGATGTACCGGCTTCAAACCTTGATACTCCTGTCACAAGTTGATGTCGGTCACGGACCTACACCACGTGTGCATCTGGTGCCTGGAGTGCGACCACGACCCAAAGTCGTTCTCAGACTGTCGGACCATGAACCCGAAGTCTTTGCGGGAGCGGTCCCGAAAGCTTCTGGAGGCCCGACAGTCAGCTCCGTGCCGCTCGATGTCCCGGTCGATAGGGAGGTCGCGGGACTGGTCGCGGAGTCACCATCATCATTCATCTTCGAAGTCTTCAGGTAAGTCGAAGCACAAGAAGAAGACTAAGAAGCACCGTCGCTCTTCGACTTCTCCCCGTCCGTCGGCCTATGGGACAGGGAAGGTCGTCATCCTTCGGCTCCGCCCGCGGAGCCTCCCGGGACAGCTCCGAACTTCCCTCCCTTCCCGGGAGCCGGAGCGTCCCCTATCCAGCTTCGTGCCTTTTGCGAAGCCCTCCACTCCATCTTTGGGCAGCCCAACTCCGCCCGCGTGCCTTCGGGCCCTGCAGACTCGGCTGGGGGCTCTAGGCCCTCGATGCTGGTGGCTCTGGCCCCGACACTGCAGGGCCCCCAGGGATCCAGGCCTGGATCCAAATCGGTGCCGGTTGACCACACAACACCTCCCCCGGCGCCGATTCCACTGACGACACCGCCGCCGCCGGTTGTGTCCCCGGCCGGTGTCGACCCTGGCCTCCCCCTTGATCTGAACACTGAGCCGGACCGGCGTCGGCCGGTACTTTGTACCACTGTTCTATCCTGGCATTCCTGTTTGCCCTGAGTGGCAGCCAGAAGAGGATGAGGACGACTGGGAGGGGTGTGTGGACCCTCGGGCAGACCCGCTAGAAGAGCCGGACTGGAGAGAGGAGTTGGGTGATGCCAGTGGTCTGGATACTTCCCCAGACCTTGGTATGCTTTCTCCCCCTACCGTGGCCACGGAGGAGGGAGCCTCCTATGCTGTGGTGTTAAGTAGGGCGGCTGAGGCCTTGGGCCTTGAGCTTCCTATGGTGGCAGTCAGGACTAAACTCCTGACTGAGGTGCTTCAGCCGGCAGCGGCCTCTTCGGAGCCCCTGCTGCCGTTCAGTGAGGCCCTCACTGACATCCTTCTGGGCACTTGGTCCAAGCCCAGCACAGGGGCTCCTGTGGATAGGATGATTGCCCGACGCCACCGCCCGGCCCCGGGCGACCCCATTTTCCTCTCCCAACACCCTACCCCTGAGAGCTTGGTGGTCCATGCCTCAACCTCCAAAGGCGCGTTCCCTACTGCCCCACCAGATGGGGAATCCAAGAAGCTGGATCATCTTGGGAAGAAGACTTTTTCTTCCACTTGCTTAGGACTGCGGTCGGTGAACACTGCATGTCTCTTGGGCCGCTACACCCACTCTGTGTGGGACACGGTTGCGCAAGTGCTGCCATTGTGCCCGGAGGAGGCCCGGACTGTACTCACCCGTGCGGTTGCAGAGGGTAGAGACGCAGCGAAGTTTGCCTATCGATGTGGGCTGGATACTGCCGACTCGCTAGGTAGAACGATTTCTATGTCAGTAGCCTTGAGACGCTACGCCTGGCTGAGGTCCACTGGCTTTTCCGGGGATGTCCAATCGACCCTTTTGGACATGCCCTTTGATGGCCCTCGCCTGTTTTGCGACAAGGCGGACAATGGCTCGAGCGCTTAAATCACTCTCGGGCTACGGCCAGATCCTTTGGCCTCGCTGCCACCTCTCGCCCCGTTCAGTCCGCCTTTCGCCCCTTTTGTGGCTACGGAAGGGGTGCCCCACCACGTTCCAACCAGGGCCACTGGCCGGCGCAAGCTACTCAACCTCTGCGTGGCCGGGGACGTGGGACCCAGCACTGTGGGTCTGGGAGCCAGCGGGCAGGCCAGTCCACCAGTGCCCCCTCTGCATCGGCCTCCAAGCCTTCCTAGTCCGACCTTTCAGGGCCACCATTTGCCAGTGGGTGGCAGGATTCGCCATCATCCGTCTGTGTAGAGCTTGTGTTGAGGAAGAGAGCCCCTGTGCTATTCTGAGCCCATTTTGACTCAGTTTGAGAGGCAGTCTGTTGTCGAAACCGAAGCATTGCCAAAGGCATAGGCCTGGTTGTTAACGCTGTTATTCCTTTTTTTCCGTTTATTATTGTATCGATAGAAATTGCATAGTGGGACATTGGTGTTTGTGTTCATTTACTGTGACAGAAACAAATAAACATCTTTAAGCTGTACTGTGTCTGGTAGGACTTTGTATGACAAGATGCGGCGATCGGGCCAAGGTAACAGGGCGGACTGAACAGAGTCCCCTGCGCTGGTGATCCCAACCACCTAAGTGATAACAGGCCTTAGAATTGACTGAAATACCATCCACAAGAGAGAGGGCGCCGTGATGGCCCCCTCTGGGACGCTCTCTCTTCCCCCCCGCCCCACACATGAATGGACACTAATGAGGCTCCCTTATCTCACCCCCCAGATGACCCAACGCGGTGATCTAATTTGCACCTGACTTAGTGACTATGTGACCCCTACCTGGGGGATGGTCCCGCTTAGTCTTACTTTTTGGGCCCCCTTGAGGTATTTTTCTTCCACTCCCTATCTTTCAGAACTGATCTGCTTCCCAGCCCTCTGTTTCTACTCCCCTCCCCCATTCCCTCTATCCTCTATTGGGGACTTGTCCTTCTATGTTTGACTATGCAACTGTAACTATGCAAAACTGTTATTCTTGTTATTCCTGAGCAACGTGGCTGAATCCCGGTGGAGCTGCTAGACAGCTATAGAGGAGATCGGTCCCTGGTTCAGCCCCTCGGCCGTCACCTACCCAGCCGGACATTGGACACAGTTCTTCCCGTCTCCCCGTTGTCTCCTTCCTCCAACGAAATACCGTAACATTGGGTTTTTTTTCTCCTGTTTTACTATGCTCTTGTAACGGATGTAATTTGTAACTTGTAACTTAATCCTCATGTAAAGCGCTCTGATACCTCCGGGTCTAGCCAGCGCTATATAAAACTCTTCAAATAAACAAATAAATAAAATCTCCCCCACTGGCACAATATCACGTCGGACAGGTGGGTTTTGCAGATAGTCCGAAGGGGCTACTCCCTCTCCTTCGAGACAACCCCTCCCTCCATGGCACCAACACTCCATCGCATGTCGGAGGATCACTTGGCCCTTCTCCGTCAGGAAGTTGCGGCTCTCTTGGCCAAGAGAGCCATCAAGCGAGTCCCTGTGGCAGAGTAGGTCCTGGTTGTTATTCCCAGTACTTCCTGGTGCCGAAGAAGGACAAAGGCCTGCGTCGTATCTTGGATCTCAGGGATGTCAATCGAATTTCAAAATGTTGACATTGGCTCAGGTCTTGTCTACCCTGGAGACTGGATGGTAGCGTTGGACTTGCAGGGCGCTTATTTTCACATCCTCGTCCTGCCGGCCCACAGGCGTTACCTACGGTTCACGGTAGGCCACGAGTATTTTCAGTTTTTCTGCGGAGATCAGGGGTTCTAGTCTTCCCGTATCTCGACGACTGGCTGTTGAAGGTGAGTTCGCCCCAGGCTGTCGTTTCCCACCTCCAGACTACGGCGGACCTCCTACACTCAATGGGGTTCACTATCAACGTGCCAAAGTCACGCCTGATTCCCTCTCAGAAGCTCCTTTTCATCGGAGCAGTTCTGGATACAGCGCCGTTTTCGGCTTATCCTCCCGAGCAGCGAGTCGGTGATATTCGGGCTATCATACCGATGTTTCAGCCTCTATCCCGGATTTCGGTGAGAATGACCCTGAGGCTGCTGGCCCTCATGGCCTCCTGCATCCTGCTGGTGGACCATGCCAGGTGGCATGTGCGGGCTCTGCAGTGGAACCTGAAGTTCCAGTGGGCGCAGCATCAGGGGAATCTTTCCGATGTCGTCCAGATCTCGGAGGGCATTGCACACCAATTGCAGTGGTGGCTAACGAACCAGGATTGGGTCAACGGCAGATCCCTCTCACTTCCCCAACCAGACTTCACAGTGGTGACAGATTCGTCACTTCTGGGATGGGGCGGCCACATGGGAGAGGCGGAGATCAGAGGCCTCTGGTCTCCGGCGGATTCCGGGCTCCACATCAACCTGCTGGATCTCTGGGCGATCCGTCTTGCACTGAAAGCATTCCTTCCTTCTGTCAAAGGGAGAGTAGTGCAGGTGTTCACGGACAACACCACCGCCATGTGGTACTGCTACAAACAGGTCATGGACCCTATGTCAGGAGGCTCTTCGCCTCTCGACGTGGGTGGAACATCAGGGTATGTCCCTGGTGGTTCAACACCTGTCGGGTTCCCTGAACGCCAGAGCGGACGAACTCAGCTTCCGGTGCATGATGGATCACGAATGGCGTCTTCACTCAGAGGTGGTGCAAGGTCTCTTTCAGCAATGGGGAGAGCCTATACCACTTCTGCCCAGAGTGCTGAAGAAGATCAAGCGCGACCGGGCCCAAGTCATTCTTGTGGCTCCGGATTGGGCACGAAGAGTCTGGTATCCCGAGCTCTTGAAAATGGTCATCGATCCTCCGCTCAGACTGCCTCTTCAGGAGGATCTTCTGTCGCAGCAGCAGGGGACGGTCCTCCACCCGAACCTGTCCAGCCTCCTCCTCCTTGCGTGGAGATTGAGCGGCGACAGTTGACAGCTTTTGACCTTCCTCCCGAAGTCTGTAATGTCATCTTGGCAGCCAGGCGTCCCTCCACTAAAATGGTATACGCCTGTAGATGGAACAAATTTGTGGCATGGTGCACAGCAAAGGCTGTGGATCCCCTTTCAGCCCCTCTTTCAGAGGTTCTCCTCTTCCTTCTTTCTTTGGCTCAGCAGCGTTCTGCTCTGGGCACCCTCATATTCTATCTTTCGGCCTTTCTTCGCCTTCCTGATCAGCCTTCTCTTTTCAAGTCCCCTATTGTAAATCGATTTCTTAAGGGCATTACTCACCTCTTTGCTCCTATTCCTTTCGTAATGCCCCGGTGGGACTTTAATCTGATCTTAACTTACCTCATGTGTGCTCCTTTCGAGCCACCACATACTTATCCTCTCAGACTCTTGACCTTAAAGACTGCTTTTCTGGTTGCCATCACCTCTGCTCGCAGGGTGAGTGAGCTTCAGGCTCTTTCTTCTAAACCTCCTTTCCTTGCTGTTCATCCGGACAAGGTTGTCCATCGAACTCGACCTTCTTTTCTTCCCAAAGTGGTTACCTCTCTCCACATAGGACAGACCATCACTTTGCCCACCTTCTTCCTGCCCCCGCATCCTTCTAAGGAGGAGGAGGAGAGGCTCCACCGTCTGGATCCAAAACGTGCGCTATCATTTTATCTGGATCTCTCAAAACAATTCCGGGTGGATGATCAACTCTTTGTTGGCTATATGGGTGCCAAGAAAGGTTGGGCCGTGCAAAAACTAACCATCTCTCGATGGGTCGTTCTTTGCATTAAAATCTGTTATTCCTTGGCGAAAAAGGAGCCTCCAGTGGGGTTGCGCGCCCATTCCACCAGGGCGACGGCAGCCACTGCTGCTTTGGGACATGGAGTCCCCCTCAGGGACATCTGCCAGGCAGCCATGTTGGCATCACTGCACACGTTCACTAAGCATTATTGCATGGATAGTCAAGTCCGGAGAGACAGCTTCTTTGGCTGTTCAGTTCTCCAGGACTTCCTGGTGTGAACTTAGTTCGCAGACCCACCGCCGGGGTTGGTATTGCTGGGGTATCTATTCTAAGGTAAGGAATCTATAACTAAGTCTCTTTCAGATGAACAAGTTACTCACCTTCGGTAACGATATATCTGTAAGAGACATATATAAGTTATAGATCGCTTAGCGCCCCACCCATCCTCCCCGTTTTGCAAACTGACTTCTAGAGTAAGGGACTCCCTTTCAGGGCCCTAGTTTTGTGCACCAGTGGTCAGTGTCTTGCATGGCTCTGCGCTTCTGGCGTGGAATGTCGTGTAAAGAACTGACAGTGCGCAGGGGCAGCGACTAAATAGACACCGCAACGCAATTCCGGTGATCACAATGCCAACGAGGAACCCGGAGTCGACCGACGCCCCCTACCGACGCGCAGGGGTACTGTTGAAGAAAAATTCTCCGTATCCAGTCTGACGCCTGGGGGGTAATTCTAAGGTAACTAATATATGTCTCTTACAGATATATCATTACCGAAGGAAAGTAACTTGTTCTTTAGTGTTATCTACTTAAGCCTCTGGGGATCCACTGGACTCTGCACACATCATACCTTACTTTGTTATAGTGTATACAGAGCCAGCTTCCTACACTACCCTCTGAAAAGCCTAACTGCTCGCCCACACTACCACAAAAGAGAGTGTTAGTATTATCTATTTTAGCCTCTATAAATCAATTGGGGACCCACTGGACTCTCTTCACACTGTACTTCGTTTTAGTACACTATATAGAGAACCAGCTTCCTACACACAATTGCAGGGTACCCAATGTTGATTCCTAGGCTGGGGAGTCTACAACACTTTGGCCCATGCAGGCTACACTGCCGGGTCTTGAGGAGTGGCAATATTGGTCAATGAGTCCCCCCCCCCCCCTCCTTTTTGAGGTGACACACATGTGGAATGACACCCTGGGCAGATATCTGGTGGTTAGGGGCATGTGGGGCAGACGGGAGGTCACCTGGATATGTGTATATGCTCCGCCTCGACTGCAGTCCCTACCTTGACTAAAGTGGTAGATATCCTCTTAGAGACACCCTCATCTATCCATATCATGGGGGGATTTCACTGGTGTAATGCACACACCACTTGACTGATCTGAAACGCATGTAGGGACTCCACACACTACCCCGCTGGCCCGTTACGCTACTACATTTGGGCTATCCGATATATGGCACTGCCAACACCCACAAGACAGACAATACTCATACTTCTCAGGGGCCCACAAAGCGTACTCCTGATTGGACTACATATTTGGATCTACTGGCGAGGTAGGGCAGGACGAATATTTAGTCCGGTCTTATCTGACCATTCCCCTCTTCTGGTTAAACTGGGAGCAAAGGCTAGACATCCAAACACTGGGTAGAGACTTAATGCTTGGGACCTGCAGGATAGGGAGGTAGCAAGGGGTCTTCGGGCTGACACTGAACTCTTTTGTTCTGGAAAATATGGCACAGTTATCTCTGGGGTTACATTATGGGAGGCCTGTAAAACTGTGCTGAGAGATAGGTCTCAAAACTTGATATCCCAGAAAAAGAAGAGGGGGTTTAAGAAGTTGGAACACTTAGATCTTCAAATCCTTCACTTAGAGGGACAGTCTATTAGCATGTCAGATCCTCATGATGCTTGAATATGAATTTTCCTTGAAAAATAGACAAGAGGCGTTTGGCAAAATAGGAACAGCTGGTTTAATTAAACACTTCGGCCGGGAGCATGGTTGCAGAAGCAGGTCTGAGTACTGTCTCAAAGTAAAATCCATTTGTACTCATTTTTATACACTTCTCTGGGTATCATAAAGTGCTTCCGACTATCCTTTTTTGGTAAAAGAATGCGGGCCTTGTCTGTGGAGTTGTAAATGAGTCCCCTGATAACAAATGCAGGTGGACTTCGACCTTGTGTGGACACAGTGGTGGCCAGTGGGTAACGTGTCCAGATATCCGGCATGAGGGGCGCGTGATCACTGCGTTTTACTATGTGTACTGATTGACTGTGTGTTCCTAACTTCATGTGGCATCTGACTTTATGGTGTTTTGGGAGCGCACGCACCCCTACGGCCATGTGTGCTTTATTGGGGACAATCTTCCTGGACCATTGTGGTGTCGCTGTGCTTATCTGTGAGATCGACCTGAGTTTCCTGTTCGCGCATTTGTCTTCCAGCTACGTGCCACCCCAGCTGTGACCTATCAGTTAGTAACCCCAGGCCTGGGTCTCAGAGCCTGCTTGACCACGTACTACTGAGTCGGGGTTGATGGAGATTTTAAATTGGGTGAATTTGCTAATAGTGATGCGATTTTGTTAGTCTATGTGAGTGTATCATTGTGCATATTGACCGATTTTTATCGATATTAACACTAATTTCTCAACAGTTAAAGGCCCTACGAAAAGAGTACTGTGACCTGGCGCAGGACAGTGCCAAAAAGCAGACACTGGCAACGCTACACTAACTGTATGATGTTCAAGATAAGGCGGGGAAACTCCTTGCCTGGCTTAGTAAAAAAGGAAATGGAAGCCAGATGTGTGCAGAGTATTATAGATGACAAGGGGGCAATTCACAACACCGATGCACAGATTATTCAGGTGTTTGCTGACTATTGCAGATTATTCTATGAGGTTCCCCCGCTTAGCAGTTCCTCAGATACTGACCAATATCTGACTGCCACTCGGACCCTAGTGGTTGGGGAGGAAGCGGTAGAGGGATTGGAGAGTGACCTAACATTGTGAGATGTGCAAGGTGCTGTCTCTAAGCTAAGAACAGGTAAAACCCAGTGCCCCAAAGGCATTCCCACCAAATTGTATTTATAATCTATACTTAGATTTAATGGGACCCCACCTGCCAAATTTTTACCAAGATGCAGCCAAGAAAGGTACTCTTCCCCCGGACCTCCGGACAGCCACAATAACTGTTTTGCATTAGGACAGTAAACCCAAAGATAGGATGCAAATCGTATCGCCCCTTCTCACTATTAAACACTGAAGTTAAAATTCTAGCCACAATACTGGTGACACGTTAATTGAAGGTCATCACATCCCTCGCCCACAATGACCCGTCCAGATTAATGCCCGGTTGCGCTTCCTGGTTGAATCTCCATAGAACACATAACTGGCTGATGGAGGTCAAAGACCACGCAGCTCCACATTTTTCTGTTGTTAGATGCGGAACAAACATTTGACGCGGTATATTACACTTTTTTTTTTTAGACAGTACGCTAATCAAATTTGGGTTGAAATTTTGGAAATGGACAGCGCAACTATACCGCTATCCAATAGCTGTACAGGTAAACGGGAGGTTGTCGCTGGGGTTCCCCATTAGAAGAGGGACCCGGCAGGGGTGCCCCCTATCCCCCTCTCATTTTTGCACTTACTGTGAAATCCTTGGCATACACCATTCGAGTGCACCCTGGGGTCAGAGGCTCCCGAATTACACCCAACAATGACGTAGAGGAGAAGATTTCCCTCTACACAGATGATATTCTTTTACACATAACGGAGCCCATGACAACTATCCACTCTCTTTCAAACTATAGAGGAATACGGGAGACATTCGGGATATAAGATTAATTGGGATAAATCCACGCTATATCTCCCATGGCCCGCACAAGACTGGCCTCCGCTACTGGGAAATTTGAAGGTAACTACTGAGGGTTTTAAAAATATCGGTATTTTTATGACACTGCACAGAGAAGTGTGCCACCACTGCAACATTGGAAAGGTAGTATCTAATTTTAAGAGAGATGCAGTACGGTGGAAAGATCTTCCCCTCTCGTTACTTGGATGGGCATCCATTTTTTAAATGATTACCCTACCCCAACTCCTGTACACCCTCCAAAATACATATCACCCCTCCCTAGGGCAGTGTTCACCGGCATTGATGGGGAGGTGTGATCTTTGCTACGAAAGGGTGGACATCCCAGGATAGCACTGAAGACTTTACAGCTCAACCCATACAACAGTGTGATAGCACTTCCTGACATTGAGGCCTACTATTGGGCAGCGCATCTAATCTCCATTAATGATTGGGTACATAGACCGCAGGACCATCCCACATAAAGATTGAAGAGGGCTATGTTAGAACCACATACTCACCTGCACTATCTTTATGGTGGTAAAGGTATTTTCAGACTACTCGCTGCGACTCAAGGGACCCTGGAAGTATGGGAGCGGGCGACGAGATCAATTTGGGGGGGCCGTAGAATTACCAAGGAAACGCCACACTGGAAAGGGGCATGGGTTAGAGAGATTGACAAGCTACAGGGTTTTAGGGCATGGTATTTGCTCAAATGGAGGAGCCGCCCCTGGGAAGAGCTCGCCAGGAAGGCAGTGTCCCTCACATACAAGGCACTGAACAATAATATAATAATCCATGTGGCAATGTTATTGGTTGCTCAAACCGTTAGTACCCTAGTGTAAGTCTCAAATTGTCCTCTGATGCTCCAAGGGGAAGGAATGGCCACTAACATCCCCAACTTTGAAGAGGACGAATGTCCTCAACATGAACAAAATAATAAATCCCCTGAGCAACCCAAATGCTCAAAAACGTCAATGCCAGATAAAGCGTTCTTTCTATGTCTTTTATTCTTCCTTCACATAAATTCAGATGTCTTCCACTACTGTCATAAGTGACCTTTTCCTTCCTTGAATGGTGGGAACTTCAGCTACCCCTCATCGCCTAGCCACATCTCGTTTAGCAACTACCAGGCCTAGGGCACTGAAGAGGAATTCGGATCGTGGTGCATTAACATCGTTTGGGATGCCCAGTGGGACATATTTGAGATCTGCCGGGAGTGAGATCGCCAGGACCGAACTAAGCTCTTCTATGATCACGTTCCAGTATACTTGGATGTTGTGACACCCCCATATGGTGTGTATAAAGTTGTGCCTGGCACTCTGACTTCAAAATCATGTTGGAGTCCCCGCTCTCCCCATTATGTGGAGTCTACCTCTATTGTAGTATACCCTATGCAGAATTTTATATTGGATGAGGCGCAGTCGGGCTACAATGGCCACCACCCTGGGAAGCATAAGTCACCTCCCAATCTCTTCCAATTCTCCCGTGTTCCGTTCCCAACGCTCCCGGAGTCGACCAGGGTTGTCAGGCATATTATTGCTCAGTATGAAATAATAAATCCCCTGGGTAACCCAATGTTCAAAAATGTCAATGCAAGATAAAGTGTTCTTTCTTTGTCTTTTATTCTCTCTTCTTCACATAAATTCAGATGTCTTCCATCAATCCTGTAGCCAACACAAGTTTCGTCATTCGGTATATAAACCACTGATTTATCAGTGCTACAAAACTAAATCGTACACTAGGATTGCGTGTAGTAAGTATTTGCTTATAGTACCAAATCCAGTGTCTCCCACATCTAACATGTATATAGGTATTCCAAAAGAACATGGAATGCATCGCTAGATCCCAGACCTATATCAGGTTAGTAGGTCAACCAGTGTAACCATATCTAAATTCACGCATGTGTGCATCATTAGTTATTGCACATCGATGGAATCAGAAAAGGGACAAAGAGTAGTCTCACCATGTGTTGATAAACATGCTGTACTCTAAATTGTGCAATATTATTGTGAATTCAAATGGATCCTTGAAAAGTGAAGAATAATCCCACCTAATATTACGAAACCCATGACATGCTGTTATTTGCAGTCACACCCTAGTGCCACCTTATAACCCTCGTGGCTATTCTCATTCAAAACTCTTCTATTTCTGGCTCACCTGTTGGTAAGTCATCACACTGTAATATTCTGTAGTTATATACCCTTTCAAATCTTCCAATGTCTTTGTAAACCTAGTCATAAGTAGACAGTAACTATCAACGCCAAATATGTTGTAAATCCTCTCTCACCAATATTTAAATAGTTGCAATGCTTCTCTTCATATGTATATTTAGGCTCCAAAAGTAAGAAGAACCATCATTCTGCAATCTGAAACATCGATATTATACATTTCGGATAGTCCTCTAAATAATACTATCCCTCATGGTTTATGATATTGGATCACAGCCTAACACGGTAAAGATGTTTAATCAGCATATCCAAAACATCTACTATGGCACCTCGCTAATCACGAGGTAATTTTACCCTAAATAGATGACCACAAATACATAGAAAGTGTTTACTACAGGGTCTTCGTAAATAAGACACAATGTATACGTTCGAGAGGCAAAAATAGTTACAACTCTGGTATCAGGATCACTAACACATACCGAGATAGAGTGCGCAAGAAAACGCTTATAGATAGTCTAGTATCTAATAATCGCTACCATAGAATAGTACTCCGTGGTGTATACAGCAGGCAAAGGTGTTTTGCCAAGAGGTTCAATTACCTAGTAAACAGGATTCAGTACCAGGGAGGACTGAGTCACCCTCTGTGAGTGAGAGGAGTTGTTCATGGTACAGTAATTTTTCCAGCAGTGGATACGAGGATGCCGGGGAGGGAACATCAAATCAACTTACGGGCAATACTTTTTTAAGGGAAGTGTTGAGAATCAGGATGGGGAACAAGGACATGAGTTTGAGACCAAGGGAGAGCAACTCAGAAAAACAAGGAGGGGAACCATAGGGAGGGGCAACACCAAAAGAAAAAAGAGGGATGCAAACCAGGTCATGGAACAAGAACAAATAGCTGTTGACCAGGATTTAAATATTAAGGTTATGAACTTCTAGAGTAAAACATTGTCAGAGGATATGATCTCTGTTTTACAAAAAGGTATAAGTTTCTGTTCTCCACAATGTTGTGACATTTTCAATGTGATATATACAAATTTGTCAAGCACCTGAAGTTGAAGAAGTATTTTGCTACTAATGCCAAAATAAATTAATCTAGTGAGCAAGATACAGTCTTTGGTGACATGTCTGTTCAGGATGTTAGACATGACTGTGTTACTGTCTATAGCTGAACATGATCCCATTACCATTCACAAGGTATAATTGAGTTCTGATTTAAGTGAAGACCGTGGCTTAGAATCTAAATCCAAGTGGACTCCACAATTACTGAGTGGGAACAATTTGGATTTATTCTTTAAAGCAGTAATAGTTGATATTGATAAATGAGGAACCAAAGTTCCGCATAGACAAAGTGCACACTCTAGGAGTAATCTTACACAGCCTGAATGGAAAGCTATGAAGATACTACCCTCTGATCGAAATATAATCATTAGAGAAGTGGCTAAAGAAGGGTGTATGGTGGTTAAGGATAGATCGGAATATGATAATGAGATTCAGACACAGCTGAATGACAATAGGTGCTATGAGACATTGAATCATAATCCAATCCCAGAAGCAACCAAACAGATAAACAGTTGCTTAAAGAATTGGCAGGGATTAGGGTTGTTGAATAATGGTGAATATCATTACTTGGCTATTGATCGACCTAGATATCCATGCATTTATACATTACCGAAAGTGCATAAATATTTTCCTTTCCCGCCTGATAGACCCATAATTTCAGGGATACGTGGTCCAACAGAGAGGCTCTTTGAATTTGTTGACATTTTTCTTAGACCTTTTGTGTGCAATTTACCTTCGTATATAAGAGATACCAAATATATTCTAAATATATTGAGTGATGTGAAGTGGGAACCCGGTATGACTCTTGTGTCTTTGGATGTGGTATCATTGTACACTAATATCTCGCGTTGTGATGGTCTCGCGGCTCAGAGACATTTATAGGAGGCCTGTTGAATATGTGGAACATTCAGAAATGCTTAATGATATGGACGGGGAGTCAACCTGAACTAATGGAATTTTTTTGATTTCTTGAATGGCAATATGTATAACATGTCCTTTTACGTTGGAATACAACAAGGAACGCCTGATTTTCCTGGATGTTGAATTATACATCCAAGAAGGCAAAATACAGAGCTGAATGTATAGGAAGCCTACCTCATGCAATTCCCTATTACATGCCAACAGCTCACATACCAAAAGTCAAATAAACTCAACACCTTTTGGTGAGATGTTGAGAGCACGTAGAAATTGCAGTGAGGACCAGGAGTTTAAACAGAATCTGACTGATATAGAGAACACAGGTTTCTCTCTCGTGGTTACAGTAAAGATGGGATTGTTCAAGCTGGAAATAGAGCTCAACGACTTAAACGTGTGAACATACTTGAGGATAATAAGGTTAAAATCAGAGATAAAACGAAGCTTGTACGTCTGATTATGAATTATCATCCCTCTTCCAATAAAATTTACAATATTCTTAATAAGCATTGGTCATTATTAATAACACAGGTCCCTTCAACCCTTTGTAACTGATCGACCCAACATTACATACCAGAAAGGGAAAACACTACGAAACGTGATAAGCCCAAGTTATCCTACACCACAGATTCAAGAGACCTGTCTACACAAGAGAGCCAGGAGCTCGTATAAATGTGGCCATTGCAGTATGTGCAGACTGGCCATTGATAGTATCACCAAGTTCAAATACAACAGTTCACGTGAACACGAAATTGTGGCACACAATGATTGCAACACTAAGCATGTTGTTTATGTACTAATTTGTAAATGTTATATGATATATGTGGACAGTACTATTAGATCGATGAGAGAATGTATATTTGAATATTATAGAGCACTTAAACAGCAAGAACCAAGATATCCTATGGTGGTACATGCCAAAGATTGTACTGCTCAGGACAAACACAAGAGCTTTAGATTTCATTGTATTCAAAGTGTAATGAATGATGCTAGAGGAGGCAATCGAGAACTTAAGTTGCAACAATGTGAATATTGTTGGATTATGGATCTATGTGCAGTGGAAAAGGGTCTGAATATGGAGCACGAAATGCAATATTTTCTGAGTACATAGTCAATGCTTGACGGGTCACTACTCTTTATTTGTTATTTTGTTTGTATGTTTACAGTCTTAATTTACAGTCTTAACATGGATATTCAGGTTTTTTCTCTGCTTTCTCAAATTTATTTTTTTGTAAACTCTATATACATGAGCAAAACCAACTATGGCTAACATGAAATAGGAGCTAATAAGGGATTATGTCGTAGCTCATATGAGATCATTCTGTATTCATCTTTGATGACAATGGAATTCTGTAATTACTAACAATTCTTATAGGTATAACTTTGAATATATGGGAGTGCTTTCACTCTTTTCTATTAATACATAACCTTTCTCAATCTCACTTTTTTAGAAAACTATCTATATTATTTCTATATGGCGGTGGGTACTTATGATTAGCTAGATTGGGATATGGAATACATGTGAAGAACCATTTGTTCATGAATTAGCTGATGCCTTTATGAGATCATAATATTTTGACGGACTCGAAGATGGCCACCTGACTGAGTAGTTGTGGATGGCAGAATACGACTTATATTGTTTTCAAACTTACCATTGCTAATAATCAGATTTGTTTAATTAATACTCAAAGGATCTTAAAATATATGGGATCGGACGGGGGTACTTAATATTTCACTTGACTGATAGCTATGCGACTCTACGTAGCATTGGCACACCCTAAGATGGCCGCCTTTTTGGAAACAGATTTATAGGGTAGAGTTTCTATGAGATGAGTACGATAACATTGATCGCCATATTGGTTAATTATTAAGCTAGTCCGAAAATGGGCCGTATGCCACAGGTTTGTAATTTTGATACTTATGGATTGGGGACCAGTTAGAATAATTAACGTGGATTGTAAAATTAATATCTTGTCTCACTACGTTTAATTTCATGGGGAGTCGTATTCTAATAAGTCGGGTACACGGTGGGTATATATACCCAACACAAGATGGCGCCCGACCAGTACGCTGGTTCGCGCACACGGTAGGAGTACTCTCCTCTCAGTGAAGACAACGGAGCCGGGTATTTTGTTAGTGGTTACTCTAATATGCGTTTGCCTGCTGTTTGCACCACCGAGCTCTACTCTATGGTAGCAATAATGAGATACTAGGCTGGGTAAGCGTTTTCTTGTGTTCTCTCTCGGTATGTGTTACTGATCCTGATACCAGAGTTGTGACTATTTTTGCTAATCGAACGTATACATTGTGTCTTATTTACGGAGTTCTGTAGTAAACACTTCCTATGTATTTGTGGTCATCTATTTAGGTTAAAATTACCTCGTGATTTGCGAGGTGCCATAGTAGAGGTTTTGGATATGCTGATTAAACGTCTTTACATACACGATGAGGGATAGTATTATTTAGAGGACTATCCGAATTGTATAATATTGTTGTTTCAGATTACAGAATGATGGTTCTTCTTACTGTTGGAGCCTAAATATACATATGAAGAGGAGCATTGCAACTATTTCAATATTGGTGAGATTTAGGATTTACAATATATTATGGATGGATGTGGGCCATTTTGAGATTTGGCGTTTATAGTTACTGTCTGCTTATGACTAGGTTTACGAAGACATTGGAAGATTTTAAAGGGTATATAACTACAGAATATTGCAGTGGGACGACTTACCAACAGGTGAGCTAAAAATAGACTTTTGAATGAGAATAGCCACTAGGGTTATAAGGTGGCACTAGGGTGTGACTGCAAATAACAGCATGTCATGTGCCTTGTTACATGAGGTGTGATTATTCTTCACTTTTCAAGGATCCATTTGAATTCACAATAATATTGCACAATTTACAGTACAGCATGTTTATCAACACGTGGTGGGACTACTCTTTGTCCCTTTTCTGATTCTATCGATGTGCAATAACTAATGATGCACACATGCGTGAATTTAGATATGGTTACACTGGTTGCCCTACTAACCTGATATAGGTCTGGGATCTAGTGATGCATTCCATGTTCTTTTGGAATACCTATATACATGTTAGATGTGGGAGACACTGGATTATGTACAATAAGCAAATACTTACTACATGTAATCCTAATGTACGATTTAGTTTTGTAGCCCTGATGAAGTCAGTGGTTTATATACCAAATGACAAAACTCGTGTTGGCTACAGGATTGATGGAACACATCTTAATTTATGTGAAGAAGAGAGAGAATAAAAGACAAAGAAAGAACACTTTATCTTGCATTGACATTTTTTAACATTGGGTTACCCAGGGGATTTAATATTTCATACTGAGCAA
This sequence comes from Calotriton arnoldi, assembly GCA_963921515.1. Lineage (NCBI taxonomy): Eukaryota > Metazoa > Chordata > Amphibia > Caudata > Salamandridae > Calotriton > Calotriton arnoldi. Next base: position 152,729 of record CAWUFW010002795.1, on the reverse strand, counting down.
TAATATGCCTGACAACCCTGGTCGACTCCGGGAGCGTTGGGAACGGAACACTGGAGAATTGGAAGAGATTGGGAGGTGACTCTTATGCTTCCCAGGGTGGTGGCCATTATAGCCCGACTGCGCCTCATCCAATATAAAATTCTGCATAGGGTATACTACAATAGAGGTAGACTCCACACAATGGGGAGAGCGGGGACTCCAACATGACTTCGATGTCAGAGTGCCAGGCGCAACTTTCTACAAACCATATGGGGGTGTCACAACATCCAAGTATACTGGAACGCGATCATAGAAGAGCTTAGTTCGGTCCTGGAGATCTCACTCCCGGCAGATCTCAAATATGTCCCACTGGGCATCCCAAACGATGTTGATGCACCACGATCCCAATTCCTCTTCAGTGCCCTAGGCCTGGTAGTTGCTAAACGAGATGTGGCTAGGCGATGAGGGGTAGCTGAAGTTCCCACCATTCAAGGATGGAAAAGGTCACTTATGACAGTAGTGGTTGCCCCCCGGAAATTCCACACGGTCTGGGGTCGCTGGAAAAGGTATTATGGACCTGTTGGAGGATGCCCCACCTCCTCTCCCCCACGCTGCTGTTACTGATACAAATCCTTGCGCATCTCTTGGGCAAGGTGGTCAACTGACATGAATATAACGCACAGTCAATGTTGGTGTATTGTATTGTGGTGTTTTTCACGCCTTGAGCGATCATAACCCTTTGTTGGCCTCGTTCAGATGGTTTGTGAGTGAGGCTGAGCCTGTGCCCTTTTTTTGGAACTGGTCCATCGTGCTGCCCAGGAATGAAGGCTCAAATGGGCCAAGGTGGTTCCAGCGGATTTCTATCTTTCCTTACTTTCCACCTGCTATCAGGATTAAGCATCTGTTTAGACGATGGGGCCCTAGATTCCAATATTCTGACTGCCTCTGCTAATATTGCTGGCTTTAAGTCTGCCTTACCGCCCCTCGAGCAGTCCAGCCAGCACCGCCTAGTAGATGGTTTGACAAGGCTTGTATTAAGGCCCACAGAGTACTTATGGTCGCCCTGCACAGGCAGCCTTGTGATTGGGAGGAAGTCCGGAGGGCCTGAGTTTGCTATCGTGTGGCTAGTTGTGAGAGGAAGAAATCTCTCAAGAAGGAACTCTGGGACAAGCTGTTGAGGGCCTCTGCTTTAGGAGATTCTGCCGAGTTCTGGAGGGGCATGAACCATCACATTTTTGCTTCTGATCAAGTAAGCGCCCAGGCCTTGACCTTTTCTCCTCAGGCGTAGCGGGATCATTTTGGGGCAATTTATGACCTTGATTCCGCTGATGACCCTTCGTCAGAGGTGGGGGCTCCACAAGATCTTTGCTTGCAATGGGAGGAGGTAAGGAAAGCCATTATGTCCTTGCTAGAGGGTAAGGCTCCGGGCACTGGCGGCATTTCCGGCAATTTATTTAAATCGGAGGTGGATTTGTGGGCCCCGTTGCTCATGCAGCACTTCAATGCGACCATTAGAGGGAGGCTCTCCTCTGGTTGGAAACGTTCCATCATCGTCCCGATCTTTAAGAAGGGCTGTAGGGCTGACCCAGCTTGTTATCGCCGCATTTCATTGCTGGACAGTGAGGTCAAGGTGTTGGGAAGGGGTCCTGCTGGACCGCTTGTCCACCTGGGCGACTGATGAGAACATCCTTTCAGAAGTCCAGTGTGGGTTTAGGGCTGGACGGGGCACTGTGTATCACACCCTGAATCTTTTCATGCTGACCAATAATATACTACGGCGAGGGAGGGGGCAGTCCACTTGGCCTTCATGAACCTAAGCTCAGCCTTTGAGCGTGTCAACAGAGTTAAGCTCTGGGCTGCGCTTGGGTCCATGATGGTCGGACCGGCCCTGCTGTCCTTTTTGTATTCTTTGCATGAAGGGCTTTCTGCGTCGGTTAGGTATGGGCTGGAGGGGGAATGCACGATGCCCCTGGAGTTGAAGAGAGGGGTGAGCCAGGGGTGCACCTGGCCCCTTTTCTCTTCACTCTTTACATGAATGGCCTGGACACTGCTCTGCTGGATCTTGGATTGGATGTCCCAACTGTAGGCGGCTGTCGTCTGCCTGTTCTTTTATATGCAGACGACGCCGTCCTCATGTCTCGAACAGCTAAGGGTCTGCAGCGTCTGCTAGATCTTTTTATCATTTATATGGATGTTCTTGACCTTACCACTAATGATCTTAAATCCCACGTTAAAGTGGTGGGCCCCCACAATACCAGAAAGAAAAGTTATACGGTCAAGGGCCATTCAATTTCCAGGGTTGAGCACTTTCGTATATTCTGGGATCCTTTTGGGTTCCAAACTCTCCTGGCAACCTCTTTTGAAGAAAAATGGCATGAGGTTTAAATGGGCCATCAATGGGGTTGGTCTGTTGGCAAGGCGTATGGGTCATGCCAACGTCAAGGCGATGCTTATAGTTTTTAAGGCCAAGTGCATTTCGCTGGCCTGTTATGGCTGAAATTTGGGGCTATGTGCCCTGTCCACAGCTCCAGGTTGCAGAAAATGCTTTCCTAAGAAGCCTTCTCAAAGTACCAGCGAGTACCCCCTCTGAGATGCTTCACAAGGAAGTAGAACTAGAGTACATAACAGATTTGATTCCCTTGCGTCCCCTGTTCTATTGGTTGTCTGTCTGACTGGAAGAGGATTTGTCTCTTAATAGGCTCATCATCTGCGACTGTATGGCCTTGTACGGCATGTTGAGCATTCTCTGGTTTGCTTATATTAGGTGCACTTTTAATTCTCTGGGCTGCCCAAGTTGTTTACTGATCCAGATGGAATAGTTAGGCAAGATATACCATGATTAAAACGGGCATTTTTATGAAAGGGCGGCTGTAAAAAATAAGGCCACGGCCCTTCACAAACGCTCAATGCGTCATTTTATCATGGTAAAAACTGTCCCTGGAATGGGGCCCTATTTGCTCCTGGAAATGTATAACCATCATCGCAGGCTGTTAACATTTTTTAGGTTTAACATGTTTTATCAGCTTCTGTTACCCAAGGGGTCTTGGTGCAAAGTTTCAGACCTGCCGCCGTGTTCTTGTTTCTCTCCCTGACTCCCTCCACATTGTCATGATATGCCCTAGATTTAATCACTTACTTTATAAATTCATACGCCCACTTCTTTTGTCAATGGATTTCAAACAAGTTAGGCCACCTTTTCTTTTACTTTGCAATTGCCAAAATCACCTACCATCTGTTTTTATTTGACTCGTTTTTTATCCGGGGTTGTTTATGGGCGGTGAATGTCAGTATTTGTTTTTTAGATAGATATATATATATATATATATATATATATATTATATATAATGTTCGGGCTTTGTCCGTTCTAGCTTATCTGAAAGAGACACGTTAGTGACAGATTCCTTACCTTAGAATATCCCCAGGCGTCAGGCTGGATCCGGAAAGTTTTTTGCGTAGCAGTACCCTTGCGCGTCGGTAGGCGGCGTCGTGCGGCTCCGCGTCCGTCGTCGGCGTCGTGATCGCCGGGATGACGTCGCGGGCAGTACTTAGGCGCCGCCCCTGCGCGCTGACGTCAGTTCTTCTTTTTCCGCGCCAGTAAGCGCAGATCCGGGAAGAGCAGTGCCCTAGTCACTTTTTGACTATCTTTTTGTGAAATTTTTCACTGTTCTCTTCAACGAGTCTTCACGACTCCTAAGGTGTCGTAGGGATGCCCGGCTTTAAGCCCTGCGAGGTATGTGGTCGTATGATGTCCATCACGGACCCCCACCTCGAGTGTCTCTTCTGCCTCGGCCGAGGCCACGACACGAAGTCGTGCCCTGACTGCCGGAAACTTCATCCGAAGGCTTTGCGAGAGCGGTCTCGAAAGCTCCTTGAAGTCCGGCAGTCGGCTCCGCGCCGCAGCAAGCCCCGGTCCCGGGAGAGGTCGAGGGGCCGGACGCGGAGTCCCCGCCGTTCGTCGGAATCCAAGTCTTCGCGCTCCTCCGGTAAGTCGAAGCACAAGAAGTCTAGCGGCGTCATCGCTCTAAGACTTCGCCTCGCCGGTCGCGCGACTCGGCTGAGGTCCCTGTCGGCACCGTCCCCGCCCCCGCGGCCCCGGACGTGCCTGTCGAGTTGCCCCCGCATTACCCGTCCTTCCCGGGTTCGGGGCGACTCCGGCCGAAGTACAGAAATTCCTGTCGGCCATGGCCCGCCTCTTCGGGCCTCAAGGTCCCTCCGGTGCGCCTTCGGGCCCCGCGGGCCAGATGGGGTTGCTCCGGCGTCGCCGTCGACTCCGGTCCCGGCGTCGCCTGTCCCACCAGCCTTCGTCCCGGCCTCGGCTCCGGCCCCGGCCTCGACCCCGGTTCCGGTGGTGCCGCAACCTCCATCGACGCCGGTTGACCTAACCACGCCTCCGCCGACGCCGATGTCCCCGGTGCCGTTTCCGACGCCGTCCGGGGCTCCGGGCGGCGTCGTTCCCCGGTTCTCCCCGGGTCCGGACATGGAGCCGGACCGGCGTCGCCCGACGCCGGTTCCGGCGCCGATGAGGCCTTGGGTCCCTTATGTCCCTCCTCCTCCATCTTTTCAACCTGAGGAGGACCAGGAGAGCTGGGAGGGGTCTGACGACCCTCTCACACAACAGTGCGAGTTTGACCCGGACTGGGTTGAGGAACTTGGGGATGCCAGTGGGCTGGATACCTCCCCCGACTCTGGCATGCTGTCTCCTCCCGTGGCAACGGAGGAGGGGGCTAATTTTGCAACGGTGTTGCGTAGAGCTGCTGGAGCCTTAAATCTCCAGTTGCCTACAGTGGCCGTCAGGACTAACCTCCTGACTGAAGTGCTTCAGCCGGCGGCCTCCTCTTCGGAGCCTGTGCTGCCGTTCAACGATGCACTCACTGACGTTCTTTTGGGTGCCTGGTCCAAACCCACCACAGGGGCTCCTGTGGATAGGAACGTGGCCCGACGCCATCGCCCGGCTCCGGGCGACCCCCTGTTTCTCTCCCAACACCCCACCCCTGAGAGCTTGGTTGTCCAAGCCTCTGCCTCCCAAACAGCCTTCCCTACCGCCCCTCCGGATAGGGAATCCAAGCGCCTGGATCACTTTGGGAAGAAGGCTTTCTCTTCCTCCAGTGCTGGCTTGCGGTCTGTTAATACCGCTTGCCTCTTGGGCCGATACACCCACTCCCTGTGGGATTCGGTGGCTGATGTTTTGCCGCAGTGTTCTGAGGAGGTCCAGACACTGCTTACCCGCGCTATTGCGGAAGGGCGTGATGCGGCTAAGTATACCATCCGCTGTGGCCTTGATACCGCCGACTCGCTGGGCAGATCGCTTGCAACGACGGTGGCGCTGCGTCGCCACGCCTGGCTGAGAACCACTGGTTTTCAGGGGATGTCCAGAATACTCTCATGGACATGCCCTTTGATGGAGTCGGTCTCTTTGGTTCAAAGGCGGACCATGCGCTGGAGCGTTTCAAGGATTCACGGGCTACTGCTAAGTCCCTGGGCCTTGCTGTTGTGCGCCCTCCGCAAACGTCTGCTTTTCGCCCCTTTCGTGGCCACGGAAGGGGCGCCCAATCACGTCCACAGCCCGGCCAACGGCCCGCGCAGCAAGCGCCTTCGCGTGGCCGAGGACGTGGATACCGCCGTGGCGGTTCGGGCAACCAGCGTGCGGGTCAGGCCACCACCTCCAACCCGTCCGCGGCCTCCAAGCCCTCCTAGTCCCTCCTTTCAGGTGCACAGCACGCCAGTCGAGGGCAGGGTCCGCCATCACCTTCACCACTGGCGTCCCATCACCTCGGACAAGTGGGTCTTGGACATTGTCCGAAGGGGCTACTCCCTCCCCTTCGAGACCACCCCCAGCCATGCCACCTCAATTCCACCGCATGTCAGGGGATCACTTGGTGCTTCTACAGAAGGAAGTCACGGCCCTCTTGGCCAAGAGGGCCATCGAGCATGTTCCGACCCCAGAAGTAGGGCGTGGTTGCTACTCCCACTACTTTCTGGTGCCCAAAAAGGACAAGGAGGACATGCGTCCTATCTTGGACCTCCGGAACGTCAATCGCTTCCTCCGGAAGGAGAAGTTCAAGATGCTCACCCTAGCTCAGGTCTTGACTGCCCTCGACCCCGGAGACTGGTTGGTAGCGTTGGACTTGCAGGACGCCTATTTCCACATCCCCGTCCTGCCGGCCCACCGGCGTTACCTTCGGTTCACGGTAGGCCTCGAGCATTTTCAGTTCACCGTGCTCCCCTTTGGCCTTACCAGTGCCCCTCGGGTGTTCACGAAAGTGATGGCGGTGGTCGCAGCTCATCTGCGCCGGGCAGGGGTTTCAGTCTTCCCCTACCTCGACGACTGGCTGCTGAAGGCGGGCTCGTCCCAGGCAGTTGTCTCCCACCTCCAGACTACGGCCGAACTCCTGCACTCGCTGGGGTTCTCCATCAATGTGCCAAAGTCGCATCTGATTCCTTCTCCACAGCTCCTTTTCATCGGAGCAGTTCTGGACACGACGCAGTTTCGGGCCTATCCTCCCGAACGGCGAGTCCGGGATATTCAGGCTATGATTCCGATCTTTCAGCCCTTATCCTGGGTTTCGGTACGGATGACCCTGAGGCTGCTGGGCCTCATGGCCTCCTGCATCCTGCTGGTCACTCATGCCAGATGGCATATGCGGGCTCTGCAGTGGGACCTGAAGTTCCAGTGGGCGCAGCACCAGGGCGACCTGTCCGATCACGTCCAGATCTCGGAGGGGACTGCAAAACAGTTGCAGTGGTGGCTCTCGAACCGGCAATGGGTCATGGGCAGATCCCTCTCCCTTCCCCAGCCAGAGCACACAGTTGTGACGGACGCGTCCCTTCTGGGATGGGGCGGTCACATGGGAGAGGCGGAGATCAGAGGCCTCTGGTCTCCGGCGGAGTCCCGGCTCCATATCAACCTTCTGGAGCTCCGGGCGATCCGACTTGCACTCAAGGCATTCCTTCCCTCTGTCAAAGGGAAGGTAGTGCAGGTGTTCACAGACAACACCACTGCCATGTGGTACTGCAACAAACAAGGCGGGGTGGGGTCGTGGACCCTTTGTCAGGAGGCTCTGCGCCTCTGGACATGGCTGGAACACCAGGGCATGTTCCTGGTGGTTCAACACCTGGCAGGTTCCCTGAACGCCAGGGCGGACGAACTCAGCCGCAGGTGCATGATGGATCACGAATGGCGTCTTCACTCGGAAGTGGCGCAAGGACTCTTTCTACAGTGGGGAGAGCCTTGGTTAGATCTATTCGCCACCGAAGAGAACGCGCAATGTCATCAGTTCTGCGCGTTGGAATTTCCAAGGCGGCACTCGCTCGGCGGCGCTTTTCGTCACGAGTGGAGTTGCGGTCTATTGTACGCCTTTCCGCCTATACCACTTCTACCCAGAGTGTTGAAGAAGATTCGGCACGACCGGGCCCAAGTCATTCTTGTGGCTCCGGACTGGGCTCGAAGAGTTTGGTATCCCGAGCTACTCAATATGAGCGTAGATCCCCCGATCCGTCTGCCTCTTCGGGAGGATCTTCTGTCGCAGCAGCAGGGGACGGTCCTCCACCCGAACCTGTCCAGTCTACACCTGCTTGAGTGGAGATTGAGCGGCGGCAGTTGATTCCTTTCGACTTGCCTCCCGAAGTTTGTGATGTGATTCTGGCAGCCAGGCGTCCCTCCACTAAGGTGGTATACGCCTGCAGGTGGAACAAATTTGTGGCATGGTGCACAGCAAAGGCTGTGGATCCCCTTTCTGCCCCTCTTTCTGAGGTCCTTCTGTTCCTTCTCTCTCTGGCCCAACAGGGTTCTGCCCTGGGTACCATCAAGGGTTATCTTTGTGCTATCTCGGCCTTCCTCAGGCTCCCTGATCAGCCCTCCCTTTTCAAGTCCCCTGTTGTTAACAGGTTCTTAAAAGGCATTACTCACCTCTTCCCTCCTGTTCCGTTTGTGATGCCTCAGTGGGACTTAAACTTGGTTCTTACCTTTTTAATGTGCGCTCCCTTTGAGCCTCTACATAACTGTCCTCTTCGTCTTCTGACTCTGAAGACAGCCTTTCTGGTGGCCATCACCTCCGCTCGGCGGGTGAGTGAGCTCCAGGCTCTATCTTGCAAACCTCCCTTTCTGTCTGTTCATCCAGACAAGGTTGTTCTTCGGACGCGTCCGTCCTTCTTGCCAAAGGTGGTTACTGCTTTCCACATTGGGCAGACCATCACTTTGCCCACCTTCTTTCCGCCTCCGCATCCTTCCAGAGAGGAAGAGAGGCTCCACCGTCTGGACCCAAAACGTGCGCTCTCCTTCTATATTGACCGCACAAAACACTTCCGGGTGGATGACCAGCTCTTTATTGGCTACGTGGGCGCCAAAAAGGTCGGGCGGTGCACAAGAGGACCATCTCCCGCTGGGTTACCTTGTGCATCAAGACCTGCTATTCTTTGGCTAAAAAGGAGCCTCCTGTTGGGCTGCGTGCCCATTCCACCAGGGCAACGGCTGCTACCACGGCCTTCGGCCGCGGTGTTCCGCTGCCGGTTATCTGTCAGACAGCTACGTGGGCCTCGCTGCACACGTTTACAAAGCATTACTGCCTTGACAGTCAGGTCCGGAGGGACGGCTTCTTTGGCCGTTCTGTCCTCCAGGACTTCCTTGTCTGATCTTTGTTCGCAGACCCACCACCGGGGTTGGTATTGCTGGGGTATCTATTCTAAGGTAAGGAATCTGTCACTAACGTGTCTCTTTCAGATGCACAAGTTACTAACTTGTGTAACGATATATCTGTAAGAGACAGTAGTTAGTGACAGATTCCTACCGCCCACCCATCCTCCCCGTTCTGCGAACTGATTTCTAGGGTTAAGGACATCCCTTTCAGGGCCCTAGTATTTTTCAGACACCTATGTCAGCTTCTTGCATGGCTCTGCGTTCCTGGCGCGGAAAGTCGTGTACAGAACTGACGTCAGCGCGCAGGGGCGGCGCCTAAGTACTGCCCGCGACGTCATCCCGGCGATCACGACGCCGACGACGGACGCGGAGCCGCACGACGCCGCCTACCGACGCGCAAGGGTACTGCTACGCAAAAAACTTTCCGGATCCAGCCTGACGCCTGGGGATATTCTAAGGTAAGGAATCTGTCACTAACTACTGTCTCTTACAGATATATCGTTACACAAGTTAGTAACTTGTGCTTTAATGCCCTAGTTTCATCTGTTTGTCATAGAAGCACTATTCCCTTTTCATCTATTCGATTATTATAGCGGAATCATGTCTATGGTTTCCTAAATTATGTAGTTTATCTGTACACTTTTGTGATTTTCGAGAAAAATCGAATAAAGTTTTTACTTACTTAAATATTGTAATGTTCTGTTTTTCCTCATTTGTACTGCATGTCTCATATGGAATCACTGCTGCCTATATAACAATGCACTCTGTGGCTGTTCTCCAGGGCGACTGTTGTTGCTGTTGCGATGACAATATGTTTGATACGATAAGCTATAAAAATAAAAAGATATATATATATATTTTTTTAATGGAATTACCTATGTTTTTTATACATACACATTTGGATTTTTTGTTTTTATTCCAACTCTTTGATTTATTATGTTTTTCAGCAAAGTCTGTGAAATTAAAAGAGGACCTGCTTTTGCATGCTCCCAATGATCTAAATTTTGGATTGGCAGATTTTGTCAATCAAGTTAGAAGACCCAACGGCGAGGCTTATGCACCAGACAGCTTATATTATCTGTGCCTTGGAATTCAAGAGGTTAGTATTAAAACATAAGTCTTTGAAGTATGAGGTCCCAGCGTGCCTGTCTTTTACCCAGGTATTGTGTGTTTTTTGTTTGTTTGCAGTTACCGGCTTGGCCCTATCATATGTCCGTTTTTAATGCAACAAAAACACTCATTCCATATAAGTTTACATATCCCTGTTTCACAAAATATAATTGCTGATTGGTTTCTTAAAACAAAATGTTCACTTCCTTTTATTCAAGTCAATTTCAAATGTATTCACAGGCAGTTAAAACGATACCTGTGTCTATATTTTAGTGACTATGCTTCCACTTCATTTTGTGAAAGATAACTTAATAAACTGAACTTCAGTGAACCATTCCTGTTTCAGTAAATTGAATTCTAGCCTAATCTGGATCTGCACTGTAGAGTGAGAAACTAAACTGAGATATGCAGTACCGCATCTAGGGCCAGATGTAGGTGGCCAAATACTGAGCGCTAACGCTGAAATTTGCAGAATTTCAGCGTTTGCGATCGTTATTTGGCTGCGAGCAATGTAGGTGAGTTTAAACCTACTAGCAAAATAAGGAATCGCAAAATTGCGATTCCTTATTTTGCTCTTACATTTAAGGAATCGCAAATTGCGATTCCTTAAATGCAATGTAAGTAACACAAAAGAAAGTGCACTTTAGCCTTAAGGAATCGCTAATTACCACCAACTTCAAGTTGGTGGTAATTAGCGATTTCCTTTAGAAAAGCACTTTTTGCTTTTTGTAAAGTGCCATGTGGCACACATTCATGCCCTTAGGGCATGTATGTGCGCCACATGTGCACACATGCACATTTCAGGGGTGCAACATGGTGTCCTTTTGACACCCTGGCACCCTTGAAATAGCTCCCGCTATTTGCGATTCTTTAATAGCGAATCGCAAATAGTGAATATCTTCCAATTCATTCCTATGGGCCTCCTAGCCCATAGGAATGAATGGGTAGGTATTCCTTATTAACGAATCTCAATTTGCGATTCGTTATTAAGGAATATTAAGGAATCGCTAATATTTAAGCGATTCCTACCTACATTCAATTTTGCGAGTCCTTAATAGCGAATCGGTAAAATTCGCTATTAAGGACTCGCAAATTTGATTTTACCTACATCTGGCCCCTAGTGTTTGAAATATTTTCCCCTGAAAAGCCTCAGACCCTTCTCAAAGAGCACGCATTAATTGTGATTACAGCTAACAGCGGCAAAAGTGAATGAGAGGACTTTTTATTAGTAACTTTTTGATTTAAAAATTCTCTTTAATGCTTTTCCTTATACATAAGCAAAAGCAACATGATTTAACGCTGAATCAAACAATACAGCTCACGCAATCAAATGTATTAGCTTATCAGCATCAACTAGACACATTCATTTTCTTGGCTGCACCAATTGGTAGCGATCCCACTATGACCCCCAAATCTTGACAAGCTTCCGGGGGGGCACCACTTTGATTTATAAGTTGTCTCTTCTGCTTTATAAAATCACTTTTCTACTATGGTGCACAGATCCATACCTCATAGCCATACAGGGGGTCTGATTGAGCACCAGGATCAGGCGAGTATGTCCCTTCTCCCCTAAACAAAGCAATCTGAAAGAGACACGTTAGTGACAGATTCCTTACCTTAGAATAGCCCCAGGCGTCAGGCTGGATCCGGAAAGTTTTGCGTAGCAGTACCCCTGCGCGTCGGTAGGCGGCGTAGTGCGGCTCCGCGTCAGTCGTCTGCGTCGTGATCGCCGGGATGACGTCGCGGCCAGTACTTAGACGCCGCCCATGCGCGCTGGCGTCAGTTCTTTCTTTTTCCGCGCCAGTAAGCGCAGATCCGGATTGAGCAGTGCCCCAGTCATTTTTGACTGAGTATTTTTTGAGACTTTTTTGTCCAAGTTTTCGAGTCGTTTCGACTCCAAGGTGTCAGTAGGGATGCCCGGCTTCAAGCCATGCGAGGTCTGTAATCGCATGATGTCGATTACGTATCCGCACCGAGAGTGTCTCTTCTGCCTGGGGCGCGGCCACGACCCCACGTCGTGCCCCGAGTGTCGGTCCCTCGCCCCGAAGGCTTTGCGAGAGCGGTCTCGAAAGCTTCTCGAGGCACGGCACTCGGCTCCGTGCCGATCGAGGTCCCGGGAGAGGTCGAGGGACCGGTCGCGGAGCCGTCGTCATTCGTCGGGGTCGAAGTCTTTGTCTTCAGGTAAGGCGAAGCACAAGAGGTCTAAGAAGCGTCGCTCTAAGACCTCCCCTCGCCGGTCTCACGACTCGGCTGAGGGTCCTGTTGGTACCGCCCCCGCGGCTCCGGGAGTACCAGATGAGCCTACGCCGGCCTACCCGCCTGTTCCGGGTCCGACGTCGACTCCGGCCGACATGCAGAACTTCTTGTCGGCCATGGCTCGCATCTTCGGGCCTAAGGGTTACCCCGGTGCGTCTTCGGGCCCCGCGGGCCCCAGTGGGGGTCCTCCTTCAGCACCACCGGCGGCTCCGGCCCCGGTGTCTCCGGCGGCTCCGGCCCCGGCGCCGCAAGACCCCCTCGGATCCAGGCCTGGATCCCGGTCGACGCCGGTTGACCTTACGACACCTCCACCGGTGCCGACCTCCCCGGTACCGCTCACGGCGCCGTCCGAGGTCCCGGGCGACGCCGTCCCCAGGTTCTCCCCAGAACCGGACACGGAGCCGGATCGACGTCGGCCGATGGGACTTTTCTTCCCTCATGTCCGCCCTCCATATTTTTCCCCTGTTTTGGAGGACGAGGAGGACTGGGAGGGGTCGGAAGACCCTCTCACAGCCCAATGTGAGCCTTATCAGGACTGGGCAGAGGAACTGGGTGCTGCCAGTGGCCTGGACACCTCTCCAGACCTTGGCATGCTGTCTCCTCCTTCCGTGGCTATGGAGGAGGGAGCAAGTTATGCAACGGTGTTGCGTAGGGCGGCCGCGGCCTTGCGCCTCGAGCTCCCTACTGTGGCTGTCCGGACTAACCTCCTGACGGAAGTGCTTCAGCCGGCGGCTACCTCCTCGGAGCCACTGCTGCCGTTCAACAACGCACTTTCTGACGTTCTTTTGGGCACCTGGTCCAGGCCCACCACAGGGGCTCCTGTGGACAGGAACGTAGCCCGACGCCATCGCCCGGCCCCGGGCGACCCCTTGTTCCTCTCCCAACACCCCACCCCCGAGAGCTTGGTTGTCCAAGCCTCTACCTCTCAGAGCGCCTTCCCTACGGCTCCACCGGACAGGGAATCCAAAAAGCTGGAACAATTTGTGAAGAAGATTTTTTCTTCCTCCAGTGCTGGCTTGCCTTTTGGGCCGTTATTCCCACTCTCTGTGGGATTCGGTGGCGCAAGTGCTGCCTAAGTGTTCTGAGGAGGTCCAGACACTACTCACCCGTGTTATTGCAGACGGGAGAGACGCGGCGAAGTTCACAATCTGATCTGGCCTAGACACCGCTGACTCGCTGGGCAGATCGCTTGCTACGACAGTGGCGCTTCGCCGTCACGCCTGGCTGAGGACCACTGGTTTCTCGGGCGATGTCCAAAACACCCTTATGGACATGCCCTTCGATGGTATCCGCCTTTTTGGCAATAAGGCAGACAGCGCGCTGGAGCGCTTTAAGGACTCGCGGGCTACAGCCAAGTCCTTGGGCCTCGCGCCCTCCGCAGCAGTCTGCTTTTCGCCCCTTTCGTGGCCACGGAAGGGGCGCCCAGTCGCGTCCATTGCCCAGCCACCGGCCCGCGCAGCAAGCGCCTTCGCGTGGCCGAGGACGTGGCTCCCGCCGAGGCGGGTCGGGTAACCAGCTTGCGGGTCAGGCCACCACCTCCGCCCCGTCCGCAGCCTCCAAGCCCTCCTAGTCCATCCTTTCAGGTCCACAGCACGCCAGTGGGGGGCAGGGTCCGCCATCCCCTTCACCACTGATGAACCATCACATCGGACAAGTGGGTCTTGGACATTGTCCGAAGGGGCTACTCCCTCCCCTTCGAAACTACCCCCCCAGCCATGCCACTGCATGTCGGGGGATCATTTGGTGCTTCTTCAAAAGGAAGTTGCGGCCCTCTTGGCCAAGGGGGCCATCGAGCGCGTTCCGACCCCAGAAGTAGGGCGTGGTTGTTACTCCCACTACTTCCTGGTGCCCAAAAAGGACAAGGAGGACATGCGTCCTATCTTGGACCTCCGGAACGTCAATCGCTTCCTCCGGAAGGAGAAGTTCAAGATGCTCACCCTAGCTCAGCTCTTGACTGCCCTCGACCCTGGAGACTGGATGGTAGTGTTGGACTTGCAGGACGCATATTTTCACATCCCCGTCCTGCCGGCCCACCGGCGTTACCTGCGGTTCACGGTAGGCCTCGAGCATTTTCAGTTTCACCGTGCTCCCCTTTGGCCTTACCAGCGCCCCTCGGGTGTTCACGAAAGTGATGGCGGTGGTCACAGCTCATCTGCGCCGGGCAGTGGTTCCAGTCTTCCCCTACCTCGACGACTGGTTGTTGAATGCGGGCTCGTCCCAGGCAGTCGTCTCCCACCTCCAGGCTACGGCCGAACTCCTGCACTCGCTGGGGTTCTCCATCAATGTGCCGAAGTCGCACCTGATTCCTTCTCCACAGCTCCTTTTCATCGGAGCAGTTCTGGACACAACGCAGTTTCGGGCCTATCCTCCCGAACGGCGGGTCCAGGATATTCAGGCTATGATTCCGATCTTTCAGCCTCTATCCTGGGTTTCGGTACGTATGACCCTGAGGCTGCTGGGCCTCATGGCCTCCTGCATCCTACTGGTCGATCCTGCCAGATGGCATATGCGGGCTCTGCAGTGGGACCTGAAGTTCCAGTGGGCGCAGCATCAGGGGAACCTGTCCGATTACGTCCAGATCTCGGAGGGGACTGCACGACAATTGCAGTGGTGGCTTTCGAACCGGCAGTGGGTCACGGGCAGGTCCCTCTCCCTTCCCCAGCCAGAGCACACAGTTGTGACGGATGCGTCCCTTCTGGGATGGGGCGGTCACATGGGAGAGGCGGAGATCAGAGGCCTCTGGTCTCCGGCGGAGTCCCGGCTCCATATCAACCTTCTGGAGCTCCGGGCGATCCGACTTGCACTAAAGGCATTCCTTCCCTCTGTCAAGGGGAAGGTAGTGCAGGTGTTCACAGACAACACCACCGCCATGTGGTACTGCAACAAACAGGGCGGGGTGGGGTCGTGGACCCTATGTCAGGAGGCTCTGCGTCTCTGGACATGGCTGGAACATCAGGGCATTTTCCTGATGGTTCAACACCTGGCAGGTTCCCGCAATGCCAGGGCGGACGAACTCAGCCGCAGGTGCATGATGGATCACGAATGGCGTCTTCACTCGGAGGTGGCGCAAGGACTCTTTCTACAGTGGGGAGAGCCTTGGTTAGATCTATTCGCCACCGAAGAGAACGCGCAATGTCATCAGTTCTGCGCTTTGGAATTTCCAAGGCGGCACTCGCTAGGCGACGCTTTTCATCGCGAGTGGAGTTGCGGTCTGTTGTACGCCTTTCCGCCTATACCACTTCTACCCAGAGTGTTGAAGAAGATTCGGCGCGACCGGGCCCAAGTCATTCTTGTGGCTCCGGACTGGGCTCGAAGAGTTTGGTATCCCGAGCTACTCAGTATGAGCATCGATCCCCGATCCGTCTGCCTCTTCGGGAGGATCTTCTGTCGCAGCAGCAGGGGACGGTCCTCCACCCGAACCTGTCCAGTCTCCACCTCCTTGCATGGAGATTGAGCGGCGGCAGTTGATTCCTTTCGACTTGCCTCCCTAAGTTTGTGATGTGATTCTGGCAGCCAGGCGTCCCTCCACTAAGGTGGTATACGCCTGCAGGTGAAACAAGTTTGTGGCATGGTGCACAGCAAAGGCTGTGAATCCCCTTTCTGCCCCTCTTTCTGAGGTTCTTCTGTTCCTTCTTTCTCTGGCCCAACAGGGTTCTGCCCTGGGTACCATCAAGGGCTACCTTTGTGCAATCTCGGCCTTTCTCAGGCTTCCTGATCAGCCCTCCCTTTTCAAGTCCCCTGTTGTTAACAGGTTTCTTAAAGGCATTACACACCTTTTCCCTCCTGTTCCGTTTGTGATTCCTCAGTGGGACTTGAACTTGGTTCTTACCTTTTTAATGTGCGCTCCCTTTGAGCCACTCCATAACTGTCCCCTTCGTCTTCTCACTCTGAAGACAGCCTTTCTGGTGGCTATCACCTCCGCTCGGCGTGTGAGTGAGCTCCAGGCTCTTTCTTGTAAGCCCCCCTTTCTGTCTGTTCATCCAGACAAGGTTGTTCTTAGGACGCGTCCGTCCTTCTTGCCAAAGGTGGTTACTGCCTTCCACATTGGGCAGACCATCACTTTGCCCACCTTCTTTCCGCCTCCGCATCCTTCCAGAGAGGAAGAGAGGCTCCACCGTCTGGACCCAAAACGTGCGATTTCCTTCTATCTGAACCGCACACAACAGTTCCGGGTGGACGACCAGCTCTTTGTTGGCTACGTGGGCGCCAAAAAGGTTGGGCGGTACACAAGCGGACCATCTCCCGCTGGGTTGTCTTGTGTATCAAAGCCTGCTATTCTTTGGCTAAGAAGGAGCCCCCTGTTGGGCTACGTGCCCATTCCACCAGGGCGACAGCCGCCACCACGGCTTTGGGACGTGGTGTCCCATTGCAGGACATTTGTCAGGCAGCTACTTGGGCCTCGCTGCACACGTTTACCAAGCATTACTGCCTTGACAGCCAAGTCCGGAGAGACGGCTTCTTTTTCCGTTCTGTTCTCCGAGACTTCCTCGTCTGATCTTTGTTCGCAGACTCACCACCGGGGTTGGTATTGCTGTGGTATCTATTCTAAGGTAAGGAATCTGTCACTAACGTGTCTCTTTCAGATGCACAAGTTACTAACTTGTGTAACGATATATCTGTAATAGACAGTAGTTAGTGACAGATTCCTTACTGCCTCACCCATCCTCCCCGTTCTGCGAACTGATTTCTAGGGTTAAGGTCATCCCTTTCAGGGCCCTAGTTTTCAGACACCAGTGTCAGTTTCTTGCATGGCTCTGCGTTTCTGGCGCGGAAAGTCGTGTACAGAACTGACACCAGCGCGCATGGGCGGCGTCTAAGTACTGGCCGCGACGTCATCCCGGCGATCACGACGATGGACGTGGAGCCGCACGACGCCGCCTACCGACGCGCAGGGGTACTGCTACGCAAAACTTTCCGGATCCAGCCTGACGCCTGGGGATATTCTAAGGTAAGGAATCTGTCACTAACTACTGTCTCTTATAGATATATCGTTACACACGTTAGTAACTTGTGCATTAATACTAACTTTTGTGTCCCCTTTTAACCATCCCTGTCTGGCATGATTCCCCGTATTGCTGTTTTGGATCTTTTGTCATTTATGTTCCAGTCTGCTTTCCTTGCAATGTGTATATTAGAGTACCATAAGGTTGGATGACGGGGCATTCCAACACTGTGTGAAAGAAGTAGCCGTCTCTATTTTACATTTAAGATAATTAGAAATTGCACTTCTTCTCATCATTCATATCCTTTTAGATATGCAGTATACGGCGTGACAATATTTAAATTAGATGCTAAAATTACACAATTTGTCCCATCCTTAGCCCAATTCTCCTTTTCGGTGGGGCCAAGGACCTGTCCCAATTTCTCTTTAAGTATTTTAGCAGACCAACCCATGGATGCTCCTCAGTCTATCACAAGTAAGATTCAACCAAAGATCCGATAGCTCCATAGCAGGCCATCCTTCATGCCTCTGCCCCGAATTCTTCCAAGCACAAAAAGCAAACCCCAGGACAAAGCTTTGTCTGTCACAACCAAGCAGAAACCAACCAAAGAATAAACCTGTAACCAGAACCTATACAAGCAACTGAACGGGTCGGTGATCTAGCCAAAACTGTGTCCTATCGCTCGATCACAGAGCCTGAAGAGGTCATTCTGTCTTCCATCCAACCCATCAACACAGGGATAAAAGTGATATCCTCAATAGATGCATGTACTCAAGATAATCAGTTAACTTCCTGGCCTTCACCACATACCCACCAATGGGTTGTATGATGGTGGCACAAATGGTTAAACCACGCAGGCCTCTGCAACGCAGCCCGAACCACGAATGCGACTTAACCACGCATTTGTTTACTACACATGCCTTTACCACGCTTTTTCATTGTAAAGGCATGTTTGGAAAGGGAATGTACGTTAAGTTTGCCACTACCCCGACCCTTCCCCCCGCCCTAAGCTTCTATCTCCCCTACCTCGCCCATCCCACCCCTGCGCTGAGGCCTAAAACCTATCCCGTCCTGCCCTTACAAGTACCCTTTTTTTTAAAAAAACTACCCTGACCCCCTCCTCGCCCATCCCCCCTGAAGCCTAAAACTTACCCCTGCTCTGCTTTGGAAATTACCCCTACTCACCCTGAGCCCTAAAACCTTCCCTCACCCCGAAACCCACCCCCAAACCCAGCCCTTAAAACTACCCCAACCTCCTCCCCCCGCCCTGAGTCTTAAAACTGGAAACTCTGCCCCCTTCCAAAAATTACCCCACCCCTGCCACCCCCGCCCTGAGCCCTAAAACCGACACCTAACCCTGAGCCCTAAAACCTTCCCTCACCTCTAAATCCCCTCCCCCCCCAAAACACAGCCCTCCCGCCCCAGCCCCACTTTCCTATCCGTGTTCCTGTCTCCTTCCCGTTTGGACGTGTCCTTTCCGATGCATCCAGTCAGTCTCCCCGCCATTCCGGACAGCTAGACCCTGCACTGCCTTTACCGCGCATATGCGTGTTTGAGGCATATGTGTGATCTGAAAGAAACAGTTAGTTATAGATTCCTTACCTTAGAATTACCCCCAGGCGTCAGACTGGATCCGGAAAGTTTTTCGTCAGCAGTACCCCTGCGCGTCGGAAGGTGGCGTCGGTCGACTCCGCGTTCGTCGTTGGTGTCGTAGTCGCCCGGATGACGTTGCGGTAGCTACATAGATGGCGCCCTAGCGCGCTGACGTCAGTTTTTTCTCTTTCCGCGCCAGCCAGCGCAGATCCGGAGAGAGGGGTACCTCCAGTCACTTTTTGACTGACCTTTTGTCGACATCGTTTTTGAGTCTTCGACTCCTGGTGCACGTCAGGGATGCCCGGCTTCAAGGCTTGGGGTTCCTGTAGCCGACTGACGTCGGTGACGGAGCCGCACCACGTGTGCCTATTCTGCCTGGAGCGCGACCACGACCCCAAGCTCCGACTGCCAGACCATAAATCCGAAGTCTTTGCGGGAGCGGTCCCGAAAGCTTCCCGAGGCCCGGCAGTCGGCTCCGCGCCGCTCGAGGTCCCAGTCGCGTAGGAGGTCGAGGGACCGGTCGCGGAGCCACCATCATTCTTCATCCAAGTCTTCGCACTCGGGGTCAGGTAAGTCGAAGCACTTGAAGAAGTCGAAGAAGCATTGTCGCTCTTCGACTTCCCCCCAGTCCGTCGGCCGACGCGACGAGCGATGCGGGTGGTGCGCCTCCTGCGGCTCCGCGTGTGGAGCCCGAAGGGTCGACTCTGGGTTTCCCTCCCTTTCCGGGACTTGGAGCGACCCCTGCCCAGCTTTGTCGATTTTACGAAGCGATGCACGCCATCTTTGGGCAGCCCGACTCCGCCGGTGCGCCTTCGGGCCCCGTGGACTCGGCTAGGGGCCCTGGGCCTTCGACGCCGGCGGCTTCGGCCTCGGCACCGCGGGGTCCCCTTGGATCCAGGCCTGGATCCGGATCGGCGCCGGTCGACCTAGTTACACCTTCCCCAGCGTCGCTTCCACCGGCACCACGTCCGCAGCCGACGCCGGTTGTGTCCCCAGCCGGCGTCGACCCCGGCCTCCATCCCGATGTAGACACATAGCCGGACCGGCGCTGACGGGTACTTTTGTGCCCCTGTTCTACCCTGGCTCTTTGAGACCAGATTGGCAGCCAGAGGAGGGTGAGAAGGACTGGGAGGGGTCTGGAGACCATTTAACTGACCAGTTAGGTTATGAACCGACTGGAGAGAGGAACTGGGGGAAGCCACTGTCCTCTCATGCTTCTAACTTTGAAAACTGCCTTTCTGGTGGCCATCACCTCTGCGCGCAGGGTGAGTGAGCTGCAAGCTCTTTCTTCCAAGAATGTATAACTAACCTATGTTTCTTACAGATATATCGTTACCGAAGGTAAGTAACTTGTTCATCTGAAAGAAACACATAGTGATAGATTCCCTTACCTTAGAATATCCCCAGGCGTCCGACTGGATCCGGAAAGTTTTCGTCAGCAGTACCCCTGCGCGTCGGTAGGTGGCGTTGTGCGGCTCCGCGTCCGTTGTTGGCGTCGTGGTCGCCGAGATGACGTCGCAGACGCTACTTAGATGCCGCCCACGCGCGCTGACGTCAGTTCTTTCTTTTTCCGCGCCAGCAAGCGCAGATCCGGGAAGAGCAGGAACCCCCAGTCAATTTTTGACTGACTTTTTGAGGCTTTTTGTCTCTGTTTTTTCTTCGAGTCATCGACTCCTGGTGCAGTAGGATGCCCGGTTTCAAGTCCTGTGGGGATTGTCACCGCATGATGTCGGTGACGGACCCGCACCGCGTGTGTCTTTTCGGCCTGGAGCGCGACCACGACCCCAAGTCGTGCTCCGACTGCCGGGCCATGGCGCCGAAGACTTTGCGGGAGCGGTCCCAAAAGTTGCTGGAAGCCCGGCAGTCGGCTCCGCGCCGTTCGAAGTCCCGGTCCAGAGGGAGGTCGAGGGACCGTGCGCTGGGCCATCATCATCGGTCTTCGGGATCCAAGTTTTCGCACTCGGGGTCAGGTAAGACGAAGCACAAGAAGTCGAAGAAACGTCATCGACTTCCCCTTGCCGGTCACGCGGCTGAGGGTATGGGTGGTGCCACCCCCGCGGCTCCGGCGGAGCGTATGGAGTCGCCGCCCGACTACCCGCCCTTTCCGGGGTCGTCGGCGTCTCCGGCCCAGATACAGGTGTTCCTGTCGGCCATGGCTCGCCTCTTTGGGCCGTCGGGTCCCGCCGGTGCGCCTTCGGGCCCGCGGTCCCGCATGGGTGTCCTCGCGTTTCCTCGCCGGCGGCTCCGGCATCGCTGTCGGCTCCGGCCCCAGCGCCGCAGGACACCCTTGGATCCAGGCCTGGTTCCCGGTCAACGCCGGTTGACCTTGTTACGCCTCCACCGACGTCGACTCGACCGGCACCGATCCTGACGCCGCCCGCACCTCGGGACGACGTCGACCTCAGTTTCAGCCCCGAAGTGGACGCGACGTCGAGCCGGCGTCGATCGATGCCATTCTCGACGCTGCTTGGGGATTTCTATCCCCATGTCCCTGCTCCTTATTTTAGACCTGTTGAACAGCCTGAGGAGCAAGGGGAGGACTGGGAGGGGTCTGAGGACCCTCTCGCAGCCTGCGAGTCTGAACAGGACTGGGCTGAGGAATTGGGGGACGCCAGTGGTCTGGATACCTCACCAGACCTTGGCATCCTATCTCCTCCTACCGTGGCTACGGAGGAGGGCACTAGTTAAGCAGTGGTGTTGCGTAGGGCGGCCGAGGCCCTACACCTCGAGCTCCCTACTGTGGCCGTCAGGACTAACCTCCTGACAGAGGTGCTTCAGCCAGCAGCTACTTCTGCGGAGCCGCTGCTTCCTTTCAATGAAGCCCTCTCTGACGTTCTTTTGGGCACTTGGTCCAGGCCCACCACAGGTGCTCCTGTGGATAGGAACGTGGCCCGACGCCATCTCCCGGCTCCGGGTGACCCCCTCTTCCTCTCCCAACATTCCACCCCCGAGAGCTTGGTTGTCCAAGCCTGTGCTTCCCCTACCGCCTTCCCTTCCACACCACCGGATAGGGAATCCAAGAAGCTGGATCAGTTTGCAAAGAAGATTTTTTCTTCCACCAGCTCTGCGCTGCGGTCCGTGAACACTGCATGCTTCTTGTGCCGTTATTCCCACTCTCTGTGGGATACGGTGGCGAACGTGCTGCCCCAGTGTCTGGAGGAGGCCCGGCCTGCTCTCTCCCAGGCTGTTGCAGAGGGGAGAGACGCAGCAAAGTTCATGATTCGGTGTGGCCTAGACACCGCCGACTCACTGGGCAGATCGATTGCAACGACGGTGGCGGTTTGCCGTCACGCATGGTTGAGGACCACTGAATTTTCGGGGGATGTCCAAAACACCCTTATGGACATGCCCTTTGATGGCCGTCGCCTTTTCGGCGACAAAGCGGACAGCGCGTTGGAGAGGTTTAAGGACTCGCGGGCTACGGCCAAGTCCTTGGGACTCTCGGCAGTCCGCCCTCCTCCGCCTTCCGCTCCTTTCGTGGCACAGGAAGGGGTGCCCGCAGCGTTCGCAACAGAGCCACAGACCGGCGCAGCAATCATCCCAGCGCGGACGCGGGTTCCGCCGTGGCGGTCAAAAGGGCCAGCGGGCGGGTCAGTCCACCACCACCCCGGCCACCACTGCCTCCAAACCTTCCTAGTCCGAACTTTCAGGCCCATCAAACGCCAGTGGGCGGCAGGCTTCGCCATCACCTCCCCCACTGGCGCACCATCACTTAGGACAGGTGGGTTTTAGAGATAGTCCGGAGGGGCTACTCCCTCCCCTTCGAGACTACCCCCCCAGCCATGCCACCTCAATACCACCGCATGTCGGGAGATCACTTGGTGCTTCTTCAGCGGGAAGTCGCGTCCCTCTTGGCCAAGGGGGCCATCGAGCGCGTTCCGACGCCTGAAGTAGGTCGTGGTTGTTATTCCCACTACTTTGTGGTGCCCAAGAAGGACAAAGGCCTGCGTCCTATCTTAGACCTCCGGAACGTCAATCGCTTCCTCCGCAAAGAGAAGTTCAAGATGCTCACTCTAGCTCAGGTCTTGTCTGCTCTCGACCCACAAGACTGGATGGTGGCGCTGGACTTGCAGGACGCCTATTTCCACATCCCCGTCCTGCGAGCCCACCGGCGTTACCTACGGTTCACGGTAGGCCACGAGCACTTTCAGTTCACCGTGCTCCCCTTTGGCCTTACCAGCGCCCCTCGGGTGTTCACCAAGGTGATGGCGGTGGTCGCAGCTCATCTGCGCAGATCAGGGGTCTCAGTCTTCCCCTATCTTGACGATTGGTTGTTGAAGGCGGGCTCGCCCCAGACAGTCTCCCACCTCCAGACTACGGCCGACCTCCTGCACTTGCTAGGGTTCTCCATCAACGTGCCGAAGTCACACCTGATTCCCTCGCAGAAGCTCCTCTTTATCGGAGCGGTTCTGGACACGGCGCAGTTTCGGGTCTATCCTCCCGAACAGCGAGTCCGGGATATTCGGGCTCTGATTCCCATCTTTCAGCCCTTGTCCCGGGTTTCGGTCAGAGTGACTCTGAGGCTGCTGGGCCTCATGGCCTCCTGCATCCTGCTGGTCAATCATGCCAGATGGCATATGCGGGCTCTGCAGTGGGACCTGAAGTTCCAGTGGGCGCAGCATCAGGGGAACCTGTCCGATCACGTTCAGATCTCGGAGGGCACTGCACGACAGTTGCAGTTGTGGCTCACGAACCGGCGTTGGGTCGACGGCAGATCCCTCTCCCTTCCCCAACCGGAGTTTACAGTGGTGACGGATGCGTCCCTCTTGGGATGGGGCGGCCACATGGGAGAGGCGGAGATCAGAGGCCTCTGGTCTCCGGCGGAGTCCCGGCTCCATATCAACCTTTTGGAGCTGCGGGCGATCAGGCTTGCACTAAAGGCATTCCTTCCCTCTGTCAAAGGGAGAGTAGTGCAGGTGTTCACAGACAACACCACCGCCATGTGGTACTGCAACAAACAAGGCGGGTGGGGTCGTGGACCCTCTGTCAGGAGGCTCTGCGTCTCTGGACATGGCTGGAACGTCAGGGCATGTCCCTGGTGGTTCAACACCTAGCAGGTTCTCTGAACGCCAGGGCGGACGAACTCAGCCGCAGGTGCATGCTCGATCACGAATGGCGTCTTCACTCGGAGGTGGTGCAAGGTCTCTTTCAGCAGTGGGGAGAGCCTTGGTTAGATCTATTCGCCACCGAAGAGAACGCGCAATATCAGTTCTGCGCGTTGGAATTTCCAAGGCGGCACTCGCTCGACGATGCTTTTCGTCGCGAGTGGAGTTGCGGTCTGTTGTACGCCTTTCCGCCTATACCACTTCTGCCCAGAGTGCTGAAGAAGATCAGGCGCGACCGGGCCCAAGTCATTCTTGTGGCTCCGGACTGGGTTCGAAGAGTATGGTATCCCGAGCTACTCAGTATGAGCATCGATCCTCCGATCAGGCTGCCTCTTCGGGAGGATCTTCTGTCGCAGCAGCAGGGGACGGTCCTCCACCCGAACCTGTCCAGCCTCCACCTCTTTGCGTGGAGATTGAGTGGCGGCAGTTGATTCCCTTCGACTTGCCTCCTGAAGTTTGTGACGTTATTCTGGCAGCCAGGCGTCCCTCTACTAAAGTGGTATACGCCTGCAGGTGGAACATATTTGTGGCATGGTGCACAGCAAAGGCTGTGGATCCCCTTTCTGCCCCTCTTTCTGAAGTACTGCTGTTCCTTCTTTCTTTGGCCCAGCAGGGCTCTGCTCTGGGCACTATCAAGGGCTACCTTTCTGCTATTTCGTCCTTTCTCAGGCTCCCTGATCAGCCCTCTCTTTTCAAGTCCCCTGTTGTAAATAGATTTCTCAAAGGCATTACACACCTTTTTCCTCCTATTCCTTTCGTGATGCCTCAGTGGGACTTGAATCTGGTTCTGACATACTTGATGTGCGCTCCCTTTGAGCCCCTTCACAACTGTCCTCTTCGTCTTTTGACGTTAAAGACTGCCTTCCTGGTGGCCATCACTTCCGCCAGGCGGGTGAGTGAGCTCCAGACTCTTTCTTGTAAGCCTTTTTTCCTTTCAGTCCATCCGGACAAGGTTGTGCTCAGGCCCCGTCCTTCCTTTTTGCCAAAAGTGGTTACGGCCTTTCACATTGGGCAGACTATTACCTTGCCCACCTTCTTTCCGCCTCCGCATCCTTCCAGGGAGGAAGAGCGGCTCCACTGTCTGGACCCAAAACGTGCGCTCTCTTTTTATCTCAACCGCACAAAGCAGTTCCGAGTGGACGACCAGCTTTTTGTTGGCTACGTTGGCACCAAGAAAGGTCGGGCAGTCCATAAGAGAACTATCTCCCGCTGGGTTGTCTTATATATCAAAGCCTGTTACTCTTTGGCTAAAAAAGAACCTCCGGTGGGGCTGCGTGCTCATTCCACCAGAGCTACTGCAGCCACTACTGCATTGGGACGTGGTGTCCCCCTGCAAGACATCTGTCAGGCAGCCACGTGGGCCTCGCTGCACACGTTTACCAAGCATTATTGCCTAGACAGCCAAGTCCGGAGAGACGGCTTCTTTGGCCGTTCTGTTCTCCGTGACTTTCTGGTGTGATCTTAGTTCGCAGACCCAGCACCGGGGTTGGTATTGCTGGGGTATCTATTCTAAGGTAAGGAATCTATCACTATGTGTTTCTTTCAGATGGACAAGTTACTTACCTTCGGTAATGATATATCTGTAAGAAACATTAGTAGTGATAGATTCCTTACCGCCCCACCCATCCTCCCCGTTCTGCGAACTGATTTCTAGGTTAAGGTCATCCCTTTCAGGGCCCTAGTTTCAATGCACCAGTGGTCAGTATCTTGCATGGCTCTGCGTTCCTGGCGCGGAAAGTCGTGTACAGAACTGACGTCAGCGCGCGTGGGCGGTGTCTAAGTAGCGCCCGCGACATCTCGGCGACCACGACGCCAACGACGGACGCGGAGCCGCACGACGCCACCTACCGACGCGCAGGGGTACTGCTGACGAAAACTTTCCGGATCCAGTCTGACGCCTGGGGATATTCTACGGTAAGGAATCTATCACTACTAATGTTTCTTAGTGACAGATTCCTTACCTTAGAATATCCCCAGGCGTCAGGCTGGATCCGGAAAGCTTTTGCGTAGCAGTACCCTTGCGCGTCGGTAGGCGGCGTCGTGCGGCTCCGCGTCCGTCGTCGGCGTCGTGATCGCTGGGATGACGTCGCGGGCAGTACTTAGACGCCGCCCCTGCGCGCTGACGTCAGTTCTTCTTTTCCGCGCCAGCAAGCGCAGATCCGGGAAGAGCAGTGCCCTAGTCATTTTTTGACTAACTTTTTTGGTGAATTTTTTCACTGTTTCTTCAAATCGACTCCAAGGTGTCGTAGGGATGCCCGGCTTTAAACGTTGCGACGCCTGTGCTCGGATGATGTCCATCACAGACCCGCATCTGGAGTGTCTCTTCTGCCTCGGCCGAGGCCACGACACGAAGTCGTGTTCCGACTGCCGGGCCCTCAACCCGAAAGCTTTGCGAGAGCGGTCTCGAAAGCTCCTCGAGGCCCGGCAGTCGGCTCCGCGCCATTCCAAGCCCCGGTCGCGTGAGAGGTCGAGGGATCGGTCGCGGAGTCCTCACCGGTCGTCGGGATCGAAGTCTTTGTCGTCCGGTAAGTCTAAGCACAAGAAGTCCAAAAGCATCATCGCTCTAGGACTTCGCCTCGCCGATCTCGCGACTCGGCTGAGGCCCCTCCCGGCACCGTCCCCGCCCCGCGGCCCCGGACATGCCTGTGGAGTCGCCCCCGCAATACCCGTCCTTCCCGGGTTCGGGGGCGGATCCGGCCCAAATACAGGAATTCCTGTCGGCCTTGGCCCGCCTTTTCGGGCCTCAAGGTCCCTCCGGTGCGCCTTCGGGCCCCGCGGGCCCTGATGGGGTTGCCCCGGCGTCGCCGCCGACTCCGGTCCCGGCGTCGCTCGTGCCTCCAGCCTCGATCCCGGCTTCGGCCCCGGCCTCGATCCCGGCTCCGGTGGTATCGCAACCCCCATCGACGCCGGTCGACCTGACCACGCCGGCGCCGATGTCTCCGGTGCCGTTCCTGACGCCGCCCGGGGCTCCGGGCGGCATCGTCCCCATGTACTCTCCGGCTCCGGACATGGAGCCGGACCGACGTCGCTCGACGCCGGTTCCGGCGCCGATGGGACCTTGGGTCCCAAATGTCCCTCCTCCTTATTTTGAACCGGAGGAGGACCAGGAGGACTGGGAGGGGTCTGAGGACCCTCTGGCACAGCAGTGTCAGTGTGATGAGGACTGGGCAGAGGAACTAGGGGATGCCAGTGGTCTAGATACTTCCCCTGACACAGGCATGCTGTCTCCTCCCGTGGCTACGGAGGAGGGAGCCAATTTTGCAACGGTGTTGCGTAGGGCAGCTGGAGCCTTACATCTCCGACTCCCTACGGTGACGGTCAAGACTAATCTCTTGACAGAAGTGCTTCAGCCGGCGGCCTCCTCCTTGGAGACTGTGCTGCCATTTAACGATGCACTTACTGACGTTCTTTTGGGCGCCTGGTCCAAGCCCAACACGGGCTCCTGTGGATAGGAACGTGTCCCGACGCCATCGCCCAGCTCCGGGCGACCCCTTGTTTCTCTCTGTCCACCCCACTCCTGAGAGCTTGGTTGTCCAAGCCTCCGCTTCCCAAACCGCCTTCCCTACAGCCCCTCCGGATAGGGAATCCAAACGCCTGGATCAATTTGGGAAGAAGGGTTTTTCTTCCTCCAGTGCTGGCTTGCGGTCCATCAACACCGCTTGTCTTTTGGGCCGATATACCCACTCCTTGTGGGATTCGGTGGCGACTGTTTTGCCCCAGTATTCTGAGGAGGTCCAGACACTGCTTTCCCGCGCCATTGCGGAAGGAAGGGATGCGGCCAAATACACCATACGATGTGGCCTTGATACCGCCGACTCGCTGGGCAGATCTATTGCAACGACGGTGGCGCTGCGTCGCCACGCCTGGCTGAGAACCACTGGTTTTTCAGGGGATGTCCAGAATACTCTCATGGACATGCCCTTTGATGGAGTCGGTCTTTTTGGTTCCAAAGCAGACCATGCGTTGGAGCGCTTTAAGGACTCACGGGCTACTGCCAAGTCCCTGGGCCTTTCTGCTACACGCCCTCCGCTACCTTCTGCTTTTCGCCCCTATCGTGGCCACGGAAGGGCGCCCAGTCACGTCAGCAGCCCAGCCACCGGCCCGCGCAGCAGGCGTCTTCGCGTGGCCGAGGACGTGGATACCGCCGTGGCGGTTCGGGCAACCAGCGTGCGGGTCAGGCCACCACCTCCAACACGTCCGCGGCCTCCAAGCCCTCCTAGTCCCTCCTTTCAGGTGCACAGCACGCCAGTAGGGGCAGGGTCCGCCATCACCTTCACCACTGGCGTCCCATCACCTCGGACAGGTGGGTCTTGGACATTGTCCGAAGGGGCTACTCCCTCCCCTTCGAGACCACCCCCCAGCCATGCCACCTCAATTCCACCGCATGTCAGGGGATCACTTGGTGCTTCTACAGAAGGAAGTCACGGCCCTCTTGGCCAAGAGGGCCATCGAGCATGTTCCGACCCCAGAAGTAGGGCGTGGTTGCTACTCCCTCTACTTTCTGGTGCCCAAAAGGACAAGGAGGACATGCGTCCTATCTTGGACCTCCGGAACGTCAATCGCTTCCTCCGGAAGGAGAAGTTCAAGATGCTCACCCTAGCTCAGGTCTTGACTGCCCTAGACCCTGGAGACTGGTTGGTAGCGTTGGACTTGCAGGACGCCTATTTCCACATCCCCGTCCTGCCGGCCCACCGGCGTTACCTTCGGTTCACGGTAGGCCTCGAGCATTTTCAGTTCACCGTGCTCCCTTTTGGCCTTACCAGTGCCCCTCGGGTGTTCACAAAAGTGATGGCGGTGGTCGCAGCTCATCTGCGCCGGGCAGGGGTTTCAGTCTTCCCCTACCTCGACGACTGGCTGCTGAAGGCGGGCTCGTCCCAGGCAGTCGTCTCCCACCTCCAGACTACGGCCGAACTCCTGCACTCGCTGGGGTTCTCCATCAATGTGCCGAAGTCACATCTGATTCCTTCTCCACAGCTCCTTTTCATCGGAGCAGTTCTGGACACGACGCAGTTTCGGGCCTATCCTCCCGAACGGCGAGTCCGGGATATTCAGGCTATGATTCCGATCTTTCAGCCTTTATCCTGGGTTCGGTACGGATGACCCTGAGGCTGCTGGGCCTCATGGCCTCCTGCATCCTGCTGGTCAATCATGCCAGATGGCATATGCGGGCTCTGCAGTGGGACCTGAAGTTCCAGTGGGCGCAGCACCAGGGCAACCTGTCCGATCACGTCCAGATCTCGGAGGGGACTGCAAAACAGTTGCAGTGGTGGCTCTCGAACCGGCAATGGGTCATGGGCAGATCCCTCTCCCTTCCCCAGCCAGAGCACACAGTTGTGACGGACGCGTCCCTTCTGGGATGGGGCGGTCACATGGGAGAGGCGGAGATCAGAGGCCTCTGGTCTCCGGCGGAGTCCCGGCTCCATATCAACCTTCTGGAGCTCCGGGCGATCCGACTTGCACTCAAGGCATTCCTTCCCTCTGTCAAAGGGAAGGTAGTGCAGGTGTTCACAGACGACACCACCGCCATGTGGTACTGCAACAAACAGGGCGGGGTGGGGTCGTGGACCCTTTGTCAGGAGGCTCTGCGCCTCTGGACATGGCTGGAACATCAGGGCATGTTCCTGATGGTTCAACACCTGGCAGGTTCCCTGAACGCCAGGGCGGACGAACTCAGCCGCAGGTGCATGATGGATCACGAATGGCGTCTTCACTCGGAGGTGGCGCAAGGACTCTTTCTACAGTGGGGAGAGCCTTGGTTAGATCTATTCGCCACCGAAGAGAACGCGCAATGTCATCAATTCTGCGCGTTGGAATTTCCAAGGCGGCACTCGCTCGGCGACGCTTTTCGTCACGAGTGGGGTTGCGGTCTATTGTACGCCTTTCCGCCTATACCATTTCTACCCAGAGTGTTGAAGAAGATTCGGCACGACCGGGCCCAAGTCATTCTTGTGGCTCCGGACTGGGCTCGAAGAGTTTGGTATCCCGAGCTACTCAGTATGAGCGTGGATCCCCCGATCCGTCTGCCTCTTCGGGAGGATCTTCTGTCGCAGCAGCAGGGGACGGTCCTCCACCCGAACCTGTCCAGTCTACACCTGCTTGCGTGGAGATTGAGCGGCGGCAGTTGATTCCTTTCAACTTGCCTCCCGAAGTTTGTGATGTGATTCTGGCAGCCAGGCGTCCCTCCACTAAGGTGGTATACGCCTGCAGGTGGAACAAATTTGTGGCATGGTGCACAGCAAAGGCTGTGAATCCCCTTTCTGCCCCTCTTTCTGAGGTCCTTCTGTTCCTTCTTTCTCTGGCCCAACAGGGTTCTGCCCTGGGTACCATCAAGGGTTATCTTTGTGCTATCTCGGCCTTCCTCATGCTCCCTGATCAGCCCTCCCTTTTCAAGTCCCCTGTTGTTAACAGGTTCTTAAAAGGCATTACACACCTCTTCCCTCCTGTTCCGTTTGTGATGCCTCAGTGGGACTTGAACTTGGTTCTTACCTTTTAATGTGCGCTCCCTTTGAGCCTCTACATAACTGTCCTCTTCGTCTTCTGACTCTGAAGACAGCCTTTCTGGTGGCCATCACCTCCGCTCGGCGGGTGAGTGAGCTCCAGGCTCTATCTTGCAAACCTCCCTTTCTGTCTGTTCATCCAGACAAGGTTGTTCTTCGGACGCGTCCGTCCTTCTTGCCAAAGGTGGTTACTGCCTTCCACATTGGGCAGACCATCACTTTGCCTACCTTCTTTCTGCCTCCGCATCCTTCCAGAGAGGAAGAGAGGCTCCACCGTCTGGACCCAAAACGTGCGCTCTCCTTCTATATCGACCGCACAAAACACTTCCGGGTGGATGACCAACTCTTTGTTGGCTACGTGGGCGCCAAAAAGGTCGGGCGGTGCACAAGAGAACCATCTCCCGCTGGGTTACCTTGTGCATCAAGACCTGCTATTCTTTGGCTAAGAAGGAGCCTCCTGTTGGGCTGCGTGCCCATTCCACCAGGGCAACGGCTGCTACCACGGCCTTGGGCCGCGGTGTTCCGCTGCCGGTTATCTGTCAGGCAGCTACGTGGGCCTCGCTGCACACGTTTACAAAGCATTACTGCCTTGACAGTCAGGTCCGGAGGGACGGCTTCTTTGGCCGTTCTGTCCTCCAGGACTTCCTTGTCTGATCTTTGTTCGCAGACCCACCACCGGGGTTGGTATTGCTGGGGTATCTATTCTAAGGTAAGGAATCTGTCACTAACGTGTCTCTTTCAGATGCACAAGTTACTAACTTGTGTAACGATATATCTGTAAGAGACAGTAGTTAGTGACAGGTTCCTTACCGCCCCACCATCCTCCCCGTTCTGCGAACTGATTTCTAGGGTTAAGGACATCCCTTTCAGGGCCCTAGTATTTTTCAGACACCTATGTCAGCTTCTTGCATGGCTCTGCGTTCCTGGCGCGGAAAGTCGTGTACAGAACTGACGTCAGCGCGCAGGGGCGGCGTCTAAGTACTGCCCGCGACGTCATCCCGGCGATCACGACGCCGACGACGAACGCGGAGCCGCACGACGCCGCCTACCGACGCGCAAGGGTACTGCTACGCAAAAACTTTCCGGATCCAGCCTGACGCCTGGGGATATTCTAAGGTAAGGAATCTGTCACTAACTACTGTCTCTTACAGATATATCGTTACACAAGTTAGTAACTTGTGCATCGTTACCGAAGGTAAGTAACTTGTCCGTTAAAGCAATAGTGGTTTAGCTTGCAGGGAAACGGCACGCATGGCTCAGCCCACGAAGGAAAGACCATTTCCCCCGTCAATGATATGTGCTGCGTCAACTATATTACAGGGAAAATAATCCACATGGGCTTCTGGTTTAACAGCCAACTTGCATATCAAATTCTTGGCTAGGCAGATGACCTGGCATTCTGGAGCATCGTTTTGACGAAGGCAACAGTGGAGGCTTATCCTTCCATTTTACTGGAGCAAAGGCTTGCAGAAACGGGTTATCAATTACCACATATCCAATTGGCACTTAAAGCCACTTGCGGCCCTTCAACCGTGCTCCTTAATAAAAATGAACTTACCAATATCAGATTCATTCTGCGTCATGCAAGTAGCCCAGACGTAAGGCCATCTGCTTTTCCTTCACATCTGCCACTAAACAGTTAACCCGACCCGGATTACATCTAGTGGGTTCAGTTTACCACGATACCGCACTCCATGACTCCTAGTACACACCCCTAGGCTTCAGCAACATTTCCAAGGTCTACATAAAACCAAAAAGAACTAAATCTGAGAATCCTAAGCTGAAACATTGCAGATCCTAGAAAGAAGGTGGGGGACAAGGACTGGACCACTTCTATATAAAAAAACCAAGATATTTACTGTTTTCAGAAAACCTGGGCAACAGAGAGTACCAACCGTGATGGCTTTATATCCTACAGTCCTTTAGCCTTAAAACAGACAAAAGAAAGGCAGAAAAGAATCATTGTGTGGGCTTCTACCAGACTTTAAACCTACGCTGAAATAGCCCTATCTGCATTAAGCAATAGCATCCAACACCTAAAGCTAAAAAACAGATCAATTGGGCTCTGGACATTCTGAATATATACATATCGCCAGGCACTGCTAATGAACCTTTGTCCGTCTTTAGTACCCTTGAGTTGCTTATTGGTAACATACATTACGAACATGACATGGCTCACTGAGCAGCCCAACATTTCAGGGGTCTGATTGGAGCCACTCAGACTAATAACATATTCATAATTTGTGGTGATGTTAACACCAAATTGCACCGGTTGCTACTCGTGTGCACTGTAGTGGAAGAAGAACTTGCATAGGGCATTCCACCGCCCAACTATCCTTGCTGTATTGCAAGCAAGAAAGCGAAACAACTGAGTCCCCTATTAATATTTGCAGCCCTACATCATTTAAATGGTCGCACTCCATCAGACTCACCAGCGCAATGTACTTTCAGATCAGGTAATCACAAGAGCTTAATCGATTATATCGTATTGAACATAGAAGATTGTCGGTGGAGTACAGACTGAAAAGAGACCACAGTCCACTCCTACTGCTGTTATTCTTTCTGCTAGTGGGTCAGACCTGCCAATCAGGCTGCGGCAGCTCCCCCACAGTAAAGTCAGCCTCAGTCTCAAGACCAAAAATGTGCTTTGGAGATACAAGCGCCGAAAATCCCCAAACTTATCAGCACTCAAACAGTGGGAGCATCATCTGACACCTCTACTTAAGTATCACATGTTCTCTAGGGGATACAGTGACCTTGAGGTTCTTCTAGCTGCAATAGCCAATGTATGGCATGATATAATCAATGACTGTAAATATGCATCAAAATTCTCTCCCCTCCAATGGTTAGATGAAGAATGCTACAAGCTCAAGAGAGCCCTTGAAACCGCACGCAATATCAGACATGCTGGTAGAGATGTGGAAAAAGCACCTTTCACAAATAAAAAAGAACTACAAGCATGTAATCAAGTTTAAAAAGAGCAGCTTTGCCTTTGTCTCATTTAATCCAAAGGACACCCAAAAAATCTGAGAGCAAGTAAGTTAGGGTTTCGAGGGCCTTCCAAAATACCTAGACTCTAATATAACCGCTGAGGACTGAATCCAACGCTTTATTACCTTATACCAGTCATTTCCCAACTCAGATTAATTAGAGGTGGACTCAACAGATTTACTCACGGACCGTTCACTCATGAATACTTCCCCATTGTTTACAACTGGGGTAAGGTCACCCGATGCTGGGTAACAAGATCTAAATGCGGATAAGGTCTATGAGGTTATCCATATCCAAAAACCAATGAAACCGGTCGGCCCTGATAAAGTACCTTCAGATTCGTACCAGAACAACTATGCTAAGTGGTGCCCTGCCCTAACATTTGCATTCAAATCCGTCTGGCTCCACAAGGAAGGACCTGCCTCATGGATGACCGTTCTCAATGTACCCATCCTCAAGAAAGGGCAAAGAAACGATCTGACTAACTACTGCCCATCTCACTTTAAGATGGAGTGGGCAAGATTTTCAGTAAACTACTACTTTCATGGCTGGAAATATGGATGGGTACAGGGTGGATCACGCATCCTCAAGCAGGCTTCCGAAAGGGGCAAAGCACAATCGATCAAGTAATGAGGTTGCTTTGTATTTGCTGCAAATACGTTCTACTGAGAAACACACTATTATCCATGGTCTTTATTGATCTAAAAACTGCTTTCAATCGACCAGGCCTGTGGAACACACTTAAGAAATATGGCTTACCTGACAAATTGACAATTGTGAACATCTTGATCAAATTACACAGCAACAACACAACTAGGGTAAAATGAGGCCAAATAGGGGAATGTACACAGGCCTTCAGAATCCCCACAAGAGGCATACAAGGTTGTGTCCTGGCACCTGAATTATTCAATCTGTTCAGATTGACACAGGCAAAACCCTCTCTGAACTTTACTTACATGTCTCCAAGCTAGGAGAGGGCCCAATACCCATCATGTTATTTGCCGATGGCGTGGTACAGCTGGCTTGCACTGAAAATGCCATGCACTGCTTTGAGGTATTCTGTTGACACTGAAAATTGACGATTAACATCCAGAAGACTGAGTTAACAGTTCTCAAACCAAGGTCCACTCTAATATCATCATTTAAAAGTTGATGGCAAAGCAATTGAGATTCCACTCCTAAGACTACCTGGGAACATGTCTGGACTCTAACCTCTACTGGGCTGATGAACTAGCCAAAAATAATTCTACATTAAATCAATACACTGTATTACGCTTCTTGACCAAATATGGCGATAGAATAGTTGGGCCAACCATCACTGCTTACAAAATGAAAGTCCAAATTGCAAGCTCATATGGGACTATAAAAGTGACAGAATTTTAGAAATCAGCATCTTCCTTCAAAGCTTGCTTAACCTTGGTCCAAAGACTCCTATGATTGTACTCAGAGCAGACTCAGGAAGACCAAAAAATTAAGGACTACATTGCCCTCCAACCGGCAGTATACTGAACATGTCTCTGGTCCAACTCTGAACTCTGTCTACTTGAAAGCATTACAAGAGCTATGCAGGATTCCAATCTATAAATCATTATCTTGGTTCAGACATGTCTCCAACGCACTTAATGAAATTGATTTTCAGGACTTATGGGTTATCCCAGAGCTTCTACCAAAAGCCAGTAGGCTGACCATAAAGAACCAATTTTAGGCTACTGTGCAGAGGCGGGTCTCATTCGAAAGAGGGTTCCCTCGGTCACAATGCCATTAAAACCTGGTCTTTCATACGAGCCATATCTAAACCAGATTGTTTTGCAGGGAAAAGAGATCTCTGTACATAAAATTTAGAACAGGAACCCTACAAGTCCTTTCATTCCCCTAGGAGTGGAATAAGCGTTTAAACAAATCTGATCAGTGCAAATGCAATCTTGGTGGACCTTAGGCAATCACACACTTTATGCTTCTCTGTGAAAAGTAGCTGCACGCAAGGAGAACCTTTTTGTGGCCACTGTTTATAAAATGTAACATCAGAAGCTGTAGGAAGCCACTAGAATTCTGCTACTGAAATGATCCAAAGGAAATCTTTTTTATTTTATTTTTTTGGTGCCACATACTCAATAAGTAGCCTGGTAGGTGACGTGATCTACAGGACCTGATTAAAGTGTGTGTGAACATAATCTGTAGTATCTACATCACCTCAAATCCTACTGCTCCTACGCACTGTGTGTTTTAACATCCTGCTCCAATAGTTGCTCCACTTAATTAAGACCAATGATACTTGAATATTTGGCACTATTTGCACTTTATCATCGTGTTTCACAGTTGCAACCTTGACCAAAGATTTTTGTCTAAACAGCATTTTCAGTTTTATTGTATGTTTTATGAGGTTTTGTTTTTAGGTTTAAATCGGTTTTTTATTGTTTTGTTACCATGCATACAAACACCTTTAGATACATCACAATTCACTGAATGTAGCAGTACATCTGAAAGAGACACGTTAGTGACAGATTCCTTACCTTAGAATATCCCCAGGCGTCAGGCTGGATCCGGAAAGTTTTGCGTAGCAGTACCCCTGCGCGTCGGTAGGCGGCGTTGTGCGGCTCCGCGTCTGTCGTCGGCGTCGTGATCGCCGGGATGACGTCGCGGCCAGTACTTAGACACCGCCCATGCGCGCTGGCGTCAGTTCTTTCTTTTTCCGCGCCAGTAAGCGCAGATCCGGATTGAGCAATGCCCCAGTCATTTTTTGACTGAGTATTTTTTGAGACTTTTTTGTCCAAGTTTTCGAGTCGTTACGACTCCAAGGTGTCAGTAGGGATGCCCGGCTTCAAGCCATGCGAGGTCTGTAATCGCATGATGTTGATTACGGATCCGCACCGTGAGTGTCTCTTCTGCCTGGGGCGCGACCACGACCCCAAGTCGTGCCCCAAGTGTCGGTCCCTCGCTCCGAAGGCTTTGCGAGAGCGGTCTCGAAAGCTTCTCGAGGCCCGGCACTCAGCTCCGCGCCGATCGAGGTCCCGGGAGAGGTCGAGGGGCCGGTCGCGGAGTCGTCGACATTCGTCGGGGTTGAAGTCTTCGTCTTCAGGTAAGGCGAAGCACAAGAGGTCTAAGAAGCGTCGCTCTAAGACCTCCCCTCGCCGGTCTCTCGACTCGGCTGAGGGTCCAGTTGGTACCGCCCCCGCGGCTCCAGGGGTTCCCGAACAGTCGACGCCGGCCTTACCCGCCTGTTCGGGGTCTGACGTCAACTCCGGCCGACATCCAAGACTTCTTGTCGGCCATGGCTCGCATCTTCGGGCCCCAGTGGGAGTCCTCCTTCGGCACCACCGGCGGCTCCGGCCCCGGTGTCTCCGGCGGCCCCGGCGCCGCAGGACCCCCACAGATCCAGGCCTGGATCCCGGTCGACGCCGGTTGACCTAATAACACCTCCACCGGCGCCGACCTCCCCGGTACCATTCACGGCGCCGTCCGAGGTCCCGGGCGGCGCCGCCCCCAGGTTCTCCCCGGAACCGGACACGGAGCCGGATCGACGTCGCCCGACGCAGATTCCGACGCCGATGGGACTTTTCTTCCCTCATGTCCACCCTCCATACTTTTCACCTGTTTTGGAGGACGAGGAGGACTGGGAGGGGTCGGAAGACCCTCTCACAGCTCAATGTGAGCCTTATCAGGACTGGGCTAAGGAACTGGGTGATGCCAGTGGCCTGGACACCTCTCCAGACCTTGGCATGCTGTCTCCTCCTTCCGTGGCTACGGAGGAGGGAGCAAGTTATGCAACGGTGTTGCGTAGGGCGGTCGCGGCCTTGCGCCTCGAGCTCCCTACAGTGGCTGTCAGGACTAACCTCCTGACGGAAGTGCTTCAGCCGGCGGCTACCTCTTCGGAGCCACTGCTGCCGTCAATGACGCACTTTCTGACGTTCTTTTGGGCACCTGGTCCAGGCCCAACACAGGGGCTCCTGTGGATAGGAACGTGGCCCGACGCCATCGCCCGGCCGACCCCCTTTACCTCTCCCAACACCCCACCCCCGAGAGCTTGGTTGTCCAAGCTTCTACCTCTCAGAGCGCCTTCCCTACGGCTCCGCCGGACAGTGAATCCAAAAAACTGGAACAATTTGGGAAGAAGATTTTCTCTTCCTCCAGTGCTGGCTTGCGGTCCGTGAACACCGCTTGCCTTTTGGGCCGTTATTCCCACTCTCTGTGGGATTCGGTGGCGCAGGTGCTGCCTAAGTGTCCTGAGTAGGCCCAGACACTGCTCTCCCGTGTTATTGCAGACGGAAGGGACGCGGCTAAGTTCACAATCCGATGTGGCCTTGACACCGCTGACTCGCTGGGCAGATCGCTTGCTACGACGGTGGCGCTGCGCCGTCACGCCTGGCTGAGGACCACTGGTTTCTCGGGTGATGTCCAAAACACCCTTATGGACATGCCCTTCGATGGTATCCGCCTTTTTGGCAATAAGGCAGACGGAGCGCTTTAAGGACTCGCGGGCTACGGCCAAGTCCTTGGGCCTCTCCGCCTCGCGCCCTCCGCAACAGTCTGCTTTTCGCCCCTTTCGTGGCCACGGAAGGGGCGCCCAGTCACGTCCCTTGCCCAGCCACCGGCCCGCGCAGCAGGCGCCTACGCGTGGGCGAGGGCGTGGCTCCCGCCGAGGCGGGCCGGGTAACAAGCGTGCGGGTCAGGCCACCACCTCCGCCCCGTCCGCGGCCTCCTAGTCCATCCTTTCAGGTCCACAGCACGCCAGTGGGGGCAGGGTCCGCCATCACCTTCCCCACTGGCGCACCATCACATCGGACCGGTGGGTTTTGGACATTGTCCGAAGGGGCTACTCCCTCCCCTTCGAGACTACCCCCCCAGCCATGCCACCTCAGTACCACCGCATGTCGGGGGATCACTTGGTACTTCTTCGAAAGGAAGTTGCGGCCCTCTTGGCCAAGGGGGCCATCTAGCACGTTCCGACCCCAGAAGTAGGGCGTGGTTGTTATTCCCACTACCTTCTGGTGCCCAAAAAGGACAAGGAGGACATGCGTCCTATCTTGGACCTCCGGAACGTAAATCGCTTCCTCCGGAAGGAGAAGTTCAAGATGCTCACCCTAGCTCAGGTCTTGACTGCCCTCGACCCTGGAGACTGGATGGTAGCGTTGGACTTGCAGGACGCATATTTTCACATCCCCGTCCTGCCGGCCCACCGGCGTTACCTGCGGTTCACGGTAGGCCTCGAGCACTTTCAGTTCACCGTGCTTCCCTTTGGCCTTACCAGCGCCCCTCGGGTGTTCACGAAGGTGATGGCGGTGGTCGCAGCTCATCTGCGCCGGGCAGGGGTTCCAGTCTTCCCCTACCTCGACGACTGGTTGCTGAAGGTGGGCTCGTCCCAGGCAGTCGTCTCCCACCTCCAGACTACGGCCGAACTCCTGCACTCGCTGGGGTTCTCAATCAACGTGCCGAAGTCGCACCTGATTCCCTCTCCACAGCTCCTTTTCATCGGAGCAGTTCTGGACACAACGCAGTTTCGGGCCTATCCTCCCGAACGGCGAGTCCAGGATATTCAGGCTATGATTCCGATCTTTCAGCCTCTATCCTGGGTTTCGGTACGGATGACCCTGAGGCTGCTGGGCCTCATTGCCTCCTGCATCCTGCTGGTCGATCATGCCAGATGGCATATGCGGGCTCTGCAGTGGGACCTGAAGTTCCAGTACTCGCAGCATCAGGGGAACCTGTCCGATTACGTCCAGATCTCGGAGGGGACTGCAAGACAGTTGCAGTGGTGGCTCTCGAACCGGCAATGGGTCATGGGCAGATCCCTCTCCCTTCCCCAGCCAGAGCACACAGTTGTGACGGATGCGTCCCTTCTGGGATGGGGCGGTCACATGGGAGAGGTGGAGATCAGAGGCCTCTGGTCTCCGGCGGAGTCCCGGCTCCATATCAACCTTCTGGAGCTCCGGGCGATCCGACTTGCACTCAAGGCATTCCTTCCCTCTGTCAAAGGGAAGGTAGTGCAGGTGTTCACAGACAACACCACCGCCATGTGGTACTGCAACAAACAAGGCGGGGTGGGGTCGTGGACCCTTTGTCAGGAGGCTCTGCGTCTCTGGACATGGCTGGAACATCAGGGCATTTTCCTGATGGTTCAACACCTGGCAGGTTCTCTGAACGCCAGGGCGGACGAACTCAGCCGCAGGTGCATGATGGATCACGAATGGCGTCTTCACTCGGAGGTGGCGCAAGGACTCTTTCTACAGTGGGGAGAGCCTTGGTTAGATCTATTCGCCACTGAAGAGAACGCGCAATGTCATCAGTTCTGCGCGTTGGAATTTCCAAGGCGGCACTCGCTCGGCGACGCTTTTCGTCGCGAGTGGAGTTGCGGTCTGTTGTACGCTTTTCCGCCTATACCACTTCTACCCAGAGTGTTGAAGATTCGGCGCGACCGGGCCCAAGTCATTCTTGTGGCTCCGGACTGGGCTCGAAGAGTTTGGTATCCCGAGCTACTCAGTATGAGCGTCGATCCCCGATCCGTCTGCCTCTTCGGGAGGATCTTCTGTCGCAGCAGCAGGGGACGGTCCTCCACCCGAACCTGTCCAGTCTCCACCTCCTTGCGTGGAGATTGAGCGGCGGCAGTTGATTCCTTTCGACTTGCCTCCCGAAGTTTGTGATGTGATTCTGGCAGCCAGGCGTCCCTCCACTAAGGTGGTATACGCCTGCAGGTGGAACAAGTTTGTGGCATGGTGCACAGCAAAGGCTGTGAATCCCCTTTCTGCCCCTCTTTCTGAGGTTCTTCTGTTCCTTCTTTCTCTGGCCCGACAGGGTTCTGCCCTGGGTACCATCAAGGGCTATCTTTGTGCAATCTTGGCCTTCCTCAGGCTTCCTGATCAGCCCTCCCTTTTCAAGTCCCCTGTTGTTAACAGGTTTCTTAAAGGCATTACACACCTCTTCCATCCTGTTCCGTTTGTAATGCCTCAGTGGGACTTGAACTTGGTTCTTACCTTTTAATGTGCGCTCCCTTTGAGCCTCTACATAACTGTCCTCTTCGTCTTCTCACTCTGAAGACAGCCTTTCTGGTGGCCCTCACCTCCGCTCGGCGGGTGAGTGAGCTCCAGGCTCTTTCGTGCAAACCTCCCTTTCTGTCTGTCCATCCAGACAAGGTTGTTCTTAGGACGCGTCCGTCCTTCTTGCCAAAGGTGGTTACTGCCTTCCACATTGGGCAGACCATCACTTTGCCCACCTTCTTTCCGCCTCCGCATCCTTCCAGAGAGGAAGAGAAGCTCCACCGCCTGGACCCAAAACGTGCGATTTCCTTCTATCTGAACCGCACACAACAGTTCCGGGTGGACGACCAGCTCTTTGTTGGCTACGTGGGCGCCAAAAAAAGTTGGGCGATACACAAGTGGACCATCTCCCGCTGGGTTGTCTTGTGTATCAAAGCCTGCTATTCTTTGGCTAAGAAGGAGCCCCCTGTTGGGCTACGTGCCCATTCCACCAGGGCGACAGCCGCCACCACGGCTTTGGGACGTGGTGTCCCATTGCAGGACATTTGTCAGGCAGCTACGTGGGCCTCGCTGCACACGTTTACCAAGCATTGCTGCCTTGACAGCCAAGTCCGGAGAGACGGCTTCTTTGTCCGTTCTGTTCTCCGAGACTTCCTCGTCTGATCTTTGTTCGCAGACCCACCACCGGGGTTGGTATTGCTGGGGTATCTATTCTAAGGTAAGGAATCTGTCACTAACGTGTCTCTTTCAGATGCACAAGTTACTAACTTGTGTAACGATATATCTGTAAGAGACAGTAGTTAGTGACAGATTCCTACCGCCCCACCCATCCTCCCCGTTCTGCGAACTGATTTCTAGGGTTAAGGACATCCCTTTCAGGGCCCTAGTTTTCAGACACCAGTGTCAGTTTCTTGCATGGCTCTGCGTTTCTGGCGCAGAAAGTAGTGTACAGAACTGACGCCAGCGCGCATGGGCGGCGTCTAAGTACTGGTCGCGACGTCATCCCGGCGATCACGACGCCGACAACGGACGCGGAGCCGCACGACGCCGCCTACCGACGCTCAGGGGTACTGCTACGCAAAACTTTCCGGATCCAGCCTGACTCCTGGGGAAATTCTAAGGTAAGGAATCTGTCACTAACTACTGTCTCTTACAGATAT
Source organism: Calotriton arnoldi (assembly GCA_963921515.1). Classification (NCBI taxonomy): domain Eukaryota; kingdom Metazoa; phylum Chordata; class Amphibia; order Caudata; family Salamandridae; genus Calotriton; species Calotriton arnoldi. The sequence continues at coordinate 111,495 of CAWUFW010002795.1, read as the reverse complement.
ATCGTTACACAAGTTAGTAACTTGTGCATATTGCCTCTTCCATTGCCCCAATAAGCTATGGCCATAGTATAATACATTTTGCAATTAACAGGTGATGTCCTTTGCTTTATAAGTATTATAGTCATAAGCCCTCTTCCCCAAACGTAAACTTTTAAACAATCCCTCCCTCCCTTATCCCCCCTTTCCCCCGGTATTCACAGAGCTCTACATCGTCACAGCTTGGTGTACAGAAGTGTATCGAGTGGGATCGTAGGGTTTAGTTTGTGCTTGTTAGCCTAAGTAGGCGAAGGTATTTCGGGCATGTGATTGAGTTGAATTCCGAAGCCAGAAGGTTAAGAAACGGCTTCTACACCTCCTTAAATGCGTCTTCCGAATTTGTCAGTGTGGCATTTATTCATTCCATCCCCAGGACAAACCACAGTCTGTGTAGCCACCCTAGGAACGTTGGTGGTTTTGGCGTTCCCCAATGCGACAATACGTTCTGGATTGCTGCGCCTAGTGCGATGCCCATTTGCCGCCCCTTCCGGGATTTTAATGGGCAAGTCAATGGGTTAGCTAAGCCCAGAATCACATAGGCCGGAAATCTTGATATCTGCGTGTCGAATTGACGGTCTATTTCATCTAATATTTTAGGCCAGTAGGATGTTAGTATTTGGCAATCCCATAATATGTGTAATAAAGTGCCATCTTCCCCGCATCCCCGCCAGCATGTGGGACTAAGTTCTGGGTTCCCTTTATTTAGCCGCGTTGGCGTCAAATACCAATACGTCGCTATTTTTGTAGCAGTCTCTATACTGGATGCGTTTTGCGCGGTGTCTGGCCCTGTAATAAATTTCTCCCCATTCCTTGCGTAATAGATCTCTTCCTAACTCCTTAGCCCAACGTTTCTGGCTCGGGGTGGATTGTGTGGGAGCTGCAGGGCGGAGCATAACGTATAGTTCCGAGATCAACTTCTTATCATTGCTTTTGGTAACTAACCATTTCTCATACCTCGTCAGTTTCCTGCTGACCTGTGGGTATACACTAGGTTGGAGCAACCAGTGCCGCAATTGCAGGTAACGGAACCGCTCTACCTCCGGCAGTGTGTAGTCTTGCTGTAGTTGTGTGAACGATATGATCCCCTCTACATCAAACATGTGTCCCGCCGCTTTGCAAGGTGTGGTGTGCCATGCCATGAACGCCCTATTTTCCAGCCCCGGGGAGAATTCCTTGTTCCCAAACAATTGCGTCATCGGGGAGGGAAACGTCCGCCCACTTTTAATTGCTATCCTATCCCATACCTCCGTCACAGACTTTGTAATGGGCGACCGGTGAAGACTTTGTGGCCTGTCAGTTTTCTGTAGAAAGGGTACCTTCCACAGTGAGATGCCCGCGATTGCCCTGTCTTGGAATAACCATCTTTTTTCCGACTCTGCTCTGCTCCATTCCACCAGATACCTCATCTGGGCGGCATGGTAGTACTCCATGAGATTTGGGATCCCCAGTCCCCCGTCTTCTGGTGACATGAATCCCAGATCCCAGCGTATCCATGGGCGCGATCCCACCCAAATAAAGTGGAGGATGTCCCTCTGTAGTGACGCTATTGTTCCCTTAGGTGGAGAGATCGGGATCGTTTGGAACACATATAGTATTTTGGGCAGGGTGGACATTTTGACGGCTGCAATGCGACCTAAAAGCGAGAGTCGATGGTGCCTCCAGCCATCCAGCTCCTTCCTAATCTGTCGGGTCACTTGGGCATAGTTTAGTTTGACCGTTTGCTCGATGCTAGGGCCTAGCGCTATTCCCAAATATGGGATTGACTCGCGTGCTATCTCTACCGGGAGATTCTGTCCCAACAGCATCGACCCCCTAGGGGTCCCAGATAGATCGAGCATTTGTGATTTGCCGACATTCACCCTGAATCCCGATGGCCTTGCCAAAGGTCTCCAGTTCTGCTAGGAAGGCTGGTAGCGAGCTCTCTGGCGACTCAAGGGATGCTAAGATATCGTCGGCATATAAGCTTATCAAATGGTCCTCCCCCCGAACGGGATGCCTTTAATGTTAGGATTGTCTCTCACTCTTTGGGCCAGCGGTTCAATGTACTAAGCAAACAGGAGGGGCGATAGCAGACACCCCTGCCTGGTGCCTCTTTGAATAGAGAAAGGGCGGGAGGATACTCCATTCACCCTGATCGTAGCTGTTGGAGAACTATAGCAGCCCTCCACCCATGATCTGAAACGCTCCCCTATGCCGAAGTGGACTAATGTTTTAGTCAGATATCCCCAGTCCACGCAGTCGAATGCCTTCTCGGCGTCGCCCGTCAGCAAAATCGCGTCTCGATTTGTCCGGTGTGACTTATCAATCAGATGCAGGATCCTTTTAGTGTTATCGCTGCTTTGGCGGTTCTGAATAAAACCTGCTTGGTCCGGTTCAATTATACCTGGCATTATTGGGCCCAATCTCATGGCTAGAATACTCGTGAACAACTTTAAGTCCACGTTGAGTAGGGAAATAGGGCGATACGACCCACATAGTGTTTTGTCCTTCCCAGGCTTCGGAAGCACCACAATGGTTGCTGTTAGCATATTGGCAGGAATGGAGCCCGATCCCCCAAAAGAATTAAAAAGTCTAGTCCATATCAGAGCTAGGAGGTGGCAAAATGTTCTATAGAAGATCGCCGAGAACCCGTCCGGGCCCGGGGACTTGAGGGGTTTAAGGCGCGATATCGCCCCTATCACTTCTTCGATTCGTATTGGGGCGTCCAGGCAGTCCGCCTGGCTCGTAGTTAATCTAGCTGTGTGTACGCCCTCCAGATATGGAGTCGCGTGGTGGTCTGCGAGGTTGCCCCCTTTGTACAGGTCCGCGTAGAAGTCTCGGAATGTTTGTGCGACGTCGTTGTCTTTCGTGTTTTCTACCTCCCCCCTCCCTCCCCCTTCTCCTATGATTGATTGAATTTTTGTCTGTTGGCATCTTGCTTTGAGTTTGCTTGCCAGCAGGCTGCCTGATCTATCTCCCCCTATATAATAGGAGTGTTTTAAACGCAGTGCTGCATATTCTGCCCTATCCAGGTCTAGTCCAGCCATTTGTGCCCTCGCAGCTTTTAGTTGCCGCCAGACTCTCGGTGCCCCAGTGCGACTGTGGACCCTCTCCAGTTCTTTGATCTGAGCTGCTAGCTGCTCCCTTTTCTCCTTGCGCTCCTTGCTCTCTGCAGCTGAGATGGCTATAAGCTCCCCTCGCCTTACCGCTTTCAGAGCCTCCCATAATGTGGAGAGAGAAATTTCGGGAGAATCATTCAGCTCTAGGTAATCAGAGATGCATTTAGTGAGTTGTGTCTGCACTGCCGGGTTATGGAGCATACTGTCCCTCAAGCGCCATGTCCCTGAGTATTGGCTTTGTGGTGGAAGCTGTATTGTGACCCTCACCGCGTCGTGATCGGAAAGTGCAGCCGGCTCAATTTCCACTTCTTGGACTGCCCTATTGACTTCAGTTGTTCCTAAGAGGTGGTCTAGCCGTGCATAGGTCTTGTGTGCGTGTGAGTAGTAAGTGTATTGTGAGGACTATGGGTGCCCCTCTCTCCACAAATCTACCAGCCCTATGGACTGTAGCCACTCCTTCCCCTCATTTGTCATCACTCCCGTTTGGCTGAAACGACTTCCCGATCTGTCCTTGGTCGCGTCCATGACGGTGTTTAGGTCATCCCCCCACCACTACCATCCTAGATGGGGTACTCATAACTTCCGAGATTGCGGACTTCAGAAACCTTTCTTGACCTGAGTTAGATGCGTAGATTGACCCTATCGTGATAGGATTTCCCCCGGCCATGAAGGTGTAGTCTAGTAATCTCCCTTTGACCTCTGCCACCCTGTCTCGAACTTCCCCTCTAAAGCGCCTAGATACTAATATGGCCACCCCCGCTTTCTTATCCGTAGTGGAGGAGAAAAGTTGATGGGGGAATGCTCGTGCCTTAAGACGGTGCCAATCTTTAGACATCAGGTGCGTCTCCTGCAGGAGACAGATGTCCACTTCTGAATGTTCTAGGAATGAGAGGATGGCTCTCCTCTTGATTGGATTATTTAACCCTTTCACATTGAGTGTAAGGACTTTTAACGTGTTATGTGACATTGGTTGAGTAGGTAGGTTTCCCTAGCTTGGACGCCACCTGTCTCGTTGGATCCTTCGTCTTCTCCTTCACATAAGACCCCACCTGTCCCTTGATTACACCCAGGCCTCTTCTGCAGTAACATATCCATGAATACCTCCCCCCTACCCACCCCTCCCTAACCACAACAAGAAAATGAAAATTACCCCCCCAATAGTCCGAGACCCACAGGTCGAGTCCGCATGTCCCTGGAAAGATGCAAAGCTGGGTGCATGTTGTGGCCGTGTGGCCTGGAAGAGCACAATTGGATGGCCACGGAACATAAGCGATTGCTTGTCTCTGGCTTTTTTAAGGACGAGCTCCTTCAGCGGAAAGTCCGGAAGATAGGCGAGTTTGTCCGGTGGTGGGGCCGGGGCCCTGCGCTGCAGGCCCACCCTGTGTGCTCGCTCTATTCGGATTTCAAAGTCTGATGATTCCTCCAGTATGTCTCTGAATAATTCCTGTAGATAGAGCTTGATATCTGGGCCTTCTTCTTTGGATGGAACCCCCTTCACCCAAATGTTGTTCCGTCGAGAACGGTTCTCCAAATCTTCTGTGTGCGCTTGAAGATCGATTTGCTGGGCCCTCAACCGGATCACTTCTTGTTGGAGCTGCTCCACCTCCTCATCGTGGGATAGTTCGTGTAACTCCATGCTGGCCACTCTCTCCCCTAGGGCGTCCACATCTCTCCGAATCTCCTTCAACTCTCTCGCAATTTCCCCTTTGAGAGATTGGGGGTCGTCGCGCAGCTTGTTGAACAGCGTTTCCAGGAATGAACGAGTGACCGGCTCTTCGGCGCCTTCTGAATCCTGTCCCGCCGATGGGTTGGGTGACGCCCTTTCGTCGCCAACGGACGACGCTGCAGGTTTGCTCAGCATCTCTTTTAGGATCCTGTCTTTCTTCACCCTTGCTGACGCCATGGCAGTCTCCGGCTCGTATGCCGTCACACTTGCGGCCTACTAGCTCTTAGGCCTAGCACTGGGGCGGCTTCGCTGCTGCTAGGATGTGAGTGCTCAGGGGGTCCCATGTGGCCTCTTTCGGGCGGTTTCTGTACCGCATTCGCTCCTTATCCCCAGATGCTGGCCTTCCTGGGTCAGGTGAGTGTCCTCTTTCACCCTGATATATCCGGTCCCCACCACTTGCGCCTCTGTTCCTGCTCCGGGTCCTCGGCCTGGGCCAACCCGAAGGGGCTCTACTCATGCGGCCTCCGGGAGCAGCGGCAGAGCCCCTCGGGATATGGGGCCCGTAGATGATGTATCTCTCTCTGCTTCTCCAAGCATGCTCTCAGGGATTTGCCCGCCCCAGCGGCACTCTGCCATCCTCTCCCTGCAGCCGCTCGTGCCCTTCGCAGCTTCTCCCTTCCGCTGGGCCCTGGGCAGGCCCTTCTCGCAGGCTGCGCCTTCTTTCCTGTCTGCAGGCCCGCCATGGCGCCTTTTTGTGCCCTTTGTTCTTGCTGCCCCTTACGCTGCTCCCAGCTACGCCCGGGGCCCTCTTGCTGTCTACAGGGCTGCCGGAGGGCTGCTGTCCTGTCCCTGTTGCTGGGGGCTCAACCGATACCTCAGGCAGTCTTACTGCTCCGCGCTCTCACCTCCGGGCTCCTGGGGGACTACCGCTGCTGTGTCTCCTCCGGCCTCTGATCTCGTATTCCAAAGACCTCCAGGCTCCCCAAGGGCAGACCGCGCCTCCGGTCACCTCCCGCAGCTGCCGCGGGTCTCGTGGCGCCTCTAGCGGGATTATCTCAATTTGGGCGGACGACGCATCGGTCACTTAGGTCGGCGCCGACATCTTGTGCTCCCGTGCGTGTGAGCTCTGGGCAGCCGCGATAGGCCGATCCGCTGCAATCACTGCTCCAAACTGACCCCCGAGGCCTCCTGCGAGCTATGGGGCCACCTGAGAGCTGGTAGTGTCGCTGTAACTGCGGCTGGCACCGCGGCGGGCGAACGGGGCCGGGGAGACGATTAAGGCACGTCTTGCCCGGTCGCCATCTTGGCCACGCCCTCGTGAGGTTTTGTTTTTAAAGCCAAAAAATGTTTGATTTGTTATTGATTAAGTATTTTTAGGGTGCCTGGCATATTTTCCACTAGTGGTCTATATGATCTGGATATACCTTTCCCCTTGATTTTCTGTATAACCAGAGTGTGACTGAGGTGTACAAAATAGAAGAATTGCGATTTATGAAGTTTTTTTGAGCTACAGCTAACTGGACAAACGTTTTAATATGGCTAGACCCCAAAAGATCCACAGTCTTGGCAATCCCAGGTGCGAAAGCCTATCAGTTGTGCAACTCGGGACAGCCATGTACAGTTCAATAGTGGGGTTTATTTTATTAATCTCCCATGCCAACCAGTTTTCTTTTAAAGGCAGGTAACAGTATTCCAGTGGCCTTGATGTGCTAAATCACAAGCCATCCTGCTGGAGGAGGTGTTTTTTCAGAAGGGCTTGCACCCTGTCCCGCATACCTCAATGGCAGTCTGCATGCAATCTTTGGATGGTTCCCTTTGGGTGGCATAATATGTGCTGCAGCCCATAGGCACCCTCTTCAGTACCCATGCCGTGGGTACCATAGGTACTATTTACCAGGGGCCTATAAGGGTGCTAAAGTCCTTGCCAATTGGGGTACAATTGAGAATGTTGTAGTTTTTAAGGAAAGAGCACTTAGGCCTGTTTAGCAGGGACCCAGTGCACATCCAGTCAAGAAGAGCCATACCAGTGGGCAAGATCATGTCAAAAAGGGGCACTTTCCTACAGACATATTGTGCACTGTGTGAAATTTGATAAGGTGTCTCTATGTGACTTTAATCCATACCTTCCTTGAAGGAATTGGGAGACTCATGTTTTCCTTGACATTGTCCTGTGGTGAAGGGCATTTACACTCATTGTCCTACTGCCATAATATTGGATATCCTTGAAATCATTCAGTAGGAACATACAAAGCCAAATGACTTTGGTCCTGAAAGAGGATAATTTGAACTCTGACTGAAAGCAAGAGAAGATTTGATTTTCTAGCATACAGACCACTGCAAGCTACTGGTAGGGGAAAAATAAATTGTGAAATGGCTAGTTGATGGTGAAACTAACCGCTGCATTTGAAGTTGGTATTTCTGTTACATTGAAACACATTTTTACATTTAAGTTTGAATCGATAAAATATTTTATGTGCCATACGTCCTGAGGAGTTTTTGGCAGAGTCGCCAAGAGCATTTACATGTGGCGTAATGGAAAAAATCTTCAAATGAAGACTGCATTTATTTAGCTAGTCTAACACCAACAAAATGATATGGGGGTGTTTGAAAGCCTTTTAGTAAGAATGGCCCAAGCCCATAGCATAACTTAAAGGAGTTTTCTTCTAAACTCAGATGGTCGGTTTGTTTCTTACTTTGCATTCTTATCTTGGAGAGCTGTTGAATGGCATATTCCTTAATCCTACAATAGTATGGCCAGTAGCACCAATACCCTGGAAGTAGTGCCTATGGCACCATCAATACCCTTATTCCAAAAAATGTTAGAGAAGTTCATCAGACAGACTTGGCCATTTCTACTTCGATATGGTGAGTTGATGCATGTAGCAGGAATATTGATAAAAACTAGTATCTGAAAGAGACACGTTAGTGACAGATTCCTTACCTTAGAATATCCCCAGGCGTCAGGCTGGATCCGGAAAGTTTTGCGTAGCAGTAGCCTTGCGCATCGGTAGGCGGCGTCGTGCGGCTCCGCGTCCGTCGACTGGATCGCCGGGATGACGTCGCGGCCAGTACTTAGATGCCGCCCATGCGCGCTGACGTCAGTTCTTTCTTTTTCCGCGCCAGTAAGCGCAGATCCGGAGAGAGCAGTGCCCCAGTCATTTTTTGACTGAACTTTTTGTGACTTTTTGTGACTGTTTTCTCGAGTCGTTCGACTCCGACGGTGTCAGTAGGGATGCCCGGCTTCAAGCCATGTCGACGCCGGTGGAGGTGTCGTGAGGTCAACCGGCGTCGCCTTCCCCGGTGCCGTTTGCGACGCCGCCCGGGGCTCCGGACGGCGTCGTCCCCAGGTTCTCTCCGGCTCCGGACTCGACGCCGGACCGACGTCGCTTGACGCCGGCTCCGGTGCCGCTGGGACCTTGGGTCCCTCCTCCTTACGTTGAACCTGATTTGGAGGACGAAGACACCTGGGAGGGGTCTGAGGACCCTCTCACTGCCCAATGTGAGTATGATCAGGACTGGGCTGAGGAACTTGGGGATGCCAGTGGTCTGGACACCTCTCCTGACGTTGGCATGCTGTCTCCTCCTTCCGTGGCAACGGAGGAGGGAGCAAACTTTGCAACGGTGTTGCGTAGGGCAGCTGAGGTTCTGCACCTCAAGTTACCTACCGTGGCTGTCAGGACTAACATCCTGACGGAAGTGCTTCAGCCGGCGGCTACCTCTTCGGAGCCACTGCTGCCGTTCAACGACGCACTTTCGGACGTTCTTTTGGGCACCTGGTCCAAGCCCACCACAGGGGCTCCTGTGGATAGGAACGTAGCCCGACGCCATCGCCCTGCTCCGGGCGACCGCATGTTCCTTTCCCAACACCCCACCCCTGAGAGCTTGGTTGTCCAAGCCTCTGCCTCTCAAAGCGCCTTCCCTACCGCTCCCCCGGATAGGGAATCCAAAAAACTGGATCAATTTGGGAAGAAAGTTTTTTCTTCCACCAGTGCTGGCTTGCGGTCTGTCAACACCACTTGCTTTTTGGGCCGATATTCCCACTCCTTGTGGGATTCGGTGGCGCAGGTCCTGCCCCAGTGTCCTGAGGAGGTCCAGGCACTGCTTTCCCGCGCCATTGCGGAAGGAAGGGATGCGGCAAAGTATACCATCCGATGTGGCCTTGGTACCGCCGACTCGCTAGGCAGATCGCTTGCAACGACAGTGGCGCTGCGCCGTCACGCCTGGCTGAGGACCACTGGTTTCTCGGGTGATGTCCAAAGCACGCTTATGGACATGCCCTTTTATGATGTAGGCCTTTTTGGCACCAAAGCAGACCATGCGCTGGAGCGCTTTAAGGACTCGCGGGCTACAGCTAAGTCCCTGGGCCTTTCTACTGTGCGCCCTCCGCAACAGTCTGCTTTTCGCCCCTTTCGTGGCCACGGAAGGGGCGCCCAGTCACGTCCGCTGCCCAGCCACCGACCCGCGCAGCAAGCGTCTACGCGTGGCCGAGGACGTGGCTCCCGCCGAGGCGGGTCGGGTAACCAGCGTGCGGGTCAGGCCACCACCTCCGCCCCGTCCGCGGCCTCCAAGCCCTCCTAGTCCATCCTTTCAGGTCCACAGCACGCCAGTGGGGGGCAGGGTTCGCCATCACCTTCACCACTGGCGTGCCATCACATCGGACAGGTGGGTCTTGGACATTGTCCGAAGGGGCTACTCCCTCCCCTTTGAGACTACCCCCCCAGCCATGCCACATCAATACCACCGCATGTCGGGGGATCACTTGGTACTTCTTCAAAAGGAAGTTGCGGCCCTCTTGGCCAAGGGGGCCATCGAGCGCGTTTCGACCCCAGAAGTAGCGCGTGGTTGTTACTCCCACTACTTTCTGGTGCCCAAAAGGACAAGGAGGACATGCGTCCTATCTTGGACCTCCGGAACGTCAATCGCTTCCTCCGGAAGGAGAAGTTCAAGATGCTCACCCTAGCTCAGGTCTTGACTGCCCTCGACCCTGGAGACTGGATGGTAGCGTTGGACTTGCAGGACGCATATTTTCACATCCCCGTCCTGCCGGCCCACCGGCGTTACCTGCGGTTCACGGTAGGCCCCGAGCATTTTCAGTTCACCGTGCTCCCCTTTGGCCTTACCAGCGCCCCTCGGGTGTTCACGAAAGTGATGGCGCTGGTCGCAGCTCATCTGCGCCGGGCAGGGGTTCCGGTCTTCCCCTACCTCGACGACTGGTTGCTGAAGGCGGACTCGTCCCAGGCAGTCGTCTCCCACCTCCAGACTACGGCCGGACTCCTGCACTCGCTGGGGTTCTCCATCAACGTGCCGAAGTCGCACCTGATTCCTTCTCCACAGCTCCTTTTCATCGGAGCAGTTCTGGACACGACGCAGTTTCTGGTTTATCCTCCCGAACGGCGAGTCCGGGATATTCAGGCTATGATTCCGATCTTTCGGCCTTTATCCTGGGTTTCGGTACGGATGACCCTGAGGCTGCTGGGCCTCATGGCCTCCTGCATCCTGCTGGTCGATCATGCCAGATGGCATATGCGGGCTCTGCAGTGGGACCTGAAGTTCCAGTGGGCGCAGCATCAGGGAAATCTGTCCGATTCCGTCCAGATCTCGGAGGGGACTGCAAGACAGTTGCAGTGGTGGCTCTCGAACCGGCAATGGGTCATGGGCAGATCCCTATCCCTTCCCCAGCCAGAGCACACAGTTGTGACGGACGCGTCCCTTCTGGGATGGGGCGGTCACATGGGAGAGGCGCCGATCAGAGGCCTCTGGTCTCCGGCGGAGTCCCGGCTCCATATCAACCTTCTGGAGCTCCGGGCGATCCGGCTTGCACTCAAGGCATTCCTTCCCTCTGTCAAAGGGCAGGTAGTGCTGGTGTTCACAGACAACACCACCGCCATGTGGTACTGCAACAAACAAGGCGGGGTGGGGTCGTGGACCCTATGTCAGGGGGCTCTGCGTCTCTGGACATGGCTGGAACATCAGGGCATATTCCTGATGGTTCAACACCTGGCAGGTTCCCTGAACGCCAGGGCGGACGAACTCAGCCGCCGGTGCATGATGGATCACGAATGGCGTCTTCACTCGGAGGTGGCGCAATGACTCTTTCTACAGTGGGGAGAGCCTTGGTTAGATCTATTCGCCACCGAAGAGAACGCGCAATGTCATCAGTTCTGCGCGTTGGAATTTCCAAGGCGGCACTCGCTCGGCGACGGTTTTCGTCGCGAGTGGAGTTGCGGTCTGTTGTACGCCTTTCCGCCTATACCACTTCTACCCAGAGTGTTGAAGAAGATTCGGCGCGACCGGGCCCAAATCATTCTTGTGGCTCCGGACTGGGCTCGAAGAGTTCGGTATCCCGAGCTACTCAGTATGAGCGTCGATCCCCCGATCCGTCTGCCTCTTCGGGAGGATCTTCTGTCGCAGCAGCAGGGGACGGTCCTCCACCCGAACCTGTCCAGTCTCCACCTCCTTGCGTGGAGATTGAGCGGCGGCAGTTGATTCCTTTCGACTTGCCTCCCGAAGTTTGTGATGTGATTCTGGCAGCCAGGCGTCCCTCCACTAAGGTGGTATACGCCTGCAGGTGGAACAAGTTTGTGGCATGGTGCACAGCAAAGGCTGTGAATCCCCTTTCTGCCCCTCTTTCTGAGGTTCTTCTGTTCCTTCTTTCTCTGGCCCAACAGGGTTCTGCCCTGGGTACCATCAAGGGCTATCTTTGTGCAATATCGGCCTTTCTCAGGCTTCCTGATCAGCCCTCCCTTTTCAAGTCCCCTGTTGTTAACAGGTTTCTTAAAGGCATTACACACCTCTTTCCTCCTGTTCCGTTTATAATGCCTCAGTGGGACTTGAATTTGGTTCTTACCTTTTTAATGTGCGCTCCCTTTGAGCCTCTGCATAACTGTCCTCTTCGTCTTCTCACTCTGAAGACTGCCTTTCTGGTGGCCATCACCTCCGCTCGGCGGGTGAGTGAGCTCCAGGCTCTTTCGTGCAAACCTCCCTTTCTGTCTGTCCATCCAGACAAGGTTGTTCTTAGGACGCGTCCGTCCTTCTTGCCAAAGGTGGTTACTGCCTTCCACATTGGGCAGACCATCACTTTGCCCACCTTCTTTCCGCATCCTTCCAGAGAGGAAGAGAGGCTCCACCGTCTGGACCCAAAACGTGTGCTTTCCTTTTACCTCAACCGCACACAACAGTTCCGGGTGGATGACCAGCTCTTTGTTGGCTACGTGGGCGCCAAAAAGGTCGGGCGGTACACAAGAGGACCATCTCCCGCTGGGTAATCTTGTGTATCAAAGCCTGCTATTCTTTGGCTAAGAAGGAGCCCCCTGTTGGGCTACGTGCCCATTCTACCAGGGCAACAGCTGCTACCACGGCTTTAGGCCGTGGTGTTCCGCTACAGGATATATGTCAGGCAGCTACGTGGGCCTCGCTGCACACGTTTACCAAGCATTACTGCCTTGACAGCCAGGTCCGGAGGGACGGCTTCTTTGGCCGCTCTGTCCTCCGTGACTTCCTTGTCTGAATCTGTTCGCAGACCCACCACCGGGGTTGGTATTGCTGGGGTATCTATTCTAAGGTAAGGAATCTGTCACTAACGTGTCTCTTTCAGATGCACAAGTTACTAACTTGTGTAACGATATATCTGTAAGAGACAGTAGTTAGTGACAGATTCCTACCGCCCACCCATCCTCCCCGTTCTGCGAACTGATTTCTAGGGTTAAGGACATTCCTTTCAGGGCCCTAGTATTTTTTCAGACACCAATGTCAGCTTCTTGCATGGCTCTGCGTTCCTGGCGCGGAAAGTCGTGTACAGAACTGACATCAGCGCGCATGGGCGGCGTCTAAGTACTGGCCGCAACGTCATCCCGGCGATGCCGGCGACGGACGCGGAGCCGCACGACGCCGCCTACCGACGCGCAAGGGTACTGCTACGCAAAACTTTCCGGATCCAGCCTGACGCCTGGGGATATTCTAAGGTAAGGAATCTGTCACTAACTACTGTCTCTTACAGATATATCGTTACACAAGTTAGTAACTTGTGCCTCTAGACAGTAGGTCTGCATTTCAAGTAGTGTACAGTGCCTTTTAGACAGATCACCAGGATATATTACCGGTTGTAAATTTAGGGTGTAAGCATATGCAGATGTTTTCTGCATGCTGTGTTGTTGGAAAGGCATTATTTCAGTCACTAGATGATACTTTATACAAATTAAATATGTAAAAACATCTAAAGGTATGAGGCACATAAAAATATAAATGCTACTTAGCAAGCCACAAAGAAAGCAAATGTGGTGAGGTAGCAGAAGGCCAGAGAGTACATATTTACAGATCTTTATGAAGGAGTCCTATTCCAAGGAGGTAAAATAGTGTGATGCAAAGGGTAGTGTCAAAATTAGACTGAATCAAAAAGTGTGATTCCCACTAAGAACAGACAACCTAAGTATGATCCGTGACTGACCAGAACCTGCTTAGGGAGAGTAACGGAGTAATGGTGCAACACGATATTTGACCACTGAGTGCAGAGATCATGATCTACAAGCTGTAGAAAACAAATCATATATGCTTACCTTTTTAAGTTGGGGAATTGAGGCACCTCTATTAAAGGGAACCATAAAACAGAAATCCCACCTCAATATAAGAGCAGTCAGAGACTGTATTTCATGCTCCATCACATTTTAGTCTGCATCCAGAAACCTAGATTTTTCCTCTACAGGATATTATATTAGCTTTGTCTCAGGAAAACATTACCACAATCAAGGTGATGGCATTCGTATGCCAGTTCATCCAAAATGCAAGACGCACTTTCACTTCACTGAAGGTCTGGATCAAGAGTAGTTCAACGTCCTAGGATTTGGCACACAATCAGCACCCAATATGTTTGCAGGCAACAGAGGAAACTCTACAGTTGATTCAAAGCTTGTCTTTCATGTTAAAGAATTAAGTGGTTCTATTTTAACACTTGTCTAACGCATTTTCTAGAAGCAGTTTTGGCATCACAAAGAGCAATTTCATTACATTTGAAGAAACTGTGCTGTGCTCTCGAGATTTCTTTTTAAATCACACATCTTTGAATAAAAAAAGATAAACTAATAGGAGCAACATGAAGCCATCATACCTTTGTGGCAGGCGTATACTTAGAAATGCACCACATGCAGAAATGTGTGGATGGATGGATTAAAAATATTTAGTGAGTGTATTGAAGCAGGAAGAGTAGACGTTACGAAAGGAAGGCCGTTGGGAGACCTATCTCCAGAGGAGACTATAACTTCATATGCATTCCTTATGGGGTGGCAGGGTCATTTATATGATCTTCCAGTAAATCGAAAGCAGAGTTGTAGAGTCATCAATCCACATACGTTCCTTGGAACTTGGACGGTATCACTGATTCTTGATTAATTAAAATCTTCAATAATCAACAAGACATTGTCAAGTGAGCAGACAATATGTCAGTGTGTATGTGATATTTCTATAGTGGAAACCTAGCTGAAAAGGCAGGGAATGACTGTACATGGTCAAAGGCAAGCATTCAGTCAACTAGTGATATGAGAGGTTGCTGGTTAATGGATGTTACTGCATTGTGAAAGAGTGTTCTTTAAAGGGGTGTCCCTTCAACTCTTTTTACATTGGAGCAGCGTTGGGACCGTGTTATGGATACTGAGATGTTGTTCCAGATCTTAGGTGCATAGATGAAAAAGGACTGCTGCCTTGTTTTTTCTTTTTACATTTTAGTCTCCAGTCTGATGGTGGCCTGGATGTGTGTTTGTGCCGAGAGCCACCAGCGATGGTGACCTTGTCCACAAGATACGTGGGGTTGCAGATCATGATGACTTCATAAATGATACAGCTGGTTTTGAAGATGGTGTGTACTGACGGGTAGCCAATCGAGTTCCATCAAGATGGGGGTCATGTGATCATATTTATTACGGCCCTGAATGAGGCGTGCTGCTGCTTGCAGGATGCCTTTGAGGTGCCAGTGTGAAGTCTTGAAGGCCAGGTAGCAGGGTGTTTCCACCAGCCAGATGCAAAATTACTAAGGCTTAAACAGTTCAGAAGTCACTTTATGGGGGAGAAAACAGTTTTACTTTCAAGAGAGCTGGAACCAGGCTATCGATTTTTGGCAATGTTTTCCTTGAGGGTGAGGTTGGTGCCCAAGGTGCATCCAAGTGTCTGGGCATTTAGTAAAAGCTGGGGTATTAGAAGCCATCAAGGTTCGTGCCGTTGGCCCAGGTTTGTACTGTTTCTTCCTTGTTCTTGTCAAATAACAGGAATAATTGGGTTTAGATTCAGGTAGGCGTTAGACATCCTGGTCAGGAATCAGTTGCCGGTAATGTGGGAACCGTTGGATGACTGAAGCAGAAGTGACTTTTAGAAGTGTGTATTGTCGGCAGACTAGTGAATTCTGATGCTGATATATGTGAGTAGAGCCCCTTGGTGCTACATCAAGAGTCTGAAGATGACAGGAGACTGCATGGAACCCTTAGGGACACCACAAGTATAGGGATCTTATGGGACCTGGATGCACCCATGTGAGCAAACTGGTCTGGGGAGAACGAGTGAAGGACACTGCAAGTGAATTCCTTTGGAGACTCCCGGGTGTGGATTACTGTTGGATGGCCAACTGTGGAAGGCAGCTCAGAGGTCCAGCAATATCAGGAGTCTGGGACCATTTTCATCAGTGCTCAGGAGGGCGACTATGATGTGTAAGGTAGCGATCACCACAATAGAACTTCTATCTGATAGCAAACCTTGTGGCATTGGGTAAGTTAGCAAAATGGTTCCATTGCCAGCTCATGCTTCAAAGCAATAAAAATGACTCTGCAGATAATTTATGCCAATTTTTCTATTTCAGTATGAGTGGGAGTTATAAGAGACACACATGACACATTTATCTGAAAGAGACACGTTAGTGACAGATTCCTTACCTTAGAATATCCCCAGGCGTCAGGCTGGATCCGGAAAGGTTTTGCGTAGCAGTACCCTTGCGCGTCGGTTGGCGGCGGCGTGCGGCTCCGCGTCTGGACCGCCGGGATGACGTCGCGGGCAGTACTTAGACGCCGCCCCTGCTTGCTGACGTCAGTTCTTCTTTTTTCCGCGCCAGTAAGCGCAGATCCGGGAAGAGCAGTGCCCTAGTCATTTTTTGACTAACTTTTTGGTGATTTTTCACTGTTTTTCTAAACGAGTCTCTCGACTCCGAAGGTGTTGGTAGGGATGCCCGGCTTCAAGCCCTGCGACGTCTGTGGTCGCATGATGTCGATCACAGACCCGCACTTAGAGTGTCTCTACTGCCTCGGCCGCGACCACGACACGAAGTCGTGCCCCGACTGCCGGGCCTTGCACCCGAAGGCTTTGCGGGAGCGGTCTCGAAAGCTCCTCGAGGTCCGGCAGTCGGCTCCGCGCCAATCTAAGCCCCGGTAACGTGAGAGGTCGAGGGGCCGGTCGCGGAGTCCTAAACATCGGTCGTCGGGGTCCAAGTCTTCGCACTCCTCCGGTAAGTCGAAGCACAAGAAGTCTAAAAAGCGTCATCGCTCGACGACTTCGCCTCGCCGGTCTCGCGACTCGGCTGAGGCTCCTATCGGCACCGTCCCCGACCCGCGGCTCCGGGAGTGCCTGTGGAGCCGCCCCCGCATTACCCGTCCTTCCAGGGTTCATGGGCGACTCCGGCCGAGATACAGGAATTCCTGTCGGCCATGGCCCGCCTCTTCGGGCCTCAAGGTCCCCCCAGTGCGCCTTCGGGCCCCGTGGGCCCTGATGGGGTTTCCCCGGCGCCGCCGGCGACTCCGGTCCCGGCGCCGCCTGTAACACCAGCCTCGGTCCCGGCTTCGGCCCCGGCCTCGATCCCGGCTCCGGTGCTGCCGCAACCCCCATCGACGCCGGTTGATATAATTACACCTCCGCCGACGCCGATGTCTCCGGCGTCGTTCCCCGGTTCTCTCCGGATCCGGACATGGCGCCGGAACGGCGTCGCTCAACGCCGGCTCCGATGCCGATGGGCCCTTGGGTCCCACATGTCCCTCCTCCTCCTTATTTTGAACATGAATTGGAGGACGGAGATAACTGGGAGGGGTCTGATGACCCTCTCACATGGCAGTGTGAGTCTGATCAGGACTGGGCTGAGGAACTGGGGGATGCCAGTGGTCTGGACACCTCCCCTGACTCTGGCATGCTGTCTCCTCCATCCGTGGCAACGGAGGAGGGAGCTAACTTTGCAACGGTGTTGCGTAGAGCAGCCTGGGGCCTTACAACTCCAGTTGCCTACAGTGGCTGTCGGGACTAACATCCTGACGGAAGTGCTTCTGCCGGCGGCTACCTCCTCGGAGCCACTGCTGCCGTTCAACGAGGCGCTTTCAGACGTTCTTTTGGGCACCTGGTCCAAGCCCACCACAGGGGCTCCTGTGGATTGGAACGTGGCCCGACGCCATCGCCCTGCTCCGGGCGACCCCCGTTCTCTCTCTACACCCCACCCCTGAGAGCTTGGTGGTCCAAGCCTCTGCTTCCCAAAGCGCCTTCCCTACCGCTCCCCCGGATAGGGAATCCAAACGCCTGGATCAATTTGGGAAGAAGGTCTTTTCTTCCGCCAGTGCTGGCTTGCAGTCAGTCAACACCGCTTGCCTCTTGGGCCGATATTCCCACTCCTTGTGGGACTCGGTGGCGCAAGTTCTGCCCCAGTGTCCTGAGGAGGTCGAGACACTGCTTTCCCGCACCATTGCGGAGGGAAGAGATGCGGCAAAGTACACCATCAGATGTGGCCTTGATACCGCCGACTCGCTAGGCAGATCGCTTGCGACGACAGTGGCGCTGCGCCGCCACGCCTGGCTGAGGACCACTGGTTTCTCGGGTGATGTCCAAAGCTCTCTTATGGACATGCCCTTTGATGGAGTCGGTCTTTTTGGGACAAAGGCAGACCATGCGCTGGAGCGCTTTAAGGAATCGCGGGCTACAGCCAAGTCCCTGGGCCTTTCTGCTGTGCGCCCTCAGCAACAGTCTGCTTTTCGCCCCTTTCGTGGCCACGGAAGGGGCGCCCAGTCACGTCCGCTGCCCAGCCACCTGCCCGCGCAGCAGGCGCCTACGCGTGGCCGAGGACGTGGCTCCCGCCGTGGCGGGTCAGGCAACCAGCGTGCGGGTCAGGCCACCAACCCCGCCCGCGGCCTCCAAGCCCTCCTAGTCCCTCCTTTCAGGTGCACAGCACGCCAGTAGGGGGCAGGGTCCGCCATCACCTTCACCACTGGCGTGCCATCACCTCGGACAAGTGGGTCTTGGACATTGTCCGAAGGGGCTACTCCCTCCCCTTCGAGACCATCCCCCCAGCCATGCCACCTCAATTCCACCGCATGTCAGGGGATCACTTGGTGCTTCTTCAGAAGGAAGTTGCGGCCCTCTTGGCCAAGGGGGCCATCGAGCGCGTTCCGACCCCAGAAGTAGGACGTGGTTGCTACTCCCACTACTTTGTGGTGCCCAAAAAGGACAAGGAGGTCATGCGTCCTATCTTGGACCTCCGGAACGTCAATCGCTTCCTCCGGAAGGAGAAGTTCAAGATGCTCACCTTATCTCAGGTCTTGACTGCCCTCGACCCTGGAGACTGGATGGTAGCGTTGGACTTGCAGGACGCATATTTCCACATCCCCGTCCTGCCGGCCCACCGGCTTTACCTGCGGTTCACGGTAGGCCTCAAGCATTTTCAGTTCACTGTGCTCCCTTTCGGCCTTACCAGCGCCCCTCGGGTGTTCACGAAAGTGATGGCGGTGGTCGCAGCTCATCTGCGCCGGGCAGGGGTTCCAGTCTTCCCCTACCTCGACGACTGGCTGCTGAAGGCGGGCTCGTCCCAGGCAGTCGTCTCCCACCTCCAGACAACGGCCGAACTCCTGCACTCGCTGGGGTTCTCCATCAACGTGCCGAAGTCGCATCTGATTCCTTCTCCACAGCTCCTTTTCATCGGAGCAGTTCTGGACCCGACGCAGTTTCGGGTTTCTCCTCCCGAACGGCGAGTCCGGGATATTCAGGCTATGATTCCGATCTTTCGGCCTTTATCCTGGGTTTCGGTACGGATGACCCTGAGGCTGCTGGGCCTCATGGCCTCCTGCTGGTCGATCATGCCAGATGGCATATGCGGGCTCTGCAGTGGGACCTGAAGTTCCAGTGGGCGCAGCACCAGGGCAACCTATCCGATCACGTCCAGATCTCGGAGGGGACTGCAAAACAGTTGCAGTGGTGGCTCTCGAACCGGCAATGGGTCATGGGCAGATCCCTCTCCCTTCCCCAGCCACAGCACACAGTTGTGACGGACGCGTCCCTTCTGGGATGGGGCGGTCACATGGGAGAGGCGGAGATCAGAGGCCTCTGGTCTCCGGCGGAGTCCCGGCTCCATATCAACCTTCTGGAGCTCCGGGCGATCCGGCTTGCACTCATGGCATTCCTTCCCTCTGTCAAAGGGAAGGTAGTGCAGGTGTTCACAGATAACACCACCGCCATGTGGTACTGCAACAAACAGGGCGGGGTGGGGTCGTGGACCCTATGTCAGGAGGCTCTGCTCCTCTGGACATGGCTGGAACATCAGGGCATATTCCTGATGGTTCAACACCTGGCAGGTTCCCTGAACGCCAGGGCGGACGAACTCAGCCGCAGGTGCATGATGGATCACGAATGGCGTCTTCGCTCGGAGGTGGCGCAAGGTCTCTTTCAGCAGTGGGGAGAGCCTTGGTTAGATCTGTTCGCCACCGAAGAGAACGCGCAATGTAAGCAGTTCTTCGCGTTGGAATTTTCCAAGGCGGCACTCGCTCGGCGACGCTTTTCGTCGCGAGCGGAGTTGCGGTCTGTTGTACGCCTTTCCGCCTATACCACTTCTACCCAGAGTGTTGAAGAAGATTCGGCGCGACCGGGCCCAAGTCATTCTTGTGGCTCCGGACTGGGCTCGAAGAGTTTGGTATCCCGAGCTACTCAGTATGAGCGTCGATCCCCCGATCCGTCTGCCTCTTCGGGAGGATCTTCTGTCGCAGCAGCATGGGACGGTCCTCCACCCGAACCTGTCCAGTCTCCACCTCCTTGCGTGGAGATTGAGCGGCGGCAGTTGATTCCTTTCGACTTGCCTCCCGAAGTTTGTGATGTGATTCTGGCAGCCAGGCGTCCCTCCACTAAGGTGGTATACGCCTGAAGGTGGAACAAGTTTGTGGCATGGTGCACAGCAAAGGCTGTGAATCCCCTTTCTGCCCCTCTTTCTGAGGTTCTTCTGTTCCTTCTTTCTCTGGCCCACAGGGTTCTGCCCTGGGTACCATCAAGGGCTATCTTTGTGCGATATCGGCCTTCCTCAGGCTTCCTGATCAGCCCTCCCTTTTCAAGTCCCCTGTGGTTAACAGGTTTCTTAAAGGCATTACACACCTCTTTCCTCCTGTTCCGTTTGTGATGCCTCAGTGGGACTTGAACTTGGTTCTTACCTTCTTAATGTGCGCTCCCTTTGAGACTCTACATAACTGTCCTCTTCGTCTTCTCACTCTGCTCGGCGGGTGAGTGAGCTCCAGGCTCTTTTATGCAAACCTCCCTTTCTGTCTGTTCATCCAGACAAGGTTGTTCTTCGGACACGTCCGTCCTTCTTGCCAAAGGTGGTTACTGCCTTCCACATTGGGCAGACCATCACTTTGCCCACCTTCTTTCCGCCTCCGCATCATTCCAGAGAGGAAGAGAGGCTCCACCGTCTGGACCCAAAACGTGCGATTTCTTTCTATCTGAACCGCACTCAACAGTTCCGGGTGGATGACCAGCTCTTTGTTGGCTACGTGGGCGCCAAAAAAGGTCGGGCGGTGCACAAGAGAACCATCTCCCTCTGGGTCACCTTGTGTATCAAAGCCTGCTATTCTTTGGCTAAGAAGGAGCCTCCTGTTGGGCTGCGTGCCCATTCCAACAGGGCTACGGCTGCTACCACGGCTTTAGGCCGCGGTGTTCCGTTGCAGGATATATGTCAGGCAGCTACGTGGGCCTCGCTGCACACGTTTACCAAACATTACTGCCTTGACAGTCAGGTCCGGAGAGACGGCTTCTTTGGCTGTTCGGTTCTCCGAGACTTCCTTGTCTGATCTTTGTTCGCAGACTCACCACCGGGGTTGGTATTGCTGGGGTATCTATTCTAAGGTAAGGAACGTGTCTCTTTCAGATGCACAAGTTACTAACTTGTGTAACGATATATCTGTAAGAGACAGTAGTTAGTGACAGATTCCTTACCGCCCCACCCATCCTCCCCGTTCTGCGAACTGATTTCTAGGGTTAAGGACATCCCTTTCAGGGCCCTAGTATTTTTCAGACACCTATGTCAGCTTCTTGCATGGCTCTGCGTTCCTGGCGCGGAAAGTCGTGTACAGAACTGACGTCAGCGCGCAGGGGCGGCGTCTAAGTACTGCCCGCGACGTCATCCCGGCGGTCCCGACGACGGACGCGGAGCCGCACGACGCCGCCTACCGACGTGCAAGGGTACTGCTACGCAAAAACTTTCCGGATCCAGCCTGACGCCTGGTGATATTCTAAGGTAAGGAATCTGTCACTAACTACTGTCTCTTACAGATATATCGTTACACAAGTTAGTAACTTGTGCTTTAACGTAAGCCACTTCATGAATAGATCGCTTAAAAAAACACAAACTAAAAATGAAGAAACTGTACTGAAGGATTATATCCTTGTTTGGAGCTTCAACTTAATTGACAGAAAAATACGTCTTTGTCAGCATGATGCTACAGTGCATAAATGTAATGTTAGGAACTCATTTGTTGTGGACACTTACAAAAACATGTACACACATACTATTAATTCAACAGGGGATCCTAAAATTGGAGTCACAGACAACCATGGTCCTAATTGCAACCATGTGTTTGAGGCGGCCATAATTCTGCAAGCTTTGATATTTTTAATGGGATAATTATGAAAGAGAGCGCAGAATCCTTCACCAAAATCCCATTGGATAAAACCTAGCTACATGTCTAGTATAAGAGCTATCGTCATATTATAGCTTGTCATAGATTTGCATCAGAAGTTTAGTACACCTCTCTATGAAGGTCCACATGGCAGGGTTAAGAACCTAGAGAGAAATCCAAGGAGCAGATGTCTGTTCAGGATGCTGTTAATAACGGTAGACATTTTCCTTTTTGTACAGTGGGAGGCACCAATACAGATATTACATTTTATTGACATGGTTATTGTCACAAACATTTGCTGCTTACACTTTGCATCAGTTTTTTGTCGTGGAATGCAAGATGTCTGACCAGTAAAAAAAACTAAAAAATAAGAGGGTCCCTCAAAATCAAGAGTTTCCAAATGTTTGATTGGTTAGATTATAATGAAATCATATCCCATGTTCATAGCAAAGGTGGTAAGATATTGACTAAATCAGATTGTTCCATTTTCGAGCTTGTCTAAACCCTGATATCATTAGAAATTACTGTTCTTTAGATGTCAGAAGAGTGCTAAAATGTTACATCAGTCAAAGTAACACAAGAGAGCTGTTCATTGTCAAAGGCAAAGGTACAGTACGGCTACAATAGAGGAGCATTGTAGGTTCATCATAGTAAATGAAATCAGCACCATACACTGTTTGATACACACTTGTTCTTTTCTCAAACCCTATTAGACCAGTTGATCATTGAATGATGCGCTGTGTGTAGATCTGTAAACATTATCAAGCCTCATAACTCTTGTTACAGGTAAGTACGTTTTTTGATGCTGTTCTTTTCTTTGTTCTGGTTTTTGCAGTATGTTGTTTTATGTTGCCGATAACATATTATTTCCCATCCTTTATTCTAATAGTGATTTGCTTATGTAATACTGGTGCATATATATATCCATTATGCTAATAGCTATTAGTTCATTTAATCCTCATACATTTAACTGTATACCTAATGTTTTTATAGCAATGATGGCCAATATTAATTGAAACATGGTACAGAACGTTTGCATGTTCGTGCACCATGTATGGTTGATTTTTCTAGTAAGCAACCAAAATTTATAGACCCTTGATGCTGCATTTAGTAAATCTAAAATTCTGACAACACTTGGAAGAGGTGCTTTTTTCAACATTGTCTATTGTCTTTTCCTTTTGAAATATTTTGAGAGGCTTTTAATTGTACTGCTTTGGAGACTGCTAGTTTCTGGAAAGATGAGGGCAAAATCTTTGAGATCGTGAACTCCACTACAGATTTTAATTTAGAATTCCTATGAATGACCGCTCCAAGTACTCTCTGTAAACATCTGCACATACATTAAGAATTCACTGCTGCACAGATCGTGACGCTGACTCATTCTTCAAAGCTTTCTTGCTAAGGTGTGCGCATGTTCTTATTCATAGACTGGCTATTGATATTGAGGCAGCAATTTAGTAACTCATAATTTGTTTATACTGAAAGACATAGAAATGTATATTTGAAAGCAAGTACCTTATTGTTTATTTGTAATTAATTGTTCAGATTGCCCTAACATGGGCAACAATAAAAGTACTTGGAAGTTAACAGCAAACTAACTTGTATTCATCCAGAGACCTAGGATTGAATCCCCAAATTAAACTGAACAGGTTAACCTAACTTATATCTGTTTTCCTTGTAGTTTTTACATGGCAGCGGAAGAAAGGATAATATATTTATTGATCTTCAGTACTGTACGTTTGGTCAAGAATTAAATAAAATCATAAAAAGTTGGCAACCAAGCATACTTCCAGATGGTAAGTTTATTATATTTATATAAGGGTTTTGCTACTGCATGTTGCTTCTTTCTCTAAGCTTCTTATATATTTTAAGTGCTCTGAAGCTGCCAGGCAGCAGCTTTTTGAGCTATACATCATCCAAGCCTGTAAAAATAAAAACGTAACCCTAGGCTATCCAAAACCTGCTGGACCCCATGTTATCTAACTGTAGTGGTTGTTATGGTTTTATTTTGCTGGTGTTTATGTATTTTTTGTTGAAGGTTTAGCTGTAGAGAAACTTGCACAGAGACCCTCCATAAGGCTGCAATGCTGCACATTGTTTTTGTAAACATTTTGTGCATGTCCTGTGCATACACATTATTAGACTCTGTTTGCACTATTTGGTTCTTCGCCATGATGAAGGATGGTGTTTTCGGAACTGACTCTGATCCTATTCAGATGACTGCAGTGAGACAGCCATTTTGCCCCCTCACACCAACACGTGCGCAGCTGTTTATTTGGCCCTTTAGCCTTCCTTGAAGTGAAGCTGGAATGCCATAGACCATCCTCTGCAGAGGTATTATCATCTGTGGTAGTTTTTTAAAAGGTGGCAGGCGTGCTGGAATTCTCTCTTCCAATGAAGAAAAAGAAAACAAATCACCTGACAGAGATTCTTCAGCCTGCATCTCCGGCCTGGAAGCACTTGCTCCCATTTAATGAGGCACTGTTTGAGCTCATCAAGGCGGTCCTGAGACAAACCTACATTAGCTCCAGCGGTAAGCCGCTATCTGTCTGCACCTGGTGATCCAGTCTTATTTTCCCACTCGTTGTCAGAAAGCCTGGCATTATACTGTACATAACAAAATCTTGGTCTTTCCCCAACGCAACTTATAATCGGGGTTCTAAGAAACTGGAGGGAGTGGGGAAGAATTGTTTTTCCCTAAGGGAGTTTGCACGCAGATCGGTGAACGCTACCTGCTTACGAATTAAGAACACCTATGTATTCTGGGAGATGGGGCAGGTGGTAGTGCAGAGCCTTTCGGGGGCAGAGGTAGTCAAAGGTGGGTATGATGCTGCGGAACAGATCCCCAGAGTGGGTCTGAACACTGATGATTTGTTTGCTATGGCCTTGGGGTCTTCTGTAGTGATAAAAAAAAAAATAGGCCTGGCTTTGTTTGATTAACTTTTCAGGCAATACCCAAGTAGTTTGTTGGACATGCCTCTTGATGGGGCCTGCCTAATTGGTCAAGGAGCAGAGCCTGCCCTTGAAGTTCAAAGTGGGTTGGGCTATGGGTCATTCCTTCAAGTTGGGTCTCCTTCCTGTGAATTTCACTGGCAGTACTACAGTTTTGAGGTTACTTGAAATGTATGTCCACTCGCCGGTCCAGCAGCTAAACCTGAGGCTGTGCCAGATCCAAGGGCAAACAACACCACTTGGGAAGATGTTTTAGTTTTCCTTTAAAGGATCACATGTGGCCTGTGAGTGAAAGGTTATCACATTATCTGTAGACCTGGTAGGGCATCACGACAGACCAGTTGGTCCTACAAATTATAAAATGGGGCTATGCTCTTTCATTTCAACAAGATCTTCCTGCCATTCCCCCAATTCTTTCCTCCCAGTCAAGCGAGCTCATCTGCATTTTCCAGTAGTAGGTGGCGGCCCTACTTCACAAAGGAATGATGGAATTGGTCCCAGAGAAGGCGATTGAGCAGGGATGATCCTCCCAGCACTTCTTGAGCCTTAGGATCACGGTGGTCTGCTTCTGATCCTGGACCTCAGGGTCTTAACCTCCTTTCTACGCAAGGAGAAGTTGAAGATATTGTCTCTTGCTCAGGTGCTGTTAGCGCTGGAACTAGAAATCTGGATGGTGTCCCTCGAAATGCAGGGCATGTGCTCCCATGTACCAAAGCTGCAGTTTCACAGGCGGTACCTACATTTTATGTTAGGTTCCATGCACTACCAGTTTGCAGTTTTCCCATTTATATTAACATCAGCACCAATGTTATGACTGTGGGTATGGAACATATGTGCAGGTCGGGAATCTCCCTATTCTCCTACCTGGACAATTCAAGGCGAGCTAGTCACAGCTGGTGTCAGATCACCTGAACCCAGTAACTTCCTTGCCGTTCTTCATGAGATTCTCAGTTAACCTGCAAATTCAAAACTCACGACCTCTCAGTGCTTCCTGAAGATTCAGGACATTCCGGGTATGATTCCAATAGTTCGGGAGAGAGCTCAGATTCCAGCTCTGAAGGTTCTCCGCCTGCTGGGTCTGCTGCAGTCCTCATACTGTTGGTCAAACACACACCCTGTCATGTGAGGGCTCTCCAGTGCTGCCTCAGTCTGCAATGATTACAACAGCATGGCAGTGTGATGGACATCATCAAGATCCACCCCAGACACTGTGACAGATCTCCAGTGGTGGTCTGTAGAGGAGAACCTGTTCAGTCGGAAGTTTTGCCAACCACCAGCAGTGGCCATAGTTGTGACTGGTGCCTCCATCTTAGGGTGGAGTGCGCATGAGAGGAGTTGAATATTATGGCATCTGAAAGAGACACGTTAGTGACAGATCCCTTACCTTAGAATATCCCCAGGCGTCAGGCTGGATCCGGAAAGTTTTTGCGTAGCAGTACCCTTGCGCGTCGGTAGGCGGCGTCGTGCGGCTCCGTCGTCGGCGTCGTGATCGCCGGGATGACGTCGCGGGCAGTACTTAGACGCCGCCCCTGCGCGCTGACGTCAGTTCTTCTTTTTCCGCGCCAGTAAGCGCAGATCCGGGAAGAGCAGTGCCCTAGTCATTTTTTGACTACTTTTTTGGTGATTTTTTCACTGTCTTTCCTTCGAGTCATCTAGGCTCCGAGGTGTCGGTAGGGATGCCCGGCTTCAAGCCATGCGACGCCTGTGGTCGAATGATGTCGATCACAGAACCGCACTTAGTGTCTCTACTGTCTCGGCCGCGACCACGACACAAAGTCGTGTTCCGACTACCGGGCCTTACACCCGAAGGCTTTGCGAGAGCGGTCTCGAAAGCTGCTCGAGGTCCGGCAATCGGCTCCGCGCCGCACCAAGCCCCGGTCACGGGAGTGGTCGAGGGGTCGGTCGCGGAGTCCTCGGCCGTCATCGGAGTCCAAGTCTTCGCACTCTTCGGGTAAGTCGAAGCACAAAAAGTCTAAGAAGCACCATCGCTCTAAGACTTCGCCTCGCGACTCGGCTGAGGCCCCTGTCGGCACCGTCCCCGCGGCTCCGGATGTGCCTGTGGTGCCGCCCCCGCATTACCCGTCCTTCCCGGGTTCGGGGGCGACTCCGGCCGAGATACAGGAATTCCTGTCGGCCGTGGCCCGCCTCTTCGGGCCTCAAGGCCCCTCCGGTGCGCCTTTGGGCCCCGCGGGCCCTGTTCCGGTTGCCCCGGCGCCGCCGACGACTCCGGTCCCGGCGCCGCCTGTAACACCAGCCTCGCTCCCGGCCTCGAACCCGGCTCCGGTGATACCGCAACCTCCATCGACGCCGGTTGACCTAACTACGCCTCCGCCGACACCGATGTCCCGGTGCCGTTCCTGACGCCGCCTGGGGCTCCGGGCGGCGTCGTTCCCTCCGGACGCGTCGTCGGACCGGCGTCGCCCGACGTCGGCTCCGGCGCCACTGAGACCTTGGGTCCCTGACGCCCCCCCTCCTCCTTATTTTCTATCGGAGGAGGACCAGGAGAGCTGGGAGGGGTCGGAAGACCCTCTCACACAGCAGTGTGAGTATGATGAGGACTGGGCAGAGGAACTTGGGGATGCCAGTGGTCTGGACACTTCTCCTGACACTGGCATGCTGTCTCCTCCTTCCGTGGCTACGGAGGAGGGAGCAAATTTCGCAACGGTGTTGCGTAGAGCAGCTGGAGCCTTACACCTCCAATTGCCTACAGTGGCTGTCAGGACTAACCTCCTGACGGAAGTGCTTCAACCGGCAGTTACCTCCTCGGAGCCATTGCTGCCGTTCAATGACGCACTATCTGACGTTCTTTTGGGCACCTGGTCCAAGCCCGCCACAGGGGCTCCTGTGGATAGGAACGTGGCCCGACGCCATCGCCCTGCTCCGGGCGACCCCTTGTTTCTCTCTCAACATCCCACCCCCGAGAGCTTGGTTGTCCAAGCCTCTGCCTCCCAAACCGCCTTCCCTACCGCCCCTCCGGATAGGGAATCCAAGCGCCTGGACCAATTTGGGAAGAAGGCTTTTTCTTCCTCCAGTGCTGGCTTGCGGTCAGTCAACACCGCTTGCCTTTTGGGCCGATATTCCCACTCTCTGTGGGATTCGGTGGCGCTCGTTTTGCCCCAGTGTCCTGAGG
The DNA here is from genome assembly GCA_963921515.1 of Calotriton arnoldi. Lineage (NCBI taxonomy): Eukaryota > Metazoa > Chordata > Amphibia > Caudata > Salamandridae > Calotriton > Calotriton arnoldi. Next base: position 83,739 of record CAWUFW010002795.1, on the reverse strand, counting down.
AGGTCCAGACACTGCTTTCCCGCGCCATTGCGGAAGGAAGGGATGCGGCGAAGTACACCATCCGTTGTGGCCTTGATACCGCCGACTCGCTGGGCAGATCGCTTGCAACGACGGTGGCGCTGCGGCGCCACGCCTGGCTGAGGACCACTGGTTTCTCGGGTGATGTCCTGAATACACTCATGGACATGCCCTTTGATGGAGTCGGTCTTTTTGGTTCCAAAGCAGACCATGTGCTGGAGCGCTTTAAGGACTCACGGGCTACTGCCAAGTCCCTGGGCCTTTCTGCCGTGCGCCCTCCGCTAACCTCTACTTTTCGCCCCTTTCGTGGCCACGGAAGGGGCGACCAGTCACGTCTGCTGCCCAGCCACCGGCCCGCTCACCAAGCGTCTTCGCGTGGCCGAGGACGTGGCTTCCGCCGTGGCGGATCGGGCAACCAGCGTGCGGGTCAGGCCACCAACCCCGCCCCGTCCGCGGCCTCCAAGCCCTCCTAGTCCCTCCTTTCAGGTGCACAGCACGCCAGTAGGGGGCAGGGTCCGCCATCACCTTCACCACTGGCATGCCATCACCTCGGACAGGTGGGTCTTGGACATTGTCCGAAGGGGCTACTCCCTCCCCTTCGAGACCACCCCCCCAGCCATGCCACCTCAATTCCACTGCATGTCAGGGGATCACTTGGTGCTTCTGCAGAAGGAAGTCAGGGCCCTCTTGGCCAAGAGGGCCATCGAGCATGTTCCGACCCCATAAGTAGGACGTGGTTGCTACTCCCACTACTTTCTGGCGCCCAAAAAGGACAAGGAGGACATGCGTCCTATCTTGGACCTCCGGAACGTCAATCGCTTCCTCCGGAAGGAGAAGTTCAAGATGCTCACCTTAGCTCAGGTCTTGACTGCCCTCGACCATGGAGACTGGTTGGTAGCATTGGACTTACAGGACGCTTATTTCCACATCCCCGTCCTGCCGGCCCATCGGCGTTACCTGCGGTTCACGGTAGACCTCGAGCATTTTCAGTTCACCGTGCTCCCCTTTGGCCTTACCAGTGCCCCTCGGGTGTTCACGAAAGTGATGGCGGTGGTCGCAGCTCATCTGCGCTGGGCAGGGGTTCCAGTCTTCCCCTACCTCGACGACTGGCTGCTGAAGGCGGGCTCGTCCCAGGCAGTCGTCTCCCACCTCCAGACTACGGCCGAACTCCTGCACTCGCTGGGGTTCTCCATCAATGTGCCAAAGTCGCATCTGATTCCTTCTCCACAGCTCCTTTTCATCGGAGCGGTTCTGGACACGACGCAGTTTCGGGCCTATCCTCCCGAACGGCGAGTCCGGGATATTCAGGCTATGATTCCGATCTTTCAGCCTTTATCCTGGGTTTCGGTGCGGATGACCCTGAGGCTGCAGGGCCTCATGGCCTCCTGCATCCTGCTGGTCAATCATGCCAGATGGCATATGCGGGCTCTGCAGTAGGACCTGAAGTTCCAGTGGGCGCAGCACCAGGGCAACCTGTCCGATCACGACCAGATCTCGGAGGGGACTGCAAAACAGTTGCAGTGGTGGCTCTCGAACCGGCAATGGGTCATGGGCAGATCCCTCTCCCTTTCTCAGCCAGAGCACACAGTTGTGACGGACGCGTCCCTTCTGGGATGGGGCGGTCACATGGGAGAGGCGGAGATCAGAGGCCTCTGGTCTCCGGCGGAATCCCGGCTCCATATCAACCTTCTGGAGCTCCGGGCGATCCGACTTGCACTCAAGGCATTCCTTCCCTCTGTCAAAGGGATGGTAGTACAGGTGTTCACAGACAACACCACCGCCATGTGGTATTGCAACAAACAAGGCGGGGTGGGGTCGTGGACCCTATGTCAGGAGGCTCTGCGCCTCTGGACATGGCTGGAACATCAGGGCATATTCCTGATGGTTCAACACCTGGCAGGTTCCCTGAACGCCAGGGCGGACGAACTCAGCCGCCGGTGCATGATGGATCACGAATGGCGTCTTCACTCTGAGGTGGCGCAAGGACTCTTTCTACAGTGGGGAGAGCCTTGGTTAGATCTATTCGCCACCGAAGAGAACGCGCAATGTCATCAGTTCTGTGCGTTGGAATTTCCAAGGCGGCACTCGCTCGGCGACGCTTTTCGTGGAAAGTGGAGTTGCGGTCTGTTGTACGCCTTTCCGCCTATACCACTTCTACCCAGAGTGTTGAAGAAGATTCGGCGCGACCGGGCCCAAGTCATTCTTGTGGCTCCGGACTGGGCTCGAAGAGTTTGGTATCCCGAGCTACTCAGTATGAGCGTCGATCCCCCGATCAGTCTGCCTCTTCGGGAGGATCTTCTGTCGCAGCAGCAGGGGACGGTCCTTCACCCGAACCTGTCCAGTCTACACCTGCTTGCGTGGAGATTGAGCGGCGGCAGTTGATACCTTTCGACTTGCCTCCCGAAGTTTGTGATGTGATTCTGGCAGCCAGGCGTCCCTCCACTAAGGTGGTATACGCCTGCAGGTGGAACAAGTTTGTGGCATGGTGCACAGCAAAGGCTGTGAATCCCCTTTCTGCCCCTCTTTCTGAGGTTCTTCTGTTCCTTCTTTCTCTGGCCCAACAGGGTTCTGCCCTGGGTACCATCAAGGGCTATCTTTGTGCCATCTCAGCCTTTCTCAGGCTTCCTGATCAGCCCTCTCTTTTTAAGTCCCCTGTTGTTTTCAGGTTTCTTAAAGGCATTACACACCTCTTCCCTCCTGTCCCGTTTGTAATGCCTCAGTGGGACTTGAACTTGGTTCTTACCTTTTTAATGTGCGCTCCCTTTGAGCCTCTGCATAACTGCCCTCTTCGTCTTCTTACTCCGAAGACAGCCTTTCTGGTGGCCATCACCTCCGCTCGGCGGGTGAGTGAGCTCCAGGCTCTTTCCTGCAAACCCCCCTTTCTGTCTGTTCATCCAGACAAGGTTGTTCTTAGGACGCGTCCGTCCTTCTTGCCAAAGGTGGTTACTGCCTTCCACATTGGGCAGACCATCACTTTGCCCACCTTCTCTCCGCCTCCACATCCTTCCAGAGAGGAAGAGAGGCTCCACCGTCTGGACCCCAAACGTGCGCTTTCCTTTTACATCAACCGCACACAACAGTTCCGGGTGGATGACCAGCTCTTTGTTGGCTACTTGGGCGCCAAAAAAGGTCGGGCGGTACACAAAAGGACCATCTCCTGCTGGGTCACCTTGTGTATCAAAGCCTGCTATTCTTTGGCTAAGAAGGAGCCTCCTGTTGGGCTGCGTGCCCATTCCACCAGGGCAACGGCTGCTACCACGGCTTTAGGCCGTGGTGTTCCGTTACAGGATATATGTCAGGCAGCTACGTGGGCCTCGCTGCACACGTTTACAAAGCATTACTGCCTTGACAGTCAGGTCCGGAGGGGCAGCTTCTTTGGCCGTTCTGTCCTCCAGGACTTCCTTGTCTGATCTTTGTTCGCAGACCCACCACCGGGTTTGGTATTGCTGTGGTATCTATTCTAAGGTAAGGAATCTGTCACTAACGTGTCTCTTTCAGATGCACAAGTTACTAACTTGTGTAACGATATATCTGTAAGAGACAGTAGTTAGTGACAGATTCCTTACCGCCCACCCATCCTCCCCGTTCTGCGAACTGATTTCTAGGGTTAAGGACATCCTTTTCAGGGCCCTAGTATTTTTCAGACACCTATGTCAGCTTCTTGCATGGCTCTGCGTTCCTGGCGCGGAAAGTCGTGTACAGAACTGACGTCAGCGCGCAGGGGCGGCGTCGAAGTACTGCCCGCAACGTCATCCCGGCGATCCCGACGACAGACGCGGAGCCGCACGACGACGCCTACCGACGCGCAAGGGTACTGCTACGCAAAAACTTTCCGGATCCAGCCTGACGCCTGGGGATATTCTAAGGTAAGGAATCTGTCACTAACTACTGTCTCTTACAGATATATCGTTACACAAGTTAGTAACTTGTGCGATTGAGTCAGTGCCTGGGCAGGCTCTGCACTTCACCTAGCTTCCAGGAGCCGAAGCGACCCCTGCTGAACTCCACGAGTTTTATGAGGCCATGCGCCTCATATTTGAGCAGGCTGCTCCCACTGACGTGTCTTTGAGCCCTCCGGGTTCGGGAGAGGCCCCTATTGTTTCCACACCGCCAACTCCAGCGCCAGTCGGGCCCCTTGGATCCACATATGGATCCGGACTGGCGTCTTTCGTACCACCTCGACCTTCCCCGGCACCAGCCCGATGCTGCAGGCGCCCCCTGGTGACGCCGTCCCCATTCTGATCCCTGACTCCCAACACTGAGCCGGAGGGGAGTCGCCTGACCCAGACTGAAGCCATGCATTCCAGGTCGGAGCCTGAGCCCTATTTCTATGGGCTGGGACTTGGGGAGTTTAGGGAGGGGTCTCTGGACCCTGAGGAATTCCAGCCCTTAGAGCCATAGATGGACTGGTATGGGGACTTGGCGGAGGCCTGCGAACTGGACTCTTCTCTAGATTCTGACATGTTTTCTCTCCCTACCATGGCTTTGGAGGAGGGAGCGTCTTTTGCATTGGTGCTAAGAAGGGCACCGAGGTCCTGGACCTTAGCCTGCCCTCAGTGGAAGTCAAGACGAACGTCTTGACAGTGGTGCTTCAGCCGGGAGTGACCGCCTGAGAACCACTTATCACTTTCAGTGAAGCCCTTATTGACGTCCTGCTTGGGGCCTGGTACAAGCCCAGCATTGGGGCTCCTGTGAACAGGACAATTGCCCACCACTCCGCTCCAGGGGACCTCAGTTTCCTCACACAACACCCTACCCCAGAGAGCTTGGTAGTCCAAGCCTCTTCCTCCAATATAAATTCTGGAGCATTCTCTACCGACCCACCGAAGAAAGAGCAGAGAATTTAGGGAACCCGTTTCCAATTTTTGTGAGGTCTGAAACATGAACATTTAGCAATAAATACATATATACAAAAAACATATGGGGAAAAGAGAAGATGTGGTCTGACAACGATCAAGAGAACAATACTATAAGAAACAACCAGTGTCAACAAAGAAAGAAGATTTCATAGTGTGTTCAATCAAGAAAAAGCGTAGATAAAAAAACTATTAATAGAAAAAATTATATAAAATTATAAGATATAATGTATTGGAAAATCCCCAAGTGCAATACCAATGTAGACCAGACACCAAAGTGTTCAGTAAACATATGTGCACATTAAAATGATGACCTTATTCCCATAGTAGGGTTTCAATGAGCATTATAGTAAATCAAAACACCTTCTGTAGCGGGGTATGGATTGCTGGTTCAGCTCTCCTTCATAAACATATCAAAGGTAGGGAGCACAAAGTGTCCCAGCCAGAATATGACGGCGATTCTGGTCAAAGTAACCAGAAGGAAACAGGGATTGCCTTTCTAAATTGCGAGTAGAGACAGAAACACAAATAAATACAAGGTGGATGATGGGATGAAAACATCCATATTTGTGTGGCACATTCAGGGTAGGAGGCCTCTAGATGTAAAATGCTTACCCTTAGAAAAATCCAGATGAAGGAAAGAGGTAGCGGGATTCAAGTAGGCCAAAGACCCAAATATCTATGTCCCCACCAACTACGATAGTCTTTGCACATATATGTCCTTAATGATGAAAAGATGCAATCCTGTCGGGGAGCACATATTTATAAAAACCACATGAGTAACAGTTGAGCAAAGCAAAAGGGATTAAAATGCTATATCTAGAGGGATCCAGGTATACGATGAGGATAAACGAGGGCAGACCTAGAGGCCACCAAAGGAAGTAAAAAGCGCAATTAAGGGGCAGTGAGCCTCCTATTAAGATGTGTGAGAGAGATCCAGTTCAATGTATAGACATGTAGGAAAGGATCATTTGATGGGTGAGGTAGAACAAAAAGACTCTCCGTTGCCCACAACAACACAATAAATCTCTCCCCCCCCCGTTCCCCCCAAGAGCTTTCTCCAAGTGTGTAGCTGTGTGACATTCAACCTTAGAAAGGGTCTTGATATTACCTTATTAAGAACTCCTTCAAGTTTCTGAGATATCAGTGACAACCATCGAAGGTCTTGATCTGCAGATTAATTCTGACCTATCAACAGATATTTCACTTCTTGGAAGCGTTTGACAGAAGTTTCTGAGATATCAGTGACAACCATCGAAGGTCTTGATCTGCAGATTAATTCTGACCTATCAACAGATATTTCACTTCTTGGAAGCGTTCAGACACAAATCAAGCAGATGTTTTTTCTTTTGTTTCCTTTATAGAAGCAGCATTTAAAAAATCTGAATAAATGCAATTTTCCTATTGTAATGTCACATCCAACTGCTCATCCTCTGCAATTGTCTTGATAGCCTGTTGTATGATCACAGGTCCTTCATGCAAGTTCTCTACTGGAGTTCAAAGAAATAGGAGGAGTTATTCATTGTTTATCAATCTAGTGACAATGTTTCCTTATATTTTTAGTTTCTTATGGATTTGTAGTTCATGGCAGGAAAACTTTTTCACACTTTAGACTGTAAAAGAACACTGATGTATTTTGTTGCAGTGTCTGAGGTTAACAAGAAACCCAAATGGATCTTTGTTGAGTTGGATCGGCTGCAAAACTGTAAAGCGGAGATAGCCTCATGGATCTGAAAGAGACACGTTAGTGACAGATCCCTTACCTTAGAATATCCCCAGGCGTCAGGCTGGATCCGGAAAGTTTTTGCGTAGCAGTACCCTTGCGCGTCGGTAGGCGGCGTCGTGCGGCTCCGCGTCCGTCGTCGGCGTCGTGATCGCCGGGATGACGTCGCGGGCAGTACTTAGACGCCGCCCCTGCGCGCTGGCGTCAGTTCTTCTTTTTCCGCGCCAGCAAGCGCAGTGCCCTAGTCATTTTTTGACTAACTTTTTTGGTGAATTTTTTCACTGTTTCTTTCAATCGACTCCAAGGTGTCGTAGGGATGCCCGGCTTTAAACGTTGCGACGCCTGTGCTCGGATGATGTCCATCACAGACCCGCATCTGGAGTGTCTCTTCTGCCTTGGGCGAGACCACGACACGAAGTCGTGTTCCGACTGCCGGGCCCTCAACCCGAAAGCTTTGCGAGAGCGGTCTCGAAAGCTCCTCGAGGCCCGGCAGTCGGCTCCCGCGCCACACCAAGCCCCGGTCGCGTGAGAGGTCGAGGGGTCGGTCGCGGAGTCCTCGCCGGTCGTCGGGATCCAAGTCTTCGTCGTCCGGTAAGTCTAAACACAAGAAGTCCAAAAGCATCATCGCTCTAGGACTTCGCCTCGCCGGTCTCGCGACTCGGCTGAGGCCCCTCCCGGCACCGTCCCCGCCCCCGCGGCCCCGGACATGCCTGTGGAGTCGCCCCCGCAATACCCGTCCTTCCCGGGTTCGGGGGCGGATCCGGCCCAAGTACAGGAATTCCTGTCGGCCATGGCCCGCCTCTTCGGGCCTCAAGGTCCCTCCGGTGCGCCTTCGGGCCCCGCGGGCCCTGATGGGGTTGCCCCGACGACTCAGGTCCCGGCGTCGCTCGTGCCTCCAGCCTCGGTCCCGGCTCCGGCTTCGGCCCCGGCCTCGATCCCGGCTCCGGTGGTACCGCAACCCCCATCGACGCCGGTCGACCTGACCACGCCTCCGCCGGCGTCGATGTCTCCGGTGCCGTTCCTGACGCCGCCCGGGGCTCCGGGCGGCGTCGTCCCCATGTACTCTCCGGCTCCGGACATGGAGCCGGACCGACGTCGCTCGACGCCGGTTCCGGCGCCGATGGGATCTTGGGTCCCAAATGTCCCTCCTCCTCCTTATTTTGAACCGGAGGAGGACCAGGAGGACTGGGAGGGGTCTGAGGACCCTCTGGCACAGCAGTGTCCATATGATGAGGACTGGGCAGAGGAACTAGGGGATGCCAGTGGTCTAGATACTTCCCCTGACACTGGCATGCTGTCTCCTCCCGTGGCTACGGAGGAAGGAGTCAATTTTGCAACGGTGTTGCGTAGGGCAGCTGGAGCCTTACATCTCCGACTCCCTACGGTGACAGTCAAGACTAATCTCTTGACAGAAGTGCTTCAGCCGGCAGCCTCCTCCTTGGAGACTGTGCTGCCGTTCAACGATGCACTAACTGACGTTCTTTGGGCGCCTGGTCCAAGCCCAACACAGGGGCTCCTGTGGATAGGAACGTGTCCCGACGCCATCGCCCAGCTCCGGGCGACCCCTTGTTTCTCTCTGTCCACCCCACTCCTGAGAGCTTGGTTGTCCAAGCCTCCGCTTCCCAAACCGCCTTCCCTACCGCCCCTCCGGATAGGGAATCCAAACGCCTGGATCAATTTGGGAAGAAGGGTTTTTCTTCCTCCAGTGCTGGCTTGCGGTCCATCAACACCGCTTGTCTTTTGGGCCGATATACCCACTCCTTGTGGGATTCGGTGGCGACTGTTTTGCCCCAGTGTTCTGAGGAGGTCCAGACATTGCTTACCTGCGCCATTGCGGAAGGAAGGGATGCGGCCAAATACACCATACGTTGTGGCCTTGATACCGCCGACTCGCTGGGCAGATCTATTGCAACGACGGTGGCGCTGCGTCGCCACGCCTGGCTGAGAACCACTGGTTTTTCCGGGGATGTCCAGAATACTCTCATGGACATGCCCTTTGATGGAGTCGGTCTTTTTGGGTCCAAAGCAGACCATGCGTTGGAGCGTTTTAAGGACTCACGGGCTACTGCCAAGTCCCTGGGCCTTTCTGCTACACGCCCTCCGCTACCTTCTGCTTTTCGCCCCTATCGTGGCCACGGAAGGGGCGCCCAGTCACGTCAGCAGCCCAGCCCGCGCAGCAGGCGTCTTCGCGTGGCCGAGGACGTGGATACTGCTGTGGCGGTTCGGGCAACCAGCGTGCGGGTCAGGCCACCACCTCCAACCCGTCCGCGGCCTCCAAGCCCTCCTAGTCCCTCCTTTCAGGTGCACAGCACGCCAGTAGGGGGCAGGGTCCGCCATCACCTTCACCACTGGCGTCCCATCACCTCGGACAGGTGGGTCTTGGACATTGTCCGAAGGGGCTACTCCCTCCCCTTCGAGACCACCCCCCCAGCCATGCCACCTCAATTCCACCGCATGTCAGGGGATCACTTGGTACTTCTGCAGAAGGAAGTCACGGCCCTCTTGGCCAAGAGGGCCATCGAGCATGTTCCGACCCCAGAAGTAGGACGTGGTTGCTACTCCCACTACTTCCTGGTGCCCAAAAAGGACAAGGAGGACATGCGTCCTATCTTGGACCTCCGGAACGTCAATCGCTTCCTCCGGAAGGAGAAGTTCAAGATGCTCACCCTAGCTCAGGTCTTGACTGCCCTCGACCCTGGAGACTGGTTGGTAGCGTTGGACTTGCAGGACGCCTATTTCCACATCCCCGTCCTGCCGGCCCACCGGCGTTACCTTCGGTTCACGGTAGGCCTCGAGCATTTTCAGTTCACCGTGCTCCCCTTTGGCCTTACCAGTGCCCCTCGGGTGTTCACGAAAGTGATGGCGGTGGTCGCAGCTCATCTGCGCCGGGCAGGGGTTTCAGTCTTCCCCTACCTCGACGACTGGCTGCTGAAGGCGGGCTCGTCCCAGGCAGTCGTCTCCCACCTCCAGACTACGGCCGAACTCCTGCACTCGCTGGGGTTCTCCATCAATGTGCCGAAGTCGCATCTGATTCCTTCTCCACAGCTCCTCTTCATCGGAGCAGTTCTGGACACGACGCAGTTTCGGGCCTATCCTCCCGAACGGCGAGTCCGGGATATTCAGGCTATGATTCCGATCTTTCAGCCTTTATCCTGGGTTTCGGTACGGATGACCCTGAGGCTGCTGGGCCTCATGGCCTCCTGCATGCTGCTGGTCAATCATGCCAGATGGCATATGCGGGCTCAGCAGTGGGACCTGAAGTTCCAGTGGGCGCAGCACCAGGGCAACCTGTCCGATCACGTCCAGATCTCGGAGGGGACTGCAAAACAGTTGCAGTGGTGGCTCTCGAACCGGCAATGGGTCATGGGCAGATCCCTCTCCCTTCCCCAGCCAGAGCACACAGTTGTGACGGACGCGTCCCTTCTGGGATGGGGCGGTCACATGGGAGAGGCGGAGATCAGAGGCCTCAGGTCTCCGGGCGGAGTCCCGGCTCCATATCAACCTTCTGGAGCTCCGGGCGATCCGACTTGCACTCAAGGCATTCCTTCCCTCTGTCAAAGGGACGGTAGTGCAGGTGTTCACAGACAACACCACCGCCATGTGGTACTGCAACAAACAAGGCGGGGTGGGGTCGTGGACCCTTTGTCAGGAGGCTCTGCGCCTCTGGACATGGCTGGAACATCAGGGCATGTTCCTGATGGTTCAACACCTGGCAGGTTCCCTGAACGCCAGGGCGGACGAACTCAGCCGCAGGTGCATGATGGATCACGAATGGCGTCTTCACTCGGAAGTGGCGCAAGGACTCTTTCTACAGTGGGGAGAGCCTTGGTTAGATCTATTCGCCACCGAAGAGAACGCGCAATGTCATCAGTTTTGCGCGTTGGAATTTCCAAGGCGGCACTCGCTCGGCGACGCTTTTCGTCACGAGTGGAGTTGCGGTCTATTGTACGCCTTTCCGCCTATACCACTTCTACCCAGAGTGTTGAAGAAGATTCGGCACGACCGGGCCCAAGTCATTCTTGTGGCTCCGGACTGGGCTCGAAGAGTTTGGTATCCTGAGCTACTCAGTATGAGCGTGGATCCCCCGATCCGTCTGCCTCTTCGGGAGGATCTTCTGTCGCAGCAGCAGGGGACGGTCCTCCACCCGAACCTGTCCAGTCTACACCTGCTTGCGTGGAGATTGAGCGGCGGCAGTTGATTCCTTTCGACTTGCCTCCCGAAGTTTGTGATGTGATTCTGGCAGCCAGGCGTCCCTCCACTAAGGTGGTATACGCCTGCAGGTGGAACAAATTTGTGGCATGGTGCACAGCAAAGGCTGTGAATCCCCTTTCTGCCCCTCTTTCTGAGGTCCTTCTGTTCCTTCTTTCTCTGGCCCAACAGGGTTCTGCCCTGGGTACCATCAAGGGTTATCTTTGTGCTATCTCGGCCTTCCTCAGGCTCCCTGATCAGCCCTCCCTTTTCAAGTCTCCTGTTGTTAACAGGTTCTAAAAGGCATTACTCACCTCTTCCCTCCTGTTCCGTTTGTAATGCCTCAGTGGGACTTGAACTTGGTTCTTACCTTTTAATGTGCGCTCCCTTTGAGCCTCTGCATAACTGTCCTCTTCGTCTTCTGACTCTGAAGACAGCCTTTCTGGTGGCCATCACCTCCGCTCGGCGGGTGAGTGAGCTCCAGGCTCTATCTTGCAAACCTCCCTTTCTGTCTGTTCATCCAGACAAGGTTGTTCTTCGGACGCGTCCGTCCTTCTTGCCAAAGGTGGTTACTGCCTTCCACATTGGGCAGACCATCACTTTGCCTACCTTCTTTCCGCCTCCGCATCCTTCCAGAGAGGAAGAGAGGCTCCACCGTCTGGACCCAAAACGTGCGCTCTCCTTCTATATCGACCGCACAAAACACTTCCGGGTGGATGACCAGCTCTTTGTTGGCTACGTGGGCGCCAAAAAGGTCGGGCGGTGCACAAACGAACCATCTCCCGCTGGGTTACCTTGTGCATCAAGACCTGCTATTCTTTGGCGAAGAAGGAGCCTCCTGTTGGGCTGCGTGCCCATTCCACCAGGGCAACGGCTGCTACCACGGCCTTGGGCCGCGGTGTTCCGCTGCCGGTTATCTGTCAGGCAGCTACGTGGGCCTCGCTGCACACGTTTACAAAACATTACTGCCTTGACAGTCCGGTCCGGAGGGACGGCTTCTTTGGCCGTTCTGTCCTCCAGGACTTCCTTGTCTGATCTTTGTTCGCAGAGCCACCACCGGGGTTGGTATTGCTGGGGTATCTATTCTAAGGTAAGGAATCTGTCACTAACGTGTCTCTTTCAGATGCACAAGTTACTAACTTGTGTAACGATATATCTGTAAGAGACAGTAGTTAGTGACAGATTCCTTACCGCCCCACCCATCCTCCCCGTTCTGCGAACTGATTTCTAGGGTTAAGGACATCCCTTTCAGGGCCCTAGGATTTTTCAGACACCTATGTCAGCTTCTTGCATGGCTCTGCGTTCCTGGCGCGGAAAGTCGTGTACAAAACTGACGTCAGCACGCAGGGGCGGCGTCTAAGTACTGCCCGCGACGTCATCCCGGCGATCACGACGACGGACGCGGAGCCGCACGACGCCGCCTACCGACGCGCAAGGGTACTGCTACGCAAAAACTTTCCGGATCCAGCCTGACGCCTGGGGATATTCTAAGGTAAGGAATCTGTCACTAACTACTGTCTCTTACAGATATATCGTTACACAAGTTAGTAACTTGTGCATTAGGTAATGTTATGCTGCCATCTAGCAGGGAAGCAGTCAGAGGGCAAACTAGGGGATCAATACATAGCTAAAAGGCAGCTACTGAATCTTTCCTTTGAAATATTTCATTGCAAGACATTTGTAGATGAATCTCTTGGAGTAGTGTCAAAGATCTTACTGTGGAGAATTAGATTCCTGGATGGGGTAAGCAGTGCCTAAGAATCCATTTAAAATGAAGAAAACCGTAGAAATATATCTGAGTTAGGAAGTAGAACTAGAAGAAGACTAATTGATCTGATAGCCTTCCACACCTCTGCCCATCTCCATTTATGAGGTTGCACTTGGAACATTCCCAGTTGCTTGCCAACTGTACAGTAGGGTTGACCAGCTGTTCTCTAGTGGAGAGGTGTGGTGCAGCGGCCAGGGCAGCTGACTTCGGAGCACGGGGCTCACGGTTCGATCCCCGGTTCCGGCGGCAGCTCAGCTCAGCACCATGTGACTCTGGGCAATAGCTCACTTAATTTCCACGACGGCCCCCAGCGCCTTGAGACCCGTAAGGGTGAGTAGTTCGCGCTTTACAAATACGGATTTACATTTACATTACATTTACATTACATTCTCAATAACATTAAAGTGCCTAATCTAAGCAATGATCCTCCAGCTGAGGGTGCTGTAAGTTGATTTGATTGTTGATCAGTGTTTTAGCAAGGCCAATTCACTATACGTAGGTAAAACTAATGGTATACGTTGCCTTAAATAATGAGACCACTAACACCGGGGAGCTCTTCCAAGTAAAGTAATTTAAGCATATGGAAGTATATTTTTTGTGTTTTTTTTTTTTTTTCATCCACTGATAGTTTTATGTTATTTTCCTTCTTCTAGGCTCTATATTTTCTCGAGTAGAAGAGGATTATCTTTGGAGGATAAAGCAGCTGGGATCCCATTCACCTGTAGCCCTTTTGTATACATTGTTCTATTTTAACACTAAGTACTTTGGTTTCAAGACCGTTGAGCAACACTTGAGACTTTCCTTTGCAACAGTTTTTAAAAAGTGGAAAAAGAACCCAGTAACAAAGGAAAACAAAGCATGCCTGTGTTACCAAGTGTCATCTTTATGTGGAAGTGATAACGAAGGTATGTCAATGTTTTAGTGCAACTTTCAGATTACATTAAACATGTACTGAAGATTTTTATGAGATAGTGTTGTGAATGTTTTCCTATGTGGCCAGACTCAATTGGTCCTCCAGCCTAATGTACTAAGCAAAGTTTTGTAAGGGTTTTTTGGCAACAAAATTAGTATTTATATATTTTGCCTTGCATTGTGTGTCTGTTATCCACATCCACGCTAATTCCACAGAAAACGTACAAATAAAAGTTAATTTTCTTGTATAATTGAAGACTCCAAAGCCCACAGTAGTAATTGTCATGGGCAATAATTCAGCCACATGCCAATGGTAGCGTGATATCGTGCATTCTTTCACTCCCACCCCATTGAAAAACCCTAGGTTCGAGGCATATGAGCTGTAGATTGTATACTTTAGCATAGATCGCCATCTGGTGTTGGGCTCGGATGTTTGCACTTTGTTTTTGTTTGAAGAAGTCTTTGTAGTCACGAGATAGGTGACTCCTTATGGTGATAGTGCGCATGAACATCGACTCCATCTTCAGATTGTTTTTTTTCCGGCATCGAGTTCGGCTGGGAGTTGCTGCGCTCCGGGTCGGTGTCGTTATCGAAACCCCCTTCGACGCGCAATCACTCACCTCTCGACGGTATTGTCTCGATCGCGTTTCCCTTTCGACGCGCATCCTCTACAATCAAGCTACTCGACCTAGACTTCGGCGCGGGCCTTTGGGCCTACCCGCGCCCACCACGTTGGACGTCGATGGAACGGACTCCCTTCAAAAAATTTCCCCAGTGTGGTGCTAAGTTCCTACACGAGGTGTGTAATCTTTGCCTCTCTCCGGAGCACGAAGAGAACACCTGCGAGGCCTGTTCATCTTTCAGGTCCAAGAAAACCATCCGTGATCGTCGGGCTCGACGCCACGAAATGTCCCGGGGAAGCACTTCGATTCCGGACATCTTTGAACCAGGTCCCGATACCCTTCCAGAACAAGGAGCCGAGGAAGAACAGATCTCAGTCTCCGAGGCTGATGACTCCGACGACGCAGTCACTCCAGCTCAGCGGTCCGTGAGTCCCGAGACCCCTGTCCTACCCACTCCCACACAGGAGGCTCCGGTAACACCTTCGCACTCGGGCCTAGGTCCACACCAGCCAAATATTTCAGACGCCCCGCCCTCCGGCCTGGCTATGAAACCGAAAGACAAGCCTTCCTGCTCGGGCTCGAGCCAACCCCACTCCGGTACCGATAAAACACCTTCGGCACCGAAGCCCAAACATATAAATGTGCCACCACCGGCGCCGAAAACACATTCGACGCCGAACAGCCAAAAGACCAGCCTTCGGAGCCGAAACAGTCAAAAACCAAGCCTTCGGAGCCGAAACAGCCTAAACCGAAGTCTTCGGAGCCGAAAATCGTCCCCGAACCGAAAACTCCTCCACCTAAGCCTAAACAGGATAAAACCCCTCATAAGGCAAAGGAACATACGGACCATAAATCTTCCGCTCCGAAAAAGGACACTGGATCCAAACAGCCTTATGTACCAGATCTTCCAGATCCAAAGCAGAAAACCATACATATTGACCCAGAGACTGGTTATATTACTTCCACACCAAAAAGGGAACCGGACTATTCACAAGATTCTCCAGTTCCTCCTAAAAAAAGAAATATAGGCACTAATACCTCTTCACCTCTTACACCTCCCCCACCCTCTCCTCCTCCCAATCTACTATTTTCTCCAGTATATTCCCCACAACCCTCAATTTCACCTCCACCACTAGATGAGGATAGTGATTATGGAGATGGGGATAGGGATGGGAACACAAATCCACAAGGGGATGATGACGACACACATACCATCCCACAAGATCCAGGTCCCTGGCAGGATTATAATACTGATCCGGATCTACAAAATGACCCGGACCTATATCCCTCTCGCCCATCCCCTCCAGATGACAATGTGGGGTTTGCGCAACTAATCACCAGGGCTGCACAATATCACGGGGTACAATTACACTCAGATCCCTTAGAGGAAGACTTCCTATTAGAAACTTTCGCTCAGCCACAAAAGTCCACACACACCCTACCAATGTTGAAGGGCTTGCTTAAACATGCACCAGAAGTGTTTAAAGCCCCCTGTCAAGGCCAGGGTTCTTAACCCTAGAATAGATCAAAAATATTAGGCAGCTCCCAACGACCCAATATACATCAAGGCTCAGGTCCCTTTAGACTCCCTTGTGGTGTCTAATACACGTAAAAGGGCCAGTTCACAAACCACAGGCGACGCCCCACCTCCTGACAAGGAATCAAAACTTTTAGACGCATCTGGAAAACGTATTGCGTCACAAGCTGCAAATTATTGGAGAATTGCCAACACCCAAGCTTTGCTGGCAAGATATGACAGAGCTCACTATGATGAGCTTAAGAAGCTTATCCAGCATCTCCCTGACAAGGCAAATGACCTTATACAAGAGGGTAAATTAATTACAAATACATCCATTAAATGTGCTCTTGATGCCGCTGATACCGCATTTCGTGCATTTAATACCAGCGTTTTGTTACGCAGGCACGCTTGGCTCCGGATATCCGGTTTCAAACAAGAGGTTCAAACCAGTATTCTTAACCAGCCTTTTGACCAAGAACATCTCTTTGGGCCTACAGTCGACACATCTTTAGAAAAGATGAAAAAAGATACAGAGACTGCAAAATCTATGGGGGCCTTGCAATCACCTTCCCATAGAGGTTCTTTTTGTCGCTTCTTTTATAGGGGTGGCTCCAAAACCAATACATCAGAGCAACCTTCCTCATCTTATAAAAGCCCCAATCAAAGTTCCTTTTCCAAAGGATATTTTAGGGGAGGATACAGGGGCAACAACAATAAGGGAAGAGGACGCGGTAACAACACCTGCACCTCCCCTACCACCAAGCAGTGACTTCCCCCCCGACCACTCCACACCTGTCGGGGGACGTCTATCACAGTTCCTACCTGTCTGGAATTCCATCACCACAGACAGGTGGGTAAGACAAATTATCCAGTATGGTTATTGCCTGGAACTCACCTCCAATCCCCCACACATCCCTCCCAAACACCGTCCAATATCCACGGAACATTTGACCCTTCTAAAACAAGAGATTCTCTCTCTCTCTCTTACAAAAAAACGCAATAGAACCAGTCCCCTTACATCATCAGGGCAGAGGGGTTTACTCGCTCTATTTTCTAATCCCAAAAAAGGACGGCTCTCTCAGGCCAATACTGAAACTCAGACCCCCAAAACCTCTACATTCAATCAGACCACTTCCACATGGTCACTCTCCAACAGGTGCTCCCACTACTTCAACAAGGCGACTTCCTCTCCACTCTGGATCTAAAGGACGCCTACTTATATATTCCTATTCATCCCTCTCACAAAAAATATCTCAGGTTCATAGTGGACGGTCAACACGATCAGTTCAAAGTCCTCCCATTCGGAGTGACCACAGCACCCAGAGTCTTCACCAAATGCCTCGCAGTGGTGGCAGCTCACTTACGAAGGCAACACATCCACGTGTTCCCTTATTTGGACGACTGGCTCATAAAAGCCAAGTCTCACAACACTTGTGTACAACACACACACAAAACCATCCAATTACTTCACGACTTGGGGTTCACAGTAAACCTCACCAAGTCTCACCTTCAACCATCCAAAATACAACAGTATCTAGGAGCCACTCTAGACACTTCAAAAGCCCTAGCATACCCCAATCCAGTCAGGATCTGCACCATGCAGGCTCTAATATCCCAATTTCAGCCTCAACACTCATTGCCAGCTCGAGTCTTTATGCAGTTAATCGGAATGATGGCCTCTTGCATCCTCATCATCCCTTATGCAAGACTCCAGATGCGGCCATTACAGGAATGTTTGGCACATCAGTGGAACCAGGCTCAAGGTCAGTTGACAGATCTGGTGTTGGTGGACAGCCGCACACATCGCTCATTGCAGTGGTGGAACCCACAAAACCTGTCCAAAGGGCGGCCGTTCCTCGACCCGGTTCCACAGATAGTGCTAACAGCAGACGCATCGCTCACCTGCTGGGGAGCTCATCTCCAAAACCAAACCGTTCAGGGCATATGGACCCATCAACAAAAACAACTCCACATAAATCACCTGGAGTTACTGGCAATCTTTCTAGCACTAAAGTCTTTTCAACTCTTGCTAGTAGACAAAGCTGTCTTGGTACGTACAGACAACATGACAGCAATGTACTACATACAAAAACAGGGGGGGGGCACACTCTTCAGCTTTCACGACTAGCGCAAAGCATATGGAGATGGGCTATTCCTCAAAACATATACCTCCTCGCACAACATCTCCCCGAAGTACACAATCAGATCGCGGATCTGCTCAGTCGTCAAACACAGCAGATCCACGAATGGGAACTTCATCCTCAAGTTCTTCTTCCATTCTTTCACATGTGGGGTCATCCACACATAGATCTGTTCGCCACACACCAAAACGCAAAATGCCCAAGCTTCGCCTCCAGATATCCACACCCATTGTCCAAAGGCAATGCGCTATGGATGAACTGGTCAGGCAAATTTGCATACGCTTTTCCGCCTCTCCCGCTCATTCCGTTAGTGGTTCGGAAGCTCAAACAACACTCCCTCACAATGTTCCTAGTTGCTCCAACATGGGCACGCCAACCAAGGTTCACAACCCTGTTGGAACTCTCAGTAGTATTTGAGTGAAAAACATTTAGGAAACAGAATATTAAATGGACCATTGACATAACTGCAACCAAGTATATAACAGATGCAATTACTGTGTACAAATCTTTTTTTATTATTTATTAATTTTTTATTTGGAGATATAAATATTTAATACTGAAAAATCAACATTTATATTTCATTATTTATATACAATTTAAAATACGACTTCAGCCATGACGAAATTGAATAAAACAGACCCCATATGTCCTCTGGTGAAAACCTATCCTTAGCACTTGGAGAAATGTGTGAATAGGATTAGGTCTATATACAATTGTACCTTTGGAATGAAATGAGATGTACTGTATTTTAAATTGTATATAAATAATGAAATATAAATGTTGATTTTTCAGTATTAACTAATGGGAAAATGAGAGAAAAAATATTTATATCCCCAAATAAAAAATTAATATTCTTGTTTCCTAAATGTTTTTTACTCAAATGTTACTTTCTCCCTGATTTAGGATTAGTATTTTCATTTTCAGGGGTACCCCTTTTTTTGCTCAAAAAAAGGAACTCTCAGTAGTGCCTCATCAAAAGCTGCACCTCTCCCCCAAGTTCCTCACTCAGAACCATGGAGAGATAAGGCATCCAGATCCCAATCAACTCAATCTTGCGATCTGGCTCCTGAAGTCCTAGAGTTTGGCTACCTCAATCTCCCGGCAGACTGCATGAACATCATTAAAGAGGCTAGACGTCCTACCACTAGAGCATGCTATGCGGCAAAGTGGAAACGATTTGTCATTTACTGTACAAACAACAAAATCGATCCGCTAGATGCTTCCATCCAAAACATCTGTTATCTTTTGCATCTACAACAATGTAACCTAGCATACACATCTATACAGCTACATCTGGCTGCAATCGCTGCTTACCTCCAAAACAGACAACATTTGTCTTTGTTTAGAGTACCCGCTATCAAAGCGTTTATGGAAGGACTTAAAAGAATAATTCCACCTAGAGTTCCACCTTCTCCTGTATGGAATCTCAATATAGTCCTTACCAGACTCATGGGTCCCCCA
Organism: Calotriton arnoldi; assembly: GCA_963921515.1. Lineage (NCBI taxonomy): Eukaryota > Metazoa > Chordata > Amphibia > Caudata > Salamandridae > Calotriton > Calotriton arnoldi. The sequence continues at coordinate 64,530 of CAWUFW010002795.1, read as the reverse complement.
TTTGAACCTCTGCACAAATGCGAGTTACAGTTCCTTACTTGGAAAGTAGCCTTCCTGGTAGCTATCACATCCCTTTGGAGAGTTAGTGAACTCCAGGCATTAACCATACAAGAACCATTTTTACAAATACACCATAGTAAAGTGGTTCTTAGGCCCAGCCCAAAATTTCTGCCTAAAGTAGTATCTGCCTTCCACCTTAATCAGTCGGTTGAACTTCCAGTATTTTTCCCTCAACCAAACTCAGTGGCAGAACGCGCTCTCCACACGCTAGACGTTAAAAGAGCGATACTCTACTACATCGAAAGAACTAAGCCCTTTAGAAACACAAAACAACTCTTTGTAGCTTTCTCCCCACCTCACAAAGCCAATCCCATTTCAAAAACAGGAATTGCAAGGTGGATTGTTAAATGCATCCAAATATGCTATCTTAAAGCTAAACGCACATTAACTATTCCCCCTAGAGCTCATTCCACACGCAAACTAGGGGCTTCTATGGCATTCTTGGGGAACATTCCCCTAGATGACATCTGCAAAGCAGCAATTTGTTCTACACCACATACTTTCACTAAACACTATTGTGTAGATGTGCAAGCAAAACAACAAGCTACTGTGGGCCAGGCTGTACTAAGAACACTTTTTCAAACCACTGCAACAGATACAGGTTGCCACCGCTAGGGAGGAAAACTGCTGTATAGTCTATGCTAAAGTATACAATCTACAGCTCATATGCCTCGAACGGAAAATGCTACTTACCAGTATGCATCTGTTCTTGGCATGTAGAGCTGTAGAGTTGTGTACGCCCACCCACCTCCCTGTGTACCTTTTATCTGTTGCAGTATTATCTTATTTAGATACATTACATGGACATCCTTTTCTATTCTCTTACTAACTCCATCATCACCCTTTATGGCGAAAAACAATCTGAAGATGGAGTCGATGCCCATGCGCACTATCACCATAAGGAGGAGTCCCCTATCTCGTGACTACAAAGACTTCTTCAAACAAAAACAAAGTGCAAACATCTGAGCCCAACACCAGATGGCGATCTATGCTAAAGTATACAACTCTACAGCTCTACATGCCAAGAACAGATGCATACTGGTAAGTAGCATTTTCCTTTCAGTTGTTGTCTCAGCGTGTCACTCAGCAGCCTGAAAATAAACAGGGCTGCTTGACCACTATTAACTTTCTGCAGCCTCTGCCTTTATGGCCGCTGTGATCATTGGTAATAAGAGCGCTGCCTGAATCCCAAAGTGCACACCAGGAGTAGTGTTAGCTGCATAATGGGTATTGCTTAAAGATATCCATAGTATTTGTATGTCTGTCTTAGACAAAAACAAACTCTTTTCTGTATGAGGCAGACTGTCAGAAATCTTGACCAAATGTGCACAACCTAGTGATATATTCTTTGAAGGGGACGGGACTGTCCTGAAAATCTACTGTTCTCTTCTGGACAAGCTTAAATTACTTCTCATATGTGAAGAGACAGAATCATCTGCCTTAACCAGAATACCTTATTCTGTGATACCAAAGACGTTGGTGACAATACCTGCCGGTAGGCACTGTTAAGCACCTCTTAGGTATCTGATATTAAATCTTAACAAAAGGAAACTTTTGTCCCATGCATACTTCCTGCAGGAAATTGCATAGTTATTGTGGAGGATATAGCTCTTTGCATACGCATGAGCTCCCACAAAGTTAAAACTGTAAAAAGTGGGTTTCTGTGAGGAATCCTGATCGCCGTTGTGAGTTTGGTACAAGCAGCAAGAGCTTCCTCTGAGAAAAGTGTGTGTGATATGTGAACAGCAGTAACAATTCAACATTACAATGAGATATTATTTGCAAACACATTTAATAAAAAGGGAAGCAATTTAATGATTACAATGAAATGCAAGTTTGAATGAGGAAAATATTTTCTCCACTTCTAATTAGGATGCAGCTAAAAGTCTACTTTTAACTGGTATTGTGCGTTTTCTTCACAGGCGTTGCAGCTAACTCTCTCTCTTGACTAGATGTTCCAATTTCTTCTTCCCACAAAAGTACATAGATGGCTGGGGGCGTTTTGAAAAAAAAATGTTTCACCACCCTTTTTTTGTAGCTTTCATTTCCCCAGAGCCTGAAGTTATTATTGCAACTCTTTTTGATAAGTGTCCAGTTTGTGGTGGAGAAATATCGATGACTGATGACCACGATGTCAGATAGATCCTCTTTTCATCGAGGACTGTGATATTTGCAATATGATGTCATACAGGAGTTTAAGAGACAGAGAATGTTCTACCTTAGGGCTAAAATGGGGGAGATTGGTAGAATATCGCCACCATCAGCCTCAACACTGGCAGGAGGGGTCCAGTTTCCATTTATTCTCCTTTCAATGACATTGCTTTTGCCACTTCAGATGGTGACCCAGCACCTCAAAGCTCACAGTCTCCCATCTCACAAGTGCTTCAAGTGTTAGTACTCTGGTCCAAGTCAGGAAACATTTCAACAGTGGGGTCTCCCGGTCTTCCATAGTATCTCCTTGGTCCACTTCTAAGTTAAGCACTTGGTAGCGAATTAAATAGCACATGCTATCACTTCCAGTTATCCCATCGACCGAAGATGATGTTCAGCCAGTCCTGCTTCTGAATCTAAGCTCTCACCAAAAGGCCAAGCCTTCCAAGCACCTGATACCAGTAGATCAGCCTTACATTCCTCCTCGTCCGAAAGATGCTGCAGCTGATGAATGTGCAGTTGTGAGCAGAGATGTTTTGTCTCCAGGTTGCTCTTAGAAGAGATCCTTGGGTGCCTGAATTCGACAGAGCGTTGCATCATAAAAAGCACAAAAGATCTAAATAACGTAGTCCTAGGTGGGGCAGGAACTTCTCTCTTTATTCAGACTCTGGCTTATCTTGGGTTTGGCATGAACGTTCAGGCAGCCTCACCTCACCCCATCCCTACAAGGATGGCCGCTGATCTGATTCCCTTTCAAAAGCTATCAGTCAGAGCTGCGATAAATGTTAATATCCAGACAGTAACTCTGGAAGTGTCTTCCTCTATTTTTTTTAAAACCATCCAGATTAAGCCTCAGGTGCGACTAGTGCTTTACTTGGTTCCTTTTAGAAGCAGTGATAGACACAGTTGCTAATCCTCACTCTGTACGTCTAGTGAAGAAGCAGTTACAGAAAACATTCTCTTGATCTATGGGTTTCAGTCTGTAGTTCCTGAGAGAGGTGGTGTCTGCTGGATCTGAAAGAGACACGTTAGTGACAGATTCCTTACCTTAGAATATCCCCAGGCGTCAGGCTGGATCCGGAAAGTTTTGCGTAGCAGTACCCTTGCGCGTCGGTAGGCGGCGTCGTGCGGCTCCGCGTCCGTCGTCGGCGTCGTGATCGCCGGGATGACGTCGCGGGCAGTACTTAGGCGCCGCCCCTGCGCGCTGACGTCAGTTCTTCTTTTTCCGCGCCAGCAAGCGCAGATCCGGGAAGAGCAGTGCCCTGGTCAATTTTTGACCATACTTTTTGGTGATTTTTTCACTGTTTTTTCCAAATTAAAGGTGTCGTAGGGATGCCCGGCTTCAAGCGATGCGGCGCCTGTGCGCGGATGATGTCCGTCACCGACCCGCATTGGGAGTGTCTCTTCTGCCTCGGCCGAGGCCACGACACCGAGTCTTGTCCCGAATGCCAGGCCCTCAACCTGAAAGCTTTGCAAGAGCGGTCTCGAAAGCTCCTCGAGGCCCGGCATTCGGCTCCACGGAGGCCCCGGTCGCGTGAGAGGTCCAGGGGTCGCTCGCGGAGTGCACACCGGTCGTCGGCGTCGAAGTCTTCTTCGTCCGGTAAGTCTAAGCACAAGAAGTCCAAGAAGCATCGTCGCTCTCGGACTTCGCCTCGCCGGTCTCGCGACTCGGCTGAGGCCCCTCCCGGCACCGTCCCCGCGGCCCCGGACTTGCCTGTGGAGTCGCCCCCGCCATACCCGCCCTTCCCGGGTTCGGGGGCGGATCCGGCCAAGGTACAGGAGTTCCTGTCGGCCATGGCCCGCCTCTTCGGGCCTTCAGGCCCCTCCCGGTGCGCCTTCGGGCCCCGCGGGCCCTGATGGGGTTGCTCCGGCGGCTCCGGCCCCGGCGTCGCCCGTGCCTCCAGCCTCGATCCCGGCTCCGGCTTCGGCCCCGGCCTCGATCCCGGCTCCACAACCCCCATTGACGCCGGTCGACCTCACGACACCTCCGCCGGCGCCGATGTCTCCGGTGCCGTTCTCGACGCCGCCCTGGGCTCCGGGCGGCGTCGTCCCCAGTTCCTTCCGGCTCCGGACATGGACCCGGAGCGACGTCGCTCGACGCCGGCTCCGGCGCCGATGGGACCTTGGGTCCCAAATGTCCCTCCTCCTCCTTATTTTGAACCAGAGGAGGACCAGGAGGACTGGGAGGGGTCTGATGACCCTCTGACGCGCAACTGTCAGTATGATGAGGACTGGACAGAGAGTCTAGGGGAGGCCAGTGGTCTGGATACTTCCCCTGACACTGGCATGCTGTCTCCTCCCGTGGCTACGGAGGAGGGGGCCAATTTTGGTACGGTGTTGCGTAGGGCTGCTGGGGCCTTACGTCTCCAGCTCCCTACTTTGACGGTCAAGCCTAACATCTTGACAGAGGTGCTTCAGCCAGCAGCCTCCTCTGCGGAGACTGTGCTGCCGTTTAACGACGCCCTCACTGACGTTCTTTTGGGCGCCTGGTCCAAGCCCAACACAGGGGCTCCTGTGGATCGGAACGTGTCACGACGCCATCGCCCTGCTCCGGGCGACCCCCTGTTTCTTTCTGTCCACCCCACTCCTGAGAGCTTGGTTGTCCAAGCCTCCGCTTCCCAAACCGCCTTCCCTACCGCTCCTCCAGATAGGGAATCCAAACGCCTGGATCAGTTTGGGTAGAAAGGTTTTTCTTCCTCCAGTGCTGGCTTGCGGTCCGTTAACACCGCTTGTCTTTTGGGCCGATATACCCACTCCCTGTGGGATTCGGTGGCGGATGTTTTGCCCCAGTGCCCTGAGGAGGTCCAGGCACTGCTTTCCCGCGCCATTGCGGAAGGAAGGGATGCGGCCAAATACACTATCCGTTGTGGCCTTGACACCGCCGACTCGCTGGGCAGGTCGATTGCAACGACGGTGGCGCTCCGACGCCACGCCTGGCTGAGAACCACTGGTTTTTCAGGGGATGTCCAGAATACTCTCATGGACATGCCCTTTGATGGAGTCGGTCTTTTTGGGTCCAAAGCGGACCATGCGTTGGAGCGCTTTAAGGACTCACGGGCTACTGCCAAGTCCCTGGGCCTTTCTGCTACACGCCCTCCGCTGCCTTCTGCTTTTCGCCCCTATCGTGGCCACGGTAGGGGCGCCCCTTCACGTCAGCAGCCCAGCCACCGGCCCGCGCAGCAGGCGTCTTCGCGTGGCCGAGGACGTGGATTCCGCCGTGGCGGATCGGGCAACCAGCGTGCGGGTCAGGCCACCACCTCCAACCCGTCCGCGGCCTCCAAGCCCTCCTAGTCCCTCCTTTCAGGTGCACGGCACGCCAGTAGGGGGCAGGGTCCGCCATCACCTTCCCCACTGGCGCACCATCACCTCGGACAGGTGGGTCTTGGACATTGTCCGAAGGGGCTACTCCCTCCCCTTCGAGACCACCCCCAGCCATGCCACCTCAATTCCACCGCATGTCAGGGGATCACTTGGTGCTTCTACAGAAGGAAGTCACGGCCCTCTTGACCAAGAGGGCCATCGAGCATGTTCCGACCCCAGAAGTAGGGCGTGGTTGCTACTCCCACTACTTTCTGGTGCCCAAAAGGACAAGGAGGACATGCGTCCTATCTTGGACCTCCGGAACGTCAATCGCTTCCTCCGGAAGGAGAAGTTCAAGATGCTCACCCTAGCTCAGGTCTTGACTGCCCTCGACCCTGGAGACTGGTTGGTAGCGTTGGACTTGCAGGACGCGTATTTCCACATCCCCGTCCTGCCGGCCCACCGGCGTTACCTTCGGTTCACGGTAGGCCCCGAGCATTTTCAGTTCACCGTGCTCCCCTTTGGCCTTACCAGTGCCCCTCGGGTGTTCACGAAAGTGATGGCGGTGGTCGCAGCTCATCTGCGCCGGGCAGGGGTTTCAGTCTTCCCCTACCTCGACGACTGGCTGCTGAAGGCGGGCTCGTCCCAGGCAGTCGTCTCCCACCTCCAGACTACGGCCGAACTCCTGCACTCGCTGGGGTTCTCCATCAATGTGCCGAAGTCGCATCTAATTCCCTTCTCCACAGCTCCTTTTCATCGGAGCAGTTCTGGACACGACGCAGTTTCGGGCCTATCCTCCCGAACGGCGAGTCCGGGATATTCAGGCTATGATTCCGATCTTTCGGCCTTTATCCTGGGTTTCGGTACGGATGACCCTGAGGCTGCTGGGCCTCATGGCCTCCTGCATCCTGCTGGTCAATCATGCCAGATGGCATATGCGGGCTCTGCAGTGGGACCTGAAGTTCCAGTGGGCGCAGCACCAGGGCAACCTGTCCGATCACGTCCAGATCTCGGAGGGGACTGCAAAACAGTTGCAGTGGTGGCTCTCGAACCGGCAATGGGTCATGGGCAGATCCCTCTCCCTTCCCCAGCCAGAGCATACAGTTGTGACGGACGCGTCCCTTCTGGGATGGGGCGGTCACATGGGAGAGGCGGAGATCAGAGGCCTCTGGTCTCCGGCGGAGTCCCGGCTCCATATCAACCTTCTGGAGCTCCGGGCGATCCGGCTTGCACTCAAGGCATTCCTTCCCTCTGTCAAAGGGAAGGTAGTGCAGGTGTTCACAGACAACACCACCGCCATGTGGTACTGCAACAAACAGGGCGGGGTGGGGTCTTGGACCCTTTGTCAGGAGGCTCTGCGCCTCTGGACATGGCTGGAACATCAGGGCATGTTCCTGATGGTTCAACACCTGGCAGGTTCTCTGAACGCCAGGGCGGACGAACTCAGCCGCAGGTGCATGATGGATCACGAATGGCGTCTTCACTCGGAAGTGGCGCAAGGACTCTTTCTACAGTGGGGAGAGCCTTGGTTAGATCTATTCGCCACCGAAGAGAACGTGCAATGTCATCAGTTCTGCGCGTTGGAATTTCCAAGGCGGCACTTGCTCGGCGACGCTTTTCGTCGCGAGTGGAGTTGCGGTCTGTTGTACGCCTTTCCGCCTATACCACTTCTACCCAGAGTGTTGAAGAAGATTCGGCACGACCGGGCCCAAGTCATTCTTGTGGCTCCGGACTGGGCTCGAAGAGTTTGGTATCCCGAGCTACTCAATATGAGCATAGATCCCCCGATCCGTCTGCCTCTTGGGAGGATCTTCTGTCGCAGCAGCAGGGGACGGTCCTCCACCCGAACCTGTCCAGTCTACACCTGCTTGCGTGGAGATTCAGCGGCGGCAGTTGATTCCTTTCGACTTGCCTCCCGAAGTTTGTGATGTGATTCTGGCAGCCAGGCGTCCCTCCACTAAGGTGGTATACGCCTGCAGGTGGAACAAATTTGTGGCATGGTGCACAGCAAAGGCTGTGGATCCCCTTTCTGCCCCTCTTTCTGAGGTCCTTCTGTTCCTTCTCTCTCTGGCCCAACAGGGTTCTGCCCTGGGTACCATCAAGGGTTATCTTTGTGCTATCTCGGCCTTCCTCAGGCTCCCTGATCAGCCCTCCCTTTTCAAGTCCCCTGTTGTTAACAGGTTCTTAAAAGGCATTACTCACCTCTTCCCTCCTGTTCCGTTTGTAATGCCTCAGTGGGACTTGAACTTGGTTCTTACCTTTTAATGTGCGCTCCCTTTGAGCCTCTGCATAACTGTCCTCTTCGTCTTCTGACTCTGAAGACAGCCTTTCTGGTGGCCATCACCTCCGCTCGGCGGGTGAGTGAGCTCCAGGCTCTATCTTGCAAACCTCCCTTTCTGTCTGTTCATCCAGACAAGGTTGTTCTTCGGACGCGTCCGTCCTTCTTGCCAAAGGTGGTTACTGCTTTCCACAATTGGGCAGACCATCACTTTGCCCACCTTCTTTCCGCCTCCGCATCCTTCCAGAGAGGAAGAGAGGCTCCACCGTCTGGACCCAAAACGTGCGCTCTCTTTCTATATTGACCGCACAAAACACTTCCGGGTGGATGACCAGCTCTTTGTTGGCTACGTGGGCGCCAAAAAAGGTCGGGCGGTGCACAAGAGGACCATCTCCCGCTGGGTTACCTTGTGCATCAAGACCTGCTATTCTTTGGCCAAGAAGGAGCCTCCTGTTGGGCTGCGTGCCCATTCCACCAGGGCAACGGCTGCTACCACGGCCTTGGGCCGCGGTGTTCCGCTGCCGGTTATCTGTCAGGCAGCTACGTGGGCCTCGCTGCACACGTTTACAAAGCATTACTGCCTTGACAGTCAGGTCCGGAGGGACGGCTTCTTTGGCCGTTCTGTCCTCCAGGACTTCCTTGTCTGATCTTTGTTCGCAGACCCACCACCGGGGTTGGTATTGCTGGGGTATCTATTCTAAGGTAAGGAATCTGTCACTAACGTGTCTCTTTCAGATGCACAAGTTACTAACTTGTGTAACGATATATCTGTAAGAGACAGTAGTTAGTGACAGATTCCTACCGCCCCACCCATCCTCCCCGTTCTGCGAACTGATTTCTAGGGTTAAGGACATCCCTTTCAGGGCCCTAGTATTTTTCAGACACCTGTGTCAGCTTCTTGCATGGCTCTGCGTTCCTGGCGCGGAAAGTCGTGTACAGAACTGACGTCAGCGCGCAGGGGCGGCGCCTAAGTACTGCCCGCGACGTCATCCCGGCGATCACGACGCCGACGACGGACGCGGAGCCGCACGACGCCGCCTACCGACGCGCAAGGGTACTGCTACGCAAAACTTTCCGGATCCAGCCTGACGCCTGGGGATATTCTAAGGTAAGGAATCTGTCACTAACTACTGTCTCTTACAGATATATCGTTACACAAGTTAGTAACTTGTGCTTTTCTACTGGTAGCTGCAGCATTAATGAAGCTTGCAGGTTCTACCACTAACAATGTAAACAATAACCTGCCTGGTAATTGGATAGAGAAACTATATCTAATCAGTAATTTCAATGCGCAATTAATCGCTGTATACCCCCAAAAAATCTTTTTCAGAACAGACCAATACTCATAAACCAGTGTTTGTCAATTGATTGAGTACATCAAATTGATTAATAAAATCCCAGAAAATTAATTATAACCCATATAAGCAGATTATATACAGTGTATTCAAATATTCGAACCACAGTGAACAGTATTTATGACTATATATATCTCCTAGGGAACCGCAGGATCCATCAAACCCTCCACACACCACAATCAGCCTCACAATCACTCAGACATATCGAACTGTTCTCACAATACACTAATTCTAAAATATAGTACAGGAATCAATAAAATCAACAGAAAATAGTTTTTCTCTGACACTACGGATTGAGAGGGAGAAAGTCAGTCTAATCAGTTCGACACATACAGCAACAGGAAAGAGCAATACAATAGAGCTACCCCTAGTAACCGTTTTATCTGAAAGAGACACGTTAGTGACAGATTCCTTACCTTAGAATATCCCCAGGCGTCAGGCTGGATCCGGAAAGTTTTTTGCGTAGCAGTACCCTTGCGTGTCGGTAGGCGGCGTTGTGCGGCTCCGCGTCCGTCGTCGTGATCGCCGGGATGACGTCGCGGGCAGTACTTAGGCGCCGCCCCTGCGCGCTGACGTCAGTTCTTCTTTTTCCGCGCCAGCAAGCGCAGATCCGGGAAGAGCAGTGCCCTGGTCTTTTTTTGACCAAACTTTTTGGTGAATTTTTCACTGTTTTTCTTCAATCGACTTCAAGGTGTCGTAGGGATGCCCGGGTTTAAACGTTGCGGCGCCTGTGCTCGGATGATGTCCATCACAGACCCGCATTGGGAGTGTCTCTTCGGCCGAGGCCACGACACGGAGTCTTGTTCCGACTGCCGGGCCCTCAACCCGAAAGCTTTGCGAGAGCGGTCTCAAAAGCTCCTCGAGGCCCGGCATTCGGCTCCGCGGAAGCCCCGGTCGCGTGAGAGGTCCAGGGGTCGATCGCGGAGTCCACACCGGTCGTCGGCATCGAAGTCTTCTTCGTCCGGTAAGTCAAAACACAAAAAGTCCAAAAGCATCGTCGCTCTAGGACTTCGCCTCGCCGGTCTCGCGACTCGGCTGAGGCCCCTCCCGGCACCGTCCCCGCCGCCCCGGACATGCCTGTGGAGTCGCCCCCGCAATACCCGTCCTTCCCGGGTTCGGGGGCGGATCCGGCCCAAGTACAGGAATTCCTGTCGGCCATGGCCCGCCTCTTCGGGCCTCAAGGTCCCTCCGGTGCGCCTTCGGGCCCCGCGGGCCCTGATGGGGTTGCTCCGGCGTCGCCGACGGCTCCGGCCCCAGCGTCGCCCGTGCCTCCAGCCTCGATCCCGGCTCCGGCCCCGGCCTCGATCCCGGCTCCACAACCCCCATCGACGCCGGTCGACCTAACGACACCTCCGCCGGCGCCGATGTCTCCGGTGCCGTTCTCGACGCCGCCTGGGGCTCCGGGCGGCGTCGTCCCCCAGTTCCTTCCGGCTCCGGACATGGACCCGGACCGACGTCGCTCGACGCCGGTTCCGGCGCCGATGAGACCTTGGGACCCAAATGTCCCTCCTCCCCCTTATTTTGAACCAGAGGAGGACCAGGAGGACTGGGAGGGGTCTGATGACCCTCTGGCACAACAGGGTCAGTACGATGAGGACTGGACAGAGGGTCTAGGGGATGCCAGTGGTCTAGATACTTCCCCTGACACTGGCATGCTGTCTCCTCCCGTGGCTACGGAGGAGGGAGCCAATTTTGCAACGGTGTTGCGTAGGGCGGCTGGAGCCTTACATCTCCAACTCCCTACTGTGGCGGTCAAGACTAATCTCTTGACAGAGGTGCTTCAGCCGGCAGCCTCCTCTACGGAGACTGTGCTGCCGTTTAACGACGCCCTCACTGACGTTCTTTTGGGCGCCTGGTCCAAGCCCAACACAGGGGCTCCTGTGGATAGGAACGTGTCCCGACGCCATCGCCCAGCTCCGGGCGACCCCTTGTTTCTCTCTGTCCACCCCACTCCTGAGAGCTTGGTTGTCCAAGCCTCCGCTTCCCAAACCGCCTTCCCTACCGCCCCTCCGGATAGGGAATCCAAACGCCTGGATCAATTTGGGAAGAAGGGTTTTTCTTCCTCCAGTGCTGGCTTGCGGTCCATCAACACCGCTTGCCTTTTGGGCCGATATACCCACTCCTTGTGGGATTCGGTGGCGAATGTCTTGCCCCAGTGTTCTGAGGAGGTCCAGACACTGCTTTCCCGCGCCATTGCGGAAGGAAGGGATGCGGCCAAATACACAATTCGATGTGGCCTTGATACCGCCGACTCGCTGGGCAGGTCTATTGCAACGACGGTGGCGCTACGACGCCACGCCTGGCTGAGAACCACTGGTTTTTCAGGGGATGTCCAGAATACTCTCATGGACATGCCCTTTGATGGAGTCGGTCTTTTGGGTCCAAAGCAGACCATGCGTTGGAGCGCTTTAAGGACTCACGGGCTACTGCAAAGTCCCTGGGCCTTTCTGCTACACGCCCTCCGCTGACTTCTGCTTTTCGCCCCTATCGTGGCCACGGAAGGGGCGCCCAGTCACGTCAGCAGCCCAGCCACCGGCCCGCGCAACAGGCGTCTTCGCGTGGCCGAGGACGTGGATTCCGCCGTGGCGGATCGGGCAACCAGCGTGCGGGTCAGGCCACCACCTCCAACCCGTCCGCGGCCTCCAAACCCTCCTAGTCCCTCCTTTCAGGTGCACAGCACGCCAGTAGGGGGCAGGGTCCGCCATCACCTTCCCCACTGGCGTACCATCACCTCGGACAGGTGGGTCTTGGACATTGTCCGAAGGGGCTACTCCCTCCCCTTCGAGACCAGCCCCCAGCCATGCCACCTCAATTCCACCGCATGTCAGGGGATCACTTGGTACTTCTGCAGAAGGAAGTCACGGCCCTCTTGGCCAAGAGGGCCATCGAGCATGTTCCGACCCCAGAAGTAGGGCGTGGTTGCTACTCCCACTACTTCCTGGTGCCCAAAAGGACAAGGAGGACATGCGTCCTATCTTGGACCTCCGGAACGTCAATCGCTTCCTCCGGAAGGAGAAGTTCAAGATGCTCACCCTAGCTCAGGTCTTGACTGCCCTCGACCCTGGAGACTGGTTGGTAGCGTTGGACTTGCAGGACGCATATTTCCACATCCCCGTAATGCCGGCCCACCGGCGTTACCTTCGGTTCACGGTAGGCCCCGAGCATTTTCAGTTCACCGTGCTCCCCTTTGGCCTTACCAGTGCCCCTGGGGTGTTCACGAAAGTGTTGGCGGTGGTCGCAGCTCATCTGCGCCGGGCAGGGGTTTCAGTCTTCCCCTACCTCGACGACTGGCTGCTGAAGGCGGGCTCGTCCCAGGCAGTCGTCTCCCACCTCCAGACTACGGCCGAACTCCTGCACTCGCTGGGGTTCTCCATCAATGTGCCGAAGTCGCATCTGATTCCTTCTCCACAGCTCCTTTTCATCGGAGCAGTTCTGGACACGACGCAGTTTCGGGCCTATCCTCCCGAACGGCGAGTCCGGGATATTCAGGCTATGATTCCGATCTTTCAGCCTTTATCCTGGGTTTCGGTACGGATGACCCTGAGGCTGCTGGGCCTCATGGCCTCCTGCATCCTGCTGGTCAATCATGCCAGATGGCATATGCGGGCTCTGCAGTGGGACCTGAAGTTCCAGTGGGCGCAGCACCAGGGCAACCTGTCCGATCACGTCCAGATCTCGGAGGGGACTGCAAAACAGTTGCAGTGGTGGCTCTCGAACCGGCAATGGGTCATGGGCAGATCCCTCTCCCTTCCCCAGCCAGAGCATACAGTTGTGACGGACGCGTCCCTTCTGGGATGGGGCGGTCACATGGGAGAGGCGGAGATCAGAGGCCTCTGGTCTCCGGCGGAGTCCCGGCTCCATATCAACATTCTGGAGCTCCGGGCGATCCGACTTGCACTCAAGGCATTCCTTCCCTCTGTCAAAGGGAAGGTAGTGCAGGTGTTCACAGACAACACCACCGCCATGTGGTACTGCAACAAACAGGGCGGGGTGGGGTCTTGGACCCTTTGTCAGGAGGCTCTGCGCCTCTGGACATGGCTGGAACATCAGGGCATGTTCCTGATGGTCCAACACCTGGCAGGTTCCCTGAACGCCAGGGCGTACGAACTCAGCCGCAGGTGCATGATGGATCACGAATGGCGTCTTCACTCGGAAGTGGCGCAAGGACTCTTTCTACAGTGGGGAGAGCCTTGGTTAGATCTATTCGCCACCGAAGAGAATGCGCAATGTTATCAGTTCTGCGCGTTGGAATTTCCAAGGCGGCACTCGCTCGGCGACGCTTTTCGTCGCGAGTGGAGTTGCGGTCTGTTGTACGCCTTTCCGCCTATACCACTTCTACCCAGAGTGTTGAAGAAGATTCGGCACGACCGGGCCCAAGTCATTCTTGTGGCTCCGGACTGGGCTCGAAGAGTTTGGTATCCCGAGCTACTCAATATGAGCGTAGATCCCCCGATCCGTCTGCCTCTTCGGGAGGATCTTCTGTCGCAGCAGCAGGGGACGGTCCTCCACCCGAACCTGTCCAGTCTACACCTGCTTGCGTGGAGATTGAGCGGCGGCAGTTGATTCCTTTCGACTTGCCTCCCGAAGTTTGTGATGTGATTCTGGCAGCCAGGCGTCCCTCCACTAAGGTGGTATACGCCTGCAGGTGGAACAAATTTGTGGCATGGTGCACAGCAAAGGCTGTGAATCCCCTTTCTGCCCCTCTTTCTGAGGTCCTTCTGTTCCTACTCTCTCTGGCCCAACAGGGTTCTGCCCTGGGTACCATCAAGGGTTATCTTTGTGCTATCTCGGCCTTCCTCAGGCTCCCTGATCAGCCCTCCCTATTCAAGTCCCCTGTTGTTAACAGGTTCTTAAAAGGCATTACTCACCTCTTCCCTCCTGTTCCGTTTGTGATGCCTCAGTGGGACTTGAACTTGGTTCTTACCTTTTTAATGTGCGCTCCCTTTGAGCCTCTACATAACTGTCCTCTTCGTCTTCTGACTCTGAAGACAGCCTTTCTGGTGGCCATCACCTCCGCTCGGCGGGTGAGTGAGCTCCAGGCTCTATCTTGCAAACCTCCCTTTCTGTCTGTTCATCCAGACAAGGTTGTTCTTCGGACGCGTCCGTCCTTCTTGCCAAAGGTGGTTACTGCTTTCCACATTGGGCAGACCATCACTTTGCCCACCTTCTTTCCGCCTCCGCATCCTTCCAGAGAGGAAGAGAGGCTCCACCGTCTGGACCCAAAACGTGCGCTCTCCTTCTATATTGACCGCACAAAACACTTCCGGGTGGATGACCAGCTCTTTGTTGGCTACGTGGGCGCCAAAAAGGTCGGGCGGTGCACAAGAGGACCATCTCCCGCTGGGTTACCTTGTGCATCAAGACCTGCTATTCTTTAGCTAAGAAGGAGCCTCCTGTTGGGCTGCGTGCCCATTCCACCAGGGCAACGGCTGCTACCACGGCCTTGGGCCGCGGTGTTCCGCTGCCGGTTATATGTCAGGCAGCTACGTGGGCCTCGCTGCACGCGTTTACAAAGCATTACTGCCTTGACAGTCAGGTCCGGAGGGACGGCTTCTTTGGCCGTTCTGTCCTCCAGGACTTCCTTGTCTGATCTTTGTTCGCAGACCCACCACCGGGGTTGGTATTGCTGGGGTATCTATTCTAAGGTAAGGAATCTGTCACTAACGTGTCTCTTTCAGATGCACAAGTTACTAACTTGTGTAACGATATATCTGTAAGAGACAGTAGTTAGTGACAGATTCCTTACCGCCCCACCCATTCTCCCCGTTCTGCGAACTGATTTCTAGGGTTAAGGACATCCCTTTCAGGGCCCTAGTATTTTTCAGACACCTATGTCAGCTTCTTGCATGGCTCTGCGTTCCTGGCGCGGAAAGTCGTGTACAGAACTGACGTCAGCGCGCAGGGCGGCGCCTAAGTACTGCCCGCGACGTCATCCCGGCGATCACGACGCCGACGACGGACGCGGAGCCGCACGACGCCGCCTACCGACGCGCAAGGGTACTGCTACCCAAAAAACTTTCCGGATCCAGCCTGACGCCTGGGGATATTCTAAGGTAAGGAATCTGTCACTAACTACTGTCTCTTACAGATATATCGTTACACAAGTTAGTAACTTGTGCTTTAGGCAACCGACGAGTGAGCTACAGGCCCAGGTTCCGAAACCAACCCAGGGGGTAATTCCCAGACTCAGATCCATCACATCAATACCTCCAAACAAGGAGACCCCAATATTGGAAAAATTAGATAGTATTCTGATCTTTAATTTATCCCCGGTGCAAAGTGACTGTGCAACAGAGAAACTTATCACGAAAGGTTTGTCTTTCGTACCTTCTAGGTCCATCAATACTTTTTAACTAACTGAGGATCTTTTTTCCTTTTTCCGTTGCATCAGACTAAAATACATTTTCATGACACACACCATTGATATGGAAGATAACCGCTCAGGACTTAAACCTTCATCTAGCTTTCCCCTGCCTTCCTGCTGGTTTATCTGTTTCTACAGGGGCCCTCTTTTCAATTGCTAGTGGGTTCTGCACCTTAAATATCATTTGAAATAAAGAGCAGAAGATTGAACTCACTATGTAAAAAGATTTTCTGATGGAGAGTTCTAACCTCAGATTCCTCATCTTAGAATATTCCCAAGCATCAGACTGGATCCGAAAAATCTTGAGCAGTACCTCTGTGCGGCATTAGGTGGCATCAGCGGCTCCACATCGTCCATTCCAGACGTTGACTTGCATGGTCCCATATAGGTGCCAACCCAGTGCACTGACATCAGTTCCTTTATTTCCGCTGCAACAGCATGGATCAGGAGCAGTTTTTTCGACTCTTGTTGACCTTTTTTGAGCAGTTGCTCCCAGTGTGCTAGGAACATATCTCCCAACAAACCTATAGGTTTTAAACCCTATACGGAATGTCACAAGCAGATGTCCGTTTTTGATCCCCACTTGGTCTGTCTTTGTTGTCTTGGGTCGGACCACAACTCCAGGGTCTGTGCTGACTGTCATCAATTCACCCGAATGCAATCTGTGAGCGAGTCCTGAAGCTCCTGGCTACGCGACATAAGAAGGCCCTGCGCCGTTCACAGACCCAATCCTAGGTTAAATATCTGGCCAGTCTCAGAGCCTATCTAGCAGGCAGTCATCTTCACAGTCTTAAGTCGTCGTCATAAAAGTCTGGTAAGTCTAAGAAGCACAAAAAGAAGTTGTCAGAGCATTCTTCAGCTTACCCTAGTCGGCCCCATGCTTCTAAGTCTCGCTCCCGTACTCCTCCTGCAGAGCTGGCGGACAGGTCTGCTCCGTGCCTCTCCAAATTTCCCAGAGCGACCCCAGCCCAGCTTAAGCAGTTTTATGAAGCCATGTACTGCATCTTTGGGACCCCAACTCCCTCTTGCGTGCCTTCGGTCCCCATAGATCCGAGAGGTGCCCCGCCCCACCTGGGTTACCGTTGGCAGGCCCTCTGGATCCGTCCCCAGATCCGGAATGACTCCGGGCTCAAACCCTGAGCCGGACCCAGTTCCACTGGCGCCGCCTCTGATCTCACTGGCGCCACCCGAGACAGAAGTAAGCATTAAATGATAATAGCTCAGACCCCATAGGGTTAATCCCAATGGTTTGGGGCTCATTTTGCTCCCGGTGGCCAGTTCTAACCAATAGAAGCATTTTGTTTGTGCCTCCTTGCTTCTAAAGGGTGCTTTTAATTGGGACCTGGGTTTTCTGGCTCCATGCGGCAGACCTGTCTTCTGCCTGGGTTCCTGATGGTCGCCACTGGTTGGGGGGGATGTCTTTCATAACCCCTCAACAGCCATCCAGCAGAATACCCTCCCTGACACACTTCCCAGGTCCCAACGCCTTTTGGCTACTTGCAGGGCCAGCCGACAGGAGTCCTGGGGGAACCATCCAGGGTCCCCTAGCAGGTTCATTACCATGCCTGTTCCTCAGGTGGCATAAGGGGACCATCACCACTGGCCCTGGAGAGGCCCATTCTAGTCATGTGGGCTAGCTGGAGTCAAAGTACCAACGTCCATCCTTCTAGGGGCATCAGGTGGCTTCTCCGTCCAGCTGGGTATTTTTTTGCCGTTGTTGCTCTCAGGTCCAATGTCTTATCTGGATGGCTGGTAATGTTAGCGTTGCACACTAACATTATTAGCCATATTTGGTACCTACTAAATCTATCCAACGTCTGGCTAACAGTCCTATATTGGTCCTTGGCGCTAGGCATTATACTTTAGTTTACTTGAGCCCTCTTTCCAGTATTATCCCATGGAGGACTGCTCAGGCATGTGCATGTCTTTTCAGAAGTGTTCAGGTTTTAAATCCTTGGGACTCAAAATCTACAGCACTTTAAATACAGGACAAGTCTTTTTCAGAGAGGGATTTTCTTCTTGCCAGTTATTTTCCAGAGGTTGCAAACTTACGAATGTCTCCTCCTCATAGCCTGCTATTGATTGTGAAAGCCCAGAAAAAAAGAAAGACTTGTTTCACATTCTTCTGTGATTTATGTTGGAAAATAAGCTTTGACTAGCTTCATTACCGCAGAAGAGACTGAAAAGTTGAAAAATCACTTTTGTAGATTAAGAAAGGCCTTGTGCAATATACACAAAGAGTCCATTTACTGCCTCCACCTTCATCATATCCCTGAGGACTGTTCTTGTTAAAACTTGTTTTGCTAAAACTTCGAGAGATAGGCACAGACAATTGCTGTTTTCATTACGTGACGATTATTTGCTTTCTCTTAATGAGCAGCTGTCCAATGTTACAGCTTTTCTTCTCACTAGCTGGTGTGTTAAAATCGTTGTTTAAAAGGAAACATAAGGCTGGATAGGGTTCAGGTACAAATGATTCAAAGTAAGTAACCTCCCACGGATGGCTAACCATATTTGATTTTTATATTATGAGATGTTTTTGTATATCTTAATTAATTGCCCTTTGTTGACATCGAAGCACTTTAGCGTATTGGTACTTATAAGAGGGAGCAATATATTGCAATTTCAAGACCCGTGTATTGGAGAACTAATAAATCAATTGGCAGGGATGGAGAATGCCAGCAGGTACTTGCCATCAAGTATGTCCCCAAATGATGATAAACCCTTAAAGAGCCAGAGCTCTCAGAAGCCTGGTTGAAGAACGGGAAAGCTGGCATTAAAAAGCTAACCAGGCAGCACATATGCTCGAAATGAGGCAGACTCTAAAGGAGGAGGCTAGATTTCCCACATGCCAGGGCAAAGAGATGGGTCTTTAAAGAGTTTTTCAATTTGAGGTAGTCATTTCCCAGTTTGAAACAGAAGTAGGAGATTAGAAAGTGGGAAGACCTGAGCGTGGAAGAATCAATCAGCACAACTCTTGCATTTAATTGGTTGTGTTGATAATAGACCCCATTTGTAGCAGACCTGAGGCTTCTAGTCGATAGATAAGGGGCAAACAGTTTTGAAGAAAGTCAGGTGAACCAGCATAGAGTGCCTTATCTATGATGCAATGGGTTTTAAAGGTCAAGCTTTCTTTTACTATAAGACAATGAAGAGCCTTCAAGGCTGTAGTTAGATGATTTTCAATTTGGGTCATTTCAAACCAAATCGGTGAGCTCCATAGTTTGGCACTCTGGAGTTTTACAAGAGAGGGGCTGGGGGTAAACTAGTGTAAGCTGATGAAGTAATTAAAGCTGGACATGACCATGAGTTGAGATAAAATGAAGTTTCTGCGAGCAGCGGCGGCCACCTTTTTACAGTGGGATGGTGCTTTGGAGGGTACATTTATGTTGAAGTTTAATACTAGATAACTTGAAAGCGCACCCCCAAGTTTCGTACTTTTTCCATGGACTTGGAAGATTGACCTGTTTCTCTGAACAAGGTGTAGGGACAAGGTGTAGAACATGGGAGGATTGACTGGGCCCAGAGGCAAGGCATTCGTTTTTTTTTTTACAGATCAGACAGTGTCAGTTTTTCTGAATTCAATAATGAATTTTTAAACTGCAGCGGGCCAAGTTGTAAAGGTTGCCAGACTCCTCTTGAACCTTGAGATGGAGCTGTTTTTTGTTGTTGTTTTTTTTACATCAGCAGACATGTGATAGCCAGTTTCATATAAGTTTGAAATTCAACGGGCTGCTAAATGAGCAATCTGAAAAAGACACGTTAGTGACAGATTCCTTACCTTAGAATATCCCCAGGCGTCAGGCTGGATCCGGAAAGTTTTTGCGTAGCAGTACCCTTGCGCGTCGGTAGGCGGCGTTGTGCGGCTCCGCGTCCGTCGTCGGCGTCGTGATCGCCGGGATGACGTCGCGGGCAGTACTTAGACGCCGCCCCTGCGCGCTGACGTCAGTTCTTCTTTTTCCGCGCCAGCAAGCGCAGATCCGGGAAGAGCAGTGCCCTAGTCACTTTTTGACTATCCTTTTTTGTGAATTTTTTCACTGTTTCTTCAACGAGTCTTCACGACTCCTAAGGTGTCGTAGGGATGCCCGGCTTTAAGCCCTGCGAGGCCTGTGGTCGCATGATGTCGATCACGGACCCGCATCTCGAGTGTCTCTTCTGTCTTGGCCGAGACCACGACACGAAGTCGTGCCCTGACTGCCGGAAACTTCATCCGAAGGCTTTGCGAGAGCGGTCTCGAAAGCTGCTCGAGGTCCGGCAGTCGGCTCCGCGCCGCACCAAGCCCCGGTCCCGGGAGAGGTCGAGAGGCCGGTCGCGGAGTCCCCGCCGTTCGTCGGAATCCAAGTCTTCGCGCTCCTCCGGTAAGTCGAAGCACAAGAAGTCTAAGAGGCGTCATCGCTCTAAGACTTCGCCTCGCCGGTCTCGCGACTCGGCTGAGGCCCCAGTCGGCACCGTCCGCGGCCCCGGACATGCCTGTAGAGCCGCCCCCGAATTACCCGTTCTTTCCGGGGTCGGGGGCGACTCCGGCCGAAATACAGGAATTCCTGTCGGCCATGGCCCGCCTCTTCGGGCCTTCAGGTCCCTCCGGTGCGCCTTCGGGCCCCGCGGGCCCTGATGGGGTTGCCCCGGCACTGCCGTCGACTTCGGTCCCGGCGCCGCCTGTCCCACTAGCCTTCATCCCGGCCTCGGCTCCGGTGGTACCGCAACCCCCATCGACGCCGGTTGACCTAACCACGCCTCCGCCGACGCCGATGTCCCCGGTGCCGTTCCTGACGCCGTCCGGGGCTCCGGACGGCGTCGTTCCCCGGTTCTCTCCGGCTCCGGACACGGAGCCGGACCGACGTCGCCCGACGCCGGCTCCGGCGCCGATGAGACCTTGGGTCCCAAATGTCCCCCCTCCTCCATATTTTGAACAAGAGGAGGACCAGGAGAGCTGGGAGGGGTCTGAGGACCCTCTCACACAACAGTGTGAGTTTGACCCGGACTGGGTTGAGGAACTTGGGGATGCCAGTGGTCTAGACACCTCCCCTGACACTGGCATGCTGTCTCCTCCTGTGGCTACGGAGGAGGGGGCTAATTTTGCAACGGTGTTGCGTAGAGCAGCTGGAGCCTTACATCTCCAGTTGCCTACTGTGGCCATCAGGACTAACCTCCTGACAGAAGTGCTTCAGCCGGCGGCTTCCTCTTCGGAGACTGTGCTGCCGTTTAATGATGCACTCACTGACGTTCTTTTGGGTACCTGGTCCAAACCCACCACAGGGGCTCCTGTTGATAGGAACGTGGCCCGACGCCATCGCCCTGCTCCGGGCGACCCCCTGTTTCTCTCCCAACATCCCACCCCTGAGAGCTTGGTTGTCCAAGCCTCTGCCTTCCAAACCGCCTTCCCTACCGCCCCTCCGGATAGGGAATCCAAACGCCTGGACCAATTTGGGAAGAAGGCTTTTCTTCCTCCAGTGCTGGCTTGCGGTCCGTCAACACCGCTTGCCTTTTGGGCCGATATACCCACTCCCTGTGGGATTCGGTGGCGGCTGTTTTGCCGCAGTGTTCTGAGGAGGTCCAGACACTGCTTACCCGCGCCATTGCGGAAGGGCGAGATGCGGCTAAATACACCATCCGTTGTGGCCTTGATACCGCCGACTCGCTGGGCAGATCGTTTGCGACGACGATGGCGCTACGTCGCCACGCCTGGCTGAGAACAACTGGTTTCTCGGGTGATGTCCAGAATACACTCATGCCCTTTGATGGAGTCGGTCTTTTTGGTTCAAAGGCAGACCATGCGCTGGAGCGGTTTAAGGACTCACGGGCTACGGCCAAGTCCCTGGGCCTTTCTGTTGTACGCCCTCCGCTCAGCTCTGCTTTTCGCCCCTTTCGTGGCCACGGAAGGGGCGCCCAGTCACGTCAGCTGCCCAGCCACCGGCCCGCACAGCAAGCGTCTACGCGTGGCCGAGGACGTGGATACCGCCGTGGCGGTTCGGGCAACCAGCGTGCGGGTCAGGCCACCACCTCCAACCCGTCCGCGGCCTCCAAGCCCTCCTAGTCCCTCCTTTCCGGTGCACAGCACGCCAGTAGGGGGCAGGGTCCGCCATCACCTTCACCACTGGCGTCCCATCACCTCGGACAGGTGGGTCTTGGACATTGTCCGAAGGGGCTACTCCCTCCCCTTCGAGACCACCCCCCAGCCATGCCACCTCAATTCCACCGCATGTCAGGGGATCACTTGGTACTTCTGCAGAAGGAAGTCACGGCCCTCTTGGCCAAGAGGGCCATCGAGCATGTTCCGACCCCAGAAGTAGGGCGTGGTTGCTACTCCCACTACTTCCTGGTGCCCAAAAAGGACAAGGAGGACATGCGTCCTATCTTGGACCTCCGGAACGTCAATCGCTTCCTCCGGAAGGAGAAGTTCAAGATGCTCACCCTAGCTCAAGTCTTGACTGCCCTCGACCCTGGAGACTGGTTGGTAGCGTTGGACTTGCAGGACGCTTATTTTCACATCCCCGTCCTGCCGGCCCACCGGCGTTACCTGCGGTTCACGGTAGGCCTCGAGCATTTTCAGTTCACCGTGCTCCCCTTTGGCCTTACAAGTGCCCCTCGGGTGTTCACGAAAGTGATGGCGGTGGTCGCAGCTCATCTGCGCCGGGCAGGGGTTCCAGTCTTCCCCTACCTCGACGACTGGTTGCTGAAGGCGGGCTCGTCCCAGGCAGTCGTCTCCCACCTCCAGACTACGGCCGAACTCCTGCACTCGCTCGGGTTCTCCATCAATGTGCCGAAGTCGCATCTGATTCCTTCTCCACAGCTCCTTTTCATCGGAGCAGTTCTGGACACGACGCAGTTTCGGGCCTATCCTCCCGAACGGCGAGTCTGGGATATTCGGGCTATGATTCCGATCTTTCAGCCTTTATCCTGGGTTTCGGTACGGATGACCCTGAGGCTGCTGGGCCTCATGGCCTCCTGCATCCTGCTGGTCAATCATGCCAGATGGCATATGCGGGCTCTGCAGTGGGACCTGAAGTTCCAGTGGGCGCAGCACCAGGGCAACCTGTCCGATCACGTCCAGATCTCTGAGGGGACTGCAAAACAGTTGCAGTGGTGGCTCTCGAACCGGCAATGGGTCATGGGCAGATCCCTCTCCCTTCCCCAGCCAGAGCACACTGTTGTGACGGACGCGTCCCTTCTGGGATGGGACGGTCACATGGGAGAGGCGGAGATCAGAGGCCTCTGGTCTCCGGCGGAGTCCCGGCTCCATATCAACCTTCTGGAGCTCCGGGCGATCCGACTTGCACTCAAGGCATTCCTTCCCTCTGTCAAAGGGAAGGTAGTGCAGGTGTTCACAGACAACACCACCGCCATGTGGTACTGCAACAAACAAGGCGGGGTGGGGTCGTGGACCCTTTGTCAGGAGGCTCTGCGCCTCTGGACATGGCTGGAACATCAGGGCATGTTCCTGATGGTTCAACACCTGGCAGGTTCCCTGAACGCCAGGGCGGACGAACTCAGCCGCAGGTGCATGATGGATCACGAATGGCGTCTTCACTTCAAAGTGGCGCAAGGACTCTTTCTACAGTGGGGAGAGCCTTGGTTAGATCTATTCGCCACCGAAGAGAACGCGCAATGTCATCAGTTCTGCGCGTTGGAATTTCCAAGGCGGCACTCGCTCGGCGACGCTTTTCGTCGCGAGTGGAGTTGCGGTCTGTTGTACGCCTTTCCGCCTATACCACTTCTACCCAGAGTGTTGAAGAAGATTCGGCACGACCGGGCCCAAGTCATTCTTGTGGCTCCGGACTGGGCTCGAAGAGTTTGGTATCCCGAGCTACTCAGTATGAGCGTAGATCCCCCGATCCGTCTGCCTCTTCGGGAGGATCTTTTGTCGCAGCAGCAGGGGACGGTCCTCCACCCGAACCTGTCCAGCCTCCACCTGCTTGCGTGGAGATTGAGCGGCGGCAGTTGATTCCTTTCGACTTGCCTCCCGAAGTTTGTGATGTGATTCTGGCAGCCAGGCGTCCCTCCACTAAGGTGGTATACGCCTGCAGGTGGAACAAGTTTGTGGCATGGTGCACAGCAAAGGCTGTGGATCCCCTTTCTGCCCCTCTCTCTGAGGTTCTCCTGTTCCTTCTTTCCCTGGCCCAACAAGGTTCTGCCCTGGGTACCATCAAGGGCTATCTTTGTGCCATCTCGGCCTTCCTCAGGCTTCCTGATCAGCCCTCCCTTTTCAAGTCCCCTGTTGTTAACAGGTTTCTAAAAGGCATTACACACCTCTTCCCTCCTGTTCCGTTTGTGATGCCTCAGTGGGACTTGAACTTGGATCTTACCTTTCTTATGTGCGCTCCCTTTGAGCCTTTACATAACTGTCCTCTTCGTCTTCTGACTCTGAAGACTGCCTTTCTGGTGGCCATCACCTCCGCTCGGCGGGTGAGTGAGCTCCAGGCTCTATCATGTAAACCTCCCTTTCTGTCTGTCCATCCAGACAAGGTTGTTCTTAGGTCGCGTCCGTCCTTCTTGCCAAAGGTGGTTACTGCCTTCCACATTGGGCAGACCATCACTTTGCCCACCTTCTGTCCGCCTCCGCATCCTTCCAGAGAGGAAGAGAGGCTCCACCGTCTGGACCCAAAACGTGCGCTTTCCTTTTACATCGACCGCACACGCCATTTCCGGGTGGATGACCAGCTCTTTGTTGGCTACGTGTGCGCCAAAAAAGGTCGGGCGGTGCACAAGAGAAACCATCTCCCGCTGGGTAACCTTGTGTATCAAAGCCTGCTATTCTTTGGCTAAGAAGGAGCCTCCTGTTGGGCTGCGTGCCCATTCCACCAGGGCAACGGCTGCTACCACGGCTTTGGGCCGCGGTGTTCCACTGCTGGATATCTGTCAGGCGGCTACGTGGGCCTCGCTGCACACGTTTACAAAGCATTACTGCCTTGACAGTCCGGTCCGGAGGGACGGCTTCTTTGGCCGTTCTGTCCTCCGGGACTTCCTTGTCTGATCTTTGTTCGCAGACCCACCACCGGGGTTGGTATTGCTGGGGTATCTATTCTAAGGTAAGGAATCTGTCACTAACGTGTCTCTTTCAGATGCACAAGTTACTAACTTGTGTAACGATATATTAGTAAGAGACAGTAGTTAGTGACAGATTCCTACCGCCCACCCATCCTCCCCGTTCTGCGAACTGATTTCTAGGGTTAAGGACATCCCTTTCAGGGCCCTAGTATTTTTCAGACACCTATGTCAGCTTCTTGCATGGCTCTGCGTTCCTGGCGCGGAAAGTCGTGTACAGAACTGACGTCAGCGCGCAGGGGCGGCGTCTAAGTACTGCCCGCGACGTCATCCCGGCGATCACGACGCCGACGACGGACGCGGAGCCGCACTACGCCGCCTACCGACGCGCAAGGGGTACTGCTACGCAAAAAACTTTCTGGATCCAGCCTGACGCCTGGGGATATTCTAAGGTAAGGAATCTGTCACTAACTACTGTCTCTTACAGATATATCGTTACACAAGTTAGTAACTTGTGCTATAATCCAATACATGGATTCCCAACTTTAAACCCTGCCTGGGGTTTAGTTGGTTCTTGTTTCCTTATCTCTGATACACTGACATTGAGGAACAGCATAATCTATTTTTGAATCTTAATTTTGGGGCCTTTATGCTGGACCTCCTACTCTGGCAAAATAGTAAAAAGCCCCCCTTGTCCCTTTATTTGTACACAGCTATTGTTTCTTAGCCAATGCGCCCATGGCGAAGATATCTTTTGGGGCTTTGTTCAGGTCAACTCAGGAATCTTTGGAAGCATGGGGGATGCAACTAAGGTCCTAAAAATCCAAGTTGTACTTGACGTAATGCCATGGTATCCTAATCATTCTTAAAATAAAAATATTCTGTACCCGAAACCTCTCCACCCGAACAACAAGGTTTCCACCAACAAAAAGGCTTTTGGTACTTGATGTCCTAGTGTTCGCTTACCAGTTAGGGGCCCAGTCAGTCCCTTAATTTTTAATTTGGGTAATTGGAAAATAGTGGGCCAGTTGCCACTGTACAATGCCAGAGGTGTGCTAAGTTAAGATGCCTTCATTTAAGGATCTGTCTCTTAGTCATGATTTTTCAGTGGCAGGCATCCACAAGAAGCATTAGTGACACCAGTAACTACTGAATATGGTCATAATAGTGTTTATTTATTTTATTTTATTTATTTTTATTTATTTTGAGAGTTTTATATAGCGCTGGCTAGACCCGGAGGTATCAGAGCGCTTTACATTGGGTTAAACAATGTTACAGGACACGATAAACAAATTACACTTTACATCAAAAAATAAGCAACATATTGAAAGAGGAAGGAAAGGTGAGACAGATAGAGTGGAGGGGGAGGGGGAAATGTGAAGGGGGAGGATGGGTGAAAAGATGGCAGGAGAGACGAGAGGAAGTCTGCCCAAAGACCGACTGGGTAGGTGACGACCGAGGAGGGAATCCACAGCCCGTCTCCCCTATAGCTAAACAAGGTAGCTCCATCGGGCATCAGTCAAAATAGCTAGGTCTCAGCTGACGAGGGAAGGTTCACAAAAGAAAGTCAAGTGGATAAGGCAGGGTAGGGTCTATGAGCAAGGACGGGTGAGGGCAAGGGTCAGTAGCTAGAAAGAGGAGAAAGAGTAGAGCGGAGAGGGGTAGGGGGTAGGGTGAAGGGGGAGGAGGGAAATAAAGGTCCAGAGAGACGCAGGAAAGTTTGCCCAAGGACCGGCTGGGTAGGTCTTTGGGGGGGAAGTGTGAAGGGAGAGGATGAGGGAAAAGATGACAGGAGAGACGAAAGGAAGTCTGCCCAAAGACCGACTGGGTAGGTGACGCCTGAGGAGGGAATCCACAGCCCGGCTCCCCTATAGCTAAACAAGGTAGCTCCATCGGGCCTTAGTCAAATAGCTAGGTCTCAAATGACGAGGGAAAGTTCACAGAAGAAAGTCCAGTGGATAAACAGGGTGGGAGCTATGAGCAAGGATGTGTGGGGGCAAAGGTCAATAGCTGGAAAGAGGAGAAGAGTAGAGCTGAGAGGGTTAGGGGGTGGGCTGAAGTGAAGTGGGAGATAAGGTCAGGAGAGACGCAGGAGAGTTTGCCCAAAGACCGGCTGGGTAGGTGATGGTCAAGGAGGAAATCCATAACCCATCTCCCCTTTAGCTCGCGAGGTAGCTCCACCGGGCATCAGTCAAAATGGCTAGGTCTCCGCTGTTGAGGGAAAGTTCTCAGAGTAAAAGTCCTGGTGGGTGAGCAGGAACAGGGTCGGGTGGGGGCTGAACAAGATCAGGTTGATGACAAAAGATTTTAGACCAGGAGAGAGAGAGCATCGAGGAGGGTCCCACTGAGGCGGTCATCTTGAGGTCAGGCAAGGGGGATGAGTCCTTGAAGTTAGGATTCAGTCGGTCCCCATTATTCTCTATAACCCAGGAGGAAGGTGGGTGAAAGGTAAGCAGTGGATCGGCAAGGGGACAGAGCCAGGGTCCGCATGTCTTCAGAGGGGCGCGTGATGTCTCAGGTCAGGCGGGGTCCCCGAGTATCCCACCGATGTCCCAGTCCCTCGGGCAGCCTGGTGTGGTGGCCATGTTGAGGTCAGGCACCCAAATGCACAGATATCCCTCCTACGATGCCCCCAGATGTCTCCATCAACCAGGGTGAGCTATTCAGTAAGCTGCTATTTGCCCCTGCAGACTCCGCTAGCCCCGCTGGTACCTGCTTTGAAGGAGCTCGTTCGTGGCACGGATGGCCGCCATGTTGGAGTCAGGCGTCGGTCTCCGCGAGTGTCCCCGTAGCATCTCACTGTACCGGAGGGTAACCTCCACTCCACCTGGGCTTCAGCTGCTCGTTTGGTAGTCTGGAAACTGAAACCGGGCCCGGTTTCAGTTTCGGGTCAGCCGGAACCGCGATGCACGGAGCCTCGCAGTTCAGCACTCTTCCCCCCCCCCCCCTACGGAGGCAGCGCTCTCGTCGTTACTCCTGAGGGGGGCCGGGAAGCTCGATCGTTGTCCGAGGTTAGAATCTCGGCGTCCGTCGGCTCAACCGGTATCCTGCCGCTACCCACTGCTCGGTCCAGCCCGCCCACCGGGGAAGCAGAATGGGGGAGTCCCAGAACTCGCCGCTGATCCGGTGCAGTTTCCCGGGGAGCTGACCCGCTTGCTCCAGGAACGTCTACCTGGGTAGCAGGAGCAGTCAGCCCCCAGTCGTTGGTCCTTGCCCCCGGATTGCTGTTCTGTGTCTGAGGGTGCGGAAGGTTCCTCCGGGCGCAGGTCTCCCCCCGAGGGTGTACGCAGATATCCGCGCAGCTGGGCGCAGGCAGATCTCTCTCCAGCTGTGTCTGAGTGATCTGGCAGCGCCTGGATGCGATCGGATGTCTGGCCTTGGTACGTCGGATATCTCCCCCTATCTGCCCTTGAAGAGGTCTCGGGACAGCCGGATGCAGAGGCAGCTGCTGCCTGTAGGTCAATTTGGGTAGAATACAGTGTGTTAACCTTGCGGCTTCTGTCAGCATGATCTCTAGATCAGTAAGAGCAACATTAAACCATGAGTAAAGCAGTATATAGCAGTGTTTCAGGGTGTAGTCAAGTCAAAGACCTAATCAACTTGCATTAAAGTGTTGCTCCCTTTTCTCCATACCCTCTTACATGTCACATCATTGAAGAGATCAAATAAATGTTCATTAGTAGCATGAATGTTTCCAAACTGGACAATCAAATTGACTTATTATTCAGAATGCATTACACAATAAGTGTTTTCACAAGGCAACGCTACCCTCAAAGAAATTCACTCCAGATTACAAACAAAAAAGCAAATGGCATATTAAGAGCTCCTTTTTGTGTGGCTGAGCCTATCCTGACAGAAAGAATGTCGGGATGTGGAGCCCGGTGATGAAGCATGCCACAAATTGTGGCTGAAGGCTATTTCAAAAAGAAAATGTTTTTCTTTGACGTATTCCAACACATACCCCTTAAGTGTTCATAGCTTACTATACCTTTTATACTAAAGAAAGCTAGCCTACTATGTCATCAAGAAAAGAACATCCAAAGTAAAAACATACTAGGCTATCCTCCTCACAATCAAAAAGTAAGGTAAACTAGTTTTCCTGGATATTCGCGTTAACCAAGGTCCACCTCAGACCGGTGAATGTTGACAGTATTTACCAGGTCAATTATCCTGTGCAAAGGGGTACTGCTAGTGCATATAGCTTCCACTCAGAATATGCAGTGAGAAAGTAGGGAATATGAGACTGGGAACACCTCACACGAGCACTACTGGACCAGCTGAAAAATTACATCCTCACATTATTTCTCTACATTGGCATTTGTCAGTTATTATTCCTAGGTGAGAATGTCTGTTTTGCCCCTTCCAACTCTCCTTTCGATGTCCCTACCTCAACAGTGTCATTGATGTTGCTACATTATACTTGTCCCGTAACTCTTCATTATCCCTATTTCAGTGTGTGGTAACTCAATGAACTTACATTATACAGTGTTGCAGCACCATCAATCATAAAAATAGAACTACTCATTTCTTATGCATATGTTTAAGAATGAGAAAAATATTAAAGTAATTTCCACTGTACATTACTCTGGGCTGTTATTTTGTTTTGTATGTCTTCCATTGGAAGCCATTAGCGTGAATTACTGGAGAGAAATCCATTTATTCAATGCTGTGACATAGCAACAGCCGAAAACAAATGTTGCTTCCCATAGCTGTGACATTACCAGAGGAGGCAGTCTCTTGCCCTGTGTTCAGCCACCTCAGCCGGATCTTTGGAGACCCGATCGTTGTGGCGGGATCTTGGCTGGTGGTCTCATTCACCTCCTACCTCCTCCTGGATCTTCCCAGTTCCTTGGGATACAAGAGAACGTAGGTGACACACTGCTTGCGCCAGCTGGTGCACAGGTCTGCAGTGACACTGACCATCAGCTCCCAAAGAACCTCAGTCTGCCGACGCAGCCTCTCTGCTTAGTCTGGGGGCAGAATGCAGCTTTGGGCAGAGTGTGTGACATGGCACAGAGGATGGGGAGACGTGGCTGGACATCAGGGATTTTTATCAGCTGGAGAAAGGTAAATGTAGAGGGGGTGGGTGGCAGGAGGCACCTTTTTTTCTTCCAGATTTGGTGGGGAAGTAAAAGTAGCATATTAAGGGCGGCAGTAAGAGAGGTACTAAATTTATCATCTTTATAACCGGGTAGAGATGCTATGTTATATATGGCTCTACCATACTCCTCTATTCCTTTTTGGTTGTTGAAAATGGGAAGATGTTTTGGGTGGGCCTTAAAGTTTTTAAACATTTTTATTAGTTTTTCATAACAATAATCTTAATGTAATGAACTTGACTTTATAGCATTCCTTATACAGAAATCAGAGAGGCATCTCTTATTCTACACTTATAACATTACAAACTTTAGGAAGACTTGTACAAATTTTTTGAACTAGCTGGCTAATCAGCCAGACAAAGCTCACATTACATGTTAGAAATGACGTTGCGAATAAGGTATGTGGGTTGTGGGGGAGGAGAGGGAGACAAAGGAAATGATGCATGAAACAAAGCCACATCTTAATATAGGAACCTGAAGGAAGGAGGGGCGGAGTACACCCAAGCAGCCCATCCCTTGTTACATAACCTTACCCTTTTATTTTACCCTTAATTCTCTGCAACCAGAGATGCAGGCACTCCTTCTTGTTCTCCTGTTATGGTGAATAGTATTGCATCCCATGCTCTTGCAACCTTTGGCCTCTCATTACCTCCCTGTGTAGTAATGTGCCGCCTTGTGCCAATTTCTTAAGTTCCTATAGCCAAATTTGATACGTAGACCCTGTAGGAAGCTGTCTTTTTATATAGTATACCAAAAAGAGGTATGCTGTATAAATTGTCCACTATCACCTGGAAAAGTGGACAGAGGCTTGCTTTAAGAAGCTGCTCTATTTGTAGTAGTGTGGTCGAGCTGCCTTAGGATTAAGAGAGGGGAGTGTTAGGCATTTGTTGCATACATAGTCAATAAATGATACACGCAAGAAGGAGATCCACACCAATTTAGAAAAATAACTCCTCTTTTTATATATATTCCAACACCAAGAACTTTGTAATTGGGTAAGTACTTTTCAGGTTATCACTTTTACAGTTTTTAGTAGTGTTAGCAAACCTTGCGTTTTTATGCGGTAATGCTTTTCCTTTGGAGAGAATTGTTTTTATTGCATACAGGTATTTGCAATAGGATTTCGAAGGTCCCCTTTAGGTCGTGGAGTGTTAGGGGGCCAAGGTCCCAAGCTCCACCAGCAGTTCAGTTTTACCTGCCCTGGTGCGTCTGGGTGCAAAGGTGCTGGGTGGGTTGGTAGCCTGGCGTGCCACACCATTGGCAAAGAGGGGGGCCACCTAGAAATAGGTTGCAAAGGGGGACTTGGGCACAAGTCCGGGAGCTCCCAATGTGGGCTCAGTTCATAAGGGTCCTGTGAGGAAGGGGACCTGGGCCGGGAAGCTCGGTTGCAGAGGGTTTTGTTCGACTGGCCCTAGTGCGTCATAGGCAGTCACGGTTCTCGGTCTGAACCTGCACAGGGGGAGAAAACAGGAGAGCTGTGCCACTCTCTGTGCTGGCCTATGGAAAGCTGACGTCCCTCGTTGGCTGGTCAGTCTTTGGATTGTTGGGGTTCGGATTAGACTCGCGGCAAGGGGTCTGGTACCCCAGGAATTGGTGCGCTGAGGCTCATAGGGGGGTCCCGCTGTCTACAAACCCTGGTAAGGAGATGTATCTGACCTCTTTAAATATACTGACCTCATTGGTAGCTACTGCGTCGATGGACCCAGTGGTCACCAGCTTCTTTGAACCGGACATCAGGGTCAGTGCCTGCAGGATGCAGGGGGGTGGTTGCTCCACTCCAAGGGAGATGCTGGCTGGTTTTTGAAGTACTGGCAACCCTCGAAAGCTTTTGGAGGATGCACAGTTGCAGGACGAGTCGGGTATTTGCAATAGTCTAGTGTGGAGCAGGCAGGCGGGGTTTGGCACCAAAAGTCCACACCAGTCTTCAGTTCTCACGTGAATTGGCAATTCAGTGTCTTCTTCTTCTTTAGTCAGGTGAATCTAAAGTTCTGGTGTCAGGGGCCACCTAAATACTCAATCTGAAAGAAACAGTTAGTTATAGATTCCTTACCTTAGAATTACCCCCAGGCGTCAGACTGGATCCGGAAAGTTTTTCGTCAGCAGTACCCCTGCACGTCGGAAGGTGGCGTCGGTCGACTCCGCGTTCGTCGTTGGCGTTGTGGTCGCCAGGATGACGTCGCGGTAGCTACATAGATGCCTCCCCCGCGCGCTGTCAGTTCTTTTTCCACGCCAGCAAGCGCAGATCCTGAGAGAGCGGTACCCCTAGTCACTTTTTGACTGACATTTTCTCGACTTTTGTCGACATCGTTTTTTGAGTCCATCGACTCCTGGTGCACGAAGGATGCCTGGCTTCAAGGCTTGCAGTTCCTGTAGCCAACTGATGTCGGTGACAGATCCGCACCGCGTGTGCCTCTTCTGCCTGGAGCGCGACCACGACCTCAAGTCGTGCTCCGACATGAACCCGAAGTCTTTGAGTGAGCGGTCCCGAAAGCTGCTCGAGGCCCGGCAGTCGGCTCCGCGCTGCTCGAGGTCCCGGTCGCATAGGAGCCACCATCATTCTTCTTCCAAGTCTTCGCACTCTGGGTCAGGTAAGTCGAAGCACAAGAAGAAGTCGAAGAAGCATTGTCGCTCTTCGACTTCTCCCCGTCCGTCGGCCGACGCGACGAGGGATGCGGGTGAGGCGCCTCCCGCGGCTCCGCATGCGGAGCCCGAAGGGTCGACTCCAGGTTTCCCCCCTTTTCCGGGACATGGTGCGACCCCTGCCCAGCTTCGTCAGTTTTACGAAGCGATGCACGCCATCTTTGGGCAGCCCGACTCCCCCGGCGTGCCTTTGGGCCCTGCGGACTCAGCTGAGGGCCCTGGCCTTCGATGCCGGCGGCTCTGACCTCGGCACCGCAGGGTCCCCTTGATCCGGATCGGCGCTGATCGACCGTGTTACGCCTCCCCGGCGCCGATTCCACCCGCACCACGTCCGCAGCCGACGTCGGCTGGGGACACCTCGAGGTAGACACGGAGCCGGACCGACGCCGGATCCGGCGCCGACTGGTACTTTTGTGCCCCTGTTCTACCCCGGCTCTTTGAGACCAGATTGGCAGCCAGAGGAGGGTGAGGACTGGGAGGGCTCTGGAGACCCTTTAACAGACCAATCTGAAACACGTTAGTTATAGATTCCTTACCTTAGAATTACCCCCAGGCATCAGACTGGATCCGGAACGTTTTTCGTCAGCAGTACCTCTGCGCGTCGGAAGGTGGCGTCGGTCGGCTCCACGTCCGTCATGGCGTTGTAGTCGCCGGGATGACGTCGCGGCAGCTACTTAGACGCCGCCCTCGCTCGCTGACATCAGTTCTTTCTTTTTCCGCGCCAGCCAGCGCAGATCCGGAGAGAGCAGTACCTCCAGTCACTTTTTGACTGAATTTTTCTCGACTTTTGTTGACTTCTTTTCTGAGTCTATCGACTCCTGGTGCACGTAGGGATGCCCGGCTTCAAGGCTTGCGGTTCCTGTACCCGACTGATGTCGGTTACGGATCCGCACCGAGTGTGCCTCTTTTGCCTGGAGCGCGACCACGACCCCAAGTAGTGCTCCGACTGCCGGTCGATGGCGCCGAAGGCTTTGCGGGAGCGGTCCCGAAAGTTGCTTGAGCGCCGGCAGTCGGCTCCGCGCCATTCGAGGTCGCGAGGGAGGTCGAGGGACCGGTCGCGGAGCCATCACCACTCGTCTAAGTCATCGAAGTCTTCGTACTCTGGGTCGGGTAAGTCGAAGCACAAAAAGAAGTCGAAGAAGCATCATCGCTCTTCGATTTCTCCCCGTCGGTCGGCTGACGCGACAAGGGATGCGGGCGGTGCCCCTCCACGCGCGGAGGCCGAGGAGTCGACTCCGGACTACGAAGCGATGCATGCCATCTTTGGGCGTCCCGAACCCGCCGGCACGCATTCGGGCCCCGCGAACTCAGTTGGGGGACCTAGGCCTTATCCGCCGTCGGCTCCGGTGGATCCAGGCCTGGATCCGGATCGGCCTGATTACACCTCCACCTGCGCCGCTTCCTCCGGCACCGCAACCGACGCCGGTCGTGTCCCCGGCCGGCGTCGCCCGACGCTGGATCCGGCGCCGAGTGCGGTTTTTGTGCCCCTGTTCACTCCTGGGGTTCCTTTTCAGCCAGATTGGCAACCTGAGGAAGAGGAGGAGGACTGGGAGGGGTCAGGTGACCCTTTAACTGATCAGATGGGATCTGAGCAGGACTGGAGAGAGGAACTGGGGGATGCCAGTGGTCTTGACACCTCTCCTAACCTTGGCATGTTGTCTCCTACCGTGGCTACGGAGGAGGGAGCGTCCTATGCAGTGGTGTTGCGTAGGGCGGCCGAGGCCCTCAACCTCGAGCTTCCTACGGTGGCGGTCAGGACTAACCTCCTGACAGAGGTGCTTCAGCCGGCGGCGAGCTCTTCGGAGCCCCTGTTGCCCTTTAATGAAGCCCTTACCGACGTCCTTTTGGGCACGTAGTCCAGGCCCAACACGGGGGCACCCGTGGATAGGATGATTGCCCGACGCCAGCTCCGGGCGACCCCACTTTCCTCTCCCAACACCCCACCCCTGAGAGCTTGGTGGTCCAAGCCTCTACTTCCAAGAGCGCATTCCCTACCGCTCCCCCGGAAAGGGAATCCAAGAAGCTGGACCACCTTGGGAAGAAGATTTTCTTTTCCGCCAGCTTGGGACTGCGGTCGGTAAACACCGCATGTCTATTGGGCCGTTACTCCCACTCTGTGCAGTTGCACAGGTGCTGCCTCAGTGTCCGGAGGAGGCCCAGACAGTGCTCTCCCAGACTATTGCCGCCGGGAGGGATGCAGCAAAGTTTACCATCCGTTGTGGGCTGGATACCGCCGACTCTCTGGGCAGGACGATTTCCACGTCGGTAGCTCTTCAACGCTACGCCTGGATGAGATTGACTGGTTTTTCTGGGGATGTCCAGAACACCTTGATGGACATGCCCTTTGATGGCCGTCGCCTTTTTGGCGACAAGGCAGACAACGCTTTAGAGCGTTTCAAGTACTCACGGGCTACGGCCAAGTCCTTAGGCCTCTCCAGCCGCCCAGCGCAGTCTGCTTTTCGCCCCTTTCGTGGCTACGGAAGGGGTGCCCCGTTAGTCCCGCCCAGAGCCACAGGCCGCAGCAAGTTACCCAGCCTTCGCGCGGCGGGGACGTGGGACCAACCGTCGTGGTTCCAGGGGCCAGCGGGCGGGCCAGTCCACCAACACCCCCTCTGCAGCAGCCTCCAAACCTTCCTAGTCCGACATTTCAGGCCCATCAAACGCCAGTGGGCGGCAGGATCCGCTATCACCTCCCCCACTGGCGCACCATCATGTCGGACAGGTGGGTTTTGCAGATAGTCCGAAGGGGCTACTCCCTCCCCTTCGAGGCTACCCCTCCAGCCATTCCACCGCATGTCGGGGGGGATCACCTGGCACTTCTCCAGCAGGAAGTCACGGCTCTCTTTGCCAAGGGAGCCATTGAGCGCGATCCTGACCCAGAAGTAGGTCGTGGTTGTTACTCCTACTACTTTCTGGTCCCCAAGAAGGACAAGGGCCTGCGTCCTATCTTGGATCTCAGGAACGTCAACCGCTTCCTCCGGAAGGAGAAGTTCAAGATGTTGACGCTCGCTCAGGTCTTGTCTGCCCCCGACCCGGAAGACTGGATGGCGGCTTTGGACTTGCAGGCCGCTTATTTCCACATCCCCATCCTGCCGGCCTACCAGCGCTACCTGCGGTTCACGGTAGGCCATGAGCACTTTCAGTTTACCGTGCTCCCCTTTGGCCTTACCAGCGTCCCTCGGGTGTTCACAAAAGTGATGGCGGTGGAAGCAGCTCATCTGCGCAGATCAGGGGTTTCAGTCTTCCCCCTATCTCGACGACTGGCTGTTGAAGGCGGGTTCGCCCCAGGCAGTCGTCTCCCACCTCCAGACTACGGCTGACCTCCTGCATTCGCTGGGGTTCTCCATCAATGTGCCGAAGTCACACATGATTCCCTCTCAGAAGCTCCTCTTCATCGGAGCGGTTCTGGACACAACCCGGTTTCGGGTCTATCCTCCCGAACAGCGAGTCCGGGATATTCAGGCTATGATTCCGATCTTTCAGCCCCTATCCCGGGTCTCAGTCAGAATGACCCAGAGACTGCTGGGCCTCATGGCCTCCTGCTGGTCGATCATGCCAGGTGGCATATGCGGGCTCTGCAGTGGGACCTGAAGTTCCAGTGGGCGCAGCATCAGGGGAATCTGTCCGATTGCGTCCAGATCTCGGAGGGCACTGCACGACAATTGCAGTGGTGGCTCACGAACCAGGATTGGGTCAACGGCAGATCCCTCTCCCTTCCCCATCCAGAACACACAGTGGTGACGGACGCATCCCTTCTGGGATGGGGCGTCCACATGGGGGAGGCGGAGATCAGAGGCCTCTGGTCTCCGGCGGAGTCCGGGGTCCACATCAACCTTCTGGAGCTTCGGGCGATTCGTCTTGTACTCAAAGCATTTCTTTCCTCTGTCTGGAGAAGAGTGGTGCAGGTGTTCACGGACAACAACACCGCCATGTGGTACTGCAACAAACAAGGCGGGGTGGGGTCGTGGACCCTATGTCAGGAGGCTCTCCGCCTCTGGACATGGCTGGAACATCAGGGCGTTTCTCTGGTGGTTCAACACCTGGCAGGTTCACTGAACGCCAGGGCGGACAAACTCAGCCGCAGGTGCATGATGGATCACGAATGGCGTCTTCACTCGGAGGTGGTGCAAGGTCTCTTTCAACAGTGGGGAGAGCCTTGGTTAGATCTATTTGCCACCGAAGAGAACGCGCAATGTCAGCAATTCTGCGCGTTGGAATTTCCAAGGCGGCACTCGCTAGGCGACGCTTTTCGTCGCAAGTGGAGTTGCGGTCTGTTGTACGCCTTTCCGCCTATACCACTTCTGACAAGAGTGCTGAAGAAGATCAGGCGTGACCTGGCCCAAGTCATTCTTGTGGGTCCGGATTGGGCACGAAGAGTCTGGTATCCCGAGCTGCTCAACATGGCCATCGATCCCCCGACCCGTCTGCCTCTTCGGGAGGATCTCCTGTCGCAGCAACAGGGGACGGTCCTCCACCCGAACCTGTCCAGCTTCCACCCACCTCCTTGCGTGGAGATTGAGCGGCGGCAGTTGACGTCGTTTGACCTGCCTCCCGAAGTCTGTGATGTTATCTTGGCAGCCAGGCATCCCTCCACTAAGACGGTATACGCCTGCCGGTGGAACAAATTTGTGTCATGGTGCACAGCAAAGGCTGTGGATCCCCTCTCTGCCCCTCTTTCTGAGGTTCTTCTGTTCCTTCTTTCTTTGGCCCAGCAGGGCTCTGCTCTGGGCACTATCAAGGGCTATCTTTCAGCCATCTCTGCCTTCCTTCGGCTTCCAGATCAGCCTTCTCTTTTCAAGTCCCCGGTTGTAAATCGTTTCTTGAAAGGCATAACTCATCTCTTTCCTCCTATTCCTTTTGTTATGCCTCAGTGGGATTTAAACCTAGTTTTAACTTATTTAATGTGTGCTTCCTTTGAGCCGCTTCACAACTGTCCTTTGAGGCTCTTGACTCTCAAAACTGCGTTCCTGGTGGCCATCACCTCTGCAAGACGAGTGAGTGAGCTCCAGGCGCTTTCTTCTAAGCCTCCTTTTCTGTCTGTGCATCCGGAAAAGTTGTCCTCAGGACTCGTCCATCCTTCCTGCCCAAGGTTGTCACTGCCTTCCACATCGTGCAGACCATCACTTTGCCCACCTTCTTTCCGCCTCCGCATCCTTTCGAAAGAAGAAGAGAGGCTCCACCGTCTGGACCCAAAACATGCGCTTTCCTTTTATTTGGATCTCACCAAACAGTTCCGGGTGGACGACCAGCTCTTTGTTGGGTACGTGGGCGCCAAGAAAGGTCGGGCCGTACACAAACGAACTATCTCCCGATGGGTCGTCTTGTGTATCAAAGCCTGTTATACTCTGGCAAGGAAGGAGCCTCCAGCGTGGCTGCACGCCCATTCCACCAGGGCGACGGCAGCAACTACTGCTTTGGGATGGGGAGTTCCTCTGAATGACATTTGTCAGGCAGCTACGTGGGCTTCGTTGCACACCTTCACCAAACACTACTGCCTTGACAGTCTGGTCCGGAGAGACGGCTTCTTTGGCTGTTCTGTTCTCCAGGACTTTCTGGTGTGATCTTGGTTCGCAGACCCACCACCGGGGTTGGTATTGCTGGGGTATCTATTCTAAGGTAAGGAATCTATAACTAACGTGTTTTTTTCAGATGAACAAGTTACTTACCTTTGGTAATGATATATCTGTAAGAAACATTAGTTAGTTATAGATTCCTTACCGCCCCACCCATCCTCCCCGTTCTGCGAACTGATTTCTAGGGTTAAGGACATCCTTTCAGGGCCCTAGTTTTGTGCACCAGTGGTCAGTGTCTTGCATGGCTCTGCGTTTCTGGCGCTGAAAGTCATGTACAGAAGTAACGTCAGCGCGCGAGGGCGGCGTCTAAGTAGCTGCCGCGACGGCGACCACGACGCCAACGACGGACGCAGAGCTGACCGACGCCACCTTCCGACGCGCAGAGGTACTGCTGACGAAAAAACTTTCCGGATCCAGTCTGACGCCTGGGGGTAGTTCTAAGGTAAGGAATCTATAACTAACTAATGTTTCTTACAGATATATCGTTACCGAAGGTAAGTAACTTGTTCGTTAGGTTATGAACCACACTGGAGAGAGGAACTGGGGGAAGCCAGTGGTCTGGACACTTCACCAGACCTTGGCATGTTGTCTCCTCCTACCGTGGCTACGGAGGAGGGAGCGTCATACGCAGTGGTGTTGCGTAGGGCGGCCGAGGCTCTCAGCCTCGAGCTACCTACGGTGGCAGTCAGGACTAACCTCCTGACAGAGGTGCTTCAACCGGCAGCGAGCTCTTCGGAGCCCTTGCTGCTGGAGTTGCGGTCTTCTATACGCCTTTCCGCCTATACCACTTCTGCCCAGAGTGCTGAAGAAGATCAAGCGCGACCGGGCCCAAGTCATTCTTGTGGCTCCGGATTGGGCACGAAGAGTCTGGTATCCCAAGCTGCTACACATGGCCATCGATCCTCCGATCAGACTGCCTCTTCAGGAGGATCTTCTGTCGCAGCAGCAGGAGACGGTCCTCCACCCGAACCTGTCCAGCCTCCACCTCCTTGCGTGGAGATTGAGCGGCGGCAGTTGACGTCGTTTGACCTGCCTCCCGAAGTCTGTGATGTTATCTTGGCAGCCAGGCATCCCTCCACTAAGTCGGTATACGCCTGCAGATGGAACAAATTTGTGATGGAACAAATTTGTGGCATGGTGCACAGCAAAGGCTGTGGATCCCCTTTCCGCCCCTCTTTCTGAGGATCTCTTGTTCCTCCTTTCTTTGTCCCAGCAGGGCTCTGCTCTGGGCACTCTAAGGGCTACCTCTCGGCCATTTCAGCCTTCCTTAGGCTTCCTGATCACCCTTCTCTTTTCAAGTCCCCTGATGTAAATCGTTTCCTTAAAGGCATTACTCATCTTTTTCCTCCTGTTCCCTTCGTAATGCCCCAGTGGGACTTGAACTTGGTTCTTACATATCTTATGTGCGCTCCCTTTGAGCCGCTACATAACTGTCCTCTCACGCTTCTAACTTTGAAAACTGCCTTCCTGGTGGCCATCACCTCTGCGCGCAGGTTGAGTGAGCTACAAGCTCTTTCTTCCAAGCGTCCCTTTCTGGTTGTTCATCCGGATAAGGTCGTCCTCAGAACTAGACCTTCCTTTCTTCCCAAGGTGGTTACTTCTTTCCACATTGGCCAAACCATCACTTTGCCCACCTT
Source organism: Calotriton arnoldi (assembly GCA_963921515.1). NCBI lineage: Eukaryota > Metazoa > Chordata > Amphibia > Caudata > Salamandridae > Calotriton > Calotriton arnoldi. The sequence continues at coordinate 25,091 of CAWUFW010002795.1, read as the reverse complement.
CTTTCCGCCTCCACATCCTTCAAAAGAGGAAGAGAGGCTCCACCGTCTGGATCCAAAAAGTGCGCTTTCCTTCTACTTGGATCGCACCAAACAATTCCGGGTGGACGGCCAGCTCTTTGTTGATTACGTGGGTGCTAAGAAAGGTCGGGCCGTGCACAAACGGACCATCTCCAGGTGGGTCGTTCTGTGCATCAAAGCCTTCTATTCTTTGGCAAAGAAGGAGCCTCCAGTGGGACTGCGCACCATTCCACCAGGGCGACTGCAGCTACCACTGCTTTGGGACGGGGAGTCCCCCTTAATGACATCTGTCAGGCAGCTACGTGGGCATTGCTGCACACGTTCACCAAACACTACTGCCTGGACAGCCAAGTCCGGAGAGACGGCCTCTTTGGCCGTTCTGTTCTCCAGGACTTTCTGGTGTGAACTTAGTTCGCAGACCCACCTCCGGGGTTGGTATTGCTGGGGTATCTATTCTAAGGTAAGGAATCTATAACTAACCGTTTCTTTCAGATGAACAAGTTACTTACCTTCGGTAACGATATATCTGTAAGAAACATAGGTTAGTTATAGATTCCTTACCACCCCACCCATCCTCCCCGTTCTGCGACTTGACTTCTAGTGTTAAGGACTTCCTTTCAGGGCCCTAGTTTTGTGCACCTGTGGTCAGTGTCTTGCATGGCTCTGCGCTTCTCAGGTGGAAAGTCGTGTACAGAACTGACGTCAGCGCGCAAGGGTGGCGTCTATGTAGCTACCGCAACATCATCCTGGCGACCACGACGCCAACAACGAACGCGGAGTCGACCGACGCCACCTTCCGACGCGCAGGGGTACTGCTGACGAAAAACTTTCCGGATCCAGTCTGACACCTGTGGGTAATTCTAAGGTAAGGAATCTATAACTAACCTATGTTTCTTACAGATATATCGTTACCGAAGGAAAGTAACTTGTTCATTTAGGGGAGTGTAAAGTAGTAGCCAATGGTCTACATCCTTTGGGTCACTACGCCCCCTATATGACCACTTTCTGTGCAAAGTGGGCGTAACCCTGTCCCAGGGTTCCTACTTCTGCCATCATCAAGATGGCAGGATTTTCCTAGAGTGGGGCTCATAAGGTATCTCACCTTGGGGGTGTGTATGACCTGGGTGTGCTCCACTCCTCCTTGCATAGCTAATTTTCTGTCTGTCCTGGTGCCAAGAGGGCCTCAGGGCTGGGGGTGACATCTCCCAGGTCAGGGGAACCCGGGGTCGCATATCAAAGGCGGCAGAGGCTTTGAAGCCTCTGGCTCTGCTGATTTACTAGCCATCTTGCTGGAAGAGATGTAAACACCTCCTGCCTGAGTAAGCATTGTTCCTGACCTCTGAGAGCGAGGCTCTCACCTCCTAGGGGGTCAGAAGCGCGTCTATGGTGGTAGGCTGGACAGTACTAGTCAGCCAGCACACTAGAGGACTATTGGGGTACAAGGAGTACCTCTAAGGTACCCTCAGGGTGCATTTATTAATAAATCCATCACTGGAATCAGTATGGGTTTATTAATATGAGATGTTCGATACCAAACACCTTTGGTTTCAGTGAAGCCATCCTGTAGCCTGGGAACTCGTAATCACCAGTGCTTAGTACATATACTTAAGATGGCTTCCCTGTTAGTTTGTAATGTCTAAGAGTCTACTTAGACATCACAGGGGCATATCTTCTCATGCAGATAGGTCTACACGTAATATAATGCACCCTGCCTTAGGGCTGTAAGGCTTTCTGTAGGGGTGACTTACATATATTGCATCCAGTGTCTGCAGGCTTTTCACTTTTGTCTGCACCATTTCACGCAGCCTGCAATGGCACTCTGCATGAGTGTGGTGAGGGGGTCCCTTCAGGGGCACAATACATGCTGGAGCCCTTAGGGACCCTCTTTAATACCCATGCCCTAGGTACCAGGGGTACCATTTACTAGGGACTTCCAGGGGTGCTACAGGCCTTGCCAATTGGGGAACAATTGCAGTTTTAGTGAAAGAGATCTGGCACTGGTGGCCTGGATAGCAGGAACTCAGTGCACTTCTGTCAAAATTGCATCAGATACCAGGCAAAAAGTGAGGGTGACCATGTCAAAAAGGGGCTCTTTCGTTCAGCCCCCTTTGCATTTTTCCAGTTCCAGATGATCTGCCTTTTGCTAGTATTAGCGCTAAGTCAATTTATCTTGTGGTGACTTTCTTAACCTTAGGCCTGGCAAATAGAGCCAGGAGGTACCCCAGAGGGGTGCTTGGGATAGCTTGATCAGTCAGGATAAAGTGGCAGGTGCAATACAAAACATACTATTCCTCAGCTGAGGGTAGTCTCAAACCATATGGTAGAACGCTGTATCTGGGCAGGCACCGTGCTCATAAAGTTTGTACCCCTGGATAAATTCTATGAATTCTCTTAGGGGATAAGTATGCCCTATGTATGTGATATAACTGGATGACCCGAAATAGAGGGAATGTTTTGCTGTACTGTGATCTATTCTTCTTCCAGTATGTCCCTATTTAGTCAGCAACCCATGTCAGCCTCAGAACATTTGTTGAACCCTTTGTCTGGTGGACCAATGGCCGTACCATGAGAGTTACTGCCTTGTATTTCCCACTGGTAGTACATATTGTTTGCTGCCACCTGTGTTCCAGCGATTCTACTGTTTGCAGTTCCCCACATAGTCTGTATTGTTTTCAGCAGTGCACCATAAAGTAAGAAGTGCCCCCCTTGGGATGTCGTATTTGCCCCTCAGATAACCAGAGTCCTTCATGGTCTCCCTGCCACATTGTGTAGATCCCCCAAATTCTGTAGTCCTTGCTCTATGCAGCTTCTTAGTCTGCCTCATCTGTCTTTATGTTGGTGGGTGAGCGTACACTCAAGTGGCTGTCCCGGTGCAGATTGCTCAGTATATGTTCTGAGGAGCGCACTATTCTAACTATAGCAGAACACCCTTGTTAGGTTATCTTCTCATCTAGTGTTTTCTCAGGGTTTCAGCAATATTGCCAATATTACTGGGAGGCTCTATGTGTCTGGTCTTACATTCCTCCTGTCAATTAAGGATTTGTTCACCCATCTTGTAACCTACTGCAGTTGTGCTGCCAAATAGTATAACTCAAAGTCTGGAGCTGCCATGCCACCCTCTTGTACCAGCAGTTACAGCGAGAAGTCGCTGACTAGTTCACCACATGTGATCTACCAATATGGAATCCATTTATCACAATATCCTCTTCCATATTTTTAGCAGGAGCGTGGAGAATTGAAATAGCAGGCTTGTTATTGTGACAGTTTTTGTTAGTGTAGTGCTGTCCTGCCTGGCACTGTTAATCGCAACGTTTTCCAGAAAGCTGTGCTGCTTTTAATGGCTCAGTGTAGCTGGTCTGATATTTCCCTCTGCCAACTCCTTCCCAGTTCTATGTTCTTGGACACTAAGATGTTTCATAGTATTTTCCCTTGTCAACTCTTCCGTCTGAGTCGGAATCTCAGTATTTCTCTTCCAGGGGATACTCATCAATAGTCATAAGCACTGAATAATCCCCGCCCACGTGCGGGATCCCGGAGCATATAGAGAAATATATGTATATATACACATATATATGTGTAGGCTCTGGCCCACAAGTGTATAACACTTCCGAAACATACACATACATATGTATATACATATAAACATGCAGCCTAAAACTGTTCCAATAGGGCAAACCGCCAAAATTACATAGGTTTCTCTTGTATGAAAATAATCCCCTAAATACATTTTGTAATAGAGAACATACACTGTAATAGTATCATACAAGAATCCTTTATTTTCAGAAAAGGAAAACGCGTAATAGCAGACAGTTGGCCCATAGGCTGCATAGATAAATAACTATCATAGTACAGTAAGAAAACTGGCACCTTGCCTTTAAGGCTTCCAAGATTCTGGACACCGTGCCTTTAAGACCTCCAGGAGCCCCTCTGCTCCCATCATGCACCACAGGTGACAGGTCAGTTCTTTTTTTCCGGCTCCTTCTGAGGATCCTGGAGCTTGAGCTCGACAGTTTTTGATTATCTTTGGTCAGAAATTGGTTTTTTCTCTTATTTTTGGACATTTTTGACTGCTGGTTGGTTTTTCTTAAACCTTTCTGACAATTTACCAAATTTTTTTTCTTTCAGAATGCCAGCTTTATTCAATAAATGTCCTTCATGTGGTAAAAAGATGGCAAAATCGGACCCACACTCTGTGTGCATCGTGTGTTTACCGTCTTCACACAAACCTGATACATGCAATTATTGTGAGCAATTTTCTAAAAGGACTCTTCGGGACATGGAGAAGATTAGGCTCCATGCCCTTCTGGAGAGAGGAAAATGTCATCACAAAAGTGGCTTTGGGGGCTCCCAAGGGCCCTCCTCTCATCAGGAACACCGAAAGAGGCGAAGATCTACCTCTCCAGAGTCCAGAAAGAAGCAGATTCCTGACTGTTCGCCGTCGAGATCGCCGTTGAAGAAGCAGGCAAGACACTTTTCAGCGTCGAGGGACAGATCACCGTCGAGACGACGACACTCTCCGTCGCACAAAAGTAAGTCGACGTCGAGACATACTTCGGGCTCGAAGTATTCTGGTCCCGAGAGACCTGATAAGCACCCGTCGACGTCAAAACATCCGTCGACGGCGAGGAACACTCCGCCACCTTCTCGGAGTTCGGCGTCGAGAGGTTCGCCGGCGAAGACTCTGCCGAGTGCTTACCGACTGACGACGTCGAGGTCGCAGTCGAGGCGCTCATCGCCAAAAAAGGCGACGTCGAAGAAGCGCCAGAGACATTCGCCGGCGTGGGCGTTCAACGTCGAGGACAACGCCGAGATCTCCGCGGAGAAGAGGGTCTGCCAGTATCTCGCCGCCAAGGAGATCAACGTCGAAGACGGCACATTCGGTGTCGCCGTCGAGACATCGGTCGACGTCGAGAAACAGAAATCCTGTAGTCTCGGAGGAGGTTACAGAGGGGGCGCGGTCAACGTCGAGGTCAAGACGTTCGACGTCGAACAGACCATCATCCCCGGGTCTTAACATCGTCCAGATTTCACCGGAGGGTTCTCCGGTTCCGGCTAAGAAGTCACATCCTTTCAATTTTTCGCCAAGATGGCTGGAAGGTACCGGTTCTGCTCAGGGAAGCCCTGATTCAGATTATTCTCGCACCTACTCTCCGTCGAAAACTTCCAGGGGTCCGCCTCCAACGACATCATCGAGGGTCTCTCCGAAAAGAACCCCGAGAAGGTCAAGGTCCCCATCCTCCCGCCACACGAGGTCACGGGAGCGGTCTCGCTCACATCATGATTCCTCTCCCAAGAGGAGGAGACGAAGATCACCAACGTGGTCTACATCCACCAGATCTTCGATCAAGGATTATTCACCAACTCTGTCTGCAACGCCACCATCCAGAGTGTCCCCGATTGACGACATTGGAACTTTCACTGACGTTCTCTGCAGAGGGGCCAAAAAACTCAACATCAGTATGTCGGCCCCGACGGTCTCCACATCTGTTATCTTTGAGACATTACACCATCGCTCGTCAACCAGGTCTCTACTGCCTCTGGTCCCAGGTTTTTTAGAGCCTGCCATGCAGACTTTCTTAACTCCTTCCACAGTGGGCGCAGTGCCATCTCTTATTGCCAAGAAATATAAGGCCCCGGCTCAGGACCCACTGTTCCTACGGTCCGATCCTCCACCAGACTCGGTCATTGTGGCGGCAGCCAGGAAGGCACACTCTGCGACTTCTTCCTCGTCAGTCCCTCCCGAGAAAGACAGCAAAAATATAGACTCACTGGGCAAGAGGATGTGCAATACCTCTGCCTCTGTTATGAAGGTGGCCACCGCCTCAGCTCTTCTAGGGATGTACGACAGGTCTCTCTGGGACTCCCTTGCCAGATTCACAGACAAACTCCCGAAAGAAGACCAGCAGGACTTTCAGGAGATTCTGCAAGAAGGGGGCTTGGTGGCTAACCAGGTGAGAAGCTCAGCTGCAGACTCATCGGATCTGGCCGCACATGGCTATTCGCACGGCATCTGTTCCAGACGCTCAGCCTGGCTGCGTCTCACAGGCTTGAAACCAGATTCTCAACGGAGGATTGTCAACCTTCCGTTCAATGGGTCTTCGCTGTTTGGGTCTCACGCAGATGATGAGATGGCCAAAATGAAAGCTGAATTGGAAACTGTGAAGGCCGTTGGCCTAGAGAAACGGAAAGAATTCCGCAAACGATTCCGTCCCTACGACAGGCGCTCCTTCAATCAGAGGGCTCAAACCCCTCAGTGGTCATCCCAGAACCAGCAGCAGCAGAGGTCGCAATTCCATCAAAGACGACCTGGTAGAGGTAGAGGAAACAACAGGCAGCAGGCTTCAACTGCTAAGCAACCAGCCAAGCAATGAGCAGAGGCTTCCTCCGTGCCCGTTAGCCACTCCGGTAGGAGGAAGTATCACTTTTCATCTGGTAGAGTGGAGATCAATAACAAAAGACAAATGGGTGCTGAATATTGTGCAAAATGGATACTTGCTGAGGTTCAAAGCCCCACCTCCATCAGTTCCTCCTCAGAGAGAATCCAGCAAACATCATCTACTGTTGCAAAAAGAGGTGAACAGTCTTCTGCAAAAAAACGCCATAGAGTATGTTCCAAAGCAACAACAAGGGCAAGGCATTTACTCTCGTTACTTCCTGGTCAAAAAAAGAGGACCGACCAGAGAATACAGACCAATTCTCGATCTGCGGCTCTTGAACAAATTCATCCGCAAGGAAAAATTTCGGATGTTGGCTCTGCACCAGATCTTCCCTCATCTACATCGGGGGGACTGGATGTGTGCTATAGACTTGCAGGACGCCTACTTCCATATCCCGGTGTCCAAAATGCATCGAAAGTTTCTCCGCTTTCAGGTAACCCATCAACATTTCCAATTCCGAGTTCTACCGTTCGGGCTCAAATCAGCCCCCCGAACGTTCTCGAAGTGCATGGCGGTGGTGGCAGCCTTCCTACGCAAGCGCAAAGTCTTCATTTACCCCTATCTGGACGATTGGCTCCTGAAGAGTGCTACACCTCTCTACTTCAGAATCACCTCAACTACTGTCTCCAACTGCTGAATACACTGGGACTTCAGGTCAACTTCAAGAAGTCAGTCTTCAATCCGACCCAGAAAATCCATTACCTGGGCTCTTCACTGGATACCGCAAAAGCAAGCGTGTGTCCTTCGGAGGAGAGGTTGTCGTCAATCAGAGACAAATGTTGCGATCTCCTCAGCGCCCGTCATCCCACAGTCAGACAGGTTTCGTCGCTGTTGGGCTCCATGGCCTCTTGCGTATTCATCGTCCCCAATGCCAGATTGAACATGCGTCCTCTACAGCTGTCTCTGGAGGACCAGTGGATGCAAGTCTCAGGTCGCTGGGAAGACCGTGTGACTCTACCTCAATCGGCCAAAGACTCCATCAGATGGTGGATGAAGCGGTCACACCTACTAAAGGGAGTCCCATTCCATCAAGACATTCCCACTCAGACTATAGTCACAGATGCTTCCCTGCAAGGTTGGGGAGCGCACATGGGGCCTCTTCAAGTACAAGGTCTCTGGTCAGAGACAGAGCAAGGGTATCACATCAACTTTCTGGAGCTAAGAGCCGTCCACCTGGCTCTCAAGTCTCTGTACCCTTCTCTCCAGTCCAGCTCCCTCTTAGTTCAGACAGACAACACCACCACGATGTATTATCTGAACAAGCAGGGGGGCACCAGATCGAGGACTCTCTCTCTGGAGTCACAGACCATCTGGAGGTGGCTTCTCGCCAGGAACCTCAGCATTGTGGCCATTCACCTTCCGGGGGTCATGAACGTTCAAGCAGACTCACTAAGCAGAGACTTCGTAGAAGCGCACGACTGGGTGCTAAACAGCGCGGTCGCGCAAGACATCCAACAATGGGGAGTGCCAGACATCGACCTCTTCGCAGACGCGGCCAACACCAAATGCCCCGTCTTCGCGTCCAGGTTTCCCCAACCAGGGTCACAAGGGAATGCCCTTTTGATACACTGGTATCAGACATTACTGTACGCCTTTCCTCCGCTTCCGCTGATCCCTGCAGTGATCAACAAATTTTACAGGACCAACACCAGAATGATCCTGATCGCTCCAGAGTGGCCGCGGCAGTGGTGGTACCCGGACCTTCTGCAATTATCCGAGGTGCCACACCGAAGGTTGCCTTGCCGTCCAGACCTGTTGTCCAAGAACGAGGGGAGAGTGTTTCATCCCAATCTCTCATCCCTCAGATTGACAGCATGGCTCCTGAGGTCCTGCAATACGGACACTTAGACTTACCAGCGGACTGTATGACCATCCTCAAGGAAGCCAAGAGACCTTCCACCAGGGCGTCCTATGCTTTCAAATGGAAGCGATTCTACTTGTGGTGCATGAAAAATGCTCATGATCCGGTGAGGGGTCAAGAGCAGGTGATCTTGCCATACCTACTACTACATTTGGCCAAATCTGGCCTGCAGTTCTCCTCGATTAAAGTTCACCTAGCAGCAATCGCTGCATACAGAAAGTCCCCTACACAGGTTTCTTTTTTCCAGATGCCAGTGGTTAAAGATTTCCTTGAAGGGATAAAGAAGGTTTACCCCCCAGTGAGATCTCCTTCTCCACCTTGGGAGCTCAACATAGTCCTTACAAAATTAATGGCTGCTCCTTTTGAGCCAATTCACAGGGCTTCTCTGCAGCACTTGTCATGGAAAGTTGCCTTTTTAGTCGCCATCACTTCTGCCCGCAGGGTTAGTGAAATACAGGCCTTGTGCTGTAAAGAGCCCTATACTGTTTTCCATGCAAACAGGGTAGTTTTAAGAACCCATCCGAGTGTTGTCTCGGATTTTCACATCAATCAGACTATCACTCTGCCCACTTTTTTCCCAATCCCACGACGACTCCTGAGAGGTCCCTCCATTCCCTAGACCTCAAGAGGGTACTGAAAGTTTGTTAACTATGGTTCCATAAATACCGGTTTGGCAGCCTCTAAAAGATCCATCTCTAGGTGGACAGTCTCTTGCATATCTTTGGCTTACCAACTAGCCAACAAGTCTCTTAAGGGGAAACCTAAAGCACATTCTACCAGGGGAAAAGCCTCTACCACGGCTCTCCTTAGAAATGTTCCTATAGTAGAAGTTTGTAAAGCAGCTACATGGCGTTCTGTTCATACTTTCTCTCGCCATTACTGTTTGGACTCTGATGCACAGGCGGATGCCCAAATTGGGCAAAACCTCGTTGAGAAATTTGTTTGGTTGATTCCATTTTAAGATGCATTGTTATATATTTTGTGTACTGGTTTGCTCGTCCGCGAAGTAGTGGGTATGGGCTTGCTACTCTATTCAGTGCTTATGACTATTGATGAGTATCCCCTGGAAGAGAAGGATAAGTTACTTACCTGTAATCCTGGTTCTCTTCCAGGGGTATACTCATCAAAGTCATAAGCAACCCTCCTGCCTCCCCGGACGAGCAATTATGGTACAATACTGTGTGTTGTGCTTCTTATACTCAGGGTGATACAACTTAGTACACCGTAAAAAAAGAACTGACCTAACTGTCACCTGTGGTGCATGATGGGAGCAGAGGGGCTCCTGGAGGTCTTAAAGGCACGGTGTCCAGAATCTTGGAAGCCTTAAAGGCAAGGTGCCAGTTTTCTTACTGTACTATGATAGTTATTTATCTATGCAGCCTATGGGCCAACTGCCTGCTATTACCGGTTTTCCTTTTCTGAAAATAAAGGATTCTTGTATGATCTCTTTTTTTTCTTTCTTTCTTTTTTTTTTCCTCATTCTACAAAACATGCTCGAAATTCAAGAATGTGAAGCTGGTCAGTCCGATATATCACAGCCCAGTGTAACCATGAAAAAATAGGAAAATAGGAGGCCCGGTCACTTCTCATTGAAGGATGGGAAAGTTTAACCCCCGGGCACTTCCCCCTTTTCCCCTTTTCAACAAGGCTTATCGGCAGTAACCAAGGCACCTCTTCTTCTTTAATGGGCCATTCCCCTAGCCTTAGCTAGTTTCCCAACAACTCGGCCACACGAGCAAGTTCATAATCATTGGACCACCAGAAAAAGTATAAAACTAGCAAAAGCCGGGTATATCCGCACCCAGAATTAATTTAAAAGGAAGATGAAAAAACATATTCCCATAAGGGGTAACTCCAACTGAGTTAACCCACTATAATAAAACAACAATTTTAACCAAACTAAGTAAGAGCAAAAAGTGTGAACCAGCTTTCCCAAAGATCCCAGAATTTTGTTTTTTTGGCCCTGCTACTTGCTCGATCAAGGGTTGAAATACGTTGTACCGAGCTTATCCATTCTAGTTTAGTAGGTGAAACAGATGAGATCCACTTAATGCAGATCTCCCTACGTGCCAAAAGGATCAAGACAAAAAGTAATGCCCTCTGGTTTCTTGAGAAAACAGTATTATCTATCTCACTTGAAATTACCCCAAAGATAACTGTCGATGCTGTTAACCCAACCTTTCTCCCCAGAATTTCAGAGATGCTGTTACTCACGTGGACCCAGAAGAGCTCGATCGAAGGACATTGCCAGAACATATGCACCTCGTTTACATTGATGTCGTCACATTTCGAGCACTTCCGTGTTGCTCGATTCCCCAACTTAGACAGCTTCAGAGGCGTCCAATAAGCTTTATGAAGAGTGAAAAGATGATTTCTTTTTAACGGGGCAGCTTTCACATATAACCAAAGGGTAGACCTAGATACTTGCCCGAGAATCTCGATGTCTTCATCCGGCATGTCCTTCTTCCAGCTCTCTGTAAACACGTTCGAGTTTTTATCTCCAGTCTCGATCATTTTCCAATACCATACTGCTACTTCCTTATGTTGATCTTGCACGGATTGATTTTATTAAGTCCCCATCCCCGGCTAGTTCTTTACTTAGTGATTTTGTCCAACCAAGAAGTTGCAGATATTTGAATCTTGATACTGCATTATTTGTTAAAGCAGATAGACATTGCCATGGAATTAATTCTTTTTCCACTATTAGTTCTCCCCATCTTGCTATCCCTGCACTGCGTAACGGGAGAGCCAGGGCATCTTGCAAACAACTCGGTGTGCCCGGGGAATGCCAGATTGGTGTTTCTTGATTTATAGTAGGGTATGTCAAATAATGCCCTCAGTTGAATCCAAACTCTAATAGCGGCTCTCAAAATCTTCAATCTAACTTTCTTGAAAAATTTGGGGTGGCCAAACTTTAAAAGAAAAAAGTCAGCATGTGTGTTATATGCCTTTGTTAGGGCTTTAAAGAGAGGTTGGCCAACTGCCTGTTATTACGCGTTTTCCTTTTCTGAAAATAAAGGATTCTTGTATGATACTATTACAGAGTATGTTCTCTATTACAAAATGTATTTAGGGGATTGTTTTCATACAAGAGAAACCTATGTAATTTTGGCGGTTTGCCCTATTGGAACAGTTTTAGGCTGCATGTTTATATGTATGTGTATGTTTCAGAAGTGTTGTACACTTGTGGGCCCGAGCATACACATATATTTTTCTATATGCTTCGGGATCCCGCACGTGGGCGGGGATTATTCAGTGCTTATGACTTTGATGAGTATACCCCTGGAAGAGAACCAGGATTACAGGTAAGTAACTTATCCTTATTTCCCATGGTCATACTGGGAAGACTTTAGTCTTGCTCCAGTTCACTTTTAGTCCCAACAGTGTAAACTCCCATAATGCTTCAACCACCCCCTCCAATTCAGTCTGCCTGTCACGTATGTACAGTAGGATCTCATCAGCGTAAACGGAAATGTAATGCGTCTTGACACTCACTGTAATTCCTCTGTATATTCTCCCATTTCTGACCATTTCCTCTAGTGACTCTACTGCAATGAAGAAGAGTGGAGGGTATAATGGATATCCTGGTCTTGTACCCTTTCCAGCACTCTACTCCTTGGATAGGATCTGGCCATTGCGCACCTTAGATGTTGGGTTTATGTACAGTAGTCCTGCTCACCCCAGGAATCCTGCCTCAGGCCCATTTTCTCTATCACAGCAAATAAAAAAGTTCCACTACTATGCGTCAGAAGCCTTCTCTGTATCGATGAAAAGCGAAAATATGTGAGGATTCATTTTCCCCAGGTGTTAGTGTATTCTCAATAACCTAATGGTGAGGGCAGTGTTTGATCCAGGAAATCCAGTCTGATCCTCGTGTATTGTGTGTGGTAGGAGCCTATCAGCCAGTATTTTGCTTAGGACTTGTTTAGCATTGAGAGAAGCCTAAAGGCCGATGGCTGCAAAGTATCCCTTAGTTGTTTGGGGAGGGCTACCATTACTGCTGTTGAAGCAAAGGGTGGTAGTCTACTCTCGTTTTACTACATTGAACAAGGTGGCCAGAGCATGCGTCAGCTGTTCTAGATAGGTGGCATAAATTTTGGTTTGGAGTCCGCCTGAACCTGCAACTTTTCCCTTTGCTGTGCTCTTTAATGATTTCCTCATCTCTCCCTCCCTGCTCTTGCTCCCTAAACTTACCCTGTCCTCTTGGGGGAAGGAGAATGAGCTCCTATCGCCCCGGTGCGACTCGTCATACTCTAGATAAAATTATAGATGTTTAAAAATGTAATAATCAGCATGTTTTTCACTTCAGTGATATTGGAGACATCTAGAGCTATGCTCTTGTTGTCTATTTGATGCCACTACGAAACCCTTGGTCAAAAACATCACATTAGTCCGTGCTGCTCATTTATAGTTCTGTATGTTCTATAAGGGTTCCTTAGTTGTCCACTATTGTGAATAGGCTTTTCAGAATCTGATTATTCATTTCAGTTACTTCAAAAGTGATAGCGTTTTTTTCCACTGCTGTAACAATGTTCACCTAACAAGCTCCATTTAGGAGGCAGAAAACAAAAAAGTAAGCAAACCCAAAGGCCCTGCACGCTGTTAAGAATGAAAAATATATTGTTTCACTCACAAGCATTGTAATCTTTTATTTGTAATTTTAACATGTTACACAGAAAACACCACCATACAATTAAAATTATTTTAAAGCCTGTTAATGATAATGCATGGGAATAGGAACCGTATATATTATAAAAATGATAGATGGGAAGCTATGAATAACAGGGATGTTTTTCACATCCAGGTTCTGAGTGACATGATAGACAACTTCAGCTTCACCCTTCTTGTCTGTCATGTCACTCAGAAGCCCTTGGTGAAAAACATCCCCATTAACTCAGTGACCTGTCTTTAGTTATGTGTTTTGCTTTTAATAAACATACATTTGTGGCATGCGCAGCTGTAGATGCACATGCTGTGCATACTTCTGCCATCTAGTTTTGGGCTTGGATGTGTACAACTGTTTTTTCTTCGAAACAAGATTTTTCGGGTCACGGGACCTGGTGACTCCACCCAGCGGTGGTAATGTGCATGGACATCTGCTCCATTGGTAGATTGTTTTTTGTCCACCATCTGGTTCAAGGGTGTTTATATGAGCTCCGTTTCAACACCGTGATCTATTCTCACTGGGCCTTCGGATTCATCTCCCGTGTGGTGCGGAAGATAAACAATCGCGCTATTGGCGGTTTTCACTGGCGTTTTCCTTTACTTTTCAGTCCAGTCGACGACCTTCTGGAGATCATAAAGGTGGTGGAGAATGTCCACGTGATGGAAAGGACTCAGTTTCAGTTCTGTCCCAAATGTTCACGCCAGGTATCTGAGGTCAGATCTCCACAAAGTGTGTAATCTGTGCTTGTCCCCTGAACACGGTGAAGACTCCTGTTCGGCGTGCCTGGCCTTTAGGAACAAAAAGACCCTTTGGAATCGAAGACCACGCTGCATCGCTTCAACGTTGATGGTTCCCCGAAGAGAAGAGGGCAGCACTCCAGACCTCTTCGGAGAGAGAGTGCGAGTGAGGAGTCAGATGCACACAGACGCCCCAGCTCTTGAGGGTGAGGCAGCTTTCTCACCGCAAGACGTTGACTCCAAAGTAAGCGTTGAGGAAGAAGAACCTCTTCTGGCCCAGCATGAACGTTTCGGACTGGTGTCTTTCGACTCTGAATGTCTAAGTGCAGCGTGTTTCGGCTCTGAGGGCTTCTGGTCCACCTGTTTTGACACCGATGGCAAATCGGCAGTAGATGTTGATGCTCAAGGAGGACCTTGGCGTTGAATGGTGTTCAGACACTGAGTCCGGCTAAAATGACGGGGTCGACCATGGCCAAGAGGCAATGGTGCACTGGAGGCCGCACATGTGGCTCAGGAGCTGAAAGGTACTGCCTCCTTCTGGTGAATAGAGGGAGCTACAGTACTCACTAGCTCCGAAGCTGGTGGACTCAGAGCCACGATTGACAAGGGCCACATCTGGTCGGCGCTCCTATTAAGCTCCATCCAGACCATTTATAGCTGTATGTTTCAGAGGATTCCAAGCTGCCAATCCTGCAGCAACTCCAAGAACACCTGGATGCCAAGCAAAAACAGATCCACATCAAGCCAGATCCTGGTGAAGCCTCCACAGGTGTCAAAGGATCCCGCTCCTCATAAAGGGAAATTAACTATTGAGGAGGCCCTCCATCCTCCTGTGACCCCAGCATCCAAGAAGGCTAAGAGACACAATAGAGCCACCTCCACTGCCTCCCGTCCGTCCCTTTCCTCCACTCCCTCCTTCCCTTCCCTTCCTTCCCCTGCTTCTATCTTGCCTGTGGGTTCTCCACAACATTCACCACACAACTCCTTACACTCAGGGGGGATCAATCCACAGACATCTTACGAACTTTGGCTACCAGTTTTACCCGGAAGACCCAGATCCCTGGAATGATTATGATGCAGAGCCTCTAGCAGACATAGACCCAGATCTCTACCCTGTGATGACCTGTCCCACAGATGATGTTACCTAGCACCACGAGGTCCTGCAGAGGGAAGCCACCTTTCATAAGGTAGAGATGCAGGTAGAACATGAGGAGGATGACTTCCTCATGGAGACCTTGTCTGCTACCCAACACTTGCTCCATACCTCCCTACGGAGTGAGTCTTTAAGTTGGCTACTGAGCCAGGTTAAAGCTAGGTTTGTCAGCCCTAGGGTTGCTAAAAAGTTTAAGGTTCCACTTACTGACCTGCCATACCTACGAGGCCAGTTACCTCCTGAAACCTTGGTAGTGCATATGGCTCCAAAACGAGCGGATCCCCAGGGGACAGGGGATGCACCCACCTGGACAGTAAAAAGATCAATGCTGGGGGCAAAAGAGGAGTGGCACAATCTGCGACTCAGTAGCAAATTGAAAACTCTGTAGGCTTACTCTCCCGGCGCTATCATGTCTACTGGAATCAGATGACGAATCTTGTCCAGCATCTCCCAGAGCAGTATCATAAAAGAGGACAGGAGTTGGTGGCAGAGAGCAAAATCATCTCCAACATATGCTGCGCATTGGATGCTGCTGATACAGCTGCCAGGGGATGGGGTTTACATGTGGCTGCGAGTGTCTGGCTTCAAGCCAGAAGTCAACAAAAACCTCTGGAGCTTCCCTTTTCACAGTTCGCATCTATTCAGCCCTCAGGTCAATTAGATGCTAGAGAAAATTTTAAAAGATGCCGGAACTGCCAAAACCAAGAGGGCCTTGCAGACTCCCACTTCTCATGGCTGTTTTCGCTGCTCACAATACTGCGTCACCACTAAGACCCCGGCCCCAGAAACCTCTTCCACTTTCTCCAGGTCCACGCAGCAGACACCCTCACAGGGGTACTATAGGGATGGATACAGGGCTAATAACAAAGGAAAGGGCACTGCCCCCAAAGGAGCTGCCCCTCCCAAACAGTGACCATCTAGCCATTCCTGCTGATCACACAAAACCTGTCGGGGGAAGTTGCAGGGATTTCTGTCCTAACAGTCTCAACATTATACAGGAGGGTTATTGTCTCAAACTCATTCAACCACCACCAAAAATTTCCCCAACAACATTAACTGTCCCCAGACCATCTGCGCCTGCTGCAATAGGAGATACAGGCCCTAATTCCCAAAGGAGCCATACATTAAATCCAGTTCCGCAACTGCACTGCTGAAAGGGAGTGTACTCCCTTTACTTCCTTATCCCCAAAAAGAACCGCTCCCTCATACCCATCCGCGACCCCAGACCTTTCAGCAAGTACATTGAGTCGTAGCACTTCCATATGGTGGCTCTACAATTTGTAATTCCTCTGCTGAAGGCGACTTCATGACCGCTCTTCAACTCAAGTCCGCCTACTTTCACATCCCCATTCACCCAGAGCATCGAAGATACCTGAGGTTTGTTGTCAACATTTTAAGTTCAAAGTACTCCATTTCAAGGTTACCACAGCTCCCAGGGTCTTTACAAAATGTCTTGCATGGTAGCGGCTCAATTCTGGAGGAACCGCATCTACCCGTTGCCTTATCTGGATGACTCGCTGATCAAGAGCGCCATCCACCAGCAGTGTCTAGCACATACGCAGACCACCATCCACACCTTGCACAGTCTAGGTTTCACCATCAACTTGAACATGTCCCACCTCCAGCCCCTTCACGTACAGCCCTTTCTCGGGCCATATAAGATGCATGGGTGGGAAAGGCTTACCCTAGCCCTGAGAAGATACAAGGGTTCCAAAACCTACTGCCTCTTTTTCAGCCAGGTCAGAACGGTGAGGCACTTGCTTGGAATGATGGCGTCTTGCATGGCCATAGTTTTCCATAGCAGATTGCTCATGCACCCATTTTAAGTGTGCCTTGTAGCCTAATCAGGTGGAGTTTCATCTGGAAGATCTAGTATTGGTGGGGAGCCGCAGATGTCACACTCTGCAGTGGTGGAAGAGACACAACCTAATTCAAGGGTGGCCCTTCCTCAACCCTGTTCAGCAGATCGCCGTCACCATGGACACCTCACTTACCAGCTGGAGTGTGCATCTCAATCACATCTCTATTCAGGGAACATGGTCCTATGCCCAAGAGTCCTTTCACATCAATCACCTGGAACTGCTAGCTTTCCGCTCACCCTTTGTGCGTTCTGCTCTCTCATTCAAGACAATCTTAGTACACACAGACAATATGACTTCCTTGTTCTACTTACAGAAACAAGGGGGGCACATTCCACCCAGCTGTCAGCAGTAGCCCAGAGCATTTGGCGGTGGGCGATGCATCACAGAGTGCATCTGCTCCTCCAACACATTCCCGGGGTGGGCAACTGTAGGAAGCTGGCTCTCTATATAGTGCACTAAAACGAAGTACACTGTGCAGAGTCCAGTGGGTCCCCGATTTGGTTTACAGAGGCTAAAGTAGATAATACTAACACACTCTTTTGTGGTAGTGTGGGCGAGTAGTTAGGCTTATCAGAGGGTAGTGCTAAGCATTTGTTGTTCTCACAGAGGCAATTAACGAGGCACACACTGAAAGAATAAATCCCAGCCCAATTTTGAAAAATACCACTGCTTTTTATATATATTTCAAACTCAAGAACTTTGTTTCAATTTAAGTACAGTTTTCGATAAAATTATGCACTGGTAAATAAAGCGTTTAAACCTGTGCGCTTTTACGCAGAATGCATTCCTATGGGAGGAAAAGTCAAAGGTGCATAAAGGTAGGTACAGTCTGTTTTAGGGGGTTTACCTTCTGGGATCAGAGCAGTAGTGGGCCAGGGTTCAAAGTACTACCAGCAGTTCTTCTAGAACTGCCCTAGTTCTACCGGGAGCGGGGTGGAGGTGAGGCTGGTAGATGACACGCTGACGAGAAGGGGGGCCACCTGAAAAGAGGCTGGTCGGGCTGTGGAGCTGCATTGTGGTGGACTGGGCTCTGCTTGTTGGTGCCTGTGGACTGCAGGGAAGTTCCTCTCGAGTGAAGCTCCAGGGCAAGGAATCACAAAGCTGTGAAAATTCCTGTTTATGCCCCCCATCCTCCCGTATGCCCTTCACCTATTGATTGAGGAATATTACCTCAACGCAATTTTGAACAGCTGGTTAATTATCCTTACCTGGAATCGACGCAGGAGAGGATCGGAGCTGAGGCCGGTTTGGTGCGGACACTGGACCCCGAAGCGTCCGGCGGACTGGTGTGAGCAGCCGGGCGAGAATCGGTTTGCGATCCCGCTTCCTGAAGATGTACCCACCTTCAACTCAACTGCTGGACTCACGGTTGCCCCGGGTGGAATCGGAGCTGGAACCGGGCTGGTGCAGAGGCTGAGCTGCGACTCGGCTGCCCCTGGGTCATTGCTGGCTGAGCCCCTGCGCTGAGTCCCCCGCCCTCATGGGATGCAACTGGTGCAATTTCTAGCCTCCGGCGCTACGGCCGACTGGTGGAACCCACTCCCTTACGAGCCATCGCTCAAGGCTCCTGGGCCAGCACCTCTCTGCCCTGGACTCATCCAAGTGGGGCCGTCTGGTAGAACCCCCTGCCTCACGGGCCGTCGCTCCATGCTCCTGGGCCACCGCCGCTCTGCCCCGGTCGATTCCAAGTGGTGCCCTCTCTTACTAAAGAGGGTCGGAAGTGCTGCCGCCTGGAGTGAGACGGAGACGGATATCGACCCGAATGCGTTGGATGACTAGAGAATTTCGGTCTGGGAACGGGGACTGAAGCGCTGCCGTTGGGGGTGAGTCGGACGGCTCCACGCTGCTGGTGCGACTCCTTGTTTGGTCGGGTCTCGGCGGAGTGCGGCGTGGCGCCCCGCTTCTGCCTTGTTCAACCTGGGTGGCTTCGCGCGATTCTGTCTCGGGCTGGTCAGGGTCTTGTGGCCTTTCGACACATGGAGTTCGGGAGACTTGGCATTATGCGAGGGGGAGGCCCAGACGGGGTCCGAAGGGGACACACACATTGAATCCGCAAGATCCTTGGGACATCAACGTTTCCCCTCCGCTTCTGCCTCATATGCCCAGATCGAGGATTCTCCTGGTCCCTGACTTTTGGGTCTGGCTAACTCTTGACCCCATTTTGTTCTGTTTGTTTCTTTTTCTGCTTTGCTCTGGTTGTTTGGCCCTCCATTTTGTTTCCCCTTCCTCAGGCCCAGAGAAGACGCCCCCTATCCCTGGATCTGTGGCCTTTGCAGGGAAGGAAATAGAAAAAGGTCTTACTCCTCCACTCTCTTAGGGCGGCCATCTTAGATTGGGACCATTCCTAAAGTTCTGGCCAATCGAGCAGAACTGAACACCTCCCTTGCAATCGAAATTTTGCAAGTATTGCTGCAGGTTATTAAATTTCCTACACTCCATATGCCCTACCTCACACTTATTCACTAATTCTCTGATCATTTCCCTCAATCCAGCACCAACTGTGTCAGGGCAGTTTTATTATCAAATCTAATACCTGACTGTATTCTATAATTTGTTAATTGAAACTCAGCCTATGCAACTGCATGTCTTATGTCATTGCTATCCTATGTTCTATATGCACTTTTTCTGAACTACCTCATCGCGATGCTTATTGCACTAACTTGTGTCATGTACTGCACCCACACAATTCTACCTCTTGACGATTAGCTAATGCTTTGATGCAATTACTGTAATCTAGCTTTAACTGAGGCAGGACATCATTTGTATTTTCTAATATCTGATTGCATTCTGTAATTGTATCTGTAAGTTATCCCGAGTAGCGGCTTGTTATATTTATTTTATTTTTACTGTTATTCCTATGTTCTACATGCTCTCCTACTAATCTACCTCACCCAGTTGCTTTTTAGCACTAAACTGTCTCTTATATTGCAGCCGGTGCAACTGCAGGATATAATTACTAACAACATATTTTGAAGGTTTATGATAGCCCAAAGTTATGTCATTTTAACCCTCTATGGTTCTGAATTGTATCTTTACTTACGACTCGACAAACCAATTCAACTCTGTCGCTAGCCTCCTTAGCTCTTCCCACTTCTCTCGTCCTGGCTTTTAACTGGTTCCTTCGCCCCCACATCCTCACTGGCCACGTGGTTCTTCTTGCATGCTTACTAAACAGTCTTGCTCCCCAGCCCTCCCGGAGGCTTACTTGAGTCTCTGGCTCTCCCCCCCCCCTATCTCCCCTGGGTCCACCCCCCTCCCTCCCGAGGCCCCCCCTTTCTTTCCCCTCCCCTCTATTTTCCCCCCCTGACCGTTCTTAAGGACCAACATGACTCCCCCAGTAACCCCCTTGTTTCTCCGGACTCATCCATAACTAGACATGGCCCCAATTCTTGGACCATCCGTTACCCCCTAACCTCTCTAAAAATGCCAAGAAGAATTTTAAGCACAAATTATTAATACGGCACCAGGAAACCTTATTCGTTGATAACTACCTTAGTCTCACCTCCAATATAAAAACCAACTACATCTTTTATTCCAAACGCCCCTCCAAATGGAAAAGTATCTTCCTCAACCACCTCCCCATCTCGAAATCATGCAAAATCCCATATGGCCTGAAACTGTCTACCACCCCTTCCCCTGCTTTTCAAGGTGAAATTGAGATCTCTATTTTCAAATCCGGTAATATCCTCATTCAAGCCTCTGAAAAACATCTCTCCTACTTTGAACACCACTACAACACCTTATCCTACCTTCTATCGAAATCTCCCTCCAACCCTCCAGCCTCCCAATCTCCGGCGGACCCCCCTCCCTATCGCTCTCTTACTTCCACCCCTCCTCTCGTCGACATCCCTTCCGCAATACTTGTCTCTGAAGTCCTGACACACAACTTCCCTCTCACGTCCATCACTGTCCCCCCTGCCGATTCTACTATTGCCCCCTCCTTCACTCAATCTCTACCATCTCCTCTTGATTCGTCTTCACCTTACTCTAACTCGCCCATTTCTTCTTCTCCTTCCTCCCAACGCCTTAATCTCGAACTCCCTTCAGCCCAACTACCAACACCAATTTCTCCTGCTCCTAACAATCCGACAGCCCCTTCTACCACTCAAACTCTCCCATCTCCTCCTGATTCGTTACCACCTTACTCTAACTCGCCCATTTCTTCTTCCACTTCCTCCCAACTCCTTAATCTCGATATCCCTTCGACCCAACTACCAACTCCAATTTCTCCTGCTCCTAATAACCCTCTCCCCCCAACCTAGACGTCTTTCAGCCTCACTCTCCCCACGCACCCCCACCTCCCCTGGACTCTCTACGAGCTTCAGGGATCCTCCCCTCTCTCCGCCCTCCTCTCCCTTCATCCATCTTCAAGGTCACCCCTCCCCACCCTCCACCTGGGCTCCCACCCCGCCCCCTCCCCAGACCGCCCGCCCAGCCTCTCTCGGAACTCGATCCTCTCCCCCCTGACTTCCCTGCCCCGTCCCTATCTCTCGTATTACACAGACACTCTTTAACATCGAGCTCCAGCTCGCCAACCTGTCGTTTGAACTCACATCACTCAGGAACGACGTCAACTCCCTCTCGGCTCTTAACCTCCCCAACCATTCTATTTCCAGCCACCCTAACCAATCTATTTCCATGAGCTCTGTCCAATTAAACACCTTATCCCAACAACAAAGGAAAACTTCCCCCACCTCCAAGGATCTAGATAGTACATCCCCCGCCTCAAGCCATCTCCCCTCTCCTGATCTCTGTTTCCCCAGTTGCTCTTCCCCCCTTATCCCCCTGATTTCGGACCCTCCGGTCCCCCTCGCAACTATCCCTGTGATCCTTGGAACCAACAGAATGCCTTCCTCCCCTGCCTCGCCCAGGCTGCCTCCGCAACGCACCACTATCCCCCCTCCCAAAACCAATCCTAAACCCCTTACCTGCATGCTGGTGAACTGCCGCTCTGCTGCTTGTCATGCGATCGAAATTTCAGAAACTATTCTTCATGAAAACATTGACATCGCCTTCTTAACTGAAACTTGGCTCAATGACCACTCTTCTTCCATTCTTGACCTGCTCTCTCCCCTGGCTACTCCATCCTCAGGAAAGATAGACCTGGCAAAATCGGAGGTGGTCTTGCCATAATCTATAAAAATGAACTACAACTCTCACTTGTGCAGAGCTCTGCTCATTCGACTTTTGAATACCTCGGTGCTGAACTTCGAGTACATGGTACCCCACCTATTCGCCTTCACAACATCTACCACCCACCCACTGACTCTCTTCCCTTTGTAGAAGAACTGGCCGACCTTATCTCTCAATCCTCGCTTTCCAATTCCAAAAACCTCTTCCTCGGGGATTTTAACCTCCATTGGAACAAACAGGATGATCCCATGATTAACATCCTTATAGATCTACTTGATATCAATGACCTGAAACAACTCTGCCATACGCCTACTCACTCAAAAGGAGCCACGCTGGACGCTATCATTACTAGCCCCGATTTAGCCTCCCTCTCCTCCATCGATCCCATCGACTGGTCTGATCATCTCCTCATCCTTTTCACGATCTCGAACACTATGCTACCCCCTCCCCCCAAAACCATCAAACTGAAGAAATGGACTAGAAACTTCCATCTTATACCCCCGGGCGAACTTGAGAATAAAGTCAAAGCGCAACTCCGACTTCCGCCTCCTTCTCTAAATGCTAATGACCTCACCGAGCACTTTAATAAATCCATCACTGAGGTCCTTGACCAAATTGCTCCAGCCAAACTTAAACTTCAGAAAAAACCTCTTCCAAATCCTGGTTTAATACCGATCTCAACAATGAGAGGCGCGCACTTAGATCGACGGAACGCACTTGGAGACAAAACCCTTCGCCCACTAATCTCGCCCTACTCAGAGGCGCCAGGTTCAATTACAAAAAACATATCCTTAATACCAAGGCTGCCTTCTTCCGCTCCCAACTAGACCGGGCCAAAAATAGACCCAGGGAACTTTTTAGCTTGATTAAAAACCAAACCTTCGCTGCCCCCCCCAAGATGACGGCCACTACTGAGAGATGTGAAGAAATTGCTAGCTTCTTCTCTGAAAAAATCTCCAAAATTGACCACTCCTTCGCCCTTACACCCCTTCCTCTTAACCCCAAGATGACGGCAACTATTGAGAGATGTGAAGAAATTGCTAACTTATTCTCTGAAAAAATCTCCAAAATTGACCACTCCTTCGCCCTAACACCCCTTCCTCATAACCCCCAACCCCCCCCAAGACTCTTCCTCCAGTTCTCTGACCCTCCTAACACTCCCACATGACCCCTCATCTCTGCCGCTAGTCGTCTCTCTGCCTGAATCCGACCATGCCAAACTTGAAAATAAAAATGCTTCCTGGCTTCACTTTAATCCAGTTACTGAGCTCGAAGTCCTCAACGTCATTGCCAGACTTAAACCTTCCTCTCACTCCAGAGACCCGCTCCCTGCCAACCTTGTCCAAGATTTAAAACACATTATTGCCCCGCTCTGGACCTCTATCATCAACTCCTCCTTTGCCACGGGCTGTGTCCCGGTCTCCCTACAACTCGGACAAATCACTCCCATCCTCAAAAACTCTGCCGCGGACCCCAATGACCTTAATAATCTTCGACCAATCTCTAACCTTCCTCTCCTCTCTAAAGCCCTTGAAAAATGTGCCCTGCACCAACTAGACTCGCACATCGACACATTCAATCTGTTGGACTCTTTTCAATCAGGTTTCAGAAAGGGATGTAGTACAGAAACGTCCATGCTCAATATAATTGACGACATTCATCACTCCCTAGACAAGGGCGAGTCCTCCCTTCTCATTCTCCTTGATCTCTCTTCAGCTTTTGATACTGTGAATCACTCTGTTACTCAACACTCTTAAAGATCGTTTCGGCCTCAACGGATCGGTGTTTAAATGGTTCTCCTCCTTCTTTCAACACAGAACCCAGCAAATCAAAATTCATGACTGCCTTTCTAAACCTATGCCTGTCTCACTGGGTGTCCCACAGGGCTCTATTCTCTCTCCCTCTCTTTTCAACCTCTTTATGGAACCCCTCACCCTTATTCTTAAGCATGCGGGAATCAAGTATCACCTCTACGCTGATGACACTCAACTTTATCATAAGATTCAATCCCACGCTGACATTCTACACCTCAATGACACCTTGACTAAGATCCAATCCTGGTTCCACTATAACCACCTCAAACTCAACCCTAAAAAAACTGAAATCATTCTTTTCTCCCCCAAAAACAGCCCGCTCCCTATCCAAGCCTGGATTTCTGACCTTACAGCGCTCAACTGCTCTCTCACCTTATCCAACTCAGTCAAATCCCTAGGAATCAACATCGACCAGAACCTCTCTCTCAACTCCCACATAAAAAACTCGGCCAAAAGTGCTCTCTTCACTCTCTTTCACCTCAAGAAATTAAAACCCTTCATTCTGGCTGATGACTTTAGATCAGCTGTCCAATCACTGGTCCTGTCTAAAATCGACTATGGTAACGCCATTCTCTATGGAACACCTAAAGTCCACCTAGCCCCAATCAAATCTGTTCTTAACCTTGCTGCTAGACTCATTACCGACCTCAAACGGTTCGACCACATCTCCCCTACCCTTAAAGCCCTCAACTGGCTCCCTATTGAAGGCAGATCTACCTACAAGACAGCCTGCATTACACACAAAGCCCTGCATCAACACACCCCTCTGTACCTCGCAGACAAACTGCTCAAAGCGGGCTGCTCTCGAACACTGAGGAGCTCAAACTCACTCGTTCTCGTCCCTCCTCTGTTAAACAAGAAATCTACTCAATCACGCTCCTTCTCTGGAAATGCGCCTACCATCTGGAATGCTCTCCCTAAAGAACTTCGTTGCAACCCCTCCTACTTCAGCTTCAAAAAGACCTCAAACTTCACCTTCTTGAAAAATTCTGGGGCCCTTAACCCCTTCCCTTGGCACATCCCGGCCCCCTACTGCTTTAGGATTCCCCCTTCTGACCTCACGATACTCTTTCTCCAGCCCCTTTCCACCTCTCACTTTTCTTGCCCTCTATTCTCTCTAATTCCTCTCTTAGGCCCTGCTTGATGTTTCTGGTATTTCCCGACCCCCCTCACAGCCTCTCTACACTCTTACATCCTGCCCCCGCTTTCTCTATCCCCCTGGCTCCTCGAATACCTCTTTTCTCTTGACTTGCTACTGATGATCTCAATTTGTTGTAATTCTGTTCTCTAAATTAGTTTACATCGATTGTTTTAATTGTATTTGAATGCGACCTCATTGTATTTTATTATTTCCATATCTACTCATGCGACCCTTGTAAAGCGCTCTGATACCCTTGGGTCCAGCCAGCG